>JAAALK010000290.1:30508061-31108061 GCA_019279435.1 Zizania palustris
TTACCATTTGTAAAGTTTTTTAGAATTGACTTCTCTAGTTCTTTTGGCCCTTCTCGCGGTTTGATTGCTGGATCCTCCTCTGAGCTCTGGAAGTGGCATAGGAGGTTAGGTCATTTGAGTTTTGATCTGCTAGTCAGGTTGAGCTCTATGGACCTCATCCGAGGACTGCCCAAGCTTAGATGGAGAAGGATCTAGTTTGCCATCCCTGTCGTCATGGGAAAATGGTTTGCCGCTTCTCACTCACCTGTGACTCAGGTGATGACTTCGTATCTGGGCGAGCTGTTACACATGGACACTGTCGGTCCAGCTCGGGTACGCTCAGTCGGTGGGAAGTGGTATGCGCTTGTCATTGTTGACGATTTTTCTCGATTCTCGTGGGTTTTCTTCTTGGAGTCTAAGGATGAGACTTTTCATTTTGTTCATGACCTGATTCTGAAGCTTAAGAATGAGAACAATGGTCGGATGAGAGCAATTCGCTTCGACAATGGCTCTGAGTTCAAGAACTCTCAGTTCGTCAGCTTCTGCAGAGATCAGGGTCTTGACCATCAGTTTTCTGCTCCTTACACTCCCCCACAGAACGGTGTTGTGGAACAAAAGAACCACACGCTAGTCGAGATGGCCAGGACGATGCTCGATGAGCACATGACTCCTAGGCGTTTTTGGGCTGAAGCCATGAACACGGCTTGCTATCTGGCCAACCGCATTTTTCTTAGACTTACCTTGGTAAGACCTCATATGAGTTGCGGTTTGGCAGACAGCCCAAGGTGAGCCACTTGCGAGCGTTTGGCTGCAAGTGCTTTGTGCTCAAGAAGGGAGGGCATTTGGACAAGTTTGAGTCTTGTTGCTGGGACAGAGTTTTTCGAGGTTTCCGTGTTTGGAACCTCGAATCCCAGCAGCTTGTCGAGACTTGCAATGTTTCTTTTGATGAGTCATTGCCTTCTTTGACTCCTTCTTTTGAGATTTCTGGTGATGGTGAGCTCGGAGAGTCCATCTTCGAGGAAGATGAGGATACTCCAGCTGCTGATGAGGATGGGCCTTCTGCACCTCCTACAGAGCCCACACCTTCTAAGACTTCGACTGAGGACAAGGGCGGACCTCTGATCACTTCTTCCACTTCGATCGAGCCCCCTCAGTCGAGTCTAGAGGTGCCAGCTGCTGACTCCGGTGAGGTGACTTCAGATCACCAGGGATCCCGAGCAGTTCAGCGTGATCACCCCTCAGAGGTCATCATCGGTGATGTGTGTACAAGAACTTTGCGTTCATCTGTTGACTCTCTTGCTGTGTTTGTTGAATCTTGTTTTGTTGCATCTTTTGAGCCCAAAGACATTTCTCATGCTCTTTCTGATTCTAATTGGATTAATGCCATGCAAGAAGAGCTTGAGAATTTTGTCCGCAATCGGGTTTGGACACTGGTTGAGCTGCCACCCGGATGCAACCCCATAGGCACCAAGTGGGTGTTCAAGAACAAGCAAGGTGAAGATGGGGTTGTGGTGCGCAACAAAGCTCGACTAGTTGCCCAGGGTTTTTGCCAGAAGGAGGGTATTGATTTTGAAGAAACCTTCGCCCCTGTTGCCCGTCTTGAGTCCATTCGCATTCTCTTAGCTTTTGCCGCTTCGAAGGGTTTTAAGCTTTTTCAAATGGACGTTAAGAGTGCTTTTCTGAACGAGTTCATAGAGGAGGAAGTTTATGTTAAGCAGCCCCCCGGTTTTGAGAACCCTAAGTTTCCTCGACATGTTTTTAAGCTGCAGAAAGCTTTATACGGATTGAAGCAAGCCCCCAGGGCTTGGTATGACCGGTTTGAAGCAATTTTTGTTGGGGAAGGGCTTTGTGATGGGTTCGGTGGATAAAACTCTTTTCCTCCTTAGAGATGCTTCAGATTTCTTAGTCGCTCAGATTTATGTGGACGATATTATCTTTGGCGGTACTTCTAATGATCTTGTGTCCAAGTTTTCTAAGCAGATGCACAGTGAGTTTGAGATGAGCCTCATGGGTGAGCTCAAGTACTTTCTAAGGCTCCAGACCAAGCAGACCAAGGACGGCACCTTCATCCACTAGGGTAAGTACACTCGAGACATGTTGAAGAAATTCGACTTTGGTGGAGAGCTGAAGCCTCAGATGACCCCAATGGGTACATCTAGGGGCCTGGACAAGGACGAGAGCGGCGTCAAGGTCAACGAGAGAGAGTTTCGAGGGATGATCAGTTCGCTGCTGTACTTGACGGCGACGAGGCCAGACATACAGTTCGTCGTGAGACTGTGCGCACGCTTCCAGTCTTCACCACGCGCGTCTCATCGGCAAGCTGTCAAGCGCATCTTCAGGTATCTTACCTATGCGCCTGATCTTGGTCTTTACTACTCAGCATCATCATCTCTTGATTTATCTGGATTTTTGAACGCTGACTTTGGTGGGTGCCGGTTGGATCGCAAGTCGACTTCCGGTACTTGCCAGTTTCTTTGTTCATCTCTCGTATCTTGGTCTTCTCGAAAGCAATCTGGAGTTGCTCTTTCGACCACTGAGGCTAAGTATGTACCTGCTACCAGCTGCTGCTCATAGTTGGTTTGGATGATTTCCACTCTGCGAGATTTTGGGTTGTTCTTTCCTACCAGAGTTCCTTTGTTTTGCGACAACACCAGTGCAATTAGTGTAGGGAAAAACCCATGTCTCCATTCAAAAACCAAACACATTGATGTGCGCTTTCACTTTTTGCGGGATCAATATGAGAAAGGTGTCATTGACCTTATTCATGTTGATACCCATCTTCAATTGGCTGACATTTTCACCAAACCCCTAGATCAGTTTACCCTTAAGCGTTTGTGAGGGGATTTGGGTGTTGTGTATCCTTTCTAGGATATTTTTGCGTCAGTTTTCTTTCTTCTTTACTCTTTTCTTGAGTCTTTTTGTGTGTATTCATATCATACATATTCACATATCACACTTTTGAGCTGCTTCTATTATATGATTAAACTGCTTTACTTATTCTAGCTGGTACATGCTTTTGAATACTTGTCAATGATCATGCTTTGGTTCAGTTCACTTGATATGTCTGATATCTGTCATATGCATGGCTTTTACGCTTTAAACTTGAAAAATGATCACCATTGCTTCTGGTAACTAGCATGTGTAGGCTGAGTGCTTTTGCTATCTGTTACATGCCTTGTAGCTAGTTGCTGACTTAGCTACAAAAATGCAACTTGGATATCTTTATGCTTTTTACATGGAAAATGAGCCATAAAAACAATGAAAAATCAAAAAAAAAATGAAAATTCCATGCCTTTTTATGCTTAAGTTGAAAAGATCCAAGTGGATTTGCTTTGTCGCATTGCATTGTTCTGGACTGCTTACCATAGCACTTTGGTATGAACTAGGACAGTGTAGTGTATGCCAAGACCAATGTCTTAAGCTTCCGATGGTCCAGTTCTGGCCTAGGCTTGACTTGGTCGGTTAGCATAAGGTTTGACATGCAAATAACCCTTGGAAAAAATGAAAAAGCCTGACAATTAAAAAGACAACAAGTTTGCTGAAGCACTTTGTTTTGGACAATGCTTATCTTGGTAGATATCAATTAGCTTCTGCATCTAATGCTTTACCTTGCTTGTCATCTGGAAAATGTGGTGATGCTTTTATTTGTAAAAATTGAAAAAAATGCGTGATAATGACTTTCTTTAGATATCATCTGTTGCACTGATCATGCCATGTGTCTTAGACTGTATGTCTTTTGCTATACTTGTTAGATGTTGTAATTGCAGTCAATCATATATGAGAAGCATGCTTTCTACACTACACCTGCACCCCAATTGCATTCATTGCATATTTTGAGGGGGAGTTGCATTTCAGGGGGAGTTAGAGTCTCTTTAGAGTGCATTTTAGTCTCGCTTGATGAGTTCAGTTGTCAACAAGGGGGAGAATTTTGGGAAAAGAATTTAAGGGGGAGTTTTGGCTTTCTCTGGGATTTGTTTTAGGGGGAGTTTTTGTCCCGTTTGTCCTTACTCTTTTGATATCCTTGTTGATGATTCTGAGATTGCACTCGTTTTGAGCTTTTACCTTTGGTTAACCATAATGATCGTTTCTTGCTTTTGTTCGGCTTTTGGTCATTAGGGTTAAACTTTTGCTTTATTTTCTTCTTCTCTGTTTTCTTGTGTTTTGTTTTCGTGTTTCAAGTTGCTTGCAGGTACTGAAGAGCAGATGAAGAGAAGTGTTGACAATGCACTCATCAAGGGGGAGATTGAGGAGCCATGCTGAATAGCGTGGGCCTCATGGCTCCAGATGTGATGAGTCATTGTCAATGATAGTCAAAGAGGACTGAAAAGAGAGAGAAGACCTGCTGCGTCTGGGCCGCGTGTGACTCAGGTACACGGGCAGCGAGCGACTGTCGGGCAGAGGGGCCGCGAAGTCAGGCTGGCCCAATCCGGGTACATGGGCTAGGAGCAGCAGAGGATCCACTGGGCTGTCTACCAGGATTGTCTCGGGTACACGGGCGGCGAGTGATTGCCGGGCTAAGAGAAGCTGCGGAATCGGGCCGGCCCAATCCGGGTACCTAGTGCAAAGCCGGTGGACGCTTTGTCAGTTTCGGCACAAAACTGACGACCGCTGATCTCGGATCTGACCGTTCTGAGGCGAAGCCGTAGCTGCTACGAAAGCTCCGCATCAGGACAAGTTACCTTTATTTAGGTTTTTACTATTTTGCCTTTAGGCCCACAGTTTGTCAGTCGAGTCTGTAAAAAATCCTAAGGGCATTTCGGTCTTTTCCATTTTTATTCAGAGTCTGTAAAAAACCCTAGGGGTATTTCTGCATTTTCCCCATTTATTGGGCTGCCTATAAAAAGGCCCCAATATCCTAGGGTTAGGTGACCCATTTTTGAAATATCACTTTACCAATTCTAAAATTCGTGGGTCATTTTTCCCTTCCTCTCCATGTTTTCCACCGCCGGCATTTGTTCATCTTCCTGCGCCGCCATGCTTTGATTTTTCCATCGACTGGACTATTTCTGTGTTGATTGCTTCCTCAGCCATACAACACAAAAATTCATCCGGTCATTTTGTGTGAGCGCACGCGAGATTTCTGCTAGCGCGTTGGGAGGTGGAGCTTGCTGGTAGGCCCGGTGGAGGGCTCGAGGCGTAGGCTGCGTGCAGCAGCAGCTGAGTTTTGCCGGTGTGTTCCTTCTCTGCTTGGCGTGGAGCCACACGCAGGCGTCTGGCACCGCATCGTCAGGATCGCCAGGAGCATGCATGCAGGCTATGGATTCGGCGGAAGAACCATGAACAGGAGACAACCATACATCAGTAATTGCATTTCTCGTTTTGCGTGCTTATGAAATATTCCTGTTTTGCCTTGTGTTACGTCACGCCAGATGCTTGTGTTTAGACTAATTACTTGTTTAATTAGTGTTGGTTGCTGTATTTCACGTACTGTCACATAAGCATAGCGTTTTATCGTTCAACGAGCGCACGGTTTACAATTTTCTTGATCCGTGTGCCCAGGTTTTTATTCTCAAATAATTTGTGTTTAATCCACTTGTTCAGTTATTTTATTTCAGAATGCAATAAATATTCACATATATATTTATGAGCACATTTTATTTACTGCATTTATTTTGTCTAGATTAAATGCGTTAAATATTGTGTTTACTCTTACTTGATGAACTTTCTATAAACTGAGAATATTTTGCTTGTGCTTGATGGATCATCTGTGATTTGGTGAAACTTTTGTGAAGATGTCATTCGTTCTCTGATGATATTTTAATCTGCCTTTATGCACTGTGTTGGTGTCTTTTCAATTAGGACACCGGTCGTTTTTAGGCTAGATTATTTTTTTTAGCTCTGTTGATTTGTTTTACTTTTCGCTGTTAATTTGTTGAGGTGCGTTGGGTGTTGGGAGCAAGCAATTGATTCGAAATAATTTTTTAGGCGCCCATTCACCCCCCCTCTGGTCGCTACTTTCGGTCCTACATCTGTTTAGGGCAATTTGCTTTTATGTGAGACGTATCTCCACATTCAAAACATCCCTGTGACCCTCCTCTCCTTCGATCTCATCTATCATTATAAAAGCGAGTGAACTTCGTGACGATGAAAGCTAGCTCCTTATCATCTAGATCATCCACTTGTTCTTTTGTGACAGAGACAAGGGAGGACAAGACAAAAGCACGAGAGAAAACACAAGCTCTAGAAACGCCAGACAAAATACCTCCTGATGACGTGCCACTACCAGGGCTGGAACATAAAGCAATCAAAGGCAATAAAGATTTTCCAGCTCCTGGTCGAGACGCCTTGGCAATCTCGGTGGACTTAAGCTTACTGAAGAGTTCATCGCATGTCAAAGTATCAAAACTCGTAGACTCTTCAATGCTTGAGATCTTAACGTCCCATATGCTACGATCCAGTGCATAGAGAAGCTTGATCGTTCGATCATGATCAGAGTAAGCTAGCATCCCAGTGGAGCACAAGTTACTAACAATTCCATCAAAGCGAGCAAACAAAGCATCAACAGATTCGCTAGGGCCTTGCACGAACATTTAGTATTCTTGATTATACGTGCTTTGCCTCCTAGCCTTAATCTGTAATGTGCCCTCATGAAAAGTACTCAATGTCGACCAAATCTCTCGAGCAGTACGAAGATGCTAGACCCTGTCGAACTCGTTGCGACTTAGACTGATAAAAAGAATGTTTCTAGCCTTGCTATTACATTCATATTGAGTATTCTCAGTCTTTGAGGTACGAGTGTCAAGAATCGCATACTGGGATGCAACAATGTCCCATATCGCTCTTCCTTGGCTAAGCAAATAAGCCTCCATGCACACCTTCCAATAAGCATAATCTCGACCATCAAACATCATAATCTTTGTGTTCCTTTCCTTGTCACCAAAACAAGGATCACAACCGGTTAAGGTCAACACGTGATCAAACCGGCTCTGATACCAATTGTGGGATCGGTATGGCGACTAGAGGAGGGTGAATAGGCGCCTCGACACTTTCTTTCGAATGTGATGGCCTACTCAAATCACCCAATGTATCTCTAAGAACACAATTTCAAGTTTCAATTCAATCACAACTAAAATTCATGCACTTCTGAAATTTTTCGTATAATGAATAGTAAAGGCAACTTCAACAAAATGCATTTGTTAATTCTTGGTTCAATTTGCAAGTTTCAACTTCAAATTAGATTCAGATCAGTACATGAGTATTTAACACTTAACCAGAAAACTAGCTACTAATGCTCCAAACTGCTGCACACCAAAACAGATTTCTTGTAAACCCTTCAACACGGCAAAACTATTTCAAAACCTACAAACCCCAGGGTAAAATAATTTCAAATCAGATCACTCCCTTTTCAGCATACCTTTCAAGCAATTCAATTGAAAATTCTTAACATAACCAGATTTGAAAATTAGCACAGGTTCTAGTAATCAGAACTCAACTGATTCAGAAATACCAGTCCAGAATTCTGAGAATCATTCCATCAAAACTGGATGTGAAATAATGTATTACCTAATCAGATTCAATGAATATCACTGGATATCAAACAGAAGATCAGAACCAGTTTAGTTACAATGTTAGACACAACATCTTGAAGCATAAAGAGACACTCCAGCACGCACTGTACACATTCAGAAAAATAACGCTCAAGGTTTGAATTCTGATTTCTATAGAAACATACCAAACAAAGATGAGAAGATTTGAATTTGTCAAACCTCAAAACACATTCAGAATCTATTTCCTGAAGCTGGCATAGAAACAATTTCAATTCAAATTTTCATGACTCAAAAACTTTCAGAAGTAGATACTCTGAAATCAGTAAACAGAACAGCTTCTATCCTTGTACAGATTGAGAAATCAGAATAGCAATTTGAAGAACAGTCTCTATTCAAGTACCCTTGAACCAGATCATTAGCCAAAAGCTTAAAGAGGAGATCTCAACACCAGAACACTCAATCAATATAGATCTAAAATACACAACTCAGACTAACACACTCAATTAAACATCAAATCAGTTTTGAAAGCAGAAATAGACTACACAGTTTGAACCAAAATTAACGTGAATAAGCAACATGAACAGATTTCTTAATTTGAATCAAATCAAACATCAGCAAAACAGGATTCAAAACAGTTTCAAATTAACTTCAAAGATTCAGCAAACTAAACAGCTTATCAACTTGAATCAGATCACATAAAAACAGCAAAGTACACTTGAGCAGTATTTACTATACCAATTCTGAAAACAGCTGAAATTCAGATTTAAATTGAGCCATTTTCAGATCATGAATAGTAGAAATTTTTCAAACAAGTTCAAATTAACTTGAATCAGATTTGATTCCATTCTCAGATAGAAACAACACTAATTCACACTTAACACAGCAATTGGCTACTCAAATGTATGCTAGAAAATAGCTCAACTGAACTTCAAAAACAAGTACTGTTTGGAATTGAGATGAACTGAATATTTAGAAATCTGAGAACTAAAAACACATTCAGAACATATACTCAACCAGCAAAACAGTAACAGTTCAGATGCAGAAAGAACTAGCTTCTGATCGAAAACAGTGTAGAATTTCAAATCAGATCCAGATTTGAATTTGTTCAACCTCCTCAAAATCAGATAGCCTCAAGACTATTTCAGTTCTGAACACAACATTCAAATATGACAGTTCAACAGATTAGAGCAATTACAATCAACCAACCAAAACATACTTATCACATAAAACACTCTTTCAGATATTCATCTAACTAGCTGGAGACTCACTATTTGATTTCTGAGATGATCGTTTGTAAAACTAAGCAAACATGTTTGATCTACCTTCAACCAAGGAATCACTCAAGAACTACTTAAATGATCAGCCAAAAACATGATGAACACTTGATGAAACATTTCATCAAACATGTGAGGAGCAAAATCAAAACTCAACCTCTTTTCTAGAATCAGTTTTCAGAACTGTGGTGCCTACTTTGAGCAGCAAAAGAAATACGAAGACATCACAGAAATCCTTTGCAACTTTCAAAAATGGATCATTCAATTCATGCACAACAAAAGTTACTTGGACATATCACACAAGTTCTGCATTGGATTCTCCAGAAAACACAGCACAAAATCGAATTTGACCACAGAAAATGTACCTGCGCTAGATGCTGGAATTACCGTGAACAGTGTTGCTGAAAACACTATGCAGATCCAAAAATTCACCCCCCAGTTCATCGTCCAATCTTCTTCAAACACAAGTTTTCACAGCCATTTTTATTGGAAAAATTTGTCTCAAAGTGTTCAAATGATTCAGCCAACATAGGGGAATAATATCCTACCAACTCCTCTTCTAGAAGCCACCATTTGACACAGACCCTAGTAATTTTAGATTTAACAATTCTGAAAATTACCCTATAAAAACTAAAAGTAAAATTACAAATTGACTCTCCTTTTAATATAATTTTATACTAGAACCACTCCAAAAATTATACCAAGAGGTTACACTACTAAACTCAAAATTTAAACCAAAACTAGACACCTATTTATTGAATTAAGAAAAACAATAAACGTTTCGACGGTTTTTAGCAAAAACCGACAAAACCTCTCAGCCCTTCGACTTGTGACACCGCTTCGTGACTCCGAGCGCCAGCAAGCCACTTCCGCCCGTCAGTCGTCCGTCCAAGTCTCGCTCTGTCTCTTCGTGCACTCTTGAGATCTTCTCCAACTTCGCCCGGCCTCCCTGATACTTCGGCATCAAGCTCCCCACTCGACCCTCGATCACCCATCATCGACAGTCGGTCAGCATCTCCACCCTGCACAAACAAGACAAGCCAAAACAAGAACGCGACGCACCGCCGAAACCCTTGGTAGCTAAACCTCCATTCCACATCGAAACCCTCGATGCACTCAACCCATTCTCAACCACTCATCCTCTCAGACGCTCATCCTTGTCAATCACTCATCATTCAGACCGAAACCACCCTTGGTTTCTCATCTACAGAAAAGAGAAAAGAGGAAAAGAAATATGGTAAGAAAATAGGAAGTGGAAAGAACCAAGAATACCGAAGAACAAGAAAAAAGGGGAAAGACTAAATGACTTACCCTAGGGATGGAGGTGGTAGATGCCATCGGGAAATGTTGGGTATGGACTAGGAAAGAGGATGAAGACGTCAAAGTACGGTTGCGAGAGACTGTGAGGAGGCGTCGGTGACGAGCTTGAAGGCTAAAAGATGAGAGTATTGTGTATGCCGAAAATGTGAAAAGGAAATGAAGATGCCGGTGGATACTTATAGAGTGAGAGAAACACTTCGGCAAATAGGTCAAGCTGATCCCGACGGATTCGGTTAGACCGTCTTAAATGTTCGGCAAAAGGTATAATCATGAGTACGGTTTTTGAAACGCCAAAACGTTTGTAGGTCCTAGATTGAAGGAATTAAATCTTCGGTGATTCTATTTAGAAATGCCATGGCTAGACTGTGCGGAATGAAGCCTGGCCCGACGCCACAACAGAGAAAGAGTAGATGCGTTAGACCAGGCGACATCCATCACAATTGTTCATGACAGAAGAAGAAAAGGTGAGGAGGAAGATGAAGAATTAATACAACACAGTAATCCAAATATATACTACAAAAGGCGCTGGAAGTTGAAGAGTTTTCGGTTACTACTAAAAAGGTGGATGGGACTTTTGAAATGACACGATGTAGAAGGCTTTAATGATCGATAATTTAGAAATATTAGTTATACTTATGCTCTGAAATTTGGGGGCATATGTTGACGCCAAGATTTGGTAAAAGCCCAGACCCATCAAGAAGTGCCACATGGTCAACAAAAGTCAAAGGAGTCCGGTCAAATGTTGGTCAAAGAAGTTTGTCCATGTGGTTATATGTGGCTAGATATGAAGAAGTCGATAGAGATGAAGAAGGCGGAGATAAATCCAGAATTGGTCATGGTTATTGTGACGAACGACAAGTCTTCAGACTATAAATATGTAACTATTAGCTAGGTTAGAGATCTAGACAAACACAACCATCAACTACTCTAGGCGCATCGCCACCCTTGGCTTCCAAGGTTAATACCGGTAGGGCTTAGCACTCGGAGTTGGGCTGCATCGCTTCGATCTCCGGTGAAGAGGTGATTTCCGCCACCCCGACGATCATATCGGCAAGATTGGTGTTTTCAAGGCTACATCATATCAGTCTCTTGAAGCATTAGCTTGGTCAATGCAATCACCGATTTATATTGGTGTGATTGCTAGGTCTAAGGCTATATCATTACGACCTCTTAGATTGATGTGAATTAGGCATTGTAGATTGAGGCTTCATCGGTTAAGTCCAACATCTCACTGTATTATATCTGATTTATGTTGTACATCATTCATCTGAATAAAGCATGTCTGATATGTTGAAGTATTATTGATTATTCGTAATTAGCGATTGTCTTGGTTGGGTCCAATCTTGTTGTTATGATGATTTGATAGTATGGATGTGTTCTCTAGTATGCTAGGTTTAGTTTCTATCGGAATACAAGTCGATAGATTATCTTTAATTCCACGTTTTCACTTTATGTCCATTAGAGGGTATTCATCGGCCCTTGTGCTCAGGATGTCTATCCTATTGGTCGATGGTATTACCAATCCCAATAATTTGGCCATGGTCATCGGCTCGATAGCTAATTGGCGCAACTACCCACGTTTCTTTTTATCACCACAGTCATCGACTTAGTGACCGATCGGCTTTGCTACTAACCTCATTCTTTCTCCCTCCTTATCAATTGCAGGGTCAAACTAATTGGCACGCTCAGAACCCCCTTTCTTCTAAGATTGTAGAACCTGTACTAGATTTAAGTAGATCTCCTAGGCCATGTGTGTGACCAAAAATGACACTAATAATCGGGTATGTTAGAAAGATGTGAGTGATCAAGATGAGATTTGACCCTCCTTAATAGGAGAGATATCTCTAGGCCCCTCGATGTAATGCATTATGAAAGTGTATGGTCATGCCAAGGCGATTAAAGAGTTAATCACATGTTATAATCTAATACAGAGATCGAGAGAGGATCGAGCTATTGATAGGATGGCACAAATCTCACCTTGTGCTCAGTCGATATTGTGTGGCAAAGGGACATGTACATATGGAACATTACAAGGTTCATATGATATGATTTTTATGTATACTTGGTTAATATGCTATGCTTTACTAGAGGCAACTATTAACGAAGTATGGAAAAGAGTTTCCATATGTTAATCAACCTATACGTGAATCTACAGGGTCACACACTTAACGAATTGAAACATTGGATTCGCATAGGATTCGAATTAATCTTAGTTTGGATAGAGATCAAAATAGTTTGGATAAAGATTCAAATGGATTAGATGGAGATCTGAGTAAAGTACTGGTTAGGCCTGGTAGGGTCCAAGCTAAGACCTATATATATGAAGGTGCAGGGAGTATGGAAGCTAACTCTTCTATGACTTTCGGGCGTGACTAATCTATTAGCATCACGAGCAAACCCTAGTTATCGCCTTCCCAAGCCTAACCATCTTACCACCCGCCCCAGTGCTAGTACACCATCGACCGGTGTTCCTACCTCAGATGTGTGGATAGCAATAGATACATTGTTGTTTTTCTTTGCATCAGCATCAGCTTTGATGTTGCCGATAGGTATTAGCATCGGCATCGTTGATTAGACCAACAACATCATCAACTAATTCTTGAGGACCGCCAACTTTAAAGAGGAGTCCTCAAGAGAAGTCCTCTGGAGTTTTTGAGGATGACGATCACCTTACCAACCTCTTTGGCACGCTCGAGTTGGATCAAATCGCTACTCCAACTCTCCTTCCGCTACACTACGTGCCTAAGGTAAGTTGTTGCATTGGATGCAAACACATATCCTGATTTTAGTAGGTTATAGATCTAAGTGTATCGGTTGTTCCTGACTGGTCTTCCCGACCACTGTCATTGACTCCCAAATGTATCGCCCGACCTCCTAGACAACCCCATCAGCTAAGGAAAAATTGGTTCCCTACAGGTTGTCTCGGATTAGGGTAAATTGTTTGTCCCGAATAGTTTTTCTAAAGCAACTTCGTAGATCAAATCTATGATTTTCACTAGTAGCATCCTCCCCCTCGACCCCCACCCACTAACTAGCTAGTGGAACCACCATGTGTGTGTTCCTTGTATAGCATTGTGTCTTGTATAGAGTCTAGTTAACATCGTTTGAATGAAGATATTCCAAAAACTTAGTTAGATGAGGCTACGTAAGTTTGAATGAAATAACATGATATTTTTTGGTTGGTTCGTTTGAGTTTAATTTTTAAAAATATTTAAATAATTTTTCTCTGAAACTATTTGTTCGATTTATTATTCAATTAAACCATTATATTCATTATAATTAAAAATACAAAATAAGATATCAAATGATTATATTTCAATAATATATATAACAAGTTAGTCTTAACCTATTTAAGTTATATCTAGGGATGACAATCGGGTACGACGGATACGAGTAGTGCATACCCATACTCGTATTTGTTCGCCCGATAGATAAAAACTTGTGCTCATACCTGTCACCCATGGGCGCCAAACCGATAGATAAAAACTTGTGCTCATACCTGTCACCCATGGGCGCCATATACCCACAGGTATACCCATTTACCCGTGAACAAAATAAAGCACACCTCATAGATCTAAGCATCTAAGGTGCACAGAGCTGGCGCAGGCTGAGGTACCGGCGACCGGCGGCGCATGTCAGGGCCTAAGAGAACAGGGCAGATGGCTGGCGCAACGAGCTTGGGCGCAGTGGTCGACAGAAAGGGCACAAGATGATTAAATAGAACAATGGCGCAGGCTTGGTCGCTCAGAGGCGCAAGCGGCCGGTGTGCCTCATACGTGGATGGCACAGGAGAGACGTTGGGGTCTTGGGGAGGAGCCAATGGTGGCTAGAGCCTGATAGCAGTTGGGAGGAAAGTGGTGGGAGCTGGAGAAATGAGGGGAGAGGAAATGGGTGGCGCACAGGAGAGGTTTGGGAGATTGCGACTAGGAGGTGGGAGATGACAGCCGAGAGGTGAAGTGCGGAGAAAAGAGGAGAGAGGAAAGGTTGGGATTTTTTATTTATATACTTACGCTAATTAAGTAAATGGGTAAATGTGTATGAATAGTTAATACTTATACCCGTACTTATTTATTTGTCGAGTATAATATTAGAAATATACTCAATCCCTAGTTATATCTAAGAAACTAAAAAAGTTAGCGCATCAAATTCAAACTTTCTCAAAACCAAATACTAGTTGTGACGTAAGCAAGAGTCAATGAAGCTAGAAAAGATGAGTGAGGTGTGACAGGAAAGCTGGTAGAGCTCGGTGATTTGTGCATGGATATTCATCCATTGTTAGTGAATGTTAGAATATAAGTGAATTGTTTAATTTTATCATTTAACTTAAGATTTTGAGTTGAACTAATTCATACATGATACTCAATATAGCATTAGAGTAAGATGTCTTAAATTCAAATTCTGTTTGGCACACAATTAAAGAAACATTACATCCCAATTATACTCCACGCTTCAGAGTTGATTGAGTCTCGTGTAAGGAGTTAGTGTAGAATTGCTGCATTCAAATAGTACAATTAATCTTTGCATATTTAAGTAGATGACGTGGGTTAAGCTCCTGCGTACTGTGCATTACACCGTCAGCAGAGCTGGGTCAAAACTAATGTTTGGCTTTCCAGTGTCACATGGTAGGTCAGCGGTACAAGCAAATCAGAGATTCAGAGGAAGGAAATGCAGACAAGAGATAATCATCCACTTTCATTATTAGTGGAGATACATGGCGAACATGACTTGGAAGCAACGTCGTTCTTGCAGAGATTTCCACTTAAATGAACTATTAGGAAATAGATTATTCTGGATGCATGTAATTATGCTTGTTTCCTATGCCAGCCGTGGAGATATTAGAGAATAGTTTGTTTCCATGTAATTAGAATGGGTTAGTTGTTTCTATGTCACTGTTATTTTCTAATTCATCAAAAATACTATTAAAATTTCAATATTTCTTCATATGCTATTACTATTTTAAATTCACTCTTTCATGTTATTTGGGTCTAAATATTCATAAAAAAGTAATGGTATAAAATGACGAATTAAAATAGTAATAGCATATGAATAAATATTTAGAGTCTGTAGGTGGACCCAAATGACATAAAAAAGTAGATTTGAAATAATAATGACATATGAACAAATATCAAAATTTTAATGATATTTCTGACGAATTGGGAAATAACGGTGACATGAAAGCAATTAACCCTATTAGAATCTAATCACCTCAGATTCAGCACGGAATCACAGATAACGTTGTAAGCCACACAAGAGGTTGTTTCTGGCATATTAATCAACACGTAGGCATCCAACAGAGGTGACGCTTCCTGCCTCTGATACTGTTTTTCACATGGTATCCAAGCCTAATACAATAAATTAAGATCCAAAGAAAGAACACAACGGCAAGTTCATCGAGAGTCCAAGTCTGCAATCCGTTTGTCGGCCATGTGATCTCATATAAGTTGACGAGCAAGAGCAATTATGCTCTCTGGAAGGTGCAAGTTCTTGAGGGTCACCTCACTGGTGCATCCAAAGTCAGATGGAAAAGAAACAGAAGTGTCCAACCCAGACTATGAAGATTGTATTTAGGGATGGCATCGTGCCCGATTATTCGTTTACCCGTAGGTAAAAATCCTATTAAGGTTAGGTTTGTTTTTCATTTTATACCCAACAGGGAAACAGGTACCCGTACCTGTTTACCCATTTAATAATTTCAAACCCTAACCCTAGCCATTCTCTTTCCACCCCTCTCAGCCGCCACACCCTTCCTTCTCTTTCCTCCCGCTCTCACAGCCTTGCAGATTTGTGCGCCCCGCACGGAGCGTCGAAGCCTCACACTGGTGCCTTTCGCTGTTTGTTGCGCCTTCTTCTTCGCCCCACGCTGGCGGCTGGCGGTCGGCGCCCTCTCATTGCCCTACATCAGTGCATTTCTCGCCCGAGCAGACCTATGGCCTCCTCTGCCCGGGGCGGACCGCCTCACGCCAGTGCCCTCCAGTCGACCCACACCAGCGCCTTCCCCACCTGGGCCGGCAAGCACCCTCCCCGCCGCCACGGCCATCACCCGCCTCTCCCCTCTCCCAACCTCAGTGCCTCCCTCCCACACAAATCTAGATCTACGTGCCCCTCTATCATCCTACACCAGCTGCGCATGGCCTCGCGTCGGCCGTAGGCGCCCCATGCACTGGCTTGCGTCGGTGACCTCCCAACGCCCCGTGCTAGCACCCTCGCCGTTGGCCTATGCTCTCCTCACTACCCTGAGCCTCCGACTAGTGCCCGCCATGCCCTCTGGCTCCTCTTCCTGTTTTGGTTCCCATAATAGACTCACGGGCAAACAGGTATACCCGCGGGTATACGGCGCACACGGGTAACGGGTATGGGCATGGGTTTTTACCTGTTGGGTAAACGGGTATGGATATGTACTACCTGTACCTGTCAGATCCGATTGCCATCCCTAATTGTATTGCAACAGATCAACAAGTCTTCAGCTATCTCCTCTCTACAATGGCTAGAGATGTCCTAGCCCAAGTTGCAACATGCAGTACCTCAGCTTCAGTATGGAGGATGATCGAGAGTATGTTCTAGACAATGATGAGAGCACGATCTGTCAATACAATGATAGCTCTCGCCACGACAAGGAAGGGATACAACACTATCACTAAATATGTGAACAAGATGCGAGTGCTTGGAGATGAATTGGATACTGCTGGAAAGTCAATTGATGATGAAGAATTGATCTCCTACATCCTCACTAGCCGTGATGAAGATTTTGAGCCTATTGTTTCTTCCCTTGTTTAAAGAACTGAACCTGTCACGGTCGGTGAGGTGTACTCCCAACCGCTGAATTTTGAGCAGCGAGTAGTGCTACAACAAGCAAACAACTCCGCATAGCCCTTGGATCATCTAGCCAATCGAGGACGTGGGAGCTCATAGCAGTGAGGATGTGGTGGAAATCGCAGCAGTGGCCGCATGACTCGTGGAAGAGGAGGATGTGGCTTCACTAGACAACAAGGCAACAACATCAACACCAACGACAATAGTCCGAAGTGTCAACTTTGATATAAGAGAGGGCATACGGTAATAGAGTGTTGCATAGATTTGACAAGAATTTTGTACCAGATGAAAAATATGCAGAATCAACTACCACCTTCTATGGAGTGGACACAAATTGGTACGTGGATACATGAGATACTAATCATGTGACGGGAGAACTTTAGAATCTAACCATACGTGACAAGTACAAGGGTCATGATCAAGTCCAAACAGCGAATGGTGCAGGTATGAAAATTAGTCATATTGGTCATTCGGTTGTTAATTCCCTGATGCGCAACCTTCATTTGAAAAATATTCTTTATGTCCCTCAAACCAATAAAAATCTTTTATCCGCTCATCACTTTATTACAAATAATTCAGCTTTTCTTGAGATCTGTCCTAAGCAATTTTTTGTCAAAGACCAGGTCACAAATAAAATTCTCCTTGAAGGGCGTAATCGTGGTAGACTCTATCCCATTTCATCATCGCTTGCACAAGTTGACCACAAGAAAGAAGTCCATGTTGTTTTCACACCTTCCTTTGAGTGATGGCATAATCGCCTTGGTCACCCTTCGTCCACAATAGTAGAAAAGTTATCAAAAAACAGTTTGTTTCTGATGCATGTCAAAAGGCAAAGAGTCATCAATTGCCCTATTCTAGATATGTTAGTGAGTTTAATCATCCTTTGGAACTCATTTATTATGATGTTTAGGGTCCTGCACCTACTTCTGTAGGAGGCAAGAAGTATTATGTTAATTTTATTGATGCTTATACCAAGTTTACTTGGATTTATCTGCTCAAGTTCAAATCTGAAGTCTTTCAGCATTTTAATGAATTCCAAAGTCTCATTGAACACCTCTTTAATAGAAAGATCATAACCATGTGTCGATGCCAACATTTGGTAAAGCCCAGGCCCACTAAATATGCTACACGGTCAACAAAACTCAAAGAGATACGATCAAGGAAAGTAAAGGAAGCCCGTCCATGCTATTACAAGATGATCGGACGTAGAAGAGACGATGGAGATAAGAGCGGAAAAGAAGATGAAGTTTATTCGGAATTGGTTAAGATACAGTACTTGTACGGCAAGTATTCGGACTATAAATATGTATCCCTAGTTAGCCTAAAAAAACAAATCGCTCACCCACGCAGAGGGAGTCGGGCGCCATCACTCAAGCGTGTAGTGGCCGATACCAGCCCGTATTGTATCAGTCGGCCACTAAAGCTCACTAGGATGGCTTCACGATCAATATCATGTAGAAAGCAAGTTAATTAGATGGAATAGAAGATGGCGGAAGGCGAATGAAAAGGGGAGTCTGGATGTTTACCTCAGGCCCTACATCGGCGTCATATGGGTGAAGCCATTCTTGGTAGAACAAGGAGGAACTGTTGAAGACGTGTTGCTTCAACTCGTCCTACCATTGACGAAAGGCACGAGAGGTCGCCCAGGTTGCAAGGCATCCGGAAGGGATCCCATCGGTCATGTGGGAAAGGCGGTCCCACTCCAAAGCACTCGTGACACTCCTGTAAGTTCGAATCTAGCAAACAAAAAAGAGATGGGATGGGAGCTGACCAAAGCACAACTGCCTCAAAGAAACTGATGGATGATAGAACTCATAAGAGCACCGCCAAGGATACCCATTGATAAAATCAACGGGGAGAAAACAGGGAAAGGTGGCCACCGAGAAGATATGAAAGGATTCTGCGTCCTAGGACACATCGGGCAGAACGAGCTGACGGGGGCATTCATACTCCGAATAGTATCCAAAAGGAAACCAGATGGTCCGATCAGAGAATCTGAGGTAATAACTCTTAAAGAAAATGACCAAGGCCATGGAAGACGAAGGAAAAGGAGGAAAGAATGTTGCTGCTTCCCCTAGAGAAGAGCAGCGGCGATAGGTGGGAACAGCCGATTCTAGAAAATTGGCAGGAAAATGTGAATAAGAGGGGTTCCTCGAATGAGATCAGCAGTATAAACATTGAGCCAAAGCTGGAGGAACCACCAGGGACCCTTCGGTCGACCAATGAAGTTGTCGGCCGATAGGTTGGCCGACACAAGGTGAAGGTAAAGGTAGGTGGCTCCAAGGAGATAACGACCGAGGGGAACTCACACATGGGTGACAAGTCGTTCGGCAAAAAAATAAAACTAAAGGGTCGAGACCAGAGCCGACACACAAAAGACAAATTCCTCCAACTAGAGATTGAGGAAGGCATCGTGTTCTTTGGTGTCAACGGGGCTAGTCTGCTTGTTGTGCTTCATAATATACTTGCCCCAACCACCGGTGGTTTTTACACTAAGACGATGGGTTGCCTTGGAATGGAAAGAAAGAGGATTGCAAGGAGAGGTGATGTCAAGGGAGGTCAAAGCAAGCACATCAAGTAGAAAAGGATTTATCGGGTCAGTGCGGAAAACAAAGGCGTTAAGAGTATCAGACCAAAAGTAACAAGCGATGCCAAGAAGCGACTTGTTCTTATAAGGGCCGGCAAGAGAAAAACCGATGCAATGGCTGATGTCGATTTCCTCCCAAGATGGGCGCTTGATGGCCGTACCCTAAGGTACCAATCACACCAACCAGAAAGTGGGGAAGAGAAATCCCTAAAGCTAAGGTGCCAATCAGAAAACAACATGGTGAAATGTCTGAAGGGGATCCGATTGGTTTCTGCATTAATAACATCAACGACATCAGGGTTGCCCATTGGACCTAGAAATTGGTGAGTCATGTGATCGATAAGGGGAATCAAGACCTGGTTCTGCA
The DNA here is from genome assembly GCA_019279435.1 of Zizania palustris. Lineage (NCBI taxonomy): Eukaryota > Viridiplantae > Streptophyta > Magnoliopsida > Poales > Poaceae > Zizania > Zizania palustris. The sequence continues at coordinate 30,527,886 of JAAALK010000290.1, forward strand.
AGTTCTACAAAGAAATCATGAAGAAGACAATGAAAAGGGGACAGAGAAAACAAACGAACCAGAAAGAACCAAAGAAGAGGGAGATATCAAGAGATTACCTCTGGGGCTGCATTGACGGTGGCCATCGTCGGTGATGCCAAAAACACGGGGCCATAAAAGGATTACGAGCACGGTGAGCAGTGGTGGTGGCAAGGAAATAGCGGCAAACTCAGGGGACAAAAACAGGAGCAATGAGCAGAAAGCGTGAAGAAGAAGGGCGGAAATATCGTGGTACTTATAAAGCTAGAAGAGACTCCTCGGTGGCCGAGTCAAGCCGATTCCACTGGATTTGGTGGTGCCACCTGCAACATTCGACAAAAGGTAATCATGAGTACAATTTTTGAAAATGCCGAAATCATTGCAGACCCAAGATTATAGGAACCAGATCTTTGGCTTAAAGAACACCAATACTAAAACTATGTGGGATGAAGCCTAGTCCGACGTCACCACAAATAGACATAGATACATCAGACAGGGCAACACCCATCATAGTTGTGAATGGACGAAGATGAAAAGTGGGAAGAAGAGAAAATTATGAAGCCAGAATGTTAAGCGAAGTTATAAGGAAGATGAAGGGTTTTGGCTGGCAATTAAAGTGAAAATATCATGCGGATAGATGTTTTAGAAGACATGGGAGCAGAGATAATAATTGTTGTTAATTTTGAAGCATTAGCAGCCACTTAATGCTCCAAAACTGGGGGGCATGTGTTGACGCCAAGATTTGGTAAAGCCTAGGCCCACTAAAGATGCCACACGATCAATAGAATTCAAAGAGATTGTTGATAGCAAAAAATGGCATTAATGGCTGAGATGGTCAAAATATCAATTTTGGTAATTTGGGCCAAAAATATACATGTCCGGGGTCAGACCGAAGCCCTATAGGACCGAAGGTCCATTGGGCTATGGGCTCCAAAAGCCTCTGGCCAGCCCATGGCCTTCGGCCAGGAAGCCTTTGGAGGCCCACGCCACCGAAGCTTCGGCCCGAGGAGCAGGCCTTGATGGGCCTGGCCGAAGCGCACTTCGGCAGAGATGGAGTTGTATACAATTCCGGCTAAGTTTTTATCTCCATCCGGCCGAATTAATAGCAGATTAGATCAGAGATTGAGCCCCTATAAATAGAGAGGAGAGACCAGCGTAGAAGCCCCCCAAACACAAATCAAACCAAAGCCCTAGCTTTGATCGCATTTACTTTAACTTTATTTTTCCTGTACTTCTTCGTGGGTTTGCCTGGAAGCCCTCCGCCGGCCACTTTGGAATAGTGGTAACCCTTGTTACTTCGCTTGTGAAGTATCCATTAATCTACATAATAGATTGTTATCGCCTTGTTACTTCGCTTGTGAAGTATCCGCTAATTTGTGTAACATATTGCTACCTTCGCTACTAGTGCAACAAGAATTCGGTCCTCAGGCCGAATTGGTACTTCGAACACTCTTTGTTGCAGGTCCCCACGTTCGGAGCTACTTCGTCGGAGGTGTCTAGAGCTGAGAGATCGGTTTTGGAGGTCGTCGGGACACCCTTCGGTGAGATTACAGGCTTCGACGACAAGCTTTGCCAGCACACTTCGTCACCATAGGCTTCGCCACGATCGTACTCCGCGTTGGATGAAGTTACGCCCACGCGCGGCCCTCGCGCCATTATTCTGTAATTTTCCATATCAGAGACCTCACGCCGAGCCCGTTGTTCGGAGGTGATCGTCGCATCCTGATCCGTTCGGAGTTCATCTTCGGTCGGATCAGTCCGAACGCCGAAGGCACCCTTCGGCGGGATACTTCACACCAAACGCCAAAGGTATACTTCGGCGACCCCTTTGCACCAGACTTTGAAGCAGACAGGCTCCGACTGGTTTGCTGATTTTATTCTGTTTAATATATTTCTTTCGGCTAATTGGATTATTTTGTGTGATCTAATTGCCTGGCGACTCCACCCCCTTATCACGACTAAGGTTAGTCGGAACGCGACGTCGGTGTTGCGTCACGCTTAGGCTTGCTCCTAAGTATCCGTGTACTTTTTGGACCGTCGAACTGACCCAAGTGCGGGGGAACGTTTTTGTGTCAACATACTTTTTGGTGACTCCGCTAGGGACAGCTACGCCAACATGACAATTACGTCTACATCGGCTACCGGTACATCTACATTAACTGCTATGTCTATACCGCCGATGGACACAATAGGAGGCACAAATATCGACAACCACAACATCTTGAAACCTACAATTGAAGATATCCCCGTAGAAGACCGGGCAGAGATCGAGGCAAAGTTAAAGGCACTCCAAGACATGATGCTTGGGGGCTACGTTAAGACACGCGCAGGCTTCATCAAGCATGACATCATCACCCCGACCTCGCTCAATCCAGGTAACACCTGTATCGCCTCATTTATCTTCTTTAGAGATTGAGCAAAAAATAGCCGCATCAGTAGATCAAGCTGTTAGCGCTTCGCTTGCCAACCGTCTAGATTCGACAGTCAGCTCCCAAGTAGAGGCAACTCTTAGGAGGTTCGGCTTTACTGAGGCCATACCCCCGGTTCCTATTGCTAGTGCACCTTCGACAAACCACGTGTACGGCAGAACTAACGACAGCACTAGCACAACCATGTCTCCGGCCTCAACACTTATGGTCAATACTAATCATTACACTTACGGTCAAAGTAGCACTGCGTACCATGCACCACCACCTGCGCCGGTACCCGCGCTGCCCGCACCGCATGCGCAGGCACCCGGACACGAGCACGTCATGCAGATAGCACGTAGGGAAGAGGCCCATGGCCGACACGCCGATATCCCACCACGTGTCGGGCCCCCGCATGAGAGGTGCGCAGGCAACATGCCAAGATGACATAGAGGAGCGGGTCCATGCACTATTTAGGGAGTGTGCCGGCTTCATGCCCAAGGGACAGGTTAGGATTTACCGTAAGCCATACCCCGACCATCATGATACAATACCCTACCCCCATGGCTATAGAATCCCTAAATTCACTAAGTTCGATGGCGAGGGTAGCAAAACTACACTAGAGCACGTTAGTCAATTTTTGGCACAATATGGAGAGGTTAGCGGGATAGATGCCCTAAAAGTTAGGCTATTTTCTCTCTCGCTATCCGGCACCGCTTTCACTTGGTTTTCGGCGCTCCCGCCGAACTCCGTTCAGACGTGGGATGATTTAGAACAGAAATTCCATGATTACTTTTACACGGGTGAGACAGAACTTAGGCTTTCACACTTGACATCAGTTAAGCAGAAATCTAACGAGAACGCGTCTAAGTACATTGGGCGTTTTAGAGATACTACAAACCAATGTTTTAGCCTTAATATTTCGGAAAGGGACTTGGCGGAGATAGCTTTTAATGGGTTGCATTCCAAAATTAAAGAGAGGTTAGACAACCAGAACTTTTTAGAAGTTAGCCAAGTTTTACAACAGGCTCTGGTCTAGGAAGGCCGAACCAAAGATAAAAAGTTTATTAAGACGTTTAACAATCCTAGGGCTGAAATCCACATCATGGAACGCTCTCACGAGGAGAAGTCGGAAGAGGAGGATTCGGCCGACATGTACGTGGCCGAATGGGTTTGGAACGCTAAGAATAAACCGGTCACTTGCTCTGAGTTACGGCCATCTCCCATGAAGAATTGACCTAGTGAGGTCAAGTACTCATTTGATATAACTAAGTGTGATAAAATATTTGATTTTCTCTTAAAAAGTCAGCTTCTCAGGTTACCTAAAGGTCAAGTCATTCCATCTACCGATGAGTTAAAGAAGCATCCGTACTGTAAGTGGCATGATTCACACTCACATAATACTAACGACTGCAATGTTTTTCGACGGCAGATCCAATCGGCCATATAAGTAGGACGATTGAAGATAGACCATAATCCAAAGATGAAGCTGGATAAAGATCCTTTCCCCGTCAACGCCGTCGACCTCGGTGAGAAGAAGGTATTGATTCAGCCAGAATAGGCCGAGTCTGCTAAGGGGAAGGGTGTAATTGTTGGAGAACCACGCGCCTGCACGCTCGTACCAAAGAATCCCGAGGTAGGAGTGTGGAAACAGAACATTAACACCCCTTCGGCTAAAACTCACAAGAGGCCGAAAGTAACATACAACATGCTGTTGAACAAGCATCGGAGAAAAGCCAAGGAAGCAGGTCCCTACGCTAAAAAGCTAGGACAGCCAAAGGGCCTGAGGCTTTCAGAGGGTGGCTTCAGACCGAAGCAGGCACACCCTCCGCATGATGGCTTCGGGCCACAGTGGCCTAACTCTCCGCACGGTGGCTTCGAGCCTTGATGGCCGAACCCCCCATACAGTAACTTCGGCCCCCAATGGCCGAACCCCACACCATTTTGGACTCCTCCGACAGGAGGCTTCGGCCCTCACTGGCCGAACGTACCTCTGGCCTGGTAGGACCCTTCGCTGGTATGGTCTGAGACATCATCAACTCTACTGAACACCATTCTAGGTAACAGGTTTGGCTCTCAGTGGGCGAGGCCACTAGAAACACCTATGCCTCCGCCGTATGACTGGGCAGGAACTCCGTGGGCTCCGTACGTATCCGGGTCAGAGTACCCTCCACAACGTAACACTATGCCTTGTTTTCCTTCGGAGGATTATGGATGGCAGGGACAAGCAGACGCAGCGGAGGGGTCATCGTCCATAGACTATCTGTGGTGCCTCTGAATCAAACCATGCCGAGCAAAGCCGAAGGGTACAGGTGCGAGAAGGCCGAGGAAAGAGAGTTTGAAGCCATCACCATCAGAGGGGGGTCTCAGGAAGTCCCAATCCCGAAGACTTTGTCACCGAAGTCTGACGGAGGTAAGTCCCATGCTCCGGTCGGGCTCTGCACTGAAGCCTGGTTTGATCGGCCGAACAGGGCCGATCTAACTACCGGGGTTCGCAGCGAAGGCCCCTCCGAACACAGGGTGCACAAGGCCAAAGGGCGCAGTACCACTTCGGCCAGAGTAGATAGAAGCTGAGCAATAGCGCCCGGCACCAAGCCGCAGCCATCTTGGGCACCTCCAGGCATGTCCAAATCATAGAAGAGACGCCTACAATTACTACGGGCATAGGAGATGCGTGAGAAGGAAGCTGAGGACGAGCGCGACGCTATCTTTGAAGAAATCCACCCTTGACCAGCTACAAAACAAGTATGGAAGGAGAAGCCGGTTGAGATAACCAACCCAGCTACCAGTCCGAGTGACAACGACGACGATATGCTCGACGATGATTACTCACTCGTCTCCGAGGGGCTCGCGCCTCAGGCGATGGACATCAACATCATCATGCTACCCGCCGAGTTCGCCCTGCCAGGGATGAGGCCGAGGTCTCTCAATTGAACCTCGGCCCATGCAACGCCATCTTCGAGAATCCCGAGGACTCGGCTCACCATCTGAAGTCTCTCTACGTTAGAGGTCACATCGATGGAAAGTCGATTTCCTGAATGCTCGTCGATGGCGGCGCCACTGTTAACTTAATGCCTTACTCATTATTGAAGAAACTTGGTAGGGATGAGGATGACCTGAAGAAGACCAACTTGATGCTCAACGTCTTCAACGGCGAGAGTTCCGAGGCCAATGGTGTACTCTCCATGGAGTTGATGGTGGGCAACAAGACATTGCCAACGACCTTCTTCGTCATTGACGTACAAGGTAACTACAGCATACTACTCGGGCGCGATTGGATTCACGCAAATTGCTGCATTCCTTCTACCCTACACCAGTGCCTAATACAGTGGGACGGCGATGAGGTAGAGGTCATTCCCGCGGATACTTCAGCCCAAGTAGCATTGGCTGATGTATCGGTCGACGCCGTCCATAACAAAGTAGAATGTCTGTCAGGTAGAGATCTTTCGGACTACGATTTTGTTAGCGTACCCGGAGGACGTTTTGTATCAGTGTCTGTAAAGCCGGCTGGAGTAGCGCGGCTGTTTTTGTATTAATAGTCATGACTAGCAAGAGTAATCTAGATTGGCTAAAGTCTCGCGTGGAACAATATCGGTCTAGTAAAGACGGTATTGTCGAAGCCATCGGGAACTTTAGTGAAGTAGAGAAATTAGGACAAGGTTTTGCGTCGGCCAATCCTTTGGAGGAAGTCGACATAGGTGATGGTAGCGTCCCAAGGCCGACTTTTGTAAACCAACATTTACAACCCGATGAAAAGGCTAAAGTAATAAAGTTACTTCAGTCGTATGTTGATTGTTTCACATGGGAGTATAGCGAGATGTCGAGACTAAGCCGCGAGCTCATGGAGCATCGACTTCCTATCAAATCCAGATTTAGGCCTTATAAGCAGCCTCCTCATCGCTTTAACTCGGCCATCTATGACCGAGTTAAAGAAGAATTAGAGTGACTACTCAAGGCTGAGTTTATTAGGTTGTGCAGACACCCGGAATGGGTTGCTAACATTGTGCTTGTAGAGAAGAAAGGGAGCGGCAAGATATGGGTATGTATTGATTTTAGGGATCTGAACAGAGCCACTCCGAAGGATGAGTATCCAATGCCGATAGCCGACATGCTAATCAATGATGCTTTAGGACATAAGGTACTGAGTTTTCTTGATGGCAATGCTGGTTATAATCAAATCTTTATGGCCGAAGAGGACGTCTACAAGACTGCCTTTCGATGCCCTGGTTTTGTCGGTTTATTCGAGTGGGTCTTCATGACTTTTGGTTTGAAAAATGTTGGCGCCACATATCAGCGCGCTATGAACTTGATCTTTCATGACCTTCTAGGGGTTATGTTAGAAGTTTACATCGACGATGTTGTAGTCAAATCGGATGCTATGGGAAACCATTTAGCCGATTTGAAGATTGCTTTTGATAGGATGCGACAGTATGGTTTGAAAATGAACCCACTCAAGTGTGCTTTTGGTGTGTCGGTGGGTAAGTTCTTAAGTTTCATGATTCACGAGAGAGGCATAGAAATTGATCCTAAGAGGCTTAAGAAGATTAGAAACATTGCAGCGCCGACGTGCAAAAGGGATGTACAGAAGTTGCTAGGCAAGAAACTATTTACGTCGCTTTATATCCAACTTGTCCGACAAGATTGATGCCTTTGTCCCCATACTCCGGCTAAAGAATGAAGCCGAGTTCACTTGGGGGGCAAGCCAGCAAAGTGCTTTTGAGAAGATCAACGAGTGCTTGTCATCATCGCCTGTGGTGAGAGCACCCAAAGTCGGGATTCCGTTTCGGCTATACATCGCTGCTGAAGATAGCGTGATTGGGGCCGTGCTGACCCAAGAGGTAGAAGGAAAAGAGTACATCATCACATTCTTGAGCCGCCGCCTACTGGACGCTGAAACTAGGTACGCGTTTGTGGAATGGTTGTGTTTATCACTTTACTACGCGTGCACCAAATTACGCCATTATCTTCTCCCCACTACATGTGTTGTCGTTTGCCAAGCCGATGTTATGAAGCACATGTTACAGAAGCTGATTCTAAGTGGAAGAATCAGAAAATGGCCTTACGCGTTGATTGAGTACGATTTGACTTACGAACCCTGAGAGCGATAAAAGGTCAAATCGTAGCCAACTTCATAGTTGATCAACACATAGATGTTAGCTGGAGTGACAATATTGCTCTAGTTGAAGTAGTACCATGGAAACTTTATTTTGATGGTTCGGCTTGCAAGAGTGACCAAGGTATTGGAGTGGTTCTCATATCACCTAATGGAATGCACTTTGAAACTTCGGCCCGTCTAGAATTTTCTTCCACTAATAACCAAGCCGAATACAAAGCATTATTGCTAGGTCTTGAATTACTAGAATCTATAGGTGCTAGACATGTCCACGCATATGGTAATTCTTTGTTAGTAGTGCAACAAGTAGCTAAAAGTGCTCAATGCTTTAACAGCTTGCTGAATAGTTACTTGGACAAATGTCTAGACATAGTTGCTGTTTTTGATGACTTCAAAATATCGCACGTGTCAAGAGAGGCCAATTCGATTGCAAATGATTTGGCTCAGCAAGCATCTGGTTACCAAGTCGGGAGAGGAAAATTTTCTGTATTGGAGAAGCCAATGATTGGTCTCACTGCCGAAGCTAGTGATAGTGGGCAAGCGCACCCTTCGGGTCGGACCCCTCTGGCCGAAGGTCACTACGTGCCGAGATCCCTGGACCAGAGTACTTTGCCAACCAAGGGACCTGGCACGCCGGAGGCCATAGGCCGAATACCCCCAAACGGTGAGGGTTCCCGGGAGTCCGAACCCTCCGGAGGCTTCGAACCAACACACTCCGAATGGCCAGCACGGCGAGGCTTCGGCAGAAGCAGGAACGGCTCGGGGGGCACCCCGAAGTCAGTAATTTAGAAAATTTTTCAGAAGGTGAGCCAGCGAGACCTTCTGAAACCTATAAGGGTGATTGGAGAATCCCAATCGTCCAGTATATACCATTCATCTAAATAAAGCATGCCCGATACTTTGACATATTATTAAGATCATCGTGACTAGCTACTGTCTTGGTTAGGTCTGATCTAGTTATTTTGATGATTTTCATGATATAGACATGTGACCTGGCACGTTTTATTTATTTCTGTCAGAGTACAAGCTAACGGATTATCTTTGATTCCATGCTACATCTTATAAGTCATCGGAAAAACACTCGTCGGCCTATGTAGTAAATTGCCTATCTTGTCGGCCAATGGCACACCCGCTCGATTGCTTCATCCCAGGTCATCGGCCTTATGGTCAATCGGCATGATATTCCATGAATATCCCATCCTCGTCACGGTCATCAGCTCGATAGCCGATAGACCATGCTACTAATGTCATATTTTATGTTCCCTTATCAATTGCAGTGACAAACTGATTGACATACCTTGAACCCTTTTTCTAAGAATGTAGCACCTGCACTGGAGTGAAGGAGATATCCCAGGCCACACGTGTGTCAAAGTGTGACAAAAAAACGCACCAACACCATGCAGACAGACTGGGGAGGTGAATATCAAAAACTTCATTCCTTCTTTGAGAAAATTAGCATCACACATCATGTATCTTGCCCTCACACGCACCAACAAAATGGCTTCACTGAAAGAAAACATAGTCATATAGTTGAGGTAGGTCCCTCCTTTCTCATGCCTCCATTCCTTTGAAATTTTGGAATAAAGCCTTCGTATCAACTGTCTATCTAATTAATCATACACTCACTGAGATTCTTCATTGTAAGACCCCTCTTGAATACTTATTCAATCAAACTCCAGAATATAATACCTTGAGAATTTTTGGGTGTGCGTGTTGGCCAAATATCCATCCCTACAATTCTCATAAAATGCAGTTTTGCTCAAAGAGATGTACTTTCTTAGGCTACAACCCTATGCACAAAGGATTTAAGTGCCTTGATCTTTATCTCTATAGTGGTCGGGTATATATTTCTAGGGACACTGTTTTTTATGAAGACATTTTTCAATTCTCTGAATTGCATCCTAATGCAGGCTCTCAATTACGCACTGAAATTCTTCTTCTCCAGTCACATCTCCTAAATCCTAGGACTATACAACCAAGTGATATTTTGACTAATCTTTCTCATGTGCCAACTAATGTTTTTAGTGAAAGTTTTGTTCTAGAACAGGAGCACACTCAGTCCACAGATCATTAGAAAGTCAATGACATGCCTAGGTGCCAACTCAGCAGGAGAGGTGACCGAGCCTCCAAACGTTGATGGCGTTTCCATGGTGCATTTAGTGCCAACTCATGATGCCTCAGCCATAGGTGATGTGCTTCTCGATGCTGCTAATGAAGTTAAAGATGCCACCTTGTTGCATGGGAACAACTCACCAGGGACTGCTGTCACTAGCGAACCAACTGCTACCATGATACATGAGTCCCAAGTGGCAGGGGAGGACCAAAACCAGATGTCTCGTCGTCCGATAACTCGTCTTCAGCAAGGTATTTGCAAAAAAAAAGATTTACACTGACGGTACTGTTAAATATAGATTACTCACTACATGTGGCGAGCCTAGAAACTTAGTTGATGCATTGCATGATAAAAATTGGAAACAAGCAATGGATGCAGAATTCATGGCATTACAAAATAATAAAACTTGGCATCTAGTTTCTCCACAATAGAGAAAAATATTATAGATTGTAAATGGATATATAAAATAAAGAGGAAACAAGATGGAAACCTAGACAGATATGGTATCGATTATGAGGACACCTTTAGCCCAGTTGTTAAAGCAACAAATATTAGATTTATTCTCTCTATTGCGGTGTCTAGAGGATGGGGCCTACGCCAACTAGATGTACAAAATGCTTTTCTTCATGGTATTCTTGAAGAGGGGGTGTTTATGAGAGAACCCCTTGTCAATGAGAATGTAGCACATCCATGATATGTGTGTAAACTTGACAAAGTTCTTTATGGTTTGAAGCAAGCACCATGAGTATGGTACTCTCGCTTGAGTAAAAAATTATGCCAACTTGGTTTTGTAGGATCAAAAGGTGATACCTCACTGTTCTTTTATAACAAAAGAGATGTAACCATGTTTATTCTTATTTATGTTGATGATATAATAGTTGCAAGTTCAAAACAAGATGCACTGCCAGCACTATTACAAGATCTTCAAAGGGATTTTGCGTTGAAAGATTTGGGGGATCTTCATTATTTTCTAGGCATTGAGGTAAATAAAAAGCCTGACAGTATTATTATAACTCAAGAGAAGTATGCATCTGATTTATTAAGAAAGGTTGGCATGTTCGACTGTAAGCCTGTTACTACACCGCTATCTACTAGTGAGAAGCTAACTATACATGAAGGAGAGCCTCTTGGGCCGAATGATGCATCTAATTACCGAAGTGTAGTTGGAGATTTATAATATTTAACTTTGACTAGACCTGATATAACATTTTCAGTGAATATGGTATGTCAATTCTTCCATGCTCCTACTACTATACATTAGGCAGCTGTTAAAATAATTCTCAAGTATATAAAACAATACACCAGGATTGGGTTGAACATAAGCAAGTCAAAGACTATGTTAGTAAGTACTTATTTAGATGCAGATTGGGCAGACAATTTAGATGATAGAAGATCAACTAGTGGGTTTGCTGTGTTTTTGAGAGAAAACTTAGTATCATGGAGTGCACACAAGCAAGCTACAATATATAGATCAAGCACCGAGTCTCAATACAAAGCATTGGCAAATGCTACAGCAGAAATTATGTGGGTACAAACTATATTGCGTGAACTACAAATACCAAGCCCACCTACTACTAGGTTATGGTGTGATAATCTTGATGCTAAATATATTTCTTCTAATCATGCGTTTCATGCTAGAACAAAGCACATAGAGGTTGATTATCATTTTGTTTGTAAAAGAGTGGTACAAAAACTTCTAGAGATTGATTTTATACCTACAGGAGATCAACTAGCTGATGGTTTTACAAAAGCTATGTACGGCAGCTAGAAAATTTTAAAAATAATTTCAACCTAGATAGGTTGTGATTAAGGGGAAGTATTAGGAAATAGATTATTCTAGATGCATGTAATTATGCTTGTTTCCTATGCCAACCGTGGAGATACTAGAGAATAGTTTGTTTCCATGTAATTAGAATCTAATCTCCTCTAATTGATTCTGCACGGAATCCCAGCTAATCTCGTAAGGTCTTGTTCATGTCAGTTTTGAATTATAACAATCCATCTTATAGAAAAAAGTTAGGTTACACCTGTTTACTATATTGTTATATTTTGCACTCCAGATCATAATAAGCTAGCAGAATAAGGATCCCTTTGTTTTGGCTTTTGAGAGCAGCTTTTGTTTTCTGAAAGCCAAAAGTCGACCAAAGGGACTATTGGGGGAAAATACTTCATCCTCAGAACTTTAGAAATCAACAGTCAAAGATAAATTCACAAGCCTCAAAGTTTGCATTCATCTCTGGAGATGATGAAGTTTCTAAGCCGAAGGATACTTCGGCTTCATGATTCGAAGGTATCCTCCGAATGCTCTGAAGCTACAGTGAAAAACAGCAAGACTGATAAGACGTCTGCCTTATCTACCTTCTCCGGATAGATTTTACTATTTTAACCCTATTCGGGGTACCGAATAGTTTCTACTATGTCGGTTGTAATTGAGGGGTAAATAGGTCTTTTCCTTAGACTTTTTACCTACAAATACCCCCCTTCTTACCCTGTAATAGGCATCGAATACTCAGTTATTCAATACATAACTTTGGACTACTTTGAGCTATTATCCTATTCGGAGGCTCGAAATAGTTCTCAACACAAACTCTCTGTTTGTTAGTTCTTAATCTTCAAGAACCTATTAGCGTAATCTTTTACGCCAACAGTTGGCACTGTTCGTGGGGAACCTAGTTCTAAAAGCTAGTTCTCTACCGCTGATTGTACTTCGAAGAGCACTTGCGGAGGGAGCTTCGGAGTCTCAGGATTCCGCGCACCCTTCGGTAAGGGGCTTTCTAGGGAAGCTCGAAGGCCTTTCCTCGCCTTCCCAAACCAATTGAAGTCCTCGGACTTCGGACCTCATCTTTGTTAGCTATGCCTCCCAAGTGGAGCCTAGCCTCCGATCCTTCTCGAAGGTCCCCTCGGACCAACGGTGCAGGACCCTCAGCTATCCCACTAACCCCCGAAGGCGTCGCCGAACGTCGAGCACCCAGAGGCCCCCGAGCCACTCCCACGGTGCTCCAAACCGACTACACCAATTCCCGAGACCCAGAGATCCTCTCTGAAGGAGATGAAGACCTTCCTGAGGACGAGGCTACCCAAGTAGCACGACTTCAGGATGAAGTTGCAAGGTGGAGGCAAGAGGCTGCTGATTGACTCCACTCTCAAGCCTCCACTCATGCTCTAGAAGGGCCTCAAGACGATGGTGCTGGCGATCTTCCCGAAGCTATCCAAGTCCCGGAGGAAGCCAAGAATGCATCCTTCGACAACAAGTCTCTGTTGCATCCAGACTTGCAGAAGGAGCCCTTCGACCCCAGGTTTAAAGACTTGAAGCTGCACAAGTACTCCGGTGGGTTTGACCCTAGAGAATTCTCTCATTCATATGTTTTGGCTATAGAAGTCAGCGGAGGGGTGTGTAACACTATGGCGGAGTGCTTCCCCCTCGCTCTTGAAGGTGTAGCTCTCCGATGGTTCTAGTCTCTAAAGCCAGGATCGATCAAGTCTTGGGAGCAGCTGAAAAGGAAGTTTGTAAGCAACTTCCAAGGTACATTTGTGGCCCCAATGTCAACTGGGAGTCTATTTTAGGTGAAGCAGCAAGCAGGGGAGATGCTTCGGGAGTATTTAACATGCTTCATCCACACCAAGTCTCAGATCAAAGGCTTGTCTACCTCTTCGGTAGTTGATGCCACGCGCGAAGGAGTGCTGAACCCATATCTCCTCAGCAAGCTTCATTAGAAACCGGTGTCATCCGTGGCACAGCTGATGGCATACTTCAAATAGTATGCCAAGGTAGAGGAAGGCTGCCTCCGAAGAACAGCGACACCTACACTAGCCCTTCGAGAAGTGAAGACGGAGCCTGAAGTCCCAACCTCTCCGCAAGCCCCCCTTGATAATCGTTCCAATGATCATAGGTGGGGAAAGAAGCACTTCCGCTCTGCGGTGTTGAACATTGCACCCTCCGCTCCGAAGGCACCTGTCAACTTTCAACAGGCTCAAGGCTTCAAGGTTGGTGCTTCAAAGCCCCAAGAAAGAGTAGTTGGTAGGCACCAGAGCTTCTTATGTTGTGTGCATGGCGAGAATAGAAGCCATGACACGAATGATTGTAAGTCTGTATTAACCCTTCGGGGTGAATACCTTGGACGAAGTTACTTCGGATTGAGTCCCTCCAGCGGCACGTTCGGAGCCCGTGCAAACTATGGCTTGAGCCGGCATCCCCGAAGCACCAATGCAGCTCCCGGTGGCCAATATTATGCCCCCACCAAAGCAGGAAGATCCCCGAGATCACGGCGAGAATATGTCTGCGAAGTAGGGCACATAGGGACCTCGAATTCTACGGCAGGAATGCCCGAGTGGTCTCATGTACATATTTCCTTTACTGCCAATGATGCTGCGGGGGTGAAATTCCCTCATGTTGACCCCCTAGTCATTTCAGCTGATATAGCGGGAGTCGAAGTTCAAAGGATCCTGGTAGACGGCGGGAGCTCCGCAGATATACTCTTTGTCCAGGCCTTTGACCAGATGTGCATTCCTCGGAGGCATTTACTTCCGGCGGCCCGCCCACTCCAAGGCTTCGCAGGTCGGCCTCTCGATGCCCTCGTACAGATAGGTCTCGAGGTTTCCTTCGAAGAGGGGCCCCTGGCTAGGGTGGAGGAAGTGATCTTCGACGTCGTCGATGCCCCATATGCCTATAATGCGATTTTTGGACGGGGGATGTTGAACCAGTTCGGGGCTATAGCACATCATAACTACTTATGTCTCAAGATGCCCACGCAAGGTGGAGTTCTCACTATCTCAGGAGACCAAGTTGTAGCCCAAAGAACGGAGTATGGCCACGGTCAGCCATTTGACCCTCGGCAAGTGCACAGTGTGTCGGAACACACAAAGGAGGCTTTGGAGTCTTCAAACTCATCGAAGGGTCTTTCCTTAAAGCCAAGCCTGGAAGGTGATGTAGTCACAAAGATAATCCTGAAAGATGGCAAGGAGTATACAATACAGTTCGGCAAGGGGCTACCTTCAGAGATAGCTACTTCACTAGAGGAAGTAGTCAAACAAAATTTGGATATCTTTGCTTGGACCGACGAAGACATCACCAGGGTTGACCGGAGTATCATCGAGCATAGTTTGCTTGTCATCCTGGAGGCTAGGCCAGTGCGTCAGGGGCTCCATAAGTTATCAGCAGAGAGGGCAGACCTCGCCAAGGTAGAAGTGGAAAAATTGCTGAGAGCTTGCATCATCAGCGAAGTAGCCCACACGGAGTGGCTTGCTAATCCTGTTTTTGTCAGGAAGAAGGGCTCCAGCAAGTGGCGCATGTGCATTGATTTCACATCTTTAAACAATGTATTCCCGCGAGACCCCTACCCTATGCCCCGAATAGACCAGCTGGTGGATTCTACGGCTGACTCCGAATTACTGAGCTTCTTGGATGCATACTCCGGTTATCATCAGGTCTAGATAAAGCGCGAAGACGAAGCCAAGACGAGTTTTATAACTCCCTCCGGAGTATTTTGTTATGTTTGAATGCCTTTTGGCTTGCGGAATGCCGGAGCCACATTCTCACGTTTGATAGCTAAGGCTCTAGGTCATCAAATAGGACAAAATGTCGAAGCCTGTATGGATGACACTGTAATAAAGAGTGTTGTAAAGAACCATCATAGCCTAGACCTAGCTGAAACATTTGAGAGCCTCCGAGCATGTGGAGTTCGCCTCAACCCTGAAAAATGTATATTCGAGGCACAAGCAGGAAAACTGCTAGGGTACTTAGTTTTGAGTAGGGGAATCGAAGCTAGCCCAACGCAGATAAGCACATTGCAAAGAATGGCTCCACCCAAAAATTTGAAACAAGTCTAGAAGCTAACAGGACGGCTCGCAGCTCTTAGCAGATTCCTGGCCAGATCAGCCGAGCAAAGCCTTCCAATTTTTAAAGCTCTAAAGAGGTCCGAAAGTTTCAAGTGGACGTCGGAGTGCCAGAAAAGCTTCGATGATATTAAAGATTACCTCAGAAGCTTGTCTACACTTACTGTGCCCCTCCCGGAAGAAACTCTCCTTCTTTATCTTACAGCAACGAGCTCCGCAGTAAGTGCAATATTGGTTAGGGAAGTTGAGCTTAAAAGAAAGTTGGTGCAAAACCCAGTTTACTTCGTCTCAGAAGCTTTGTCAGGAGCAAAGACAAGATACTTCGAGATCGAATAATTTGCTTATGCTTTAGTAATGGCCTCGCGGAAGCTGAGGCATTACTTTCTAGCACATAATCTAATTGTTCCTACCTCGTATCCCCTTGGTGATATGCTTCGGAGCAAAGATTCTACGGGTAGGATCGGAAAATGGGCTGTCGAGCTAGCCCCCTTTGGTATTTCCTTCACGGCGAGAACAGCTATCAAATCTTAGATCATAACTGACTTCCTGGCAGAGTGGACTCCATCTTCAGTTTGGGCTTCGGAAGAAACCTCCGAAGGTTTATGGACTATTTTTTCCGACGGAGCCTATCAGGCATCTAGTGCCAGAGCTGGAGCTGTGATAATATCGCCATCAGGGCAGAAGGCCATGTATTCTGTGAGGCTCAACTTTAAGACCACCAATCATATCGCAGAGTACGAAGGGGTCCTACTAGGCCTCCGAAAGTCAAAAGCGCTTGGAGCAGCAAGAATTATAATTAAGACATATTCCCAAGACGTCGCAGGGCATGTTGACAAAAGCTTTCAAGCCAGGAAACCGTATCTTGCAAAATATCTAGAAGAAATCCGCAAGACAGAAGCAATGTTTAAAGGATTTTCTATTCGGAGTATTCCTTGAGCAGATAATCAACTTGCAGACATTCTAGAGAAGGCTGCAGCTAGAGCATTGGACGTCCCGGAGGGTGCTTTTTATGAAGAGCTTATCAATCCTACCATAAATCAATTACCCTCCGTAGAAGTCCTTTGCATCCCAGTTGCAGATTGGTGGACTCCGATAATGGATGTCTTGTAAAACAACGCTGTCTTATCAGAAGGTCCGGATTTTCGAAGGTTGCAAGCAAGGGCTCATAATTATGAGCTTGTCAATGGGATATTATACAAAGCCGGAGTTTGTTCTCCACTATTTCGATGCATCTCACAACCCGAAGGTCAAGATATAGTTTGGGAAATTCACGAAGGTTTATGTGGATGCCACCTAGCCCCCGTGCTCTAGTAGGAAAGACACTTCGGCAGGGGCTCTATTGGCCAACAATTGTGAGAGATGCAGAAGAGTTGGTTCAAACCTGTCAAGGATGCCAGTGGATGGGAAGACGAAGCCACCGTCCACCAACACCCCTTCAAGTTATTGCCCCAGTATGGCCAATGGCACGATGGGGAATGGATCTCATCGGCCCTTTTCCAATGGCAAAAGGCAGCTTGAAGTTTGCAGTGGTAGCAATTGAGTATTTTTCTAAATGGGTCGAAGTTGAACCCCTAACTGCTATCACTTCAAGAAATGTGCAAAAATTCTTTTGGCAAAATATCATATGTAGGTTCGGAGTGCTAAGGGAGCTAACTGTAGATAATGGCACCCAGTTTGAAACTGGACCCTTTAAAGAATTTTGTGAAGAACTGGGCATCAAGTTATGCTTCGCAGCAGTTCGCCATCCACAATCTAACGGAGCCGTCGAGCGAGCCAGTGGAAATATTCAATTCGGTTTAAATCAAAGGATTGTCGGGCTGGCCAAAGGACTGTGGACCGAAGAACTTCCTAAGATTCTATGGTCCATTTGGACCACTCAAGCCAGGTCCACAGGCTTCACCCTATTTAGGCTGCTATTCGGAGATGAGTCGATGACTCCTACGGAGCTCAAAGGTGGATCCCTTCGCGTAGTAGAACCTAGAAATGAAGACGAGAGAAGCACTTCGCTAGACTTATCAGAAGAAACAAGGCTTCGAGCTGTCGCTAATCGGACAAAGTACCAAGACCAAACAAAGACATGGTATGACCCGAAGATAAAAGTGAACGAGCTTAAACCAGGTCATTTGGTATTGCGAAGTGTAATAGCTCTGGGGAAGTTAGGGAATAAATGGGAAGGACCATATATTATCCTACGCTCAGGGCGCCCCGACTCATTTAAATTAACTAATTTAGAAGGGGAAGAGTTGAAGCATGCATGGCATGCGGAGAACCTTAAGCGTTATTATGCTTAGGGGCTCCTTGTAATCAATTGTAAAAGTACCTTTCTAAATTAAATAAAGATGGAGGTTCGAATTATGTTTACTCTTTAAATATCCCTTACTCCTGGTGGACGCATCAGGAGAATGGAGATACTTGCGGAGTCAAGCATCTTTCAAGGAACCTAGACAATGGCCTTCGAACCATTGGTTCAAGGATTCTATTGGCCAGCCTATGGATTCCAGGCTCCGGCTTGTTAGGATCCATAGAAGAGTCTAAGGACTTTAAAAGAATAGATTTCCGGCCTCCGGGTTCGAAGCCTCTGTAAAAGAGCCGAAGGTGGCCAGCCTACGGATTCTAGACTCCGGCTTGTTAGGATCCGTAGAAGAGTCTAAGGACTTTAAAAGAACAGATTTACGGCCTCCGGGTTCAAAGCATCTGTAAAAGAGCCGAAGGTGGCCAGCCTATGGATTCTAGGCTCCGGCTTGTTAGGATTCGTAGAAGAGTCTAAGGACTTTAAAAGAACAGATTTCCAGCCTCCGGGTTCGAAGCATCTGTAAAAGAGCTGAAGGTGGCCAACCTATGGATTCTAGGCTCCGGCTTGTTAGGATCCGTAGAAGAGTCTAAGGACTTTAAAAGAATAGATTTCTGGCCTCTGGGTTCGAAGCATCTGTAAAAGAGCCGGAGGTGGCCAGCCTACGGATTCCAGGCTCCGGCTTGTTAGGATCCGTAGAAGAGTCTAAGGACTTTAAAAGAACAGATTTCCGGCCTCCGGGTTCGAAGCATTTGTAAAAGATCCAAAGGTGGCCAACCTACGGATTCCAGGCTCTGGCTTGTTAGGATCCGTAGAATAGTCTAAGGACTTTAAAAGAACAGATTTCTGGCCTCCGAGTTCGAAGCATCTGTAAAAGAGTCAAAGGTGACAAAGCAATAAGGTTTCAAGGCTCCGGCCCAATGAAACACTTTTAAAGTCCTAAGCATCTACTATGGGAGCTGACAAGTATAAACATAGCTCTGAAACTTATAAACATCATAATACGAACGTGCAGTTCGAAGAACTCTACGAAAGAGTAAAATATGATTATCAAGTGTTGAGCGAAGCATCAGATTGTTATATCAATCATTGTGTCCGATGGACCCTATCGTACGCGTACGGTCCCTCGCCCACAAGAAGGGGCAGGGGAGTAAGGAACAACAAAAAGATGCTTCCAAAGCAATTCATATTAATCATATTATTACATCAAGAGAAGTTCTGGTCTAAGCCTAGATAGAAACAGAGACCCCTCCGACCTCTAGAGCTACTTCTAAGACCTCTTCGACCTTCGGAGCCCGAAGCCTTCGAGACTTTCTTCTTAGTACAAGTGCTTTTCTTCTTCGAAGCTCGCAATTTTTTCTGCTCCTCTTGAAGTTCAGCCCAAGACAGAAGTCTTTCGGAGCTAGCCTCTGTTGGATCTTCAGCTTGGTACTCTGAGTCAGACCAATATACGTATTCAGAGGATGAAGACGCTTCTTCCTTATCCTCTTCCTTAATATAAGCTAAGACCTCGCGATGGACTTTGGGTGCTATCTCCCCTTGATCCCCTCGAGGAATAGAGAAGCGCGAGCGTCGATAAGGCCTTAAGCCTTCGAGGACAGACCACTGCCGACAGAGCCCTTCGCTAAGTTCCAATACTTCGAAGTCGAGCTCCGAAGTGCATGGCAAAACCTAAAAGAATAAACATCCAAACAAAGTTTCCTTGTTTATAAACTTTTCATTCATAAAAGGGGCTTTTACAAGGTTTCTTGTACATGCATAAGCGGCCTATAAAGCTAAACCTGCGGGTCGGCTGGCGGAGCAGGTGGGGTCAGAGCCGGCGAAGTCGGAAGCGGAGGCTTCGTCTGAGCTTGCTTCTGCCGGTGAGCCTCGTCGATCCAAGCTTTGGCTGCAGCTTTGTGGTCCGTTTTCTAGATTGCCCGAAAAGCTTCCCAAGCAGAAGCTACATCCTACGAAGGACGCAACAGGTCCTCGTCGGCAAAGCCTCCATGCGTTGAACCACCAACCAGAGCAACAGAAATCCCAAGAGCTTCGATGTGACGAAGGACTCCGATCCCAGCAACTTGTCCGGAGATCTCTCCGTACCAAATGCCGGAGCCCATCATCAACTTCGTCACCACTTGAATCATCTTCAACTTCCGTTCGAGGGCTCGCTCGCCACAGCTGAAGACGAAGAGCACATCATGCTGAAGTATTCCAAGGTACCTCGAAGGGCATCCATGGTATGCTCTGCTATGGTAACATTCTTTACTTCCGCCGCTTCCAGCCCAGCAGCAGCAGATACTTCAGCCATCTTGGATAGAAAAGTACTCTTCTAAGCCAGCGCTTGTTGAATCGAGTCTTAGAGCTCCACGAGTTGTGCGCTTGAGTTGGCTGCTGCTTGCCGAAGCTTCTCGAATTTTGCTCTGAGAACCACACACTCGGCCTCGGTCTCTTGGGACGAAGTTTTGAGTGCAGTGCTGCTCTGCTGCTCGATCCAAAGTGCTTCGTCAGTGGCGGCTCTGGACCTCCGTTCCTCGAGGAGTTCCTCCTCTAGTCCAAGTGTTTTGTCTTCGGAGCTTTTAAGGGCAGACTAGATGGTAGTAACCTTCCTTTTGAGCCGATTAGTTTCGAGCTCATTGGAAGTCACTATCGCTCTAGCAAGGACAAATTGCTGCGAAAAACAAGTAAGTACCAAGTAATTCCATTTATTGATTGAATACACTTGCGGTGTGTTGCATACCTGAAGGGCAGCCCTTTTGAGGGCCAAATTGAGCTCCGGGGATGTGGCTTCGCTCAAGACGGAGACCAATTCGGAGTTCACGACTTCTTTGCCTTTGTCCGCCAAGGGCTCCAAAAGCGTCCGGAGGCCTGTTCGTTGCTCCAAGAACGGAGCCAGCAGGGGGAGCCAGGATAGGGCCTGGCGATCGTCTACCGCGGCCTTCTCCTCCAAATTGCTCGCCGAAGGATCATTGGAGGAGGGCGTCGCCGTTAAGGCAAGGAGGGGACCGAAGCATGTCATGCTCTTACCCCTCCCCGGCACAAAAATCGGAGCATGAACTAAAGTGGAGGTATATCCTCCTTCGACCGATGCCCCCTCGGCCGGAATTGCTTCGCCCGAGACAGCTCCAATCATCGGAGCTACTATGTCTGCCGGAGCCTCAACTCCAAGAGAAGATGAAGCTCCATCGGTGATCGAAGCTATGCTACTCCTCGACACACCTACAAAAATTAAGGTATTCAGTGAATATTTGTGGGTAATAGTTATTGCAGGAATTGTAAAGGAAAAAGCTTCGAAGTATACCTTCGTCTGCACCTTGAGGGAGAATTGTGGGGTCCTCCAGAACTTCGTACATTCGGAGGTACTCTTCGAGGTCATCCCCCGAAGTCTGCTCCGGTGTAGTAGCTGAAGGCACCCCGATCTCCGATACTATCACCCCGGCCATGGGCAAGTTGGGAATAATTGCCTCAAGCTCTGAGCTCGCGGTGACGGGCTCGGAGAAGCGTGTTGTATCTGCTACAATATCTACTTGAGAAGAAGCTCCAGCTGCACCTTGGGACTCGTCCTCGCTGTCTTCGGCAAGATAATCCTCAAGGGCCTTCCCCATTTGGACCTCAGAGCCTTTATTTCCGGAGTCTTCTGAAGATGAGCTCCGAATGTCCAGGGAGGAAGGCGAAGACACCAGATTCGGTTGAGGAGGAGGCTTTGACGTTTTCTTCCCCTTCTTGACGGGGGTCTTGACGGCCTTCTTGGAAGGCTCGACAGTGGCTTTCCTCTTCCGAGGGGCTACTCCAGTCGAGTCGAAGTCTGGCAGAGGTGGAGGCTCCATTCCGAGAGCCCTCCACACTTTGTTGAAGCGCTCCCAGCTTCCCACCAGCTCCACCCTTCGATGTTTCTCCGCCACCGTAGGGGCTCCAAGCACCCATTCGATGGCCTTTGCTATCTGCTCTGGAGCTAGCGCCAAAGGAGCCACTGAAAAAAGGTAGCATTTTATTAGTATGTTATCTCTTTCCTAATATATTATTGTAGGAAGATCGAAGATTTACCTAGGCTTCGAAGCTCTCCCTCCGAAGCATTTTGAAATGCTATCGGCTAGTCGGCTCCGAGAGGTGGGATCCGGAGGGCGATGAATTCCTATGCCAGATCCCGCATGCTCATGCAGCTGGCTATCGAAGAAAGCAACCCAAGCCGCGTTGAGAGCAGGCTTGGGTTCGGAGTAACTTCGCCCTCCTTCCAGAACCAAATCTCTTGAAGAGTCCCTACGAAGCTGGAGTCTTCTCCTACCTCGGTGTAAAACCACCGGAGGATCCAGTTGGTATACCACCGGTCGTTGATGGCCTTCGCTGGAAAATGTTGTGCATGCTCCTTCCGAAGCTGGAAGTTGACACTTCCGAATGCTGTCAACACTTTGGTATTTCCGGGTCCGTCCTATGGCTTCGGTTGACAGGTGGCTTCGTGGGTGGCGACGAAGATCTCTGATCTTCCTTCGCATCCTTTGGCCCGAAGAGCCCATTCGAAGATCGCCAGTCTTGCAATAGAGTTGGGGACAACTGAGGCAAGGTAATGTGGAACATTTCCAGTACCTATGATAGGAAATTGATGGCAGGAAGTCCCAATCTAGCTTTGAAGAACGCTTCGAAGACTACCACTTCTCCACTCTGTGGCTTCGGGGTCGACTCTGTTCCCGGAACACGAGTCCTCATTCCAGGGCCCAGCTTACCAGCCACTGCTTCTTCAATGGATTCTGCAGTGCTCATTGATTGGCCAACGAGGAAGCTTTGTGGGATCGGCTTCTTGGATGGAGGGTGGAGCTCTTGAGGGTTTTTGGGCCAAGAACCTCCTTGAGCCCCCGCCATGGCCGCTGCTGCTAAAGCCGCCCAAGCCTGCCTTTGCACCAAGGTACTCGCTGCCGCTGGCACGGTCGCGCTGGTCCTCGCCATGAGTTGATCGCTCAAAAGGTTGAGGGGAGATTTGGAGGTTGAAGAAAGAGAGCTTCGGAAATCAAGCTCTGTAAAAATTTTCGGTGGGCTTCGACCCCCCTTTTATAGCTTTTCTGCTAGCTACTGCGCCTCGGTCATGTTCGCATTGCAGGTTCGACTTCTATCGCTGGCAGGTGGGACCAGGAAGTGAAAAGGTGTGAACCCACGGTAAAATTTTGACCGTTACCTTTTTGGGAGCATAACGGCTACTTGAAGGGTAACAACTCAAAATTAATGGCTCTTCACGACGTTCCACCTCTGTAACGATTCATTTCCCTGCGAAGCGTTCACACAACAGTCCCAACTCGAAGTTTTCATCGGAGATACTTCAATGTCAAATACTCTTCGAATAACTGTAACACCATCAAATTTCTCTAAGTCCCTGAATATGAAAATATTCCTTGAGTATACTGCTTTCCTACCATACAGGTTAAATCAGAGAAGCGTATTCGAGGGGCTACTGTTGGGAGAAAATACATCATCCTCAGGACTTTAGAAATCAATAATCAAAGATAAATTCACCAGCCTCAAAGTTTGCGTGCATCTCCGGAGATGATGAAGTTTCTAAGCCGAAGGATACTTCGGCTTCATGATTCGAAGGTATCCTCCGAATGCTCCGAAGCTACAGTGGAAAACAGCAAGACTGATAAGACGTCTGCCTTATCTACCTTCTCTGGATAGATTTTACTATTTTAACCCTATTCGGGGTATCGAATAGTTTCTACTATGTCGGTTGTAATTGAGGGGTAAATAGGTCTTTTCCTTAGACTTTTTACTTATAAATACCCCCCTTCTTACCTTGTAATAGGCATCAAATACTCAGTTATTCAATACACAACTTCGGACTACTTTGAGCTATTATCCTATTCAGAGGCTCGAAATAGTTCTCAACACAAACTCTCTGTTTGTTAGTTCTTAATCTTCAAGAACCTGTTAGCGTAATCTTTTACACCAACAGGGACTATTTCAAGCCAGCAACTTTTAGTAAAAATAGCTTTTGACGTAGTGAAATTGTGGAAGCTCCTCCAGACCTGCTTTCTGGCTTCTGCTTTTTGAATCTTTGATAATTCTAATATTCATAGATTGACATTTCAAATTTCATGGAACCATACAAAATTTCATAAATTGACATTTCAAATTTCATGCAACCATACAAAATTTCATAAATTGACATTTCAAATTTCATACAACCATACAAAATTCCATAAATTGACATTTCAAATTTCATACAACCATAAATATCTTCATAAATTGACATTTCAAATTTCATACAATCATACACAATTTCATAAATTAACTTTTTACATAGTTCACAGCTCAAAACAGTTTCTCCACAATCATTTCAGCCAAATAACTTTCAGCTTTCTCACAGTTGACATCCCACAATAGCTTTTCCATAACCCACAATAGCTTTTTTCCACAACCATAGCTCAACCAAACACATCCTAAGTTGCCCCGTTTGTTCCAGCTTATGAAAAAAACTAGGTTGTTATAATCTAAAGCTGAAACAAATGGGGCATATGCCACGCCAAAGGCTGTTTGTGGTAGTTTATAGCATCTTAATCAACAACACGTAGGCATCCAGCAAAGGTGATGCTTCCTTGCCTCCGATGTTGTTTTCACATGAACGTTATACGTGCTTCTAGGGGTGGCAATATCTCCGGTGGGGCCAGGGACCCACCCCTACGGGGCCGGGGACGGGTTCAATTTTTCACCCGCGGGTTCATCAGGTCGAGGCCCCGCATAAGATTGGGTTTGGGTTTGGGTTGATTATTTGACCCACGGGTCCCCGTGGGTCCCCGGCCCAATAAGTAAAAAGCTTATAAATATATGTATATATTTATATATGTATATTTATATACGGGAGCGCTATTCTACACCACGTGTGTAGAATAGTTATTCTACATCCGACTATTTTCAGTAGTAGATTTTCTGCAATTGAGTACTATTTTTTTCTCAGTAGTAAATTTTTCGGTAGAATAGCTATTCTACAACCGTGGTGTAGGATAGCATTTGTATATTTATATATGTATATGTATATATATATATATTGGTCCAATGTAAGATGATAAAAACCTAACTTTAATATTGATGAATTTTATTTGTTGGAATGTTGGAAAATGTAAACAAGATGATTTACGGTGATATTTAGTTTGAATTTTGTTATATTTGTGATTTATAAATTATGTCATTTGTATACTTTTAAATTTCAAAATGGGTCCACGTGGATCCGACGGGTTTGCGGGGACCCGACGGGTCCGAGTTCAGGTGAAAAATTTCACCTACGGGGCTAACGGGGCCAGATCCTACCGGGTCCGAGTTTAGGTTTGATATTTACCAACCTGGACCCGCCCCACCCCGCCCTGTTGCCACACCTATGTGCTTCCCACTCAGCTTGACAACGAATATACTACAGCTTGGTTGTGTATGAACGTTCTAAACGTACCGGATTAGCGAACTGATTAAACAGTTGCACAACTAATTGCAGGGGCGTTCCAACCTCTGACTGATGATCTAGACTTCTAGACATCTAGAGTGCAACACCCATCACTAAGTTTACCTATAAAATTAAGATGAAAAATGGTATGCAACTTAAATGCAGTAACAAAAGGATTTAGAAACCATCTTGTTTAGGCGCCTCTGGCTGTGCGTTGCTGAGTTCGCCTTTATCACCCACAAAGAAAATAGCAGAAGGATTTTACTGTTACCTTGCAAAAGATTACAATTTTTCCATCCCAGAAAACAAAATCTAGACAGTTTTGGCCTTCTCGAGTTCCACCAAAAACAGTCCAGTTTGGTGCCCTGTTTAAAAGCAAATATTGTGCTGTTACAAACTCGTGTGCACAGATACAAGTCTATTTGAAGGCTAAATAGGCGACGTTGATGCCCAAAGTTTGGTCCATTTGAGCCTAGTTCACCCACAGATGGAGAGGCCCATTTAGACAACCGGAATTTCGATCGCTACCATGGGTAGCGATCCAAGTCGGTCCACCAATTTGGATCTCATATATCATCCAAGTATGGAAAACAATGATGCTTTTGGGCCAAATATCCGGCAGCATCGAGGAGGCGTTCTTATGGTTTAGGTCAGCCGCCATCCCGTCCATCCATCGGCGCCGCCGGCCGGCAGGCCACCGTTCGCTGGACTCGCACACCGCCGCCTCTGCTCCGTCTCCTTCATCGGCATGTGACTATGTGAGCTGCTTGTTGTCTACGTTCTGCAACTGGATGCTACTATACGTACGGAGTACTACATGCATTGTCACTGCACTTTCAACAGCGAGGCGTTCCAGGTTCAATTCGTCTTCCATCCTCGCTTGCTCTTCCACATACATATATACAGTTGGTTTCTTCAGTACTGATTCCCAGCTTTAATTAAAACTAGGACACTTGCTCGAGTGCAAAAATAGGGAGGGAGATTGTATGAACATGAACTGCACAGCAGTAATCCGTTCTGTTTGTTGCCAAAATCAATGACTGCATTAGATCTTTTGTACACACTATAAAGATGGCCGCAAACTAGTTTTATGCTTTTTTACCGAGAACCAAATTAAGATGGGCCAGAGAGGTTATCATGGATTCAATTGTACAATCAGAAAAGGATTAACACACTTACCACTTACGCTCCCTCATGCCATTTGATATTATTGGACCAGTATATATACCGTGTAGTGCTTGTTTTCGTGAAAACAAAATTAAGAGCAACAGAAGTACTTAGGCCTGTTTGAATCTATGAACTAATTGTTAGTAGCTAATTTGTAGTCTTAGTTCATCCAAACAGCACAACTAATTACTAAACTAATTATTAGTTCATGTGTCAACTAATAGTTAGCCATTAGTCCACAAATGAGAGCTAATAGGGATCCTTCACTCTTTTTCAGGTATTAGTCCAAAGTATCCAAACATACGTGAACTAATTATTAGCTAACTAATAATTAGTTCTAGCTAACAATTAATTTTAGTCAATCCAAACAAGCCCTTAGTCTCTTATATTGTTCATATAGACAATCATAGATAGGAAGAAAGGAAGATTTATTTGGGTATGCTAGCTGCCACATCTTTATATTAAGTAACTATTCATGAATCCATAATCCCCAAACTCACACACACATAATGCTTATACTTGAATCAAACATAATGGACCATTTGAAAACAACGGCTGGCCGAGAACCTAGTCTAATTTTCTCCCCTTCTTCAGAAGACTGGAGACGGCGATCGGAAAACCAGTTGAGAACTAGCAAATCATGGATTCCCAAATTTAGTGAAAGAAACGCAGGACCTGGCGAGTTATCCTCCAGCCAATCCAATATGGACCAGACCGCCAGCCCGGCCGGCCGGCAGGCCTTAGTATTTCACAGCATGCAAGGCAATTTATGTATCTGGAACACAGTGCATGCATGGACCAACAGATCATACTGAAAAGTATCCAAAGCATTCCTCCTCCTCCTCCTTGACCGACCTAAATGTTCTGTATTTCTGGCACCGACTGGACGCCGACGCTGGCGAGAGTTAGGTCGATTGCCTGCGAGCTTCAACAGGAGAGCCGATCGATCGAGACAGTGTTGCTCCTGGGACGACGACGCTGCATCTAATCGGAGTTTCTGAACTGCATTACTCGCCCTTGCGACGTGCGGATGTTCCTGATTGGCAGAAAATGTTTCTGCGAAATGATCATAAAAATATTTGCTTGTTCGCCTTGGCAACGTACGGCCAAGCTAGCTACGTACTAAGATTAATAGTTTCTACTTGCCTGCTGTGAAGTGTGAGAGAGAGTTGATGCGATCTTAAATATATTTAGATTAATGCACTGTGGGAAAAAAAGTTATTTATCGAGTACTATGGCACTCGGCAAATTACATTTTTGTACTCGACAAGATATTCGCCGATTGTGTTTTTAAAAGTTCATAAATTGCCGGTGCTTCTTTTCTTTGAAAGCAAACTATTTGTTTCAAGCACTACCGGAAACGCTCTGTTCGCCGAGAGCACAAAACTTTGCCGAGTGCATTCTCTCGGGCACTCGGCAAACTCTAGTTTGCCGAGTGCCCGAGAGAATGCACTCGGCAAAGTTTTGTGCACTCGGCAAAGGGAGGGTTTGCCGAGTGCCATTCCTTAGGCACTCGGCAAACATACTGAAAATCCCCCGCCAAACTTTTTTGCTGGCGCCGTGACGACGGCACGGGTGAAAATTTGGGTTTGCCGAGTGCCACTAACGGACACTCGGCAAACCCTAGCCTTTGCCGAGTGCCACAAGAAAAACACTCGGCAAAGATGTTTTGAAGTCTATATTTCATGTGAAAACACATTTTGAGTCCATATCACATTTCAAAAATGTTTTGAACCTGAATTTTTTTTTACAGTCATAATTCAACATCTTTTAATCCTTGGTAAATTTTCATACTTTTATGAGTGGGTTTGGTATTTTTAATAAAATATTTGTATTTCTAGGATTTACTTCCAAGTGGGTCAAATTTGAAATGCATGTACATGAAATAATGACTCAAAAATTATGGAAAAATCATATTTGTGTTCATGATTACATTTGTAATCTTTTACAACTAAATATAACTAAATATTTAAAATCTAATTTACGACACTCGACCGGCAATATGCACGTTAATGGTTTTGTAATTATAGAAAATGTAATTGATGCCTAAAAAATATGACACTTGACATGGTATCATTATATCATACATATATGATATGGTAAAAATTTCATAATGTTTCGACAAAGTTTTCAAGTATGACCTTTAGAAATTGGACAACCTTCGAGAAGGTTTAGGAGTTTAGGGATGAAATGAGTTAGGTTTTGAAGCAAATCGATATTCAAATATTTGTTTGAACTTAAATATTTTCCCGTAGTGAAGTTTCAACTGTTTGACGGCAAACTTGTATGCCCTAAATTAAATAGGTACTATTGCCTGACAATCTTCTATTCCCACAAAATTAAGCAAGATGAAATAAGATTTTTACTCTCTATTATATCTATTATATATATAGTGTATTCCCTTCTATCATTAAAATATGATGTTTTAAACATCATTTAGGCTTTGTTTGGTATGTCTAACTCCAAATTTAGTTATCTTTAAAAATCCATAGCTCCAAAAAATCTTAGAGTTGAAACTAGAATCTTAATTTTTTGAAGTAGATAATTAAAATGACTTATTTAGATATTCGAAATTATTCACAGCTCCAATTTTAAGTTTTTAAGTTAGAAATGGCATATATATATTAATATTAACTAGTGCTACTATATATATATTATATTAGTTAACTGCACCATCATTATTAGAGAGATTTGAGAATTTGCCGGTTCGCATTTTTGCCACGGAGGTTAATGCATGCCCGGGCCCCGGTCTCTCTTCAGTTTATGTCGATCACTTTATTTTTTAGCCTCCTCCCCTATTGTAAATTCAATTTTCTCGCCACAAGCTTGTTTAACCAATACGCTGAAACTACACCAGCTAGCTTAACAGTTTGCCTGCAGATTAATTATAACGTGTAGATTATTTATCGGTATGTGAGCCTATTAGAGTGTGTGATATCGGGCTTTACAACGAAAAGCACCGATAGAGTAATGCATAAGGTATTTTCGTCAGTGAAGTTAATTCAGTGCAAACCACGTGCATAAGTGCAACAAGCTAAGTACCCCCACAAACATCCTCCATGCGTTAATGAAATGTTCATCCTGTTGACTCTTGCTGCATGCGATCATTTGTACAAAAGAAATACTCCTGCAATCAGGGGTGGCCCTCAATAGGGCTTGAGGGTTTCTAGAAACTTGGGTTTGGTACTGTTTAAAGTAAATATAGTATACCGCTATCTCCTTATTGTTGTACTAGCTAGTATGATTAGTAATAAGGGTCTTTTGGTTCGTTGGATGATGGAGTTGGATGATATCATTCTAT
The DNA here is from genome assembly GCA_019279435.1 of Zizania palustris. NCBI lineage: Eukaryota > Viridiplantae > Streptophyta > Magnoliopsida > Poales > Poaceae > Zizania > Zizania palustris. The sequence goes on from JAAALK010000290.1 coordinate 30,557,524, forward strand.
TCTGTTTTTATATTGTATGGTTGGTGAGTAGGTTAGACGTAACCTTGTTAAATAGCTCTATAAGATTTTTTTCTAGATCAATTTTCATCCTTTCTTGTGAGAGAAACTTACCTCATTCGTACTTATTTACCATCAACCAAACAAAAAAAGTTACAATATCTCTCACACATGCAGCCACAGAAACGGGCAGTAATACTTTCTGCATATCTTTGAGTGCTATAAGATGGTACAGAACAACACAGACAAATGGAGAGAGAGGGGACGACCTCGAAAGTGAGTGGGCGAGCTGTGGCACTGAAAACCATGCGTCCCACTTCTGTTTCTTTGCCCATTATTATCTACAGAAGCATTTCATCATTTCTGTTTGGAGAGAAGAGAGAGACAGGGCCATGCGTAGAGGTGGAGGAGAAGCAGGACGGGGCCGGGCGTGTGTGTGAGTGTTGTTTTGGACTACTAGTGCCATTGCTGAGCAGCAGCAGTGACTGAGCTGAGCTTGGGGTTTTGAAATTTTATCTCTTGTGAGCTGAGCTTTTCTCCTCTTTTTTTTCTCTCCCCTACTTGGTGCCCACCAGTTTCACTACCTGTCCCCTTTAGATTCTTCCACGGAGGTTAATGCCTGCCCGGGCCCCGGCCGGTAACATAAAACCGTTCCAGGTTGCAGCCATTTTAGCTATTGACGGTAACCATGTAAACATGCTGCTAGTGAAGTATGAACTGTTAATAACTCTCTTAAGGACCTGTTTATCCTTGTGAAATGTCACCTATATATAATGCAGGTATGCTTTCGCTCGCTGTTTAGCATGCTATGCTGAACTACTGACAAAACATGCTTTCTCGGTTTCACCATGCTGCACGGTTGCAGAAATGCCCCTGATCAAGCGAACAAAATGGTATTGTGAAAAAATCCAATTGCAAGCAAACAAACCGAAAGATTCCATGCACGGCATTGCAATTAGCGTAGACCCCTTTAAGCTTTCCTGCCCAGCCAATCTGGCAATGAGATAGAACACAGGTACCAGGCACTGGATCGAGCTAGGTGAAGCAGTCACAGCATCTAATTACAATACATTGCCATGCATGGTTCATGCGCATGAGCACATACCACCAGCTAGCCCATTCGTAAAACACAAGGAGAACGATTTGACACAAAAGAGGGGAAAAAGAAGTTTTTTCGAAGATTTGTGAGATAAGCTAGCTAGGTAGAGAATTAAGCTAGTTGATGTCCATGGACATCGTCCTAGCATGGCTTCTTGGCAGGTTGTCGTCGGCATTGATGAGGCGGCGGTTGTTGCGGTGGTCATCGTTGTCTACCTCGGCGTCTCCGCCCTCCGTGACGACGGACGAGACGTAGCTGGCCACCTCGGAGCTTATGGCTGCCGTCCTCGCCCGGAACTTGTGGCGGCAGCTGTAGCATGTGATCTGAAGCTGCGTGGCGTCGACCTGGCGCACGGCGTGGTCGCGGAGCGCGTGCGCTCGGCTGAGCTCCACCTGCGCCTGGTGCCGCATGCGCCGCGCGGTGGCGAGCTCCTGGTCGGCCAGTTCCGCCTGCCGCTTCGCCTGCGCGCGTGCCTCGTCCGCCGCCGCCTTCTCCAACATGGCAAGCCGCAGCTGCTCGTGAGCCTTCTCCTTCAACTTCGTTGCTGCAGCTGACGCCTCTATGGTGCTGCTGCTGCTGCCAATCCTGCCATCATCGCGTGCACCGCCACCGAACCCAATGGACAGCTGCAGCCGCATCGCGTCGGCGCCGGTCGGCTGCCGGGAGGGAAGAGAAGGCAAATGCGGCGAAGAAGCGTAGTACCCAACGGCAACCGGAGAACCGCCGCCGCCGCCGTCGCCGCAGGTGCCACGCGGTGGCATGAGCTGCAGCTCCAGGCTGTGGTCTCCTCCTCCTCGCTGACCGGATGGCGTCCGCGGGGACAGCGCCGGGTCATCGAACCGGTGGAACACCGCGATGCCGGCCGCAGCAACAGCAGCAGCAGCCCTGGGGCTCGCCATTGCCGGAGGGCCACCACCACCACCACCAAGCCAAGCCATCGGGCTCACAACGAGGTCGCTTGAAGGACTGGCGCTGGACGCCGTCCTCGACAACGACGCCACCGCCACCCCAAACAACTGCTGTTGCGGCTGCTGTTGTTGCCGATACGATATCGAAGCAGCAGTCGCCGCAGCCGCAGCCACAGCACCACCGCCGCTGCCGCCGGGACCCGGCGACGAAGACAACTCGGCGCCGGCGTGCGGCCTGCTGGCGTTGCACGCGTCCTGGTGCTCGATGAAGCTCTCCACCCTGTGCAGCATGGCGTTAGTACCTCTTAAACACCCCGCGGCACCCACAAGCTAGCGAGGTGGTGCTGTGGTAAACGCCTTTGGAGTAGTATTGTATGCTCGAGCTGACCACCGCACCGGCCTTCCGGAGCTAATTAAACTCGCGCGCGCCGGACGGAGAAGAAGCCAAGAAGACGATCAGGGTGTTTTGTCATGCGTGAAATTTTGGGCCCTGCAGGCGGCAGCTCGCCTCTCTTGGGCATGCATTAATGGGGAGCCCTGCAAAGGCAAATGCACAGCCAAGCCAAGTTGTACTAGCTAGCTACCCACTCCAAACCCCAAACCAAGCATATCACACATACGTATGTATGCATACGCTACGAACACGTACACGGCCACAACAACAGGTGACCTCGGGAATTGTGCCTGTCTGTCCGCAGCATTGCCATCTACTAGCTCCTGCTACGCTTCATCTTTCTCGGCCTCCTCTTGATGCCACAATAATAACACTACTACGCTCCTAGTAGTAAATGTAAATACTCGTACCAAAGGGAGGATATGCTACTGCTGCTCAAAAAAGGTGTTGCTGATGAGGCCTGCAATGTCAAAGCGACGGACCGACCCCGCAAGCAGAAATTCTCCCCAAAATCATCATGCCTTTTTCCGCCAACATTTGATAGTCATAGAGATTGCGAAGGAGATCGCAGATTGTGTAGTGGTATTAGACTATTAGTATGCATTATAAGTTAGCTGCGTTGAAAAGGAATTAAATTTGGAGTGGCGAACTGGCGATAATATAAATCCGTTAAATTGATGTATGTGAGATGATGCGTGCGGCCGGCGGAGGCGGCGGGAAGTAGCCGTACCGGGAGAAGACGCGGCCGCAGTCGCAGGTGTGGCCGCGGGTGCCGCAGGTCTTGAGGTGAGCCTTGTAGTCGGAGTGGACGGCGTAGGCCTTGGAGCAGCGGGAGCAGGCCCACTGGCGTTGGCCGCTGTGCTTGCGGCGGAAGTGCTTCTTGATGCCGACGAGGTCGCCGAGGGCGTGGGAGGGGTCGTGGTGGAGGCACGTCGGCTCAGGGCATACGAACACCCGCTTCCTCGCCGCTTCGCCGGCCTCCCTCTTCAGCAGCTTCCACGGCACCTTGTGCCGCCGCCGGTGCATCTGCAGGTTCTGGTCGCGCTGGAACCCCTGGTTGCAGATGTCGCACACGTACCGGTCCGACTCCAGCAGCGTCCGCGGCGTCAGCGACACCACCTCCGCGTCCGGGTCTGCTCCGCCGGCGCGCCGCCATTGCCACAGATGTGCACACACATGTTAGCTAGCTACCTAAATAGATCAGCCGATGTGCAAGAACCAACGAGGCTTGTATGTATAGTTAGCTGGTATAATTGGATGTGAACACTGAACACACGTGCTCAATCCTCAAGTTAATGAACTTACCAGGAGTGCCGGCCGGCCGCCGCTTCTTCTTGGCGGCGGCGCTGGCGGTGGCGATCTGCAAAGACCTGAACGGTTCTTGTGGCGCAGCGGCCGCCTCTGTCGGCGGCACGGGCGCCGTCGACGCGCAAGAACTCAGCATGGTGTATCACTGTCTCCGCCGCCTCCTGGCACCGCCGCACTTCTAGCTAATCTTCCCTAAAACCAAAGGCAACAAACAATAATTCCTCCCTCGGCTCGTATTCAACCTAGCAGCCAATCTCCCCACCTCTGGTGATCACACAGCTCTGCAGGACGATGGGAATGGAACAACTAAACCGAGATATATCTCTATATAAGCCACACAAGGTCTCTATATAAGCCACACAAGGGAGATCAGTCCGGCAAGACCAGGCGAATAAAAAACAAAAAGGGTTTGAGGAGATGTAGTGAGTGCCGCTAGGAATTGAAAGGAATGAGGAGGAAGAGGAAGAAAAGATCTTTGGAGCTAGCAGTGCTATTTTTTTGGCTTTGCTGCTACACAGACAACACCAAAGAGGAGGAGGGCCGGTGAGGAAGAGAGGGGAGGCAGCTTTCTAGCAGCTTTAGGTTTTAGCAGCTTTCTTTTAGGATTGTATCATGTAGGGGGTGTGTGGGAGAGGAGGAGACTGAGGACGAAGGGGGTGGCCGGAGTTGGTAGGTGTTTTATTGGCTTCCTGTGCCAAACTGCTTGCAATTTTGCAGGTGCAGAACGGGTGAGGGCGTGGTGGTGGTGGTGGAGAGGACTGTTGCGTTTGCTAGCTCTCCGGCTGGGCTCCAAATAAAAGGGATTTTGGAAGAGCGTACAAGATAAGCTTACGTATATAATATCTGCAGTACACAAACAATTACCTTGCTAGGTATGTTGTTAAAGGACATGCCACATATATATGATGCGCAAAGATTTAATTATCAATTTTCATTTTGCTATTCGCATTTTAATTTAGTGCCGATGAAAATATCTGCGAATGAGCTGAATCAACGTATGGGGTAAAAAAGGGGATGTCTAGATTTCAGGTAAGTGGAATTTTAGAAAATCACCTTTGGATAGAAAATAACTACTATATTAATAATGTTACTTCTATTAAATATAATCTTTTGTTTCTTGGATGAAACATAATGATTAATTTATTATTCTAACCAAGGCATAATAAAATACACATTTGATAAAAATATACAAAATTTTAACATAAAAAATCAAACTTCGAAAAATGAAGTAGAACAATGTGTGCATTAACAGAATAATTGCATTAAAGATAAACAAAATTTTTGTATGTTATATAAAACAATTTTAGGCTTATCAATGTGTGCAATTATTATGTGACAGAAAATATTAAAAATATTAGACCCTTGAAATCTATCAAATATTTTAAAATATAATTAGTAATAAGAAGATCATTTTGTTGTTACGTACTAGAGGAGGCCATACGTACGTGAGGTACCGGAGTGGTGACTGGCGACTAATTTTTTTGAGTACGAGCGAGATTTGCTTGCTTGCCCACAGAATTGAACATGCTAAATCATGCATTACATACATCTTAGAGTGAGACGAATATTAGATATGACAATTAATATTTTGTAAGTGTACTTGTATATATGTATCGTAGAAATTTTAAACGACAAAATAGAAGTTAAAATATATAGTGGTAAAATAAATTTACATGTCATATAACACGTTAATATAGAAGAATGATTAAAGTTTCCAATTTTAATGTATTGACAAAATGTTTTAAATAACATAGAAATCAACAGTTAGATTTAGATTAGTCTACTATATAGTACCAGCAGCAAACAGCTAGTAGAAGCAGTTAACGTAAAAGATTCTGACTACATGATAACAAAAACTACAAAACCCCAAGGCTGATCACTACAATAAAACAGGGAACTTTCGTCGGCATTTGGCCGACGGAAGCGAGTAGATGGAAGTTAGCTAACTTCCGTCGGCTTCACGTGGCCGACGGAAGTTAGCGCCGTGAAGCCGACGGAAGTTAGCGCCGAATTATGCCACGTCAGCAGGAGGCGCTAACTTCCGTCGGCTTTGGCCCTAGCCGACGGAAGTTAGCCTTTCTGCCCACGTGGCCGAAAGCAGCTAACTTCCGTCGGCTATGGTCAAAGCCGACGGAAGTTAGCTGGTATTTTTTTATTTTTTCCTGGTTCCCCTATTCACACTCACATCCAAACACAATTTATATCACATTCACAATACACATCCAAATTCACATTTCACATCCAAAATCACATTCAAACTTCACATATAACATCCAAAATCACATCTCACATCCAAAACTTCACACATCACATCAAAAATCACATAACACAACTTAATTCACATTCAAAGTCACAATACACATCCGCATTCACATATACCATCCAAATTCACATATAAAGTCACATAACACATCGAGATTCAATCCAGGTTCACAATACACATCCATACTCACTGATCACCCACATTTGGGTCGTGGGTGCCGCCGCTGCCTCCCGCTTCATCCACATTTGCCCCAGAGGCTCCATCTTGACCAGGCGTACGGAATTCCTGAAGAAATAGACAAAATTAGAGAACGAACTCAACTACCCTTCTAAACGCTAACTTAAGTATCTAGGAGGTACCTCAGGTGATGTAGGAGATAGTGGTGATGGCGGGGGAGGTAGTGGTTGGAACATGGACATGTCAAATGCACCATTTTATTGGGCTAGTTGCTACACAAGTTGTAATGTAATCAGTTAGTTCTAAACCTATTTCTGAATACTTTTTAACTGCAACACTCTAAACTAAACTTACTTGGATCATCGCATGCTGTTGTGCTAAGCATGCGGTATAGTACTCTTGTTGTTTCCTGTTGTGCTCGTTTAGCCGCCTCATTTCCTCCCTCACCCGAACCACCTCCGGGGTTGCTGAAGAGCGACGACGGCTGGAGCCAACTCCGACGGAGCTCTGCGACGACTGAGCTGACTTTTGAGCTCTCACTGCTCTCGAGTCAATAACTCCATTGAAAATGGAGTACCTGCAACATTGAATGAGTTAGTTACCATCACAATACCATACACAAAACATTTGTTGGACCGGAAACGGCGACCAGAGGGGGGGTGAATGGGAGCTTTTTAAAATTTCAGGCTAAAAACTCGCCTTCGGTTTCAGTCCTGTCTTCTGCGGAACAGGCTTCGAACACTACCTTCGAAGGTCTGGTTCGGAGGTACTTCGACACCTTCGAACACAGGCTTCGGAGGAGCAAAAGTTCGAAGCCAAGAAGACTTCGCTCCACTTACAACCCTGGAAAATCTACTCTGCTAAGTCAGTGCAGGCTCCGCACACGAGGTGCTTCGAGCAGGCTTCGCACTTCACCCTTCGCAAGAGTGGACAGCCCTCTGAGGACTTCGACCAAGTACTTGGCGGCAGCAACTGGTGCTGGGCTTCGTACACGAGGGTCTACACGCACACCAACAGACTAGCTAAGGGCTTCGACACAAGAAGCAAAACGGGCCTCGGTCAGGGCTACGCTAGTAAGCAGCGAGGTCTCGCCTCGTGTTACACAGAGCGAACGCACACTGACAAAACACAAAACACACTTCGCATGAAAGCAACCTTCGCCAAGACAGGCTTCGGTGCACTACAACTAGCGAGGTATACAAAGCGAGCTCAAGCAAAAGCACAGGAAACAGGGCTTCGCCGCTTGAACAAGGAACACAGAAAAATGAACTCTCAGGATGTATTACAATCGAAGTGTGGCTACAGGAGCTCAACAGTAAATGCTCAAAGTGTTACACTGTGTTAAATGTTACCTACCGAGCCCCCATATTTATAGCCCACAGTTCACCCAAAGGAAGTGACTACTTTACCCCTAGGGTTTACAAAAGATTTGTCTCTACAGAACTAAGGGGTACAAAAGGTAGTCCACCTTTATTTTGGAGGCTTCTCTGTCAGCTTTGCAGAGGGGACAGTGTCAGCCTTTTACAGAACAGACAGTGTCAGCCTTTGCAGTCTTTGACCTTCTGGAATCCTCCCTTCGCACGCGAGGGTGCGGTAGCTTCGATGAGAAGCCTGAAGCCAGATGGCCTTCGCTCCACCAAAGTCAGTCTCCGATACACTGACGGTTTTGAGCCGAAGCCGTCAAAGCTCTTGGGCCTTCGCACCAACACCTCCGGAGTGGACCACCACGGCTTCGCAGCTTCACCCAGCTCGAACTCCGTCAGTCCGTGTACCGAAGCCATGCAGGCCGAAGCACCACAAGACATCCTCACTCCGGAGCTAGCCTCGCTCCGAAGCCTTTCACACTCCGAAGCCCCACCTTCGGAGTACCACCCTTCGAAGTCCCTCCTTCGTCCAAGGCCTCCGCATGAAGCATTCCATGAGCACTCCGTCGCAGTGTCTCACCCCGAGCACACTCCTCGACGAGCCTCACCCGGACCATGCCTTCGATGCGCCTCGACTTCTGAGACCTTCGTCGGGTACCTTCGAGTGTCTCCCTCCGGAGCACACTTCGAACCCTTGCCTCCGCAGAGGACTTGAACCACCAACTCCGAAGTCACTCCTTTCGGAGTACCTTCGAAGTGCCTCACCTCCGAGAACTTGTCTCGGAGTACCTTCAGCCGGAGCCACGCTCCGCACTCTCTGCCTTCACCTGGCACGCCTCGACCCGAGGACCGACCCAGACCACCTTCGCAGCCACCGTGACGGAGCTCCCCACTCCCCTGGCATCAGGCCTCCCGCCTGACCCAGGTTCACCTGGCTCGAACCTTGTCCGTCGCCTCCGAAGTCCCTGCGCACCACAGACAAGCAGACAAGTGTATCCTGTACTCCGGAGACCTCTCCGGGTTAGCAACCTCCGGCACACACTCCGGTGTACCGCCCAAAATACCGAAGCCTCCGGTATGAGCCCAGTCATCGCGTACTGTCGGACCCCTCCGACGAGCACACTCCGCTGCACAGCTGCAGCAAGCAAACACCGAACACCCTTCGGTGAAACACCTCCGAACACCCTTCGGAGGTACCACCTCCGAAGCTCCTTCGGAGGTACCCTTCGAACATAGGGTAAAATCCTGTCAATCACTCATCACAAAACACCGAAACCAACCCTTGGTTTCTCAATCTCCCCCTTGATGAGTGCATTGACAACCAAATCGAAGTTCAAGAAAATGTAAAAATTTTCAGCACACAAGTGACCATAAAAACTCAGAAAAGAGCTAAAGCATGTCACTTGATAAAAGAATTTTTCTCCCCCTTTGTAAAAGAGTAAAAGCCCCTTTGGCAAATCTCCCCTTGATAAGAACTCCCCCTGAGTTAAGCAAATTTTTCTCCCCCTTTATGTCAAAAATCTCTCCCCCTTTCGAAATTATGCCTTCTTGCGGCAGAGAACATAGCAAATCTCTCCCCCTTTGGCAATGCAAGCATCAAGGAGCAGTCAAAAATTGCAAAGCTTCGAAATGAATAGAATTGCAAAGACATATAATGCAAAAATATGCCAACAGTAATACCAATGTTCATGTGCTCAGCTCAATTTAACATTCTGTGAAACAAGATGATGGCATGTGATTTTGTCATTTTGAGATAAAAGCATCACCATTTAATCATAGCAGCTAGACATGTGAAGGCAAGGACTGCGCAAAGCTAACAATTTCTACCCTAGACAGACAAGTCTTATTCAAAAAGGAGCTTTGAAAGCAAACTTGATGATTAATTAATTTTGTTGTTCTTTTCTTAATGCCAGGGGTTATTTGTTTGTCCACCTTATACTTTCCAATCAGGCCAAGCCTAGGCATGAAAGCCATTTGAAGCTTAAGGCGGTGATTTTGGCATACACTACACTATCCCAGTTCAAACCAAAGTGCAATGGTAAGCAGTCTAGAATAGAGTAGTGCGACAAACAAACCCTCCTGGATCTTTTCATTTAAACCGGACAACTCATGGATTTTTGATATTGATTCAGGTGAATTAAATATTTTGATGAATATCCATGAATAAAGAACACACTTTTCAAGTTGCAAATTTTAGCATCCAAGGAACAGTGTCTTGCTGTCAAGTAGATAAAAGATAGCTAAAAGCAGTCCTGCCTAAACAAGCTAGATACACGATTGTGCGGTGAGCAAGTTTTGATTTTAGAAAATAAAACATCATGCACAACCAATGTTCCAGACATATTTCATAGAGCTGAGCTGACATGATTTCTTTGAATTAAAAGCAGGCATATAATGGCAAAAGATGTAAATGCAATTTCACACATAATGAGCATATGCAAGACAATTAAAATCAGCTTCCCCTCACAAAATGCCGTAGGGATGACAAATACCAAGTTCCCCACGCAAGTAAGCAAATCGAGAAGCATCGAGGGGTTTTGTAAAAATATCGGCAAGCTGGTGTTGGGTATCAACATATTGAAGTTCAATATCACCCTTCTCATTGTGATCTCTGAGAAAATGATACCGTACATCAATGTGTTTGGTTCTGGAGTGCTGAACCGGGTTGTTTGCAATACAAATAGCACTAGTGTTATCACAGAAAAGTGGAACACTCTTATAATCTAACCCGAAATCCCGCAAAGTGGAAACCATCCACAAAATCTGAGAGCAACAGCTAGCTGCAACAACATATTCGGCCTCAGCCGTCGATTGTGCAACACTAGACTGTTTGCGGGAAGACCAGCAAACCAGTGAAGTACCCAGAAAATGACAAGTACCAGAGGTACCTTTTCTATCAATTCTACACCCAGCAAAGTCCGCATCGGAATAACCTCGAAGACATAAAGATGAAGACGCTGAATACCATATGCCAAATTCAAGGGTGTGTTTGAGATACCTTAAAATGCGCTTAACCGCTTGGCGGTGCGAAGCTCGTGGTGAAGCCTGAAAACGAGCGCACAGACACACTGCGAAGTGTATGTCCGGCCTCGTGGCAGTCAAGTAGAGGAGGGAGCCGATCATGCTCCGGAACTCCTTCTGATCTACGGCTTCTCCATCTTCGTCAGGGTCCAATGCTACAGATGTAGCCATTGGAGTGGCGAGGGGCTTCGCATCGGACATGTCAAACTTCTTGAGCAGGTCCTTGGTGTACTTTGTCTGGTGGACAAAAGTACCTTGTTTGCTTTGCTTGATTTGCAAACCAAGGAAAAAGGTGAGTTCACCCATCATCGACATTTCAAACTCCCTGCTCATGGTATCTGCAAACTCGGCAACTAAAGCATGAGAAGAGCCACCAAAGATGATATCATCCACATAAATCTGAGCTAGGAGGAAATCTTTGCCATGCTTGAGAGTAAACAAAGTTTTATCAACAGAGCCCATCAAATACCCTCGCTCAAGCAGAAAAGACTTAAGTCTATCATACCAAGCCCGAGGGGTCTGCTTGAGTCCATAAAGAGCCTTATGAAGGTTAAGGACTTTATGTGGGTACTTGGGGTTTTCAAAACCAGGGGTTGTTTTACATAAACATCTTCACCTATGAAGCCATTAAGAAAAGCACTTTTGACATCCATTTGATAGAGTTTGAATCCTCGGGATGTCGCAAAGGCAAGCAAAATCCTAATGGCCTCAAGGCGAGCAACAGGTGCAAAAGTTTCAGTAAAATCAATCCCTTCTAGTTGAGAAAAGCCCTGAGCTACAAGTCTAGCCTTATTTCTAACAATTGTCCCATCCTCCCCTTGTTTATTTTTGAAAATCCATTTTGTTCCAATGAAATGAACATTAGGTGGAGGATCAACTAAAGTCCAGACTTGGTTTCTCTCAAAATTTTCAAGTCCTCATGCATGGCATTGATCCAACTAGAATCAGAAAGTGCATGACTAACATCTAAAGGCTCGAAAGAGGCAACAAAAGCAGCATTAGTAAAATGAGCGTGAGAACGTGTTACCCTTTGATCAAGCTCACCAATGATCTGCTCGGGAGGGTGCATCCTTTGGACATGATGTGGAGCCTCGCGGCGGGATGCAGTCTCCCCCTCAACTTGTGCGTTGGAGTGGTCCAAGATGACCGATGTTGAGGTAGTCGCTTCGGGACCTCGTGCCGAAGTAGTTGAAGCGGGGTCAGCTTCGGGGGTTGACGTCGAGGGTAGTAGGGGTTCATCCTCGAATTCTCCGAGATCTTCGTCTTCGAATAAGGTCTGTTCCATGTCGTGTTCATTTGCCTGTTCAAAAGCAGAACTAACAGAGGGGGTTGATTCATCAAAAGTCACATCACCTGACTCGATGACAGTGTTAGTTTCCAAATTATAAACACGATAAGAATGACCATGAGTTGTGTAACCCAAAAAGATCCCGTCAGAAGATCGCGACTCAAATTTATCCAAGTTGCCACGTTTTAGGATAAAGCAGCGACAGCCAAAAACTCGAAGATGAGTAACCTTGGGCTGTCTCCCAAAACGCAGCTCATAAGATGTCAAGTTTAAAATTGAGCGCAAGAAAATTCGGTTTGAGATGTAGCAAGCAGTGTTCATGGCCTCAGCCCAAAATTTTCTAGGAGTCCTATGCTCATCAAGCATCGTCCTAGCCATCTCAACCAAAGTGCGGTTCTTCCTCTCAACAACACCATTCTGTTGAGGAATCCGCGGAGCAGAGAATTGATGTTCTATGCCATGCTCCATGCAAAAGTCAACAAAGAGACTATTTTTGAACTCAGTGCCATTATCGCTTCGAATGAATTTTAATGCACCAGGGAGTTCAGTGAAAAGTCTCAAAGCCAAGCTCCGAAAGTGTGAAAACACTTCATCCTTGCTGGCAAGAAAGAAGACCCAAGAGTAGCGAGAGAAATCGTCGACAATAACTAAAACATACCACTTGCCGCCTAAAGAACTAACCCGAGAAGGACCTACAGTGTCCATATGGAGAAGTTCTCCGGGTTGTTCAGTCATCACTGTGGTGACTGGTGAATGCGAAGCGGCAATCATTTTTCCATGTCGACAAGGAGCGCAAACTAAATTCTTCTCAAACTTGAGCTTGGGCAATCCTCGGATCAGACCTAGGGCGCTCAGACGAGCGAGCAACTCAAAGCTCATATGCCCTAGTCTCCTATGCCACTTCCAAAGCTCAGAAGTCGAATGTGCAACAAGACAATGAGAAGAACCAGATGACTCTGAAAAATCAGCTCCAAAAACTCTCCCAACCCTAAAGATCTTACACACCACAACGCCATCAGAATTGAGCACTTGCGAAGTATCGCGATGAAATCGCACTTCGAAGCCCTCATCAAGCAACTGAGATACAGACAGCAAATTGTATCCCAGGTTTTCAACCAAAGCAACATCTTTGAGAGTGAAGTTCGCGTTAATTCTTACCACACCTTTACCTTTCACTCTACTCCTTCGATTGTTTCCGAAGGTGATATGTTCCCTTTGCTTGGTTGTGGTGAGGCTGGAGAACCAAGCTGCATCTCCGGTCATGTGGCGCGAACAACCGGAGTCCATGATCCACGTGCCCTCCAAGCCTCGACCTGTCGCCTACACATGATAAGAACGTCTCGATCGCTCAGTGCTGGGGTGAGTAAAATAATGACGAGGCATCCAGCACTGAGTGACACGAGTAGTAGGCATAGTAAAAGCAGACGGTCTACGCACATAATAATCAGAATGATGCAAAGTGCGAGGTCTACCTACATGCTGTGAAAGAACAACATGTCGAGGTCTCCTACTCTGACGAGGTACAAACCTGCTAGCCCGAGGTCTACCACCATATGGAACATGGTGAAGACCTCGAGGAGCAAAACCTCTCTGAGAAGCACGAGGAGCCTCAAAAGCAGGACAATAGTACATCTCAGACTCATGCATACCTAAAGATGGGTAATGCATGTCCTGGTAACTCATCGCGTGAGAGCGTCGCTCATCCTTGATGCGACGAAAACAAAATCCAACCAAATGACCCGCCCGCTGACAATAAGAACAATGAAACACTCTCCTGGGGGCACTCTCATGGGTCACAGGAGCAACTCTCACAGGCTCCTTGGGTTTCTTTTGTGTGGTTTTCTTGGGAGGATTTTTCTTGGCAGGAGGTGTGGTTTTCTTTGGTGGATGGGTAGGCTTTTTGGCTGGTGAGGTGTCTAACAGAGCTCTCTCTTTCTCTAGGGTAGTGGGAGAGGTGAAAACAGTTTTGGACTTACTGTCTGAAGCTATCCTCTCAAAACCTAAACCTAGAGCTACCCCTGCTCTGTCAGCACACAACTTGGTTTTGGCCAAGAGCAAATCCATCCTACCCTTTCCCTCAGTACATTTGTTTACCACGGAAAGAAGGTATTCATTTTCTGACATGAGGTTCTCAGCTCGCTCTCTAACAGTGCCTAGCTGGTCCTTAAGGGTAATGCATGTGTCACACACAGGCTGCACATCCTTAGAACTACCGGCCCTCTCCAATCTAGCCTCCAAATCATGAACATGCACTACAACAATCCAAGAAACTTCCGTCGGCCAAAGCCGACGGAAGTTAACCCTTTCCCGACAGAAGAAGCTAACTTCCGTCGGCAAAAAGCTAACTTCCGTCGGCATTTGGCCGACGGAAGCGGGTAGACGGAAGTTAGCTAACTTCCGTCGGCCAAACCTAGCCGACGGAAGTTACCAGGAAATCGGTAACTTCCGTCGGCCAAATCCTAGCCGACGAAAATTACTTTTTTTTTCCTTTTTTCTGTCGACGGGCCAATAACTTCCGTCGGCTAATGTTGGCCAACGGAAGTTAACTAAAAAATCCAAAAAAAAAAGAAATGTGAAGCTACTGCAAATCCGTTTCATATTTGATAGTAGCAGCAGATCAATTCAATCGCATAGAAAAATCATTAAAATATATCACATTCCTGGAACAAGTGCCAACACCACATCTGTTTTGGGCATGAGGACCCCTGCAGATCTTGTAGTAGCCACTCTCACCCCAGTTCTCGCCCCACGAGTTCTTGATGATCCAGTAGGGCTTTTCCTTAAAGCGAATCGGTGCATAACCAGCCGATCCATAGCCAACAAGGAGAACGCCATGATCAAGGTGCTTGCCACAAATGTATGGGCATGACACACCACCAATGTATGTCTGCATGAAGACTGCATTGATAGCAACTGCATGAAAGAAAGTTTGCATCAGCAATAGTAATTCCACATGATATAGCTGAAAGCTGTATTCATCAATCCACCATTGCATCCTGAGTCGCATGAACGTGGTTCTGATGGATCACACTGCAAAATCAAAAAAAAGCATTGCATTATGAAGTGAGCCATGAAATCAGAAATAAATGCCAGCAGGGAAAAAACAATATGAGAAATACTAGTGTAATTGTTTGCAAAATGTAGAGCAAATAAGCCTAGTATCATTAACCAGCAAATGAGAATCCATAATGGCTGGAAAGATTAGAAAACAGGTGAGTAGCCAGCTACATAGAACTAGAAGTATAGCTCACTTGGTTGACAGTTGACACAAAATTGAAGTGGTTTATAAGAGGTGAAAGTATGATTTTGATCCTGGTGCAACTTTAGTTGGCAAGAACCAAAGCTTACCACCACAAACTGTTTTTTTTCAATAAAATTTATAATTTTGTATCTCAATAAAGAGCTGGTTGATACTACTACAGCTCTTGCACAACCCCAAAGGGCTGGTCCACATCAATTTTGCATATTCTAATGCTTGTGATTCTTCCAATGGACCATCTGCTGCTCGTTGAGCACCTCCAGCTTGCCGGTGGCGAGGTAGTGCGCTCCCTCCAGTGCCCCCGACGTGTTGAACGACCAGCACGACCCGCACGAACCCTGCAGTAAAATCGTCAACCAGACAAACTCCAATCATTCGATCGGTTCAAATCCACCGATAAATCCTTCGAAATCTGAGGAAATTTGCAGTTGTAGAATCAACGAGGAGCTGATTGGTTGGTTGGATGATTGCTCCAGAGTCCAGACCTGGTCCTTGACGGGGCCGACGGCGCTGTGCTCGCGCCAGTCGAAGTCGGTGGGGAGGATGGGAGCCTCGTGTGGCTCCGAACCGGCGGCGAGCTCCGGCGGGGAGCCCCGGCGGAGGCCGAGGAACCGGTCCCGGAACTCGGCGGGGGTGAGGTCGGAGAACTTGGTGATGCCGTGCACCGCGGAGGGGTCGAGCCGCTGGTGGCGGCGCGCGCAGCGGAGGTTGGCGCTGAACACGGACAGCTGGTACGCACGCTCGTCGGCGTCCCGGTACGACCTGCCGCGTGGGGCTCCATGGCGCGCGGAGGCGGCGGGAAGCTGGGGAGGCGGGCGGAGGCGGAGGGCGTAGGCGCGTGGAGGCGGCGAAGGTGGCGGGAGGCCGGGGAGGCGGGCGGAGACGGCGGTGGCGGCGGGAGGCTGGGGAGGCGGCGGGAAGCCGGGGAGGTGGGCGGAGGCGGCGGAGGCGGCGGAGGCGGCAAGAGGCCGGCGAGGCGGGCGGAGGCGGCGAGGAGAAGTGATGGGAGGCGGAAAAAACTAGGGTTAAAAGAAGGCGCGGCCAGGAAAAAGAGGGCGCGACCGGGCTGGGAAAAAAAAAGCTGGAAACTAACTTCCGTCGGCCACATTTAAAGCCGACGAAAGTTAATTTTAACTTCCGTCGGCTTTGATGCTGGCCGACGGAAGTTAGGGGATTTATACCGGGCGGGGAAAAATGCCTCTATCTTCCGTCGGCCACTGTGAAAAGCCGACGAAACTTATTTAACTTTCGTCGGCTACTTCAGGCCGACGGAAGTTATTTAACTTCCATCGGCTTTTTGAAAAGCCGACGAAAGTTAAATTGGCCGACGAAAATTTTCTGTTTTGTTGTAGTGATGCTTATCACGTAAATTAATGCTATCGCGTAATAAAGAGCAGTTCATGCAATCAATAACATCATGAGGTCTAGAATCCACCTCCAAAAGCTGCTTCTGTGCAGTCTCAAGCTCAGAAAGAGTTTGAGCATGAACAGAACGCAACTGAGCAAGCTCACTCATGACAACAGAACATGATTCACATTCAGCATCATCAAATTTAGACTTAAGCATGGCATATTCAGTAGAAATATTTTCTAGCCTAAGTCTAAGGTCTTTTCTTTCTCTAGCGGCTTGCACAAGTAATCTATCCTGACCTAGCACTACTTCATTCAGCTCATCTAATTTAATTAGTAGCTGGTCAGATGATAGGTTTACCTCAGATGAGTCAAGCTCATCCCCGCTGTGATCGCTGTCGGCCATGAAGCAAAGGCCGGTGAAGTCACGTCCCTTTTTGTCCTTCTTGTCCTCCTTCCTTGGGGACTCCTCCTCCTCAGAGCTCGACTCCTCAGTAGAGGAAGCGTCGATGTCGCTGAGAGCAGCAACAAAAGCTCTGGAAGCGGCCTTGGCTACTTTCTTAGCCATCTTGCCGCGCTTGCCCTTCACAAAGGGCTTCCTCTCCTTCTTGTGGTATTTGGGGCGCTCACTCTCATCTCTCTTTTTGACCTTGGGGCAATTTGCCTTAATGTGAGAGGTGTCGCCACATTCATAGCAGCCACTAAAACCACTTCTCCTCTGATCCCGTCTCTCATGATGAAAGCGGGTGAACCTCCGGGCAATGAGAGCAAGCTCATCATCAGCTAGAGTGTCCACCTGCTCCTTTGTGACGGAGACCAGGGAGGACAAAGCAAAACCATCTGCAAGAACACAAGTGCCTGATGTGCTTGGTTCTGCAGTGGTGCCACGGCTAGTGCTAGAAACCAATGCCAATGGCTGTGGCAAAGAGCTTCTGTGCACAGCAAGAGATGCCTTGGCAATCTCTGTGGACTTCAGCTTGCTAAAGAGTTCATCACAGGTCAAGGTGTCATAGCCTGTGGACTCCTCAATGCTGGATATCTTCACTTCCCATATGCTACGGTCAAGAGCATAGAGAAGCTTGATAGCCCTATCGTGATCACTGTAAGCAAGCGTCCCGTTGGATCGCAAGTTACTCACTATCGCGTCAAAACGAGAAAACATGGCATCTATAGATTCACCAGGTGCCTGCACAAACAGCTGATACTGTTGATTGTAGGTGCTTTGGCGCCTGGCCTTAATCTGAGCAGAGCCCTCATGAAAGACAGTGAGTGTTGTCCAAATCTCCCTAGCATTCCTAAGGTGCTGCACCCTATCGAACTCACTTCTACTCAAACCGATGAACAGTATGTTTCTTGCCTTGGAATTGGCAATATACTGATCCTTCTCAGTCTGAGAGGTGCGAGTCTCAGGGATGGAGTATTGTGAGTCCACAATCTCCCAAATGGCATTTCCTTGGCTTAACAAGTAAGCCTCCATGCGCACCTTCCAGTATGCAAAATCTGTCCCATCGAACAGAGGAATTTTACTGCCTCTATCCATGTCGCCAACAGATCACAAAACCGGTTAAGGTCAACTGGTGATCTTAACCTGCTCTGATACCAATTGTTGGACCGGAAACGGCGACCAGAGGGGGGGGTGAATGGGATCTTTTTAAAATTTCAGGCTAAAAACTAGCCTTCGGTTTCAGTCCTGTTTTCTGCGGAACAGGCTTCGAACACTACCTTCGAAGGTCTGGTTCGGAGGTACTTCGACACCTTCGAACACAGGCTTCGGAGGAGCAAAAGTTCGAAGCCAAGAAGACTTCGCTCCACTTACAACCCTGGAAAATCTACTCTGCTAAGTCAGTGCAGGCTCCGCACACGAGGTGCTTCGAGCAGGCTTCGCACTTCACCCTTCGCAAGAGTGGACAGCCCTCTGAGGACTTCGACCAAGTACTTGGCGGCAGCAACTGGTGCTGGGCTTCGTACACGAGGGTCTACACGCACACCAACAGACTAGCTAAGGGCTTCGACACAAGAAGCAAAACGGGCCTCGGTCAGGGCTACGCTAGTAAGTAGCGAGGTCTCGCCTCGTGTTACACAGAGCAAACGCACACTGACAAAACACAAAACACACTTCGCATGAAAGCAACCTTCGCCAAGACAGGCTTCGGTGCACTACAACTAGCGAGGTATGCAAAGCGAGCTCAAGCAAAAGCACAGGAAACAGGGCTTCGCCGCTTGAACAAGGAACACAGAAAAATGAACTCTCAGGATGTATTACAATCGAAGTGTGGCTACAGGAGCTCAACAGTAAATGCTCAAAGTGTTACACTGTGTTAAATGTTACCTACCGAGCCCCCATATTTATAGCCCACAGTTCACCCAAAGGAAGTGACTACTTTACCCCTAGGGTTTACAAAATATTTGTCTCTACAGAACTAAGGGGTACAAAAGGTAGTCCACCTTTATTTTGGAGGCTTCTCTGTCAGCTTTGCAGAGGGGACAGTGTCAGCCTTTTACAGAACAGACAGTGTCAGCCTTTGCAGTCTTTGACCTTCTGGAATCCTCCCTTCGCACGCGAGGGTGCGGTAGCTTCGGTGAGAAGCCTGAAGCCAGATGGCCTTCGCTCCACCAAAGTCAGTCTCCGATACACTGACGGTTTTGAGCCGAAGCCGTCAAAGCTCTTGGGCCTTCGCACCAACACCTCCGGAGTGGACCACCACGGCTTCGCAGCTTCACCCAGCTCGAACTCCGTCAGTCCGTGTACCGAAGCCATGCAGGCCGAAGCACCACAAGACATCCTCACTCCGGAGCTAGCCTCGCTCCGAAGCCTTTCACACTCCGAAGCCCCACCTTCGGAGTACCACCCTTCGAAGTCCCTCCTTCGTCCAAGGCCTCCGCATGAAGCATTCCATGAGCACTCCGTCGCAGTGTCTCACCCCGAGCACACTCCTCGACGAGCCTCACCCGGACCATGCCTTCGATGCGCCTCGACTTCTGAGACCTTCGTCGGGTACCTTCGAGTGTCTCCCTCCGGAGCACACTTCGAACCCTTGCCTCCGCAGAGGACTTGAACCACCAACTCCGAAGTCACTCCTTTCGGAGTACCTTCGAAGTGCCTCACCTCCGAGAACTTGTCTCGGAGTACCTTCAGCCGGAGCCACGCTCCGCACTCTCTGCCTTCACCTGGCACGCCTCGACCCGAGGACCGACCCGGACCACCTTCGCAGCCACCGTGACGGAGCTCCCCACTCCCCTGGCATCAGGCCTCCCGCCTGACCCAGGTTCACCTGGCTCGAACCTTGTCCGTCGCCTCCGAAGTCCCTGCGCACCACAGACAAGCAGACAAGTGTATGCAGTACTCCGGAGACCTCTCCGGGTTAGCAACCTCCGGCACACACTCCGGTGTACCGCCCAAAATACCGAAGCCTCCGGTATGAGCCCAGTCATCGCGTACTGTCGGACCCCTCCGACGAGCACACTCCGCTGCACAGCTGCAGCAAGCAAACACCGAACACCCTTCGGTGAAACACCTCCGAACACTCTTCGGAGGTACCACCTCCAAAGCTCCTTCGGAGGTACCCTTCGAACAGAGGGTAAAATCCTGTCAATCACTCATCACAAAACACCGAAACCAACCCTTGGTTTCTCAACATTAATAAAACATTGTCTCACCGTCCATGGCTTTTTCCACCTCCGCTGGAGACACGGCCATTTGGTCGACAGGTTCTCTCCGCCAATCATAGTCCTCTCCATGGAGTCGAACCACGTGTTCACCATATTGCGCCTGCAAAAATCATGTTCGATTAGCTAGACGCAGAAAAATGAAATTACGCAAACTCTTAATAACATCTCACCAAATGGTCTGTGGCTGACTGGCTACACAAGACATCTGACTGTGTAGGATCGCTTCCTTTGTGACCAGAGGTATACACCTCTATGTCAATTGGCATGTTGCCAGATTTAGCTTCCTGTACATTAGAAATGAGTTAGTCGCATTACAATGTATCTATAGCTAAAGAGTGACAGAAGAAGGTCTTACCAAGCGTTTAGCGTGGCGAATATGTTCGTCGGCACCATATCTGTGCTTCGAATCTGTCCCGCGACATTGTCTTTTCTGCTCAGAAGTCTTCTTAAATGCAGCTGAAGACCAAATCTTGCAGAATTCGAAATATGCGTCCTCACGGTTTGCAAACCACGGAATCCTCACCTAAACAGAGATGCTATTTGTATTATATGACAACAAATCTCAACAATCGAAGAAGCAAAAAGTTAGAATTGTTTACCGAACGGTATTGTTCTTCAGTCAAATAGATTGACGATGCGCCTGTCGCCTTACTCATTCGTTGCCCTAGCTTCTCCTTGTAGTAAGCATTGTTAGCTTGAATGCAGGCATACGAAATAGCGCCTCATGGTTATGGTGATTTCCGACTTCTGGCAAGCAAAAGCGTAACTACAAAAGTCATGATTAGTATAGTGTTGTAACTCGAAAAGCTTTGTGTTAGAACTAAAAGAAGATTGAAAAAACACATGCATACCCAGAAGTCATGAGACACCGCCCCCTGAGCAGTTCCGTGGCGCCCGTCAGGAGCAAATCGGTACTGGTCCCATGTCTGGCATAGAACCCGCTCACCGGTCGGCATTGTCAGCACCCTTGGGTAGTGCAGATGACACAGGTTACCCAATATCTAGTTAACCTGCCTGACCCTCGAAGTGCCGTCAAACCGAGAGTCAATCCAAGATCTAGAAATACATAATAAATAAAGTCAGTTTAGTGAAAGAAATTTTTTGAAAAAAAAGCAAAACAACAGAAGAGTATTAGACTTACCCGTCACCTACAGGCGTAATCTCGATCTTGGCTCCACCGGAAGAGACTACTGGTGGGGTGACCAGGTGGCTCATCCTGAAAGATACCTCCGGGTCATCCCCTTGCCCCACACCCTCTAGGTCATCCCTCTGCGCCGCACAGTCCGGGACATCCACCTCCTGCCCCCACCCACCAGATCAACCTCGTGACCCGCACTCTCCAAGTGTTCTTCCTCCTACAAAATAGTATTGAAACAATTAGTAATAGTTTATAACTGACATAAAAAGCAATCTGAAAGTTACCTCATCATCCAGTTGAAATGCAATAGGCCGACCAATTAATGTCGGATCTATGCATCTCAGGAGCTGCTCTTGACGACGTCTGTTTGAAGAAGAGGAACTACCCTGGAATAGAGTGTCCTCCTGACTCGTCGGTGTACTCGCCGGAGTACTCGCCGATGTACTCCCTAAGCGGAAGAGCTTCCTCATGACACTCTTCACCTTTTTCGACATCCTGTTCAAAATAAGCACAAACGAGCATTTATTAGTAAAGAGGGTTTGTACATATGAAAAAACATGTAATATGAAGTATATTGCATATTCATGTATGAAAACAATTACTTGTCAATTATCATCAAAATCAGGATCAATTTATCCTTTTCTCCCGAAAGCACGCCATGTTACTTTTTTCTTCTTATGTCGGTGTTTCCTTTTCTCGGGAACTGCCACATCATTAGAATCACCGAGAAAAGAATCTGTCGACGATTCTGACTCTACATTAAACGAAGTCGGCAATTCATCATCTTGGTAAACCTCATCGACCTCTTCAACCTCCAATTGATAAGCGCCATCACTAGGGGTGTGTAGACGTTCCCGAGGATTCACTTTGTAGACTACCCACCAAGCACTTAGTTTTTCACATGGGTACGACATATAATACACCTGCTCGACTTGGTGAGCAAGGACAAAATTATCGCAACCAGATAATCGTTCGGCGTGTTTGACTTCAACCATCCCAAATTGGTTTTCACGAGTACCATGTTTAGGGTCGAACCAATCACAATTGAAGAAGACTACTTTAATCTCCTTATTCCTGGCAAAATTGTACTCGATTATATTTTTGATAATTCCATAATACATAGTTTCGTGTCCTTGTCCATCAACGACCCTTGTAATAACTCCAGTATTAGTTGTTGCCGCTAGAGGTCGATATGCTTCAAAAATAGTTGAACGGAAGCGGAAACCATTAACATCATAGCGACCGTAACTTTTGGCACTAATACTCTTCAATTAAGGGCTTCAGCATCACGTTTAGTCGTGTTCCAGGATGCTCTGGACCGGGTATAATGAGACACATGAACATAAATTCATATTTCATACAAAATGAAGGTGGAAGGTTGTATGGAATAGCAAACACAGGCCAACAAGAGTACGACGATGCGGTTACATTGAAAGGCGTGAATCCATCTGTTGCCAACCCGATGCGAACATTCCTTGCATCACTAGCAAAGTCTGCATCAAAATCATCTAGAGCCTTCCATGCCTCACCATCAGATGGGTGCACCATTACTTGATTATTCTCACGTACACCTTCTTTATGCCATCGCATATGTCTAGCGGTTTTCTTTGAGAGAAACAATCGTTTCACCCGAGGTGTAAGAAGCATGTAACGAAGTTGCTTATGAGCAAACTCTATCGGCACCTTCTCTCCGTCTTCATTTACGACCTCTACGAATCTCGGTTTACCACATTTTAAGCATTTCACCTCATTACTATGTTCTTTCCAGAACAACATACAATTATCTCGGCACACATCAATCTTCTCATACTCCATACCGAGAGCAGAAAGCATTTTCTTTGACTGGTACATGTCTTTCGACACCTTATGGTTCTTAGGAAGGATATCGCTGATCAGATTCAAGAGCTCCTTATAACAATTGTTTGAAAATGCAAACTGTGACTTAATAGCCATAATACGAGTCACGAAAGCGAGAACGCTTACGGTGGTGTGCTCATGCAATGGCTCTTCTGAAGCTCGAAGGATGTCAAAAAACTTTTGAACCTCCGGTGTTGGAGGATCCTCAGGGTTTGATTCAAACTCCGGTCGTATAGCATCAACCATCTCATCCATCCTATCGTCAGCAACGCTATCATCTTCCTCTTTCACTACTAATACCATTTTTTCATGGCTTGTCTCGCCGTGAAAAGACCAAACTTCATAACCTGGCACGAAACCATATTTGTAAATATGCAATGACAACGTACTCTTGTCTTGCCAACGAGAATTTCTGCACTTCATGCATGGGCACCTCGCGCCAGTGTTTGTTGTCAAAGTGAATGCACGATCAACAAATTTCTCAGCGTTGATTACCCACTCCCTCGTGTGAGCTCCACTTTTCATCCAACCACTATACATCTACCGTCGGTCGTCCTCAGCTATTCTATAGGCAAAACATTCATTCAATCGAGAATGCATCGATATCATAAGTATCACGGGCCTATGTCTATAGGAAAAGATAGGTGCTAAACCCACCCGAGAGTGACCGACAAAACGTGGTATTTATGACGAGCCATGAGTCCGAACGAAATTTCAGCAGCATAACCCCGCTGTTCTCCAATTGCACGCCTGATAGTGGTGCAATGGAGAACAACAAGGTTATGTTACTGAAATCCCATTCGGACTCATGACTCATCATAAAGACCACGCTCTGTCGCCCACTCAGAGGCTGTCCAAAAAGGGACAATTCCAGACCTACACATCTCACACGCATGACACGTGTGAGACATGTTGGTCCGAAACGGGTGACGCATAGGTTTCGTTACACTATCTACGTTTTTGTCAAATAAAAACTTGCATACGAAAAGAAATATATATAATAAAGTATTTATAGATATAATACTAATCAACCAAATGAAATCATCAACAAACCACAAATTAATAGAAGAATATAATTAATAGCACATATATATTTCAATTTTACCACACAACCCATTTAAATTTCAGCTCATTTAAAGCCCATTTATAAACCCTAACTCAGTCGAGACTCGAGAGGGGGGCTAGCTAGGGCGACGCGTCGACGCCTTAGTCGAAGGCACTTTCACCTAGTCAGCCGTCCAGAGACACCCGGCGACCTATTGCCGATAGAAGTTAGCCTTTTGCCGATAGAAGTTAGCTTCTTCCGTCGGGAAAGGGATAACTTCCGACGGAAGTGCCCCGCTGTGCCCTCGCCATGCCCTATCGAGCCCTCACCGCGCCATCGCCGCGAGGGAGGGGAGAGGATTAGAGAGGCAGAAAGGAGAGAGGTGCCACGGGGAGGGGTAGCAGAGGCGGCGGCACGAGGGAAGGGGTAGCAGAGGCGGCGGCTGGCGGCGCAAGGGGAGGGGTAGCAGAGGCGGCGGCCGGCGGCGCAAGGGGCAGAGGTGGTGGCGCAAGTGGAAGGGGAGGTAGAGAGTCGACTCAGTCGAGACTCGAGAGGGGGGCTAGCTAGGGCGACATGCCGACGCCTTAGTCGAAGGCACTTTCACCTAGTCGGCCGTCCAGAGACACCTGGCGACCAATTGCTGACGGAAGTTAGCCTTTTGCCGACGGAAGTTAGCTTCTTCCGTCGGTGCACGGGGAAGGGTAGCAGAGGCGGCGACCGGCCGCGCAAGGGGAGGGGTAGCAGAGGCATATATTGCATATAAAAACAGAATCTCACATATATACATAATATCACAACATATATTGCATATGAAAACAGAATCTCACATATGAAACATATTTAAAGCGTGAAACATACGTAAAATCACAATATTAATCACAAACAACCATCTTTGCCTAGGGCCCGATAAAATATACTCGGCAAAGAAATTGATACTGGACTAATTGAATTCTCTATTTCCTATAGTGTAGATATGAAGACTCATCTTTTGCAAACGTCACTACCAATCCATCATGGACTAAGGGATTTTTTGTAGTACAAGTGCATCACAAGCATAAGTATTCACAAGCATAAGCATACATACAACATGACAATCAACAAAATCATGCGTGTAGTTCATGTTACCATCAGTCTATCGCTGTTGTCGAACCATTAAATGTGATAAGTGTTGATGCTAAAATTTGATGCACAAATAAAAAGCGAAATAAAAATTAAAGCCGAATAAAATTACTTAATCGTCGGGCGGCGACGGGCGATGGGCGACGGTGTCCGGAGGCCGGCGGTGATGGCCGGGAGTGTGCGGCGGCCGAGGGCAGCGGCCGTCGGCCGGCGGAGGCGGGCGGCGCGGACCGGTGGCGGCGGGCGGATGCGGCGGCGGGCGGCGACGGCGGCGTTGGGCAGCGGCGGCGGCGAGAGTTGGGGCCGAGGGCGCGCGCGTGTACAGGGAATATTAGGTTTCCCTGTACGCGCGCGCGGGGTTAGGGAATAAATCCCCTAACTTCCGTCGGCCACTGTGAAAAGCCGACGCCTCCAGGAGCCGACGGAAGTTAACTTCCGTCGGCTTTTCCAAAAACCGACGAAAATTAAATTGGCCGACGGAAATGTTCTGTTTTGTTATAGTGGATTCAGAGTTGATCCTCTTTTTATTTACCCAGGATCGATCTCTTCTATGCATCATCAGAAGAGGAAAAGTGAACAGATCGAACCTTCATGTTACAAAAGCTAATACATTAGTCAGAAGAAGCTAGCGCAGGTGTTCTGAATCAATATGAACACCTGGTTAGCACAACTACTTCATCCTGTGTTTGCCAAAAGTAACAGGAATTCACCGGTATTTAATACACCCACAGCTCGCTAATTACATGAGAGGACTACGACTCGAGATCAGTCGCATACGCATGATGCATGCATTGACCCTTTTCTACGGCTGTTGTCTCTCAGTAGGTTGTATGTAGCTGTACTGCAAAGCACTTGCAGCTAGCTAGCCCAACAGGAAGCCTACATATATGTGACAGCCAGCAGGCCGGCCGGCCGTCCAGCCCCATCGTCCTCGGCTCGCGCGTACTGCTAGCTCCCTCAGGTGGGGGAAGGACTCTGCACTGCGCACAGCGCGCATCCGTCACATCCTGGCGAGCTAAACCATAACGGCGAAACGATGCAGGCCGCAGAGAGAACAGCGTTAATTAGCGGAAGGATGACCCGACTAATAAACAATCTGAAACTACTCGAGACGATGGAGATAGATAGATCATATCGATTATATATTAATATGTCGATCCTGGATTGAATTGGACTATTGGAGTACTGTCTCCTGCTGTTTTGTTTATTGATCTTAGTGGTATCTGTCTCGTGATTGGCCTTTTGTTCGTGTTAAACATACGCTTTTGTCATGTTTCATAGCTGAATGGATTCGAGGTAGCAGATGGGAATGATTGCTTTGGACGCTAGCTTACAGGATGGGGTTATTAGTGTTTATTTATTATATCAGTAATCAGTTAGAATAAGGTACATAGGTACTGTGCATATAAGCATGGCCAGTACTTGGCTGAATAGCTGCAAGACTCCATAGGGAACGATTTATTTGCGCGCGAGCTGTGTTCTTGCTGTACCTGCAGGATATATAACACATGTTGATACCAACAACGTACATGCATGCATGCCTATAGCTCTTCTCAATTATAGATAGTTAGCATTCTAATGACAATGTGTCTTCATTAGATGGACCAGTGTACTACTGGATATAGCTGGCCGGCTTCCTCTCTGAATCTCTGATCATCTCTTGTTAGTAGATTTTCCATATTTCTCCTCAGAGCTAGCTGTTGAGTGAGTTCAAAGTTATATAATAATTTTCGTTCAGATCTTCTCATGAGTCACGTATATATGCAACTGTGCATGTAATCTGAAATAATATTGTCGATACCGCGAACACTTAATATATATGCATGTCCGTACTGCAAAATGTCGTCAGATTAGCAAGAATTACCAAAGCAAGTGGCCAGAGATTCAAGTCAATGAGAGGATCAGATATAGTTTGTGAGGTTGGTGTTGAATCTACAAACACGATACAGACCTCATCCGGACGCCGGACCAGCTCGTACGTGTTATCATGGTAAATATATATGTATGCAATGGTGCACGTTGCTAAACCGATCGGAGAAAACAAAGGAGGCGCGCGTGCGTACCTGGGAAGGGAGGTGCGGACGTAGCGTGAGGCGAACATGGAGTGGACGGAGTCATCGGAGCCCGACATGCCGTGGGAGAGCACCATGCTGGCGGATGAATCACCAGCGGCGGCGAACGACTTCCTGCCAAGTTGAAGAAGAAGCGCGCTACGATGGCTGGTGGGCCAGGGTGGTGGATATCTTGGGCTTGGGGAGTTGGAGAGGTGAAGGAGAGGTGGTACGGGGTGGCGCCGCCCGTGAGGAGATGGAGGACGTCACGCCGGCGACTACGACTGTGGCTCCGGCGCCGTCGTCCAGATCCGGCGCCCGAGATTCGACGGCCTAGGATTCACGTTGGAGCCTCACCTCCGCTGCGGCCGTGGGGATCGGGCGAAAGAAATCGGCCGGTGGGGCGGATGAGACGAGATTGGGGAGAGGGGATGACGTGCGATGCCTGATCGAACTGAGAACGCTAGATTCACGTGTGCGACGATTGGACATGCGGAAAAAAAAGGCAACGTGGCCAGACCAGCGGGCGCTCAGTCCGCCAACTTTTATGGGTTTTAATGTGTATTGCATTATGTTATGCTTTATCATAAACTAGCATACCTCTGAGGATCTTACCAACTACTGTACATGAATATATATATATAGACACACACACATACAGTCGGTACAGTAGGCCAGTGAAAAAAACTGTTGCCATAATATCTTAGCTTGCAGGACATGAGAGCCTGCTAGCTCATGGCAAATAGGGCAAACAGGCCAAACCAAAGGGAAAAAATATAACAAACAGGGGCAAAAAGTTGCAAAATGCAGTGCAAAATGCACACACTTGAATATACCACTTGTCCTAGACTGATGGCCTCCATACAAATCATGCAACCATGCTTGTAAATCTTGACTAGAACCTTGGATGCATGCATGGCTGTGTCAAAATCAGAAAAGAGAGTTTGACTGCCTCCTTTTCAGATCATAGCAGCCCTCCTTTTGCTTGACCATCCATATGCTTTGCATGAGAGGTATATGTGCACTAGCGAATTAAAGGCAAACACTACAGCATAATGGGATACAGGCATACAGCACGTCAGCTAGTTAGATGCTGTCTAGAGGTTTGGACATGGGGACAAATGTTGAATTGTTAGGCTAAGGAATTTTGTGGGGTTCCCATGCATGCTCCAAGACTGTAGGCCGTATCTGGGAGCACATACAAAAAGACCATTAGTATTGGTTGTAAACCCTTTTTCGATCTTGTACTATCCATGTAACACATTAGTACCGGTTACTCAAACGACACTAATATACATGTCTAGTCCTAGGTGAGGAATCTAACCGGGACTAATTCTCCATGCATTAGTATCAACTGAGATGCACAACCAGTACTAAAATCTATAACTTTAGTGCTGGCTTGACTTCTCAGCTAATACTAAATACACATTTTTTTAATTATTATCTACTGCGATCTTAGTTAACTAGTAATGATCGATTAACATTATTTTAATTTTAATTATTTATGCTAAATTATGGTCTTTTGATATAATTGGTAAAGTCTAGTTTAATATTTTTGTCCAATGTAGATAGGTAAAGTTTAATTTAATTTTCACTGTTTTTTGTTTATTTTGCATCGTACGCATTTTTTTGTTTCATTTCACGTGACAAAAGAAGAGAACATATTATAAATGTTATCACTTTAAATATATTATAGTGGGTATATATATGTAGATCTAACTATATATATCTATATACAATATTATATACACACTATATACTACTCATGTTGCGGTTGCTCAATGACGAGCTGGCATTGCAGATGTCACTGCTGCCATACCGAGCTACCACTACGGACGTCGCTGCCACCATCATCACCGCCATCATCACTCCAGCCATCGTCATTGTTGCTAGTATGTGTCATCGCCATTGCCACCACTGTCGTTGTCGTCATCATAGTCATCATCGCTATAGTCATCATCACCGCAATTGTTGCTGTCGATGCCATCACCGCTACCGCTTCTGCCACTGATGCCGTCGTCGATGTCCTACGACACAACACTGTCGATGGCAATGTCTGGTATTGTGTCGGTGCCAAGAACACCAGCATTTGAATAGACAGAGTCTTGATCCACAACCACCAAGTCCCTAGCCCATACGACGTTGTCTTTGACCTAAACGACCCTAGCATTCTCCGAATGCTCCTAGGCATACTGACCCACGCAATGTACATGTCATTCATGGTTGTCAAGAAGTCCTCCTCGAACGTTCACGACCATGAAGACGATGTGGAGCGAGACATGACTGAACATAGAAACAAAACATAAGACGAGCAAAATGTAAGGCTAAAGATGAACAACAAAAAAATATGAGAGCAGATTGGACTTACTGAAGTGGAAGAACAACTAACGACAAGTCAGTAAAGAAGAAGATGGTGTGAAAGTAGTACATGAAACAAAGGAGTATAGAGACCTCCTTATATAGTCATGTCTTTAGCATTGGTTGCAGAGACAAATCGATACTAAAATATGATTGGCTTAGGTCCTTTTTGAAATGAACTTAAATTGAAACTTGTGATGATCGATCACGTACACCATATTTCAAAGAATATCAGAGTTTATTAAGTTGAATATAATACTGCTCCACTTCATTTAAATAGTGGATAATAAAAAAATCCAAACTATATAATAGATAATTAATTACAATAGGGTAGTGCTAGTAGACGTGAGAAGAATAGATGACACTCGTGTTTGATTCTACATTCATCGCTGCATAAGGAGAGCACCTTTGGAAGCTTTGCATTTTCACAATCACCGTAGCCGCCAGCGCCGTTCTTATAGATGTGAGGCATCATTGTTGTTCTAGGTTTAGGGTTATACTAAGCGCCTACTACTGAACACAATCTAATAATCGATCATTCACGAATATGCCAACAATGCTCATTGATGACGAACCTCCTGCATCACCGCATGCCACTGATGATGAAGGTCACCTTATTCGGTGCTGCCTCACCTTCCACTAGCCTTATAAGCTCGGTTTGGGTATCCTCA
The DNA here is from genome assembly GCA_019279435.1 of Zizania palustris. NCBI lineage: Eukaryota > Viridiplantae > Streptophyta > Magnoliopsida > Poales > Poaceae > Zizania > Zizania palustris. The sequence goes on from JAAALK010000290.1 coordinate 30,587,860, forward strand.
CGGTTATACTCGAGGAGGGTAAGCATATAGGCTACCATCTTGTTTTTTGCTTCGTTGTATGTACGTAGCGGTACTTATGAACCAAGAGACAATGGTCGTACACCAAAGGTTAGATACATGCCCACTATGAAGCATGCATCTTTGTGGCTAGGGATATCAATCAGGTTTGACGGGTAAGGATAGTGTATACCCATACCCACATACTCATTAGCTAGATGGGTAAAAACCCATGCCCATACCCGTTACTTGCAGGCATCGTATACCTGCGGGTATACCTATTTACCCGTGAACCAAATACACAACAGATCAGAGTTAAGCATGAGGTTTTGGGATGTGCTGCTGGCAGGGTCTATCGACGGCGCGGAAGGGTCGGTAGCATGGTCGTCGGCACCAGTGGCTGACAGTGTGTGTTGGGGTGTTAGCAGCCGACGACGTGGGGCCTTTGGCAAGGCGACACATGCCCTTCTATAGGCGGCTCAAGATCTCCATTCTCTAGCAATGGACGACATGTGGCAAGTGACACCATCTGAGAATGAACTAGAGGATGGTCAGAACAGATGGAGAGAGGAGAGAGGGGGATAAATGTGGGGTGGTGGATGGGAGAGATGAGGAGAGGTAGACAAATGTGGGGTGGGCCATGGACGAGTGGTGGCTGGCCGGCTAGGTGGGATGTGGGAGGAGAGAGGGGGAGAAATGAGGGGTGGCGGTTTCAAATCTTTAGTATCAGTTTCTTTGTTACCTAACACTAGAAATATATTTAGTACCTGCCATAACTAACATCAGTACTAAAGATACATGATTATGAAAAAACACATATTTCATTTCAATTGAAATAAAATCTAACTTAGTTGGAATCAAGTTCAATTTAATTTTTTCCTAACTAAATTGAATTTCATTTCAATTAAAATTATTTGTAACTAATTTGGATTTCAATTCAATTTAAATTCTTCATAACTAAATTGGATCCAATTTCAATTGAAATTCTTGACAACTAAGTTGGATTTAATTTTAATTTAAATTCTTCACAACTAAGTAGGGTTTTATTTCAATTTAAATTCTTGACAATTATGTTCAATTAATTTTCAATTGAAATTCTTGACAACTAAGTTGAATTTAATTTTGATTGAAATACTTCATAACTAAGTTGGATTTCTTTCAAATTGAAATTCTTAACAACTAATTTGTATTTCATTTCAATTGAAATTCTTTACAGCTAAGTTGGATTTCATTTCAATTTAAATCCTTGACAACTAAATTTGATTCATTTCAATTTAAATTTCTGACAACTAAGTTGGATTCAATTTCAATTGAAATTCTTTGCAACTAACTTGGATTCAATTTCAATTGAAATTCTTCAGAACTAGAACTACGTTGGATTTCATTTCAATTTAAATCCTTCACAACTAAGTTTGATTGAATTCCAATTTTAATTATTCACAACTAAGTTGGGTTTCATTTCGATATAAATTCTTAACGATAAATTGGATTTCATTTCAATTGAAATTCTTGACAATTAAGTTGAATTTCATTTCAATTTAAATTCTTAACAACTATGCTGAATTTCATTTTAATTTAAATTCTTGACAACCAATTTATATTCAATTTCAAATGAAATTCTTGATAACTAAATTGGATTTCACTTCAATTGAAATTTTTGGCAACTAAGTTGGATTTCATTTCAATTGAAATTCTTCACAACTAAACTGGATTTCGTTTCAATTTAAATTCTTGACAACTAAGTTGGATTTAATTTCAATTTAAATTCTTCACAACTAAGTTGGATTAAATTTAAATTGAAATTGTTCACAACTAAGTTGGATTCAATTTCAATTGAAATTCTTGACAACTAACTTGAATTAAATTTCAATTGAATTCTTGATAATTAAGTTGGAATTCATTTCAATTTGAATACTTGACAACTAGGTTGGATTCAATTTCAATTGAAATTCTTATAAATTAAGTTTGATCTCATTTTAATATAAATTATTGAAAACTAAGTTGGATTTCATTTCAATTTATATCATTGACAACTAAAATGGATTCAATTTCAAATTAAATTCTTCACAACTAAGTTGGATTTTATTTAAATTGTAATTCTTCACAAATAAATTGGATTTCATTTCAATTGACAACTAAGTTGGATTCAATTTTAATTTCAGTTCTTCACAAGTAAGTTGAATTTTATTTCAATAGAAATTCTTCCCAACTAATTTACACCACATAACAAATGATTTCATTTCAGTCAATCATAGTAGGTACCGACAATTTACACCACATAACAAATTTTGTTTAATCTAAAGTACTATATGCATAGTTGCCTCTAGTGCAACAATCATCAGTTAAAGGCACCCATCTGTTGATTTGTGCACTACAATTTGGACTAATGTTTCTCTTGCTATTGTCAGTTGGATCTATGTGGTCTATCGGTATAGATTAGGTGTGACATATATCACACAATACTCCATCGAAAAGTACTGTTACAATTAAATGTTCTAGTAGCTAGTTAGCCGAGTCAAATACATATAGCTAGGTATAGATGTTTGCAATTATGACATGTGCAAAGTGCCTACCATCATTTTTTTTGATGGCTGATAGATTGATTGTGCAGATAATATACATTTGAGTATCAGAGGATGTCATAGCCAAGATTGCTTGAGATTGCTATAAAAATATATGGTCTTCAATTGGTTAGTGTCGCCTGGTTCTCTAGATTTCTGTTTTCCTTTCTTTTCAACTAGCTATATAGATCCAATAACATCATTTACCATCATAAAAAGCTTGTAAGTACATATATAAAATAGGCATACATGTATAATTATTAATGTGAGTTCATTATATATACCACTATCACTTGAGTCCACTCTTATAGCCAGTGGGACTTTCTCTTCATCATAATTATTGAAAAGGGTAGCCCTAGTGCATAGCAAGACTCCCATTGTTAGTATCACATTATCTCCTTCTACTAGGCGATTTTGGTAATAAAATTCACACCACCTTTTACCCAGATAGAAAGTGCTTCCACTTTTTCAAGATTAATCATATTGGTGTAGCCATCTCTTGTTGATATCTCAAGAGTGTCACTGTCGTACATGTTATGGAGATCGATGAAGTTGTTTGGTAGAAACTAGAACAACGAGATAACATCACATCACTTTATTATATTTTTTACCACATAAATAGAAAATGCAATATATATACATACGATGTGACACCTTTGCCAATGATCGATTTTCAAAATGCAATCCTTCGGTACATAAGCTAGCACCTAAAACAGACAATTATCAAACTAATTTCACTTGAGATTGCACAAAAGTTGATGAAGTAATTCACATTGTATATTCATCTACATCATATCACTTGCATTGGTACATGAAACTAAGATGCATTGTATAACTAGTACTATAGATGCAGTATTTCCACTACATATTTGAGTGAGGCGTATCAGTCGACCGACGCAGAAATGTAATTAATAACATATGCATTGCAGTACTAAGATTATTGATAGGGATTACTACATTTATACATAGCATTTGCAATACATATCAGTCAAATAACATCTCATAATGCAATGTTTAATCAACCCTAAAATAGCCAAAATGAGGAAAATGACATACCGTGGTAGCAACCGGCCTACTATTGGAAGAACGATGAACGACAACACCACTTGGGAGGCTAGCCATGTCATTGCTTTATTTGGATCACTGATAAGAGGTTGCCTACGCTAAACCCTAATCCCTGAACTAGTCACACAAGCATAAGAAGAACTGAAGAATAGAGGTAGAAATGAGGAATAGATTTTTTGGGGATATTGGACCCATTAGGAGAAAGGTTTATTACCAAATCAGGATATCACCTAGTACTAAAGTTATTAACACCGGTTATTATGCTGACCTAGTACTAATATGTAGGCCTTTAGTAATGGGTGGGTATCTGACCAATATTGATAAATTTAGTACCACACACTCTCCTAACCTAGTACCAAAACTCTTTATTAGTACTGGTTATGGCTACCCACAATCACTATCACAAAACTAGTCTTTAGTGACTTATATTTACTAACAGATAATTTATGCACATCACTAATACAAATTTAGTGAAGGACTAGTTTAGACAGGTCGATGATGTTGCCTTATTAGTGATGAGTCGTAACGTGATCCGTCACTAAATAGGGAGCACCCCTATTAGTAACGGGTCACATTGCCACCCGTCACTAATGGGCATGACGGGTGGCACCTATTGCTTATCACTAATGATCTAGTGACGGGTGGAAACTATTACCCATCACTGATGATGTCTCTGGCTAGATAAATAGGCAGTCCCTAGAGTGAATCGATAGACTTTCAGTTGGCACAAACTTAACCCAAGCCTCTCACACCGCCGCCATCGTCATCTCTTCGTCGTGCTCCTCGCTGGCACCACTGTGGTCCGCTCCATCCAAGCCATCCATTCAGTCTCCATGACCTCCGTTCCATATCGTTTGTTCTATCGCACATGGCCTCCGTTCCGCCGTCCGTTCTGTTGTGCGTGGCTGACCTAACTCGCCGCCATCTCGATTTTATAAACTCCTACTCCTCGTCCTCCTAAGGTCCTCCTTCTCCGAATATGTGGATATGTGATGAATATGTAAAAATGTGATGAATATGTGGAAATGTGATGGAATGTTGATATATATTTTGTGGAAATATTTGCTCGATGATGATGCTATTTGTGAAATATGAGGACGTGTGACAATTTAGGTTCATTATGTGCTAATACGAGGATGTGTGTGGAAATTTAGTTTCATTATGTACAAATAATATTTTTCCTATATTTTATTCACACAATATTCTTTCATTATGTGCCTTTCATAGTTTCATTACATGTTTACTATTATTAACGCATAGTACTATGGCTTAATGAATTAGTTTTTATAGACACCTATGAATTAAAAATTAGCCTAGTGGCGAAGATGCCATTAAGTTGACATCCCGACATCTGAGAGCAATCATGTTGAACATACATTAGGTTACTGTTGACACAGAAATGCGCCCCCGCACTTGGGCCAGTTCGATGTCCAAAAGTACCGTGATGATACCGACGCCGTGTTCCGACTATCCTAAATAGTGATAAGGTATTTGGAGTCACCAGGCAATCAGATAAATAATTAATATTTAAATCCAATTGGCCGAAAGTATCAGTAATAAAGTAAACAGGAAGAAAATAGCCAAAATACTTGGAATCGGCCAATTCGGAGGCCGATTCGGAGTTACAGTGGAGATTAGTCCGAAGGGTCCCTAGGACACCTTTGGCCTCAGGCCCGGTCAGACCGGAGGTACAACCTCGGTCGGACCGGGGGGTTTGCAAAGGGGCTCCAGGCGGTGTCTCGAAGGCAGCTGCGAAGGATGGCTCCGTCGGTCTGACAGGCAAGGCTCCTTCGGTCAGACCGACGAAGTAGGGTTCGGCGCGCAGGCTTCGGCAAAGGCTCCAGCGTGGTGCAATGCGAAGGGACTTCGGGCGCAACCTTCGGATTCCGGCGCAGTGTGGTGCGGAGGGTCCTGGTCGGACCGGCGGAGTGCCGTCGGTCTGATTGGCTATTGCCGACAACGGCGTGATGAGGTCTGGTTAGACCGAAGTCTCAATGCTGGTCGGACCGAAGTAATAGATCGGATCTGCCAAACTTTGGTAGACCTAGAAAATAATCTTCAAATGCCTCCAAACTTTGCAGAGATGTTTAGGAAGGCAATTGATATGCAAAAAAAACCAAAGATCAAATACAATTCGGCCAAGAGGCCGAATTACCAAATATGGCGATAAAAACCAATAAAAGGGATAAAAATCTGTTACGTGGATTAACGGGAGGTTCACAAGCGAACCAGTAAGGGTTACCGTGATTACGGACACGACAGACGGAGGGCTTTCAAGCAAACCCACGAAGATGCAAAAAGTAAAGAAAAGTAGATGCGATTCAAAGCTAGGGCTTTGGACTTTTGAGATTGGAGAGAGATTCAATCGGCCTTGCCCCTAGTATTTATAGGGGTTGGGCTGGTGGTCCCTGGCGAAAAATACAATAGGATTCGGCTGAAATAAGATTTGGACAAGCACAATTCGAATCCACTTTGGATTCACATTCTGAATCCCTGGCCGGTCTGACCGGGCCTGACCGATTGGACCGGCCTACTATAGCCGGTCAGACCGGCCAATGCTAGGTTTGGCATATTTTCGGTCAAAAATACATTTTCAGTATTTTGCTTAGGTTGACCATTAATGTCATTTTTTACTATAAACAGTTACATTCATATGGAATTTTCCACTTTTTTCATTGTTTCAAATATAGGTCATGGCATGTATGCAAAACCCTATGGTACCAACTTATGTTCCTGACAGCTGCCTCATAAAGATCAATCATTTAGTCAATGGGGCGTCACTAGGTTTATACATTGTACATTGTATATATTGTTTGTATGGTAATAAATCTAACAAACTAATGCGATATTATTTTACTGTTTTAGCTTTTATCAAAAATATTTGGCGATATCAATAACATTCATGCAAGTGATACCCTTAAGATATTGATAAGAGATGAGTGCACCAGTGAGTTTGATGTTGCGAGTGTGGAGGCAGGATATGTCTCCATAAAGGGTGGGCCAAATTTAGTCGAAGAGACGGCCTCACACAAGGGGACTATGTGGTAATAACAATCGGACAAGACCCATTGACAATTATGACCAAAATTTACACTAACTTTGGTGATGAGAATACCCCAACAACCATAAAAGTAGAGGACAATGATAGTTGCATATATATAGAACTGACATTACTTACTAGACATGCATATTTTTTATATGCTTAACATGATTTCATTATAATATCAAGAAAAGGCCCTAGCAATGTTGTGGAGGGGAAGGGGAAGCGGGTAGCTAGGGAGGTCTACACCGACCAAATGGATCAACTAAAACACATCTATTATTTTGGAAATCTAACAGATGTAACTTGTAACACCCCAAATTTTCAAAGAAATAAAAATACATTTATTATATTTTTCTGGAAAAGATTGTTTATAAAATTCCTTTAATGCCATTTATGCCCCAAATGAACTAGAACCTAGAGGAAATGTCCAAACCAGAGGCTAGAAAATTTTGTATATGATCCCAAGGACAGGATAGATTTTTGAGAAGTTTTACAAATTTTTATCACTCATGGAAGCAACCCAAATAATTTAAACCAATTTAAGCAATTATTTTTATTCGAAAAAGGATTTAAACAGTAACGGGCCTCCCTCCTCCATTCTCCCCCAACCAGCCGGCCAGCCCACTACCTCCCCACGCCCCACACTAACAGTGGGCCCCGCTCGTCAGCTACCCCCTCTCCCTCCATGCGCGCGCCCGACACCTCGGCCCCACCTGTCAGCGCCAACACTCCCGCACGCTTGATGCCTCGGCCCCACCCATCAGTCGCGTCCTGTTGCCACGCCCTCGCCCCGTGCCCGCTGACATGTGGCCCCCACTCGTCAGACTCATCGTCTCCATGAGATCCGCCCCCAAATCCCCCTCGTCGGCCAAATCCCTAACTCCCCCGAATCCGCCTTGCCGGCCTCTCCCCCATTCAATTGGCGTCTTTAAGCTGTCCCCCGCACCCCGCCGACCGTTTCCCCTCTTTATTCCACACGTCATCGCCCCGGATCAAGCGCGCGCATGCACGGAAGGAGCTCATCGGCGTTGATGAGAGAGTTTACTCTCGGCCTCCCCAATTGCGCCCCTGAGGAGCCATGCTGAATAGCGTGGGCCTCATGGCTCCAGAAGTGATGAGCCATTGTCAACGATAGTCAACGAGGACAGAAGAAGAAGATATATGCTGTTTCATGGGCCGTGTGTGACTCAGGTACACGGGCAGCGAGCGACTATCGGGCAGAGGAGGCTGCGAAGTCGGGCTGGCCCAATCCGGGTACATGGGCCAGAAGCAGTAGAAGACCCACTGGGCTGTTGACCAGGACTGACTCAGGTACACGGGCGGTGAGCGATTGCCGGGCTGAGAAAGCTGCGGAGTCGGGCCGGCCCAATCCGGGTACCTGGTGCAAAGCCGGTGGAGGCCTTTGTCAGTTTCGGCGCAAAACTGACAACCGTTGGTTCTGTATCCGACTGTCCAGAAGAGAAGTCGTAGTCGCTACGAAAACTTAGCTTCCGGATAATTCATCTGTAACTCTAGGCCCACAGTCAGTCAGTCGTGTCTGTAAAAATACCTAAGGGCAGTAGAGTCTTTTCCTTTATTCTTGCGTCTGTAAAAACCCTAAGGGGCAGGTGGAATGTTCCTAGTGTTGGGAGCCTATAAATAGGACCCCAATCCCTAGGGTTTGGACTACCCTTTTGGCTGAAATCTATTCCACTCTATTGGGTCACTTTTTGTCTCTCTCCTCTCCTGTTCTTGCTTGCGCCGCCAGGAAGTTTTTGCCCCTGTTTATTGCCTTGCATTTATTGCTATAGTGAAGTCTCTATTTCCATTTTGGGCAGCAGCTGCAAAGTTTTAATGGCTACATTTCATTTGCATAGCAAGTTTTCCCATTATTTTTGAGGCTTCGGAAGCTTCGGCTAGGTGTGTTCTTCATGATAGTAGTACTAGTTCTTGCTGTTGCAAGTAGTACTGCTTTACTATAGCTACAGTGTTCTATGCCAGCTTTTTACCTTCTATTGCGCAGCTTTTTGATCGAAGTTGACAGGCTCTGGAAACTTTTCTGGCTGTTTTCTGGCGAAGCTACTTCTCTGTTCGAAGCCCCTCAGCTCCGTGAGGCAGGCTCCGCTCGAACATCTTCGATGGCTTCGTTCGATTCTCTAACTTCGGTTTGTGTCCTGTGTTGCTAAGCTTTGAAGTATTTTCTGAACGAACAACATCGCATACTTCGAACGACAGTGCGAAGATACTCCGAATCTAGCTGTTCGAAGTCCACACTTCGATAGGCTTCGAAGTTGGGTTCTAAGCTTGTCATTTCTGATAGGCTTCGTTTTGATTTCCTTGTGGCGTGTCAGCCTTCGCTTCTCTTTCCGAAGCTTTCTCTGTTCGAAGGTAGAGTGTAGGTTTCGAGTTTGGTCTCACTGTTGTGTGACAGGCTTCGCTTCTGTGTTCGAAGGTTGTTCGTCTGTTTGTTGAGTTCGAAGTTCTGTGTTCGAAGGTTTGACTTCGAATCTGTTGGTTCGAAGCTGTGTTCGAAGCTTTGTCTTCGAAGTACACACTTCGAAGCAGGCTCCGACATTTGTCATACTTCGCTTCGAAGCATACTTCGCTTCTTGCCACTTCGAACTAGACTAGACCCATACACCTTCGGCATCTTCGACATGCTTCGCAACTGACCTCCGAAGCAGGCTCCGTCATCAACCTCCGAAGCAGACCTCGACGTGCGAAGGAGGCTTCGCCAAGTTCCGAACAGGAGACAAATTTTGATAGTAACTTCTCATTTCACTTTACATATACTTAGATCATTTCATTGGGATGTTTAGGCCTAATATACAGTATTCATCTGCCTAGTTGATCGTCTTTATTAGTTCTCTGTATATCATCAGTTGCTTCTAGGTTAGATACCTTTAGACTTAGGCCTTCTGTTTATTTTCTGCTGCTTAGTCTTTTGAGGTGCGTTGGGTATTGGGAACAGGCCATTGATTCGAAAGAATTTTTAAAGGCGCCCATTCACCCCCCCTCTGGTCGCTACTTTCGGTCCTACAGCCCCCTCTACCCCTGCTGGCGCCTCTATTTAAACCCTACGCCTCCACCGCGTTCGACCCCCACGCCAATTCGGATTGAGAGCGAACAGAACGCCCACATACCAGTTTTTAGACACCACACCGCCACCATGCTCCAGTCGTAGCTCACCATCGCCAGAGTCCTCCTCCACCCTCGGCGACCGCACCTGTGTGATCACCAGCGCCACCTCGACCTCGTCCACCCCTCCATCACCGTTGAAGACCACTGGAACCACATCGTCGATGAGGACCCGAGGAGCTTCATCGCCCCTCTTCGTCGTCGGTCACCGCTAACTAGCCGCCGCCACCACCACCAGTACCGTCGTGTTCCCCATGGTCCCCTCTTTCCATTTTTATCCCTAGCTAGGCCGGGTAGCCCTCGCCGTCACTGGAATGGCTCGCCGACGCACCGCTAGAGTCGGGGAAGAAGGGTACTTTACCCCTCCCGATGCGTGTCATGCTGGATTCATTTCTGGCCGCACGATTGCGATCAGATGGCAGGGATTAATTCTCTGAGGGATTTAATCCCGAGCATCCATCTGGTCAAAGGGGTATCGAGCGCTATGGGCCATTTATCGCCACTTAACGCCCCCGCCTCGCTTCCGGGCGTTAGATCTGGATCCAACGGTCCAGGATGGGCCGGACCATGTGCACAGTGCGCGGGTTCACAGTGGATCCGGTTCACCGTGGACCCGAGACCGTTTTATGTTTAAATAAAAATCCAGAAATTGATTTAAACTTTGAAAATTCATAACTTGCTCATTTTAACTCCAAATTTATCCATTTCAATTCCAGAAAATTCATAATTTTATTCTCTACATGTTAATGCATTAAAAACAGTAGGCTTACTTTGATTATTTTATGTTTATTTAATAAAGTATTCAAATGCACTTTAGGATATATTCATAATTCATTTTATAAAATTTACCTTTTTATCCTCTTCATATTGGTGTAATAAAAACCATAGGTTTATTATGAACTTTTCATTATTAATTAATTGTAAGTTTAAAATACATTAGAATACATTATTCCTTTTTAGGAAATTCCTAACTCCATCAAAGTTCATTTTAAAATTCATATAATAATTTTTAGAAGCTTAATAACTTATTTTCCTTAATTTAACCCAATCAAAACCCATATGCTTATTGTGTGATTTTGGATTGTTTCATTGAATGTTACGTTTATTTCATTCGTATCGAGAAGACTACGACGGCGTCGAGGAGCCGGAATACTTCTCGGATATTCCCCCCTCGCCTTTCGTTGAACAAGGCAAGTCACCAAACTAATCTTTTGAGCATATTGAACCCAGTTTTGTCAAACTATCGCTAAAACACATAGGTTATACATGCATTAGTCAAATGAAAGCCCTACATTATATTTATTTAGATCCCCGACCTTGATGTGCAACCCAAGCCATGCTATCTAGCCTAAACTCCTTGTCACCATATAATTAGTACTAGTGGATAGTGTCTGATGTATCGACACAATTGCTATAGGTTAAAAATGAGTCGCAGCAATTTGGAATCCACTATATGATCGCCGTTATCCTCATCTCTGGAATTCTGTTGGTGATAGAGTTATGGTTAAGTGTATGCATGGTGGGTTCCGGATGCAAGCTAGGGCATTGGTCGGTAGCACCCGGGGCACTATAAGGACCGGTCTGTGGGATCCGTTGCAATACATTTCCGTACTAACCACAAGTCTAGTGGGTAGTCCTAACTAAGGTATGGAGTGTTCCAATCCGAGGCACCACTTGGAGATGGGTCAAGCAGCACCTGCCGGTGGCTTGTACCGACGTGGAGCAAAAGGGGTGCGATGTTAGCCGGGATGCGGCCCAGCGCACCGGCAAAACATAGAGCGGGTGATTATCGCTTGGAGCATTTCATGCCGAGGTTTTGGCATGAGTTCCCATAGTATGGGTCATCTCGTTACACTTTGGTGTATGGGATGAGTGCGTGCCTTGTGGGTACAGTGGTACACCTCTGATCAGAGTCTTAAATCTTTTCGAAAAGCTGAGCCCATGGTCAAGGGCGGGTTGCGTGACTACTCGCAGTTAGTTTACTTTTAATGAATGTGCATGATGATTTGGCATGTAAGGACTGTTGAGCGAGGAGGGAAAACATACTCCTCGAGTTAGATGGTATTATGTTGTTCATGTTTAATATTCCGCATGATTAAATTTGACTACACTAAATGCTATAACTGAAAAATGTACTTTTCCGCACATTTAGCCATTATCATTCCTTTGTTATTATCCCGCATTATTATTGAATTCTCGGTGGCTTGTTGAATACTTTTTGTACTCATACCCGTTGGACACATAATTGAGAGGTTGCCTACTATGAGGAAGATGGTCTGGAGTAGCGACCCAGTCAAGAAGAAGATCCTGAAGAAGATGTTCGTCATGCTATTTATTTTTGATGTTTATTTTATTTTTTACACTTATGTAATAATGTGGTCTGTGTACCACGAATGATTACCCGTATGTACGTTGCCGCATAATGAACCTCTTGTTATTATTGTTTTTCTATGGAAATTCAATAATGTTCTGATTTGGTAAATCGGGGCGTCACATAACTCTAGCAAGGAAGGTTTTCCTATAAGACATCTCGACAAGCTTATTCTTTATGGTTTTGTTATATGTCTGGATAATAAATAATGCGATCATCAACAAGAAGTTAGTGGTAAGTTAATTGCACATGTCAGCGGTTAACTATATCATCTATGTAGATAGCCTTGTTTAACTAGCTTTTGTTTAAATTTTTTAGTCAATACTATGAGATGCATATCACACCTCACCTACACTAGTAGACCAACGATTGTGGTGCATAAATCCATAGATGGACGGTACTATCTAACAACTATTTTTGGCCAATTTCTTTCAGATAATGCATTAAAAGTTGACATAGTATACACCTTCCATTTCAACATCAACAATGGTGCATACAATTGAGGTTGTTATGTATGTGTTGTAAACCTTGGCTATGATGTTTTCCTATCCATCTTTTTTTGCACAGATAACTATTGTGCATATTGTATTGACTCATTTTTCTGCAAGAAGGAGTACATGGTGACAATAAAAGAGACTGAAAAATTAGACATATAAAACCTTAAACAATTCATGTTTGGTAGATAGAGAGAATATCCACAGGAAACTATTCAAGCTCTTATGAAAGTTAGCAATCAGCTAGAAGTTAGAAGTCAGGGAATAAGGTTCTTATTCCATTTTGTTTTAGCCATCCAATTTCTTCGAAATAACGAGTTAAAAGTTAATATATGTGATATTAATTTAGTTATAAATCTCTTGTGTTCATTAAGTGATGAATTGTCTATGATGTGCTTTGCAATATAACGTTAGATGTTCTTAGATTTAGGATGCAGCATACAAACAATTTTTTTCAAAACGATCATAATATTAGTGATAGGTGACAATAATCACCCGTAACTAAAGGAACCTCTAGTGATGGGTGAAATTATGAACCGTCACTAAAAAGCCATAACAGGTGAGCCTCTCGAATCCCTTTTGTGATGGGTACATCCTGTCGCCCATCACTAAAGATTTAGCTTTAGTGACGAGTAAACATGCATCACTAATGATATTACATCACTGATACGATAAGAGTGACGAGAGACTTGCCTATCACTAATAAAGGTTATCACCCATCACTAATAGAGTATTTTAGTGGATGTTCTGTCTTTTTTCTGACCATTGCAAATGACTTTTGGTACCAGCTCTAATTGGAATGGGTACAAAGAGGTGGATGAAAGGGGTCACTTCTCTAGTATTGACAGAAACTTTGGAGAGAATCAATACAAGGAAGAACAAACAATAAGGATCAAGAATGATCTTCATCCGGCCAGCTTCAAAACATCCCCCTCTTGAGTGTAATCAAATCAATGCCCAAAAGGGCCTCAATGATTAAAATGTAGCTGGAGTTTAGTTCACAAGGTCCCAGATTGGTCACATGGCCCGGCTGGCCAGTACTGTCTATATATATATATATATATATATATATATATATATATATTCAGTTCCACATGCCTGCTATATTTCAATTCACCTGAATGTCCTAATTAAGGCTATTGTTGTACATCACAAAAAACAGTCAAGCATACACAGTTATATCTCTTTTATAATGTAAATCAATCCGGCCTAGTATTTAAACTGATCATATATGGCTTATTACAATATTGCAGTATTAATTTAGTTTCTAATTAAAGGAGAAAGCAAACTACTAAACGGAGCTTTGGAAAACCTAATGCAACAAGTTTAGTAAAAAGAATCAACTTTCACTGATCATGCTACAAAAGCTACATCCATATGATACAAATATTTTCCAAAATGACAGTTTATTGTGGAACAAATGTAGTAGTATATATAGCAGAATTTTGGGTTAGCAAAACGAGAGCCTGTCGTTTGGCTAACCAAAATGTCTGTTATACTAATACATATACATGATATCCATATTGTTTTAGAAAAATAAAATTTTATAACTTTCGATTAATAAATAAGCTAAAAACATTCACATATAGTGTTATAAAAGTCATATAGTTAAATTTATATTTGAAAGTAATTTTAATATTCTGACATGCATCTTAATAGAGGTTGATAATATATTGTGGAAATAACTAATGATGATTATATATATATATATATATAGAGAGAGAGAGAGACCTTATATTCTTGTTAACAACATGGCAACATGGATCAAATCCATGAGGAGGCATATCTGAATCTACCTCTCATCTCAACAAAAAATGGTCCAGCAAATTAAAGCCAATTGGACTAGATGCAGTGGAGTTTGGTTGTGTGGGCAAAAAAACAAAAATAAATGGGGGGCCCCTCCTGTAAATTGATGGATTGACCAGACACAACACAAGGAGGGGAGGGGAGGGCAGGGCAGGGCATGCCATACTGTGCATTGTGTTTGGTAATGCCAAAAGGAATGTGAGGGCCCACCCAGGATAGAAGGGCTAACTCAATTATTCTCCCCAGCTTCCCTGATCCAGTGTTCCACACACACTCACACTCATCAAGATATGTAGCACAAGTTGTTCGCTTCAGACCAAAGAAATCCACTTCGATTGAACATGAGGTTGCTTTGCTGTTAAATCTCTGATTCGCCTCGCGACCATGCATGCATGCTGCATGCATGATTGTGTTGTCTCTGCTTTGCATTTCTTATAATAAGCGCAGTCGATCGATCGATCGAGTACTAGCACATGTGAAGTCGACGCCGTACGTACTTCCTCTATATAAATATTATTGGACTGATGACAGTAGTCTATTTAATTATTGGAGTACTAGTAACTTGTATTACCTTGCTTTTAGTTCTTGCTATGGATTTGCTATTTTTCAGTAGGCCCTTTCTAGCTACTGCCTACTAGTAAGGGTCTGTTTGGATCCAAAGGACTAAAGCAAAGTGACTAAAAAATGGGCTAAAATTTTAGTCGCCCCTTGTTTGGATCCAAGGGCTAAAAAAATGGCTAAAACATTTATTGCTGTGTATAATGACTAAAATATCCCTCATTTATTACTCTTGCTTTTCATGCATGCATGCATGGTGGGGGTATGGGTGGAAAAGGGGCATTTTAGCCCCTCTTTAGCTCCTCCTTAGGGGCTAATGGGCTAAAAAATTTTAGCCCCTTTTTAGCCTTGCTATTTGGATTTTTAGCCTCAAAAGTGACTAAATTTTTGTTCCTTATGCTTTAGCCCCTGGATCCAAACAGACCTTAAGTCACACGTCCGCATACATACCATAGATCCGTATGCAAATTAACCAAAAGATTTCGATGGTTGAAATACTTGATTCAGTAGAGAACATATCATTATTATCGGTTAAAAACCTTCTTTACTCTTAGTTTTTTAATCGGTATTATCCGTTAGAACTACCGGTCCTAATACACTTTTTTATCAGTCCGATAGGTACTAAAGTCCCTAACCTATACTAAAGGCCTATTTTCTAACAAAAACTTTTTATTGCTTTTGTTCTTATCTAGGGGTGGAATTTGCATGAATTTTGGGATAGACCCATATGAATATTTCAGAAATTCCTAAATAAATATTAAAGGCTCATGTCATGAAAAGGAATACCGAGTAGTTGAGAATCGGACTCGAGAGTCGGCACTCTGGATCTGAGCTAAGTCTCAAAGGTTGGTGGTTAGCATTCCCGAGTACTTGATCGGAGTCGAGACTCTGTGGACAGCCTGCCAAGTCCAACCACATGTTCCCAAGAACTGACTCCTTGCCTTATGGAGACACGATCTTTCCTTTTCTCGTTCTAATTCTTTGGGAACTTGGCGAAATTTATGTGGTACAGTTATATATACCCATCGATCTAGCCAGTTCTGATGATGCGAAAATAGATTAGATCAGAACCAAGCTAGGGTATTGGTTGTCTTCTCTCTCGTTGACCTGCCACCGTAGTCTACTCTATCTTGTTCACCGGCGTGCATCGAGAAGAGGAGAGCAAGTGAGAAACCAAGGGTGGTTTCGGTATTTGTGATGAGTGATTGACAGGACTATTTACCCTCTGTACGAAGGGTACCTCCGAAGGGGCTTCGGAGGTGGAACCTCCGAAGGGTGTTCGGAGGTGTGTCACCGAAGGGTGTTCGGTGTTTGCTTGCTGCAGCTGTGCAGCGGAGTGTGCCTGTCGGAGGGGTCCGGCAGTACACGATGACAGGGTTCGTACCGATGGCTTCGGTACTTTGGGCGGCACACCGGAGTGTGTGCCGAAGGTTGCTAACCCGGAGAGGTCTCCGGAGTACTGGATACACTTGTTTGCTTGTCGGTGGTGCGCAGGGACTTCGGAGGCGACGGACAGGGTTCGAGCCAGGTGAACTTGGGTCAAGCGGGTGGTTTGATGCCAAGGGAGCGGGGAGCTCCATCACGGTGGCTGCGAAGGTGGTCCGGGTCGGTCCTCGGGTCGAGGCGTGCCAGGTGAAGGCAGAGAGTGCGGAGCGTGGCTCCGGCTGAAGGTACTCCGAGACAAGTCCTCGGAGGTGAGGCACTTCGAAGGTACTCCGAATGGAGTGACTTCGGAGTTGGTGGAACAAGTCCTCTGCGGAGGCAAGGTGTTCGAAGTGTGCTCCGGAGGGAGACACTCGAAGGTGGCCCGACGAAGGTCTCAGAAGTCGAGGCGCATCGAAGGCATGGTCCGGGTGAGGCTCGTCGAGGAGTGTGCTCGGAGTGAGACACTGCGACGAAGTGCTCATGGAATGCTTCATGCGGAGGCCTTGGACGAAGGAGGGACTTCGAAGGGTGGTACTCCGAAGGTGGGGCTTCGGAGTGTAAAGGACTTCGGAGCGAGGCTAGCTCCGGAGTGAGGATGACTTGAGGTGCTTCGGCCATGCATGGCTTCGGTACACGGACGGACGGTGTTCGAGCTCGGAGTAGCTGCGAAGCCGTGGTGATCCACTCCGGAGGTGGTGGTGCGAAGGCCCAAGGGCTTTGACGGCTTCGGCTCAAAACCGTCACTGTATCGGAGGTCTTCTTCGGCGGAGCGAAGGCCAACAGGCTGCAGGCTTCTCGCCGAAGCTTCCGCACCCCTCGCGTGCGAAGGGAGGTTCCAGAAGTCAACTCTGTAAAGGCTGACACTGTCTGTTCTGAAAAAGGCTGACACTGTCCCCTCTGCAGCTGACAGAGAAGCCTCCAAAATAAAGGTGGACTACCTTTTGTACCCCTTAGTTCTGTAGAGACAAATCTGTTGTAAACCCTAGGGGTAAAGTAGTCACTTCCTTAGGATGAAGCCGTGGGCTATAAATATGGGGGCTCGGTAGGTAACATTTAACACTTTGAGCATTTACTGTTGAGCTCCTGTAGCCACACTTCGATTGAATACATCCTGAGTTCATTTTCAGTGTTCCTTGTTCAAGCGGCGAAGCCCTGTTTGTCTTGTGCTTTTTGCTTGAGCTCGATCTACATACTTCGCTAGTTTAGTGCACCGAAGCCTGTTGAGGCGAAGGTTGTTTTTCGTGCGAGGTGTGTTTTGTCAGTGTGCTGTCGCTCTGTGTAACACGAGGCAAGACCTCGCTGCTTACTAGCGAAGCTCTGATCTTTTCCCGTTGTGCTTCTTGTGTCGAAGCCCTTAGCGTGGTCCGTTTTGTGTGCGTGTAGACCTTCGCGTACGAAGCCCAGCACCAGTTGCTGCCGCCAAGTACTTGGTCGTAGTCCACAGAGGGCTGTCCACTCCTGCGAAGGGTGAAGTGCGAAGTCTGCTCAAAGCACCCTGTGTGCGGAGCCTGCACTGACTTAGCAGAGTAGATTTTCGAGGGTTGTAAGTGGAGCGAAGTCTTCTTGGCTTCGAACTTTTGCCACTCCGAAGCCTGTGTTCGAAGGTGTCGAAGTACCTCCGAACCAGACCTTCGAAGGTTGTGTTCGAAGCCTGTTCCGCAGAAGACAGGACAGAACCGAAGGCTAAATTTTTAGCCCGGAATTTTAAAAGCTCCCATTCACCCCCCCTCTGGTCGCCGTTTCCGGTCCAACAATTGGTATCAGAGCAGGTTAAGATCACCAGTTGACCTTAACCGGTTTTGTGATCTGTTGGCGACATGGATAGAGGCAGTAAAATTCCTCTGTTCGATGGGACAGACTTTGCATACTGGAAGGTGCGCATGGAGGCTTACTTGCTAAGCCAAGGAAATGCAATTTGGGAGATTGTGGACTCACAATACTCCATCCCTGATACCCGCACCACTCAAACTGAAAAAGATCAGTATATTGCCAACTCGAAGGCAAGGAACATACTGTTCATTGGTTTGAGTCGGAGTGAGTTTGATAGGGTGCAGCACCTTAGGACTGCTAGGGAAATTTGGACAACGCTCACTATTTATCATGAGGGCTCTACTCAGATTAAGGCCAGGCGCCAAAGCACCTACAACCAACAGTATCAGCTGTTTGTGCAGGCACCTGGTGAATCTATAGATGCCATGTTTTCTCGCTTTGATGCTATAGTGAGTAACTTGCGATCCAACGGGACGCTTGCTTACAGTGATCACGATAGGGCTATCAAGCTTCTCTATGCTCTTGACCGTAGCATATGGGAGGTGAAGATATCCAGCATTGAGGAGTCCACAGGCTATGACACTCTAACCTGTGACGAACTCTTTAGCAAGCTGAAGTCCACAGAGATTGCCAAGGCATCTCTTGCAGTGCACAGAAGCTCTTTGCCACAGCCATTGGCATTGGTTTCTAGCACTAGCCGTGGCACCACTGCAGAACCAAGCACATCAGGCACTTGTGTTCTTGCAGATGGTTTTGCTTTGTCTTCCCTGGTCTCCGTCACAAAGGAGCAGGTGGATACTCTAGCAGATGACGAGCTTGCTCTCATTGCCCGGAGGTTCACCCGCTTTCATCATGAGAGACGGGATCAGAGGAGAAGTGGTTTTAGTGGCTGCTATGAATGTGGCGACACCTCTCACATCAAGGCCAATTGCCCCAAGGTCAAGAAGAGAGAAGAGAGTGACCGCCCCAAATTCCACAAAAAGGAGAGGAAGCCTTTTGTGAAGGGCAAGCGCGGCAAGATGGCTAAGAAAGTAGCCAAGGCCGCTTCCAGAGCTTTTGTTGCTGCTCTCAGCGACATCGACACATCCTCAACTGAGGAGTCGAGCTCTGAGGAGGAGGAGTCCCCAAGAAAGGAGGACAAGAAGGACAAGAAGGGACGTGATTTCACCGGCCTTTGCTTCATGGCCGACAGCGATCACAGCGGCGATGAGCTTGACTCATCTGAGGTAAACCTATCATCTGACCAGCTACTAATTAAATTAGATGAGCTGAATGAAGTAGTGCTAGGTCAGGATAGATTACTTGTGCAAGCCGCTAGAGAAAGAAAAGACCTTAGACTTAGGTTAGAAACTATTTCTACTGAATATGCCATGCTTAAGTCTAAGTTTGATGATGCTGAATGTGAATCATGTTCTGTTGTCATGAGTGAGCTTGCTCAGTTGCGTTCTGTTCATGCTCAAACTCTTTCTGAGCTTGAGACTGCACAGAAGCAGCTTTTGGAGGTGGATTCTAGACCTCATGAAATTATTGATTGTATGAACTGCTCTTTATTGTGCGATAGCATTAATTTACGTGATAAGCATGTTCATGATCTAGAGGCTAGATTGGAGAGGGCCGGTAGTTCTAAGGATGTGCAACCTGTTTGTGACACTTGCATTACCCTTAAGGACCAGCTAGGCACAGCTAGAGAGCGAGCTGAGAACCTAATGTCCGAAAATGAATACCTTCTTTCTGTGGTAAATAAATGCACTGAAGGGAAGGGTAGGATGGATTTGCTCTTGGCCAAGACCAAGTTGTGTGCTGACAGAGCCGGGGTAGCTCTAGGTTTGGGTTTTGAGAGGATAGCTTCAGACAGTAAGACCAAAACTGTTTTCACCTCTCCCACCACCCTAGAGAAAGAGAGAGCTCTGTTGGACACCCCATCAGCCAAAAAGCCTACCCATCCACCAAAGAAAACCACACCTCCTGCCAAGAAAAATCCTCCCAAGAAAACCACTCAGAAGAAACCCAAGGAGCCTGTGAGAGTTGCTCCTGTGACCCATGAGAGTGCCCCCAGGAGAGTGTTTCACTGTTCGTATTGTCAGCGGGCGGGTCATTTGATTGGTTTTTGTTTCCGTCGCATCAAGGATGAGCGACGTGCACAGGCGATGAGCTATCAGGACATGCATTACCCATCTTTAGGTATGCATGAGTCTGAGTATTACTCTCGTCCTGTTTTTGAGGCTCCTCGTGCTTCTCGGAGAGGTTTTGCTCCTCGAGGTGTTCACCATGTTCCATATGGTGGTAGACCTCGGGCGAGTAGCTTTGTACCTCGTCAGAGTAGGAGACCTCGACATGCTTTGCGTTCTTTGCATGTAGGTAGACCTCGCACTTTGCATCATTCTGATTTTTATGTGCGTAGACCGTCTACTTTTACTGTGCCTACTACTCGTGTCACTCAGTGCTGGATGCCTCGTCATTATTTTACTCACCCCAGCACTGAGCGATCGAGGCGTTCTTATCATGTGTAGGCGACAGGTCGAGGCTTGGAGGGCACGTGGATCATGGACTCCGGTTGTTCGCGCCACATGACCGGAGATGCAAATTGGTTCTCCAGCCTCACCACAACCAAGCAAAGGGAACATATCACCTTCGGAAACAATCGAAGGAGTAGAGTGAAAGGTAAAGGTGTGGTAAGAATTAATTCGAACTTCACTCTAAAAGATGTTGCTTTGGTTGAGAACCTGGGATACAATTTGCTGTCTGTATCTCAGTTACTTGATGAGGGCTTCGAAGTGCGATTTCATCGCGATACTTCGCAAGTGCTCAATTCTGATGGCGTTGTGGTGTGTAAGATCTTTAGAGTTGGGAGAGTTTTTGGAGCTGATTTTTCAGAGTCGTCTGGTTCTTCTCATTGCCTTGTTGCACATTCGACTTCTGAGCTTTGGAAGTGGCATAGGAGACTAGGGCATATGAGCTTTGAATTGCTCGCTCGTCTGAGCGCCCTAGGTTTGATCCGAGGATTGCCCAAGCTCAAGTTTGAGAAGAATTTAGTTTGCGCTCCATGTCGACATGGAAAAATGATTGCCGCTTCGCATTCGCCAGTCACCACAGTGATGACTGAACAGCCCGGAGAACTTCTCCATATGGACACTGTAGGTCCTTCTCGGGTTAGTTCTTTAGGCGGTAAGTGGTATGTACTTGTTATTGTCGACGATTTCTCTCGCTACTCTTGGGTCTTATTTCTTGCCAGCAAGGATGAAGTGTTTTCACACTTTCGGAGCTTGGCTTTGAGACTTTTCACTGAACTCCCTGGTGCATTAAAATTCATTCGAAGCGATAATGGCACCGAGTTCAAAAATAGTCTCTTTGTTGACTTTTGCATGGAGCATGGCATAGAACATCAATTCTCTGCTCCGCGGGTTCCTCAACAGAATGGTGTTGTTGAGAGGAAAAACCGCACTTTGGTTGAGATGGCTAGGACGATGCTTGATGAGCATAGGACTCCTAGAAAATTCTGGGCTGAGGCCATGAACACTGCTTGCTACATCTCAAACCGAATTTTCTTGCGCTCAATTTTAAACTTGACATCTTATGAGCTGCGTTTTGGGAGACAGCCCAAGGTTACTCATCTTCGAGTTTTTGGCTGTCGCTGCTTCATCCTAAAACGTGGAAATTTGGATAAATTTGAGTCGCGATCTTCTGACGGGATCTTTTTGGGTTATACTACTCATGGTCATTCTTATCGTGTTTATAACTTGGAAACTAACACTGTCATCGAGTCATGTGATGTGACTTTTGATGAATCAACCCCCTCTGTTAGTTCTGCTCTTGAACAGGCAAATGAACACGACATGGAACAGACCTTATTCGAAGACGAAGATCCCGGAGATTTCGAGGATGATCCCCTACTACCCTCGACGTCAACCCCCGAAGCTGACTCCGCTTCGACTACTTCGGCACGAGGTCCCGAAGCGACTACCTCAACATCGGTCATCTTGGACCACTCCAACGCACAAGTTGAGGGGGAGACTGCATCCCGCCGCGAGGCTCCACATCATGTCCAAAGGATGCACCCTCCCGAGCAGATCATTGGTGAGCTTGATCAAAGGGTAACACGTTCTCACGCTCATTTTACTAATGCTGCTTTTGTTGCTTCTTTCGAGCCTTTAGATGTTAGTCATGCACTTTCTGATTCTAGTTGGATCAATGCCATGCATGAAGAGCTTGAGAATTTTGAAAGAAATCAAGTCTGGACTTTGGTTGATCCTCCACCTAATGTTCATTTCATTGGAACAAAATGGATTTTCAAAAATAAACAAGGGGAGGATGGAACAATTGTTAGAAATAAGGCTAGACTTGTAGCTCAGGGCTTTTCTCAACTAGAAGGGATTGATTTTACTGAAACTTTTGCACCTGTTGCACGCCTTGAGGCCATTAGGATTTTGCTTGCCTTTGCGACATCCCGGGGATTCAAACTCTATCAAATGGATGTCAAAAGTGCTTTTCTTAATGGCTTCATAGGTGAAGATGTTTATGTAAAACAACCCCCTGGTTTTGAAAACCCCAAGTACCCACATAAAGTCCTTAAACTTCATAAGGCTCTTTATGGACTCAAGCAGGCCCCTCGGGCTTGGTATGATAGACTTAAGTCTTTTCTGCTTGAGCGAGGGTATTTGATGGGCTCTGTTGATAAAACTTTGTTTACTCTCAAGCATGGCAAAGATTTCCTCCTAGTTCAGATTTATGTGGATGATATCATCTTTGGTGGCTCGTCTCATGCTTTGGTTGCCGAGTTTGCAGATACCATGAGCAGGGAATTTGAAATGTCGATGATGGGTGAACTCACCTTTTTCCTTGGTTTGCAAATCAAGCAAAACAAACAAGGTACTTTTGTCCACCAGACAAAGTACACCAAGGACCTGCTCAAGAAATTCGACATGTCCGATGCGAAGCCCCTCGCCACTCCAATGGCTACATCTGTAGCATTGGACCCTGACGAAGATGGAGAAGCTGTAGATCAGAAGGAGTACCGGAGCATGATCGGCTCCCTACTCTACTTGACTGCCACGAGGCCGGACATACACTTCGCTGTGTGTCTGTGCGCTCGTTTTCAGGCTTCACCACGAGCTTCGCACCGTCAAGCGGTAAAGCGCATTCTAAGGTATCTCAAGCACACCCTTGAATTTGGCATATGGTATTCATCGTCTTCATCTTTATGTCTTAGAGGTTATTCTGATGCGGATTTTGCTGGGTGTAGAATTGATAGGAAGAGTACCTCTGGTACTTGTCATTTTCTGGGTACTTCTCTGGTTTGCTGGTCTTCCCGCAAACAGTCTAGTGTTGCACAATCGACGGCTGAGGCCGAATATGTTGCTGCAGCTAGCTGTTGCTCTCAGATTTTGTGGATGGTTTCCACTTTGCGGGATTTCGGGTTAGATTATAAGAGTGTTCCACTTTTCTGTGATAACTCTAGTGCTATTTGTATTGCAAACAACCCGGTTCAGCACTCCAGAACCAAACACATTGATGTACGGTATCATTTTCTCAGAGATCACAATGAGAAGGGTGATATTGAACTTCAATATGTTGATACCCAACACCAGCTTGCCGACTTTTTTACAAAACCCCTCGATGCTTCTAGATTTGCTTACTTGCGTGGGGAACTTGGCATTTGTCACCCTTACGGCATTTTGTGAGGGGGAGCTGCTTTTAATTGTCTTGCATATGCTCATTATGTGTGGAATTGCACTTACATCTTTTGCTATTATATGCCTGATTTTAAGTCAAAGAAATCATGACAGCTCAGCTCTATGAAATATGTCTGGAACATTGATTATGCATGATGTTTTATTTTCTAAAAATCAAAACTTGCTCACCGCATAATCTTGTATCTAGCTTGTTTAGGGTGGACTGCTTTTAGCTATCTTTTATCTACTTGACAGCAAGACACTGTTCCTTGGATGCTAAAATTTGCAACTTGAAAAATTGTGTTCTTTATTCATGGATATTCACCAAAATATTTCATTTATCTGAATCAAAATCAAAAATCCATGATTTGTCTGGATTAAATGAAAAGATCCAGGAGGGTTTGTTTGTCGCACTACTCTATTCTAGACTGCTTACCATTGCACTTTGGTCTGAACTGGGATAGTGTAGTGTATGCCAAAATCACCGCCTTAAGCTTCAGATGGCTTTCATGCCTAGGCTTGGCCTGATTGGAAAGTATAAGGTGGACAAACAAATAACCCCTGGCATTAAGAAAAGAACAACAAATTTAATGGCTCATCAAGTTTGCTTTCAAAGCTTCTTTTTGAACAAGACTTGTCTGTCTAGAGTAGAACTTGTTAGCTTTGCGCAGTCCTTGCCTTCACATGTCTAGCTGCTTTGATTCAGTGGTGATGCTTTTACTTCAAAATGACAAAATCACATGCCATCATCTTGATTCACAGATTGTTAAATTGAGCTGAGCCCATGATCATTTGTGTTAATTTTTGGCATATTTTTGCATTATATGTCTTTGCAATTCTATTCATTTCGAAGCTTTGCATCTTTTGAATGCTCCTTGATGCTTGCATTGCCAAAGGGGGAGAGAGTTTGCTATGTTCTCTGTCGCAAGAAGGCATAATTTTGAAGGGGGAAGAGATTTTTGACATAAAGGGGGAGAAAAATTTACTTAACTCAGGGGGAGTTTTTATCAAGGGGAGATTTGCCAAAGGGCTTTTACTCTTTTACAAAGGGGGAGAAAATTTCTTTTAATCAAGTGACATGCTTTGGCTCTTTTTGAGTTTTTATGGTCACTTGTGTGCTGAAAATTTTTACATTTTCTTGAACTTCAATTTGGTTGTCAATGCACTCATCAAGGGGGAGATTGAGAAACCAAGGGTGGTTTCGGTATTTGTGATGAGTGATTGACAGGACTATTTACCCTCTGTACGAAGGGTACCTCCGAAGGGGCTTCGGAGGTGGAACCTCCGAAGGGTGTTCGGAGGTGTGTCACCGAAGGGTGTTCGGTGTTTGCTTGCTGCAGCTGTGCAGCGGAGTGTGCCTGTCGGAGGGGTCCGGCAGTACACGATGACAGGGTTCGTACCGATGGCTTCGGTACTTTGGGCGGCACACCGGAGTGTGTGCCGAAGGTTGCTAACCCGGAGAGGTCTCCGGAGTACTGGATACACTTGTTTGCTTGTCGGTGGTGCGCAGGGACTTCGGAGGCGACGGACAGGGTTCGAGCCAGGTGAACTTGGGTCAAGCGGGTGGTTTGATGCCAAGGGAGCGGGGAGCTCCGTCACGGTGGCTGCGAAGGTGGTCCGGGTCGGTCCTCGGGTCGAGGCGTGCCAGGTGAAGGCAGAGAGTGCGGAGCGTGGCTCCGGCTGAAGGTACTCCGAGACAAGTCCTCGGAGGTGAGGCACTTCGAAGGTACTCCGAATGGAGTGACTTCGGAGTTGGTGGAACAAGTCCTCTGCGGAGGCAAGGTGTTCGAAGTGTGCTCCGGAGGGAGACACTCGAAGGTGGCCCGACGAAGGTCTCAGAAGTCGAGGCGCATCGAAGGCATGGTCCGGGTGAGGCTCGTCGAGGAGTGTGCTCGGAGTGAGACACTGCGACGAAGTGCTCATGGAATGCTTCATGCGGAGGCCTTGGACGAAGGAGGGACTTCGAAGGGTGGTACTCCGAAGGTGGGGCTTCGGAGTGTAAAGGACTTCGGAGCGAGGCTAGCTCCGGAGTGAGGATGACTTGAGGTGCTTCGGCCATGCATGGCTTCGGTACACGGACGGACGGTGTTCGAGCTCGGAGTAGCTGCGAAGCCGTGGTGATCCACTCCGGAGGTGGTGGTGCGAAGGCCCAAGGGCTTTGACGGCTTCGGCTCAAAACCGTCACTGTATCGGAGGTCTTCTTCGGCGGAGCGAAGGCCAACAGGCTGCAGGCTTCTCGCCGAAGCTTCCGCACCCCTCGCGTGCGAAGGGAGGTTCCAGAAGTCAACTCTGTAAAGGCTGACACTGTCTGTTCTGAAAAAGGCTGACACTGTCCCCTCTGCAGCTGACAGAGAAGCCTCCAAAATAAAGGTGGACTACCTTTTGTACCCCTTAGTTCTGTAGAGACAAATCTGTTGTAAACCCTAGGGGTAAAGTAGTCACTTCCTTAGGATGAAGCCGTGGGCTATAAATATGGGGGCTCGGTAGGTAACATTTAACACTTTGAGCATTTACTGTTGAGCTCCTGTAGCCACACTTCGATTGAATACATCCTGAGTTCATTTTCAGTGTTCCTTGTTCAAGCGGCGAAGCCCTGTTTGTCTTGTGCTTTTTGCTTGAGCTCGATCTACATACTTCGCTAGTTTAGTGCACCGAAGCCTGTTGAGGCGAAGGTTGTTTTTCGTGCGAGGTGTGTTTTGTCAGTGTGCTGTCGCTCTGTGTAACACGAGGCAAGACCTCGCTGCTTACTAGCGAAGCTCTGATCTTTTCCCGTTGTGCTTCTTGTGTCGAAGCCCTTAGCGTGGTCCGTTTTGTGTGCGTGTAGACCTTCGCGTACGAAGCCCAGCACCAGTTGCTGCCGCCAAGTACTTGGTCGTAGTCCACAGAGGGCTGTCCACTCCTGCGAAGGGTGAAGTGCGAAGTCTGCTCAAAGCACCCTGTGTGCGGAGCCTGCACTGACTTAGCAGAGTAGATTTTCGAGGGTTGTAAGTGGAGCGAAGTCTTCTTGGCTTCGAACTTTTGCCACTCCGAAGCCTGTGTTCGAAGGTGTCGAAGTACCTCCGAACCAGACCTTCGAAGGTTGTGTTCGAAGCCTGTTCCGCAGAAGACAGGACAGAACCGAAGGCTAAATTTTTAGCCCGGAATTTTAAAAGCTCCCATTCACCCCCCCTCTGGTCGCCGTTTCCGGTCCAACAGCAAGTCTCTAGAACCACTCATCCTTGTGATCTAGCACCAGGAGAGGGCGAATAAGGTTTTTAGGAAGCCCTCCATGTGATTGCTCAAGTTCATCATCACGATGCATCTTCCATACATGTCTACCGTCGATCGCCGTCGGGTACTGCAATCCTACTCTAACAGGAGAATCCCTGAACCGACCGTGGATTCGTCTTTGGCTACCATACAATACATGTTTTACTTTTTTGTACGATTAGTGATCATGATTTGCGAATTCATGATTGTCGTGTTACTATTTACTAGTATGATAGATCTGTTCATGCTAGTTAATGTGGGTGCCATGGTTTATCTATTTAGAAAATTAATCATGCAATTGCCTAATAATTCAACAATCCAAAAACTTTAATATAGGTAATGTGCAAATTATTCTATGCCTGGTTTTGTGGATGCACTGAGATCAGGGAAATTCTCTTGTGTGCATTTTAAGAGATGACAAGCAAAATTCCGTATCTAGCTTATTGCTATGAATGTATGGGAATGCAGACTTGGCAAACCTGAAGGTGAACCCTCTTATGATGAGTAGAAGAAGTTCGTGGAGGCTAATAATCACTAATAATCTCTTCATGGGGTGCATTCTAGGTGTGCTCTCTATTCGTCTATGTGATGTCTACATTACTATGATAGATGTGAAGGAGTTGTGGGATGCTCTGATTGCAAAATATGGTGCATCATATGCATGCAGTGCACTATACTCATGGCGAGCTTTCACGATTATAGGATGATGAATAATCGTTCTGTGGTGGAACCAGCTAATGAGATTACGTGCATTGTCAAGGAACTTGATCTTGTTAAGTGTTTTCTATCCAACAAGTTTGTGGCTGGATACATTATTGTAAAGTTGCCTTCTACATAGAGGAACTTCTTTACCACTACTTTCTAACATAAGAGACATGAGATATCAGTTAAAAACCTAACAACGTCTCTTGATGTTGAAGAGAAACCTCAGGCAAAGGACACTACTGAGAAAGGAGGCGAGGGTCAGTCTAGTGCCAACTTGGTGCAGAAATCCTCACATAACAAGAGCAAAGGGAAATATAAGCTTAACAAGGTTATGAAAACCACTACCTTTAAGAAAAATAAGAAAAACGTAGCCTAGTTGAATTGCTTCACTTGCGATGAACTGGGACATTTCTCCAAGGATTGTCCAAATCGTATAGACCGCAAAGGGAAAAAGGCTAAGAATGTCAACATAGCGACCATCGTCAATACTGTACAAATTTTACGAACAGAAGCTCTTATTTTCATATTTCGGTATTCCTTTCTTAAACTATGAATCTACTCTTTGGGAAAAAATAAGTCTCTTTGCTTGAATTTTTGAACTTTTAATTTATTACTCTAGAAAAAATAAAAACCTAATCCTTTGAATCTTTGATATCCTTCAAATCTTCGGTATCCTTTGAGTCTTCGGTACGCGATGGGTACAATAATCCATTTTTGATGCTTTCAATATTTCAAACTACCAGCTAGTGGTTTGATATAGGTTCCAATGTTCATGGGTGTGATGACATATTTATGTTTTCTCCTTATCAGACCATCCATTATTCTTCCGTTCTAATGGGGAATAGGTCACATGCTTCTGTTCATGGTTTTGGCATGGTAGATCCGAAGTTTACTTCGGAAAAATCATGCAACTAATGAATGTATAACATATTCCTACTATCAACAAGAATCTTGTTAGTGGTTCCGTTCTATGTAAGGACATATTTAAGGTAGTCTTAGAGTCCAATTAATTAGTATTGCCAAAACATGAACAATTCATTAGTAAAGGCTATGATTGCAGAGGCTTGTTCCTCTTTTCCCTTTCAGATTTTAGCAATAATTTAGTAAACCACATTTGTGGCAACATTAATGTGATGCGAGAATTTGACATTCACGTTTATGTCACGTTAACTTTGGCTTGATGTCTCATTTGTCTAGCATGTGTTTAATTCTAAATTTCACCATTGCCAAAGGTTCTAAGTGTCATAGTTATGTGCAATAGAAGCAACCTCGGAAGCCTCACAAGACGGCTGAGGAGAGAAACTTGGCACCTCTAGAATTTATACATTCTGATATTTGTGAGATGAATGGTGTGTTGATAAAGTGTGTAAATAGATATATCATGACATTAATTGATAATGATCCTAGACTTTGTTATGTATATTTGTTGAAATCTAAGGATGATGTATTAGACTACTTTAAAATCTATAAAGCCGATGTTGAAAATGAACTAGAGGAAAGATCAAACATTTAAGGTCTTATCATAGCGGTGAATATTTTCCTAAAATATTTGATAAATTCTGTGAGGAACACAATATTATTCATGAGAGAATGCCTCCCTATTCACCCAAATCAAGGGTTGCCGAGAGGAAAAACCGCACGCTAACTGACTTAGTTAACACCATGTTAGATACTACTGATTTATCAAAGGCATGGTGGGGGAAGCTCTACTGACTGCAAGTCACGTCTTGAATAGAGTTCCTAACAAGAATCAAGATCAAACTCCATATGAGATATGGACTGGGAGGAAACCATCACTTTCCTATTTGCGTACTTAGGGATGTCTAGCAAAAGTCAATATCCCAATCGTGAAGAAATGCAAGTTGGGACCTAAGACAGTGGATTGCATCTTTCTAGGCTATGCTCACAAGAGTATGGTATATAGATTTTTAGTAGTAAAGTCTAAGGTGCCTGATATGCATGTTGATACTATTTTAGAATCTGGTGATGCAACATTCTTTGAGAATATATTTCCTTTGAAAGATATGTATAACATTGCTAGATATTCTCTAAGATAACTCATGAAATTGACACACCTATTAATTTCGAGTCTTCTAACCAACTTTATCATTTTGAGGAAATCCTTGAGGAGGAGGATAGTCAAATTCCTAGAAGGAGTAAGAGCCAAATGGTTACAAAATCATTTGGTGATAATTTCACTATGTACCTTGTTGATGACACTCCTATGACTATTGCCGAGGAATATGCATATGATTGGAAAGAAGTTATCCATAATGAGATGGATTCAATTCTATCCAATGGTACACGGGAACTTACTAAACAACCATATGATTGCAAGCTCGTGGATTGTAAGTGGGTGTTCAAGAAGAAACTTAGGCCTGATGGTACTATTGAGAACTATAAAAGGAAGGTGAAAATTTTTTCGATACATATTCACCTGCTGCTAAACTAACCACAATCAGAGCATTACTTTCCCTAGCAGCCTAAAATGGATATTAAGACAACTTTCCTAAATGGAGAGTTGGATGAGGATATCTACATGGATCAGCCCGATGGGTTTGTAGTGAAGGGTCAAGAGAGAGGTGTGTAAATTATTAAAGTCTTTGTCATAAATCTAACTTTGGGATTTGTCATAAATGAGGCTGATAGATGTGTGTACCATCAACATGGTGGGGGTGAAGGAGTTATATTATGTTTGTATGTCAATGACATACTGATCTTTGGTACAAACATTGGTGTGATCAATGAAGTCGTGTCTTTTTTTCAAAGAGTCTTGATATGAAATATTTGAGAGAAGCTAATGTTATTCTCAACATCAAAATGATTAAGGACAAGAATATGATCACACTTTCGCAATCTCATTATGTGGAGAAGGTCTTAAGACATTTCGGCTATAAAGACAGCAAACCTTCTCGAACACCTTATGATCGTAGTATGATACTTCGGAAAAACAAGCTATTGGTTAACTGAGGAGAGTAATTATTTATTCCAAACCCTCTATAATTAAGTGAAGATGCAATAGTCTTAGATATTGTAAAGCAAGTTGGCTTTATGCCTTAATATATTCTATTGGCTTTAATTAGCGAAGATGCTATCTTATAGAGCATTCTTAAAAGAATACACCTATATGAGCCTATCTGTTTAACATCACAGTCCATGAGACTTGGGTGATCTCTAGTAAACTCATTATGAGACGAGGGAGTACGACACATATGCTCCACCTGCAGGGTAGGCTACTGGCAGCCATGAACTAGTTATGACTTTGAGTGAAACTCGTTTGTAGAAAGGAATAATTCGATTTATGCCATTATAATTTTGTGACTTTGGAGAAATACCATTACAATTCACATATTTAGATTGATGCCATTCCGAAATTGTAGCTCTCACAAAATGTAATGGCATATTTCGGAATTCTCTAAAATTGTAATGGCATATTTTAGAATTCTCTAAATTTGTGATGGTATAGTTTGGAGTTCTCTTAATTTGTAATGGCATGAATATAAATATGTGAATTGTAATGACATTTCTCAAAATTCACAAAATTGTAATGGCATGGATCCAACTTTCCCTAGAAAACATGCAATTCAAGGCATAGTTCATTGTTCAAGTTGTGAATGAGTGTAGCTTGAAGATCTAGCCAGGAGTTCAACTTAATAGTCCTCACCAAAATGATAGTATATCAAACAACAGTGAGAATCGAGAATTAGATCAATATCTAAATGAGTATTTGAGATCTAGTGAGAAATTTCTTAATTTTAGCATAGACCCATATGAATATTTTAGAAATTCCTAAATAAATATCAAAGGCCCATGTCATCAAAAGGAATACCGAGCTGTTAGGAGTCGAACTCAGGAGTCGGCACAACCGAGTGCCGGATCTGAGCTATGTCTCAGCGGTCAGGGGTCAACATTCTTGAGTGCTTGATCTAAGTTAGGACTCGAGGGTCGGGGGTCGGCCTACCGAGTCCAACTACGTATTTCCAAAAACTAACTCCTTACCTTGTGGAGATGCGGTCTTTCCTTTTCAAATTATGATTCTTTGGGAAGTTGGCGAAATTTATGGGATACATTTATATGGAAACTAACTTGATTGATATCGTGATCATGATATGAGATCTCATTACTCCTATATAAATACTCGTCGATCTGGTCGGTTCCGATGATGCAAAAATAGATTATATAAGAACAAAGCTAGGGTTTTGGTTGTCTTCTCTCTATTGTACTGCCGCCATAGTCTACTCTATCCCGTTCACCGATGTGCACCGGGAATGGGAGAGCAGGTTTCTGGAACCACTCGTCCTTGTGATCCTGCACCGGGAGAGGGAGAATAAGGTTTTTGGGAAGCGCTCTGCTTGACTGCTCAAGTTCATCATCACTACGCATCTTTCGTCCACATCTACCATCGGTCGCCATTAGGTACTACGATCTGACTCCACCAGGAGAACCTCTGCACCGACCACAAATTCATTTTCGGCTACCGAAAAATACATGTTTTACTTTTTTTGTACTGTTAATAATCATGATTTCTGAAATCATGATTATCTTATTACTATTTACTAGTATGATAGATCTGTTCATGCTAGTTAATACAGATGCCATGATTTATCTATTTTAAAAATTAATCATGAAATTACCTAATAATCCAACAGAATTGGCCTAGGGCAGCTTGGGCTTTAGCCCTAGGCCCATTTTTTGCTTTCTAATACCAATGATTTTTTTCTAAAAAATAAATTATAAAATGTTGAGCCCCACTTTCAACCTAGCCTGAGACTAGGGCTCACTCTCTAACCGAAGCCCAATAGCATCCCAACACATAGTCACATGCACCCTCACAACCAACAAACCCTAGACTCTTAGAGACACCACGCACTGCCCTGCCCCTATAGCATGCCCATGAAAATGCCCCCAGCCCTTGCCCCTACCCGCTCAAGGTCATCGCCCTCACCCCTACAGCAAGCCCGTGTCTATCGTGGCACTGCCTCCAACCCTCGGTCATGGTCTCCGCCCGTAGTCCCTGACCCCCGCCCTCTCGAGGTCACCGCCCTTGGCTTCTGCCGGCTCATGCTCGTCGTTGCCCCTAGTGACTATCAGAGGTGTAGGCCATGAAGTTCCCCTCCATCGTCGATGGCAAGCCTTGAAGCTCTTTGAGTTTTTCTTGCAAGATAAGCCCATGCCTCAGAACATCTCTATTATAGTTGTTATCTCACTTGCTATCTATTAAAATAGCAAGAATGATCCAAAACATAATTCCATTATTCTTACAATTTGACTTACTATTTTAGGTGAGTTCTCATCCTCCTCCCAGGACTTACTTCTTCTAGCAAGTCAACAAGACTTCTCATCCTCTTTGCTACTCTATTTTATAGGACGTCTAATCCAAAAAGTAGTTATTGATAGTTAAAATATATTGATAAAATATAGATGAATTTAAATAAAAATATATAGCATGCCATATTTGAGAAGTACATTGGAGTGGATAGTAAAATAGGAATCCAACTTAAATTGAAAGATTTGCTATTGTCCTAAATAGCAAGTCAAAAACAGCAACCACAATGAAAATGCTCTCAGCATGTATATAGCATTCAGTCACTTACTGGCTTTAGAATATTGTTTCCCTTCAAATGGAAGATCATGGCGTGAAGCCAACTTGCTGTATAATTTTAAGACTATCTCTACATTTTCTGATGAACAGATTTCAGCGGTAGAAAAGATAACTATTTACTTATCATTCTTAATTAATTCCACTAGTAACTTCAGAAAATAGATATTATTTTTTATCCACTGATATTTTTAAGTTATTACAATACATGATAAACAAAGTATTCTCCTTTGTGATTTCACTAGTAATTGTCTAAGTTTAATCTAGATAGTCTAGTTGATATCACGAGGAGAAACCTAAGCCAAAACATGGAAAAAGAAAATGGAGACATTTTTAGTTGTGAATGAAACACCTAGACTGAAGTTTTTCATAAATTTTATTGAGTTTTATTGTTTTATTTATGTTTGGTTATATTTTGACGTGTGCATTGTCGTGGATAGTTTTACCATTTATTTTTAGCCCCATGCTTGAAAAGATCCTGGGTTCGTCAATGTTCTTATCTATTCATTACCATTGTTTTTTAGATGTTGTTTTTATATGCTATTTTTTAATTATACTTCCTTAAAGTTGATTTTAATACGGTGATCGGTCTGACCGGCTATAGTAGGCCGGTCCAACCGGCCATGTAGGTCCAGTCAGACCGGTCCCATGGGCTCGGTTAGATCGGCCAGGGGTTCAGAATATAAATCCGAAGCGGATTCGTGTGGTTTTTATCCAAATCTTATCTCAACCGAATTTTGGCCGAATCCTACTGATGTTTTGCGCCAGGGATGACCAACCCACCCCCTATAAATACTAGGGGCAAGGCCAATTCAAAGGCCCTCTCCAAAATCCAAAGCCCTAGCTTTGAATCGCATTTACTTTTCTTTACTTTCTGCATTAGATAGTAGATCTTCGTGGGTTTGCGTGGAAGCCCTCCGTTCGTCGCGTCCGTAATCACGGTATCCCTTGCTGGTTCGCTTGTGTACCTCCCGTTAATCCACATAACAGATTGCTATCCTTTTTATTGTTTTTTACCATCATATTATACAATTCGGCCTCTTGGCCAAATTATATTTGATCTCTTGTTGTTTTTGCAGAGTAATTGCCTTCACCAACTCCCTACGAAGTTTGAAGGCGATTGGATCTTGTTTGCTAGGTCATCTGAACCCTTGCAGATTGGATCATTTGTCGCCGGTCCAATCGACGGCATAGGGTCGGTCCGACCGGAGCCCCTCCGTCAGGCCGTTGTCAGCAACGTCCAGTGAGACCGACGACACTCAGTCAGTTCGACCGGGGACCTCTGCATCACGCCGAAGCCTTCTGCCGGAGCCTGTACGCTGAAGTCCCATGTCGGAGCCTACGCACGCCGAAGCTCCGTACACCGAAGGTCACCCGATGAACCCCTCCGCACGGTGTGACCAGAGTTATACGACTGGTCCGACCAAAGATACTTAACCGATCTGACCGCCGGAGCGACCCTTCGCATCAGCCTTCGGGGCCCAATCCCGAGGTCCCTTCGCACCACCAGTCCGACTGAGGTTGTACCTCCGGTCTGACCGAGCCTAAGGCCGAAGGTGCCCTAGGGACCCTTCAGGCCAATCTTCGCGGTAACTCCGAATCAGCCTCTGAATTGGCCGATTCCAGGTATTTTATTCATTTTATCATTGCTTATATTATTACTAACACTTTTCGGCCAATTGGATTAAAATATTAAATATTTGTCTAATTGCCTAGCGACTCCAAATCCCTTATCACTATTAAGGGTAGTCGGAACGTGGCGTTAGTATCGTTGCGATACTTTTGAACGTCGAACCGGCCCAAGTGCGGGGGCGCATTTCTGCGTCAACATGACCCAACAAATCTAATCTATTTAACCCACCTCGGAACTTTCAATCCTCGGATTGGAACTTCTGATCAGGAATCTCGGTTTATAATTCTAGGAAGCATCGGAACTCCCGATACCCATATCAGAACTTTTGATCAGCGCAATTTTTCCCGATATGCATCAGAACTTCTAGTTTGAACTCTTTGTATCTAAATTAGAAATTATCGGAACTTCCAATACCATATTAGAACTTCCGATTTGAAATCTCTATTTCCTAAACAATAAATTATCGGAACATATGATACCATATCGGAACATCCGATTTGAGCTCTCTATTTCCAATTCAGAAAATAATCGGAACTTTTGATTACTAATCAGAACTTCTGATCCAACTAGAATTTTCTTGTGCACTGTTCCTTCAGAAGAGGCACCCCCATTAGTGATGGGTCATGGTATGACCCATCACTAAAGATCTCCCCTATAGTGATGGGTTATGTTTCTACCCATCACTAAATAAGTTAATCATCCGTCACTCATGACTCCCATTAATTAATAGGCAGAGCACTGAAGTGAATCGTCACACTTTCATTTCACGCAACCCTAACCCTATACTCGGGCCACCATGGTCGCCTTCGTCGTGCTCCTGACCACTCCATCGCCTATGCCCTTTGCACCTCCGCACCTTTGTTGCATTATCATTCTCATAAGTTTGTTCATGCTTACTATTAAATTTCAGTTTATAAAATGGGATAGACCCCCATTGACTATTATGGCCAAATTTTACACTAACTTTAGTGATGAGAAGACCCCAACGACTATAAAAGTAGAGGACAACAACGATAGTGGTATACATAGAGAACTGACATTACTACACATGCACATGTTTTGTTTATGTTCTTATCATGGTTTCTTATAATGTAAGGGGAGGATCCTTGTAATGTTGTATACAGAAAGGGGAAGTAGATAGTCAGGGAGGTCGACACCAACGAAATGGACCAATTGAAGCATACTAGTCAGAGGCCTGTGCTTTGCAACAAAATCTTATTTTATAATAGTTTTTTATTTCCGCGCAAAATACATAAATTAAAAGACTTAAATATAAATACAATTTTCTTTTTCTAGTTTTTTATTTTCTTTTTTATTCTTATTCTTTTTTTCTTTTCCTCTTTTCTTCTCACGCAATGAAACCTGCGCATGCATGCACAGGGGGCGGGGCACCTTGAGCGCACCTGGACCGGGCGGTTGCACCGGTTTTTTTGGGTGGTTGCACCGGTTTTTTTAGGGTATAAGTTTTGATTGATTTTTTATGGGAAGTGAGAGCGCTGCGGAAGGGAACCAGCGGACGGACGAGTAAGTCCCCGCTTTAATATAGTTAAGATATGTTATTTTGGCAATCCAACATATATAACTCCAGCAAAAAAGGCTATCCTACAAGACATGACGACAAGTTTATCCTCCGAGAGTCAGTTATATATCTGCACAATAAATAACATGATCATCAACAAGAAGTCGGTGGTAAGTTATTTGCACATGTAGTTGGTTAACTAGATCATCTATACATATAGCCTTGCTAATAGCTTTGTTTAAATTTTATTTTATAGTACTTTTCAAGGCAGTACTGTGAAAAGTATATCACACCTCACCTACACCACCAGACCACCGAGATTCAGGTGGTAGCAACAGGGTCTGAGGCAGTCCCAATTGTGGTGCATAAAGCAACAGATGGATAATGCTATCTAACTAAAGGTTTTTGTAAATTTCTTCACGACAACTCATTAGAAGTTGGCATAGTGAGCACCTTCCATTTCAACATCAATAATGATGCAATTGAGGTTGTAATGTATACTATAAACCTAGGGTATGATGTAATATTAGGTTATAAATCTTTTGTGATGAATTATTTATGTTCCATGATAAATTGTTTGTGATGTGTTTTGAAATGTTGGATATGTTGGCTGCCAAATCCTAGCTTTGATTTAGGCTGCAGCCTAAAAACTATTATTTTTTTTCAAAATGGTCATAACATTAGTGCCGGGTAATAATAATCAACCGTCCCTAAAGGATCATTTAATGACGGGTGAATATTGTTACCCGTCACTAAAGGTTGATCCTATAGTGACGGGTTTTATTTATTCCCATCACGAATGCCCGCTACATTATCAGTGACGGTGGTAACTACCACCCATCATTGATGACTCCTCTTGCTTATAAATAGGCGGGGCACCAAAGTGAATCGTCATACTTTCATTTCGTGCAACCCTAACCCTAACTCTTGTCACCCGCCGTCACCTTCGTTATACTCCTCACAGATCCACTGTTGCTCCTGGCCACATGCACCATCGATCGTAGTGCGCGTGGTCGCCCTACTCACTGCCACCTTGGTTGCATCCTCCTCGTCCTCCTAAGGTCATCATCCTCCTCCTCTTTCCCGTATGAAATGTTACTTGTCTTCTCTAACTAGATAACTTTGTTTTAATTTTATTGTTAGAGGGTAAACTGACCTACTTCTTTTAGCCAATTTATTCGAGATAAATACTAGTTTTAGCCAATTTCTTAGAGTAACTCACTCGAAGTTGGCATGGCCATTCACGGTGGTGCTCCTGCCCGGACGCTGCCATGTATGTGGTGGTGTTATTTAGGCTATCCATGGTGGTGCACTAGTGCTCCTCAGGCTACCCATGGTGCTTCTGCTCAAACTGTCCATGGTCTTTCTCCTCAAGCTACCCATGGTGCAAGCTTGGGCAATGATAGGACACTACTGAAGCTCTTGATATCGCTATAAGTTAGCTATTAGTTAGAAGCCATGAAACCATCCTATGTATGAATTTTTGTTTTAGCCATGTTCTTTGAGATAATGAGTTAGAAGTTAATATATATAATACTAATTTGGTAATGAATCTTCTATGATGAATTATCTGTGATGTGCTTTGGATGTTGCATATGTTTGCTGCCAAATTTAGGATGCATCCTAATTTTTTTTGAAATGACCATAATATTATTGATAGGTGATAATAATCACCCGTAAATAAAGAACACATTAGTGACGGGTGACAATCATTATCCGTCACTGAAGAACACATTATTGACGGGTGACAACTATCAGTCGTCACCAAAGAGCCATAACATGTGAGCCCATAGAAGTGAAGTTGACGCTTTAGTGACAGGTGTTTACCCATTACTGTTGATGTCACATTACTGACGTGATAAGAGTGACAGGAGACATACCCGTCACTAATATACATTATGACCCATCACTAATATATGTTTTTGTGGTAGGCCGGGACAGCAACTCACATAACTGCCATAAAAGGTATCAACATGCAATGTCCAAAAGCATATCAACAAGAGAAGCCACTGTAAC
Organism: Zizania palustris; assembly: GCA_019279435.1. Lineage (NCBI taxonomy): Eukaryota > Viridiplantae > Streptophyta > Magnoliopsida > Poales > Poaceae > Zizania > Zizania palustris. The sequence goes on from JAAALK010000290.1 coordinate 30,626,457, forward strand.
ATAGCATCAAATATGTTCAAATATATTGTGAATGTTCTTCAGTACTTCTCATATAACTATTATTTGAATTTTCATAGTAATTATGAAATGAGTGCGCATTTGTTCCCTTTGAGCTTTTTTGACAGCGGCTTCCCTCTATTGTCTAGCTCCATGGGTGTGTATAACTTAAGATGTAAAAATATGTGCACCCTTGTCATACATATAGAAACTTTCATTAGTAGCCCTACCAATTATCAGAAGGATTACATTTGCTGATTTGCAAGACATTTCACGCGTGATATCACTAGAGAATAGGAACAACTTTGTTCACATTCAGAATGTCTGTGCGATAGATAGTATTACAGAAGAGAATCAACTTGAATGAACTAGGAACTGAACTAATCATGAGGGATAGAAGAACATCTCAATTATCAAGTGCCATAACATAATATTTAAATTATAGCACATATCTGGTTATTAAAATAGAACATATAACAACTAAAGAATTCTTAGAAACATAGATAAGCTAAAAGTACCAAGTACCAACCTAGTCCAAGTGATTGGTGGAATCAACATATTATTGTTGTCTAGCCCCATGGGTGCACATCACATAATGCTAGATCTCGCTCATCCCCTTGAACCCATACTTCTATAGCCTGTCCTTGGTCTTCTTCGATAGCGACAACTCATCGAACAATGTACAAGTGTCGTACTCCGTGTACTCGCCGGCCACCTTGGGTGCTCCTCCTTTTACCTTGCCTTGGGCGGTGGAGGTGGATTTTGAGAGGGGAGGAGGATTGGTGCCCCAAGTGAGCTTGCCGGTGTCGATCCATGCCACGAGTAGGCGGATCTCATCGTCCTCTTGGAGGCGGTCCTGCTTCACAATCTTTGTGATTGGGAGGGTCGATGATGCGGATGAGGAGGTGATGCGAGCTCAAGGCAGCGGCGGGACGACCTAGGGAAACAAGAGAGGGAGTGACGACAGGAAGGAGGTGAGGCCGGCTTGGATGGGGAGGAAGGCATTGGGGACAACAGCGTTAGGGTTCGGCGTGGAGGATGAGGTCTTGGTGGTGTTCTTGGGTGGCGACAGGGAAGTGCGGTGGATTTGGGGAAGAATCTAAGGCATATAGCGCAGGAGGAATTGGTGAAAAACCTTACCTTCCGTTGGTTGGGGCTGGGCCAATGGAAGTTATCAATTTCTTTTGTCGCCCCCCTTCAGCTGACTGAAGGTAAGTTATTCTTTCGTCGGCTCAAACTAGCCTTCAAAACTTATTTTTCTTGGGAAAATTACTCACATACCATTATAATTTTCAAGAATTGCCTACATGCCACTGTCAGTGACTGTGGCGGCTCCCATTCGTCAGTGACACATCGATGGTATATTGTCAAACTGTGAAAATTGTAATGGCACAGAAAAAATTAACCCATTTTTCTTTCGTCATCTTTAGGAAAAACTGATGAAAATTGATTAAGAAGACAAAAGTCTCCACTTTTCCAATAGTGTCTACTAGCATCCACAAATCTAGGGTGGGAACACTAGCTGAGGGTGTACTAGCACCCTGGTAGTGGGCAAGATGATCGAGCTCTCGAGAGGTGGTGGCTAGAGTTTTCTCTTGGTGCATAAAGCTGCAATGCTGGGAAGTCTCTAAATGTTTGCCTTTTCAAAATTAAACGTGTCATCCAAATTAATCATGTATTTCCATAACAGTGCTATACTCAACCTCCTAGAAACTAATGTAGGTTTCATTTTGTATGCTACATGATGTTGTCACTAAAGATCACAGATCTTAAATCACTCGACGTAAGATATTTTCATGTATTTTATTTCTGTATTGAATTTATATTTCACTTATGTAAACATCAACTAACTTAAAAAACTCAGTTTGCATGAATTCAACATACTTGAAGGTAACATAGCGTGACTTACTTACATGTCATCCATTCATGTCTAGCATCATTCCTTGTGGACCAAGTCTTCAAACCGGTTGACGTTTTCTATTGTAATATGACTTGTAAGATTTGATGAAATGTGTGACGTTTGTAATATAGTTTGTTGTGTATTCTTTGCCTATGTAATACTATTTGTGATGACGGTATTATGTGATAAATTCTATGTTATTTGTAATATATATACAATGTTAGTTGCCAAATTCTAGATTTGAGTCAGGATGAAGCCTAAAAATGTTATTTTTTACAATATGACCATGACATTAGTGACAAGTCTAAATAAATTCCCGTCACTAAAGATTCCAAATAGTGATGGGTGTTAGTTACTCCCCGTCACTAAAGGGTCCCTCTAGGTCTACTAACATCTGGCATGATCCAATTTAGCAACAGGTAGCCACTAGAACCTATATTTAAAGGTTCCCAATAGTGATAAGTGTTTGGTACTCCTTGTCACTATGGTCTGACCTTTAGTGATTGATCACCATATTCACACGTGACTAAAATGGGTAATGTCAGATGTGGCGTGGATCTGGAGTGACCCTTTAGTGATGGGTGTTTACCGTCATTAATGATAAGGTTTTACTGATGTGATAAGAGTGACACAAGACATGTCCATCACTAATTTACGTTATTACCCATCAATAAAGTACCTTTTTGTGGTAGTGTATGGCAAGTTTGCAAACCACATAGTTAGTCTATTTTCAAACTTATTATTAATACCTCCTATACTTTTGTTTTAAACATTTATAATTTAATATTAAAAAGGCTACCTTTGTATTTTTAACATATATTATTTGATATTAAATGGCTACTTTTTATTTTGAATTTTATTGTTTATAATTAAAAAGGGATACCTTTTTATTTCTAAATTAATTATTTGTTATTACAAAAAGCTAAACCCTAAACCCTAAATCATAACCTGTATACCCAAAATCCTAAACTGTAACCTTAAAACTAGACCCTGAACCCTAAACCATAACCTTAAATCTGAACCATCAACCCTAAATCCTAAACCCAAAACCTTAACCATAAACCTAAACCATGAATCATTAACCCTAAAACCTAATTCCTAACCCCTAAACCAAAAAACATAAACCCTAAAACCCAAGCCCCAAATCCTAATCCCTAAACCACAAACCGTAAATTGTAAACCCTAGAACATAACCTTAAACCTAAGCCATTAACCATAAACCATAAATCATTACCTTAAACCTAAACCGCAAACCATAAACCCTAAAAACAATACACTAAACCCTAAATCATAACTCATAAAACATAAACCCTAAACTACAACCCTAAACCCTAAACCGTAAACCCTAAATTGTAAACCGTAAACTATAACCCTAAACCTAAGCCGTGAACTATAAACCATAAATCCTAAATCTTAAATTGTTAAAAAAGCTACCTTTGTATCTTACCATCTAGTATTTATTATTTAACCATAAACTATAAAGCATATACTGTTAATCAAATGAAATATAACTTATTATTAATTCATGCTAATTTTTTGTTTTCAAAATTAGTATTTATTATTAAAAAAACTACCTTTGCATTTTAACATTTATTATTTACTATTAAAAGGCTACCTTTATGTTTTAACATTTGTTATCTGTTATTAAAAAAGGCTACCTTTTTGTTTTAATATTTATTATTTGTTATTAAAAAGACTATATTTGTATTTTAACATTTATTATTTTCTATTAAAAGACTATCTTTATATTTTTTAACATTTATTATTTGTTATTAAAGGGATACCATTTGTTTTAAACTTCATTATTTATTATTAAAAAGGCTAAAAGTTTTTGCAGCACACGAAAGATTTCTAGTGCCACAATAGTGCGTGGAACCAGCACTGATAGTGTCGCAATAGTGTCATTTTCATTCAAGTTCAAAAAATTTAACGGTATCCATTTTTAAAATCGATAGCAATACAACTTCAGAGTCCGTTAGGAGATAATTGACACTGATATGACCTTATTTTTAAGGTGTTATGTTGTAGTGAGAGCACACCTTGAAATCCATAACTATATATGCCTTAGCCGGAGAGTATAGCACAAGAGTGAATTAAGACTGTAATTCATCTTGATGGTGTAGGACCGAGAGTAGCGAAAAGAGGGGTGTGGATGGGTGCCTTAATAAATTCTTTCGAATTGATGGCCTACCCTTAACACCCAACGCACATCAAAAGACAAACATCAAAAACAATTCAAATTTCCAAGAAATACCACAAACAAAACCAGTGCTATCACTCTCTTGTCATATGTAATATGAAGTGGTAGTCTGCAATATCATAACCACTAAAAATAATCTAGCCTAATAACAACTGATGTCCTAATCGAAAAGACACCACCACAATGTTTAAAGGCAGATTAAACCATCATTTAACTCATAGGCATTTAAACTAGCACATGATACCCAACAACAGTAGCAAAGGCATTTAACACGATAAAATAAATGCAAGAGATATCGTGCTGACAGATGATTCAATAGGCACTAAGAATACAAATATATATCAATAAACATTCGTAGTGCAAACTGTAAATAGAGTGCTAAAAATAATTGAATTGAAAGCACATAATATTCACAAAGTAACTATAGAAGGATAAAGATCAAGAAAAGAAGTTACTGTGCCAGTGTGATCCTGTTGTTGCGATGTGACTGACTGGGTCAAATCTCCTGCCTGCGCTGCATTGTTCCCCGTACACCGCACTGCCTCCTCTCCAACTTTGGCTTGCGCATAGTACTGCGCACCTAGCGCATGCCTCCTCCTCGCGCACATCGCCCTAGCTTCAAACACCAACTCTCGCTGCAGGCTAAGTAGCCGTGCGCACGCACCATCCCGATACGTGCCTTGAGGCGAGCATCAGTATGCACCATTGGCAACGTCTCAACGCTAGATAAGGAAAATCATGGGGGCAATGAAACTAGTGCACGCAGGAGCGCTAGGGAATGGTCTAGAGATGAAAAACTAGATTCCCTGAGAAAACCACTCAACCGAATAATAGCAGACTGTGCGAGGAACATAACTCTAACGTATGACACAAAAGGATTAGGTAGTGGTGGTGCTATACTAGAGAAGGAATAAAATTTTTGAACTCTAATTTTTTCATTCAAGTGAGTTGGTAGAAACTCTAGGAATATTAGGACTTTTATAGGCAGTTCAAAAACTGGAAAAGACTCATTTACCCCTAGGGTAAAATACACATAGATGTGAAAATAACATTGCGGACCCAATGGGCAAAATAGTAAAATCCTATCTAAAGATAGCTTGTACTGACGCGGAGCTTTCGTAGTAGTTATGGCTTCGCTTCAGGACCGTCTGATCTCCAGTTGACGTTCCACATTGGGTGTGTCTATTTTGCACCAAAACCGACAAAGCATCCGTTGTCTTCATACCAAGTACATGGATTGAGCCGGCTCGATTCCGTAGCTCCCTCAGCCCGGCAATCGCTCGCCATCCATTTACCTGAGTCAAACCCAGTCAACAGACCAGTAGATCCCCTGCCATTCTTAGCCCATGTACCCAGATTGGGCTGGCCCGACTATGTGGCCCCTCTACCCAGCAGTCGCTCACTGCCCGTGTATCTGTGCCACACGCGGTGAAGATACGACATGTCTTCTCTTCTCTTCATCTCCTTTCTTCCTCTCTTTAACTTCTATTGACAATCACTCATCACTTTTGGAGCCATGAGGCCTATGATCTTCAACATGACTCCTCAATCTCCCCCTTGATGAGTGCATTGCCAACACCCTTTACATCAATGCTTTGGAACCTACAAAACACGTGGAAACACGAAAACAAAACACATGAGAACAGAAAGAAGTAAATAAAATAAAAGGTTTAACCCTAATGACCAAAAGCAAAAAAAAGCTAGAAAAAGGTCATTGTGGTTAAATAGAAAAATAAAAACTCAAATGAGTGCAATCTCTGAATTATCAACAAGGATACCCAAAGAGTAAAGGCAAAAGAGACTAAAAGTCTCCCTGAAACAAATCCCAGAGAAAGCCAAAAATCTCCCCCTAAGATCTTCTAAAAGATCAAGTAACACAAAATTTCCCCCTCTCATTGACAACTGGACTCATCAAGTGAGACTAAAAGCACTCGAAAGAGACAAACTTAAACTCCCCTTGAAATGTAGCTCCCCTAAAAATATGCAATGAATGCAACTAGGTGCAAGTGGAGTGTAAAAAACATGTATCTCAGATATGATTGATTGCAATTACAAAATCTAGCAAGTATAATATGGAATACTTTCTAAAAATATGGCATGATTAGTGCAATAGAAGATATCCAAAGAAAATCATTAGCATAGATTTTCAGATTTTCGCAAAGAAAAGCATCACCACATTTTCTAGTTGACAAGCAAAGTAAAGCATGAATTGCAAGGGCTAGCTATATCTTCCAAGATAAGCATTATCCAAAACTAAGAGCTTCAACAAACTTGTTATCTCTAATTTCAGCCTTTTTCTTTTCTTTTTCATTTTTACCAGGAGTTATTTGTATGTCAACCTTATGCTAACCGACCAAGTCAAGCCTAGGCCAGAACAGGACCATCAGAAGCTTAAGACATTGGTCTTGGCATACATTAGAATGTCCTAGTTCATACCAAAGTGCTATGGTAAGCAGTCCAGAATAATGCAATGCGACACAACAAACCCACCTAGATCTTTTCATTTAAGCATTAAAGGCATGGATTTTTCATCCTTCATGATTTTTTATCATTTTATAGCATATTTTCCATGTTAAAGCATATAGATGTCCAAGTTGCATATCTACATCTAAGTAAAGGATTCAGCTACGAGACATGTAAACGATAGCAAAAGCATTCAACTTACACATGCTAGTTACTAGAAGCAATGGTGATCATTTTTCAAGTTTAAAGAATAAAATCCATGCGTATGATAGAATCATATATATCATGTGAACTAAAACAAGGCATGATCATCAATAGATATTCAAAAGCATATACTAGCAAGAATGAGTAAAGACAGTTCAATCATATAATAGAAGAAAGCTCAAAGTGTGATATATGAATATGCATGATATTAACTACCACAAAAAGACTCAAATAAAAGTGTAAAGAAGAAAGAAAAGACTCAAAATATCCTAAAAAGGATACACAACTCCTAAATCCCCTCGCAAACGCTCAAAAGTAGTCCGATCTAGGGGTTTGGTAAGAATGTCAGCCAACTGATGATGGGTATCAACATGAACAAGGTCAATGACACCATTCTCATATTGATCCCTTAGAAAGTGAAAGTGTGCATCAATATGTTTGGTTTTTAAATGAAGACATGAGGTTTTTTCCTACACTAATCGCACCGGTGCCGTAACAAAATAAAGGAACTCTAGCAGGGAAAGACAATCCAAAATCTTTCAAAGTTGAAATCATCCAAACCAACTATGAGCATCAGCTAGTAGCAGCTACTTACTCAGCCTTTGTGGTGGAAAGTGCAACTCTAGATTGCTTACGCGAAGACCAAGAAACAAGCAAAGAACCAAGGAACTAGCAAGTAGCGGAAGTCGACTTGCGATCCAGCCGGCACCCACCAAAATCAGTGTCAAAAAAGCTAGATAACACAACAGATAATGATGTAGAATAACAAAGACCAAGATTGGACACATAGGTAAGATACCTGAAAATGCGCTTGACAGCCTACTGATGAGATGCACGTGGTGAAGACTGGAAGCGTGCACACAATCCCATGGCAAAATAAATGTCTGGTCTCTTCGCTGTCAGGTACAGAAGCGATCTGATCATCCCTCGATACTCTCTCTCATTGACCTTGATGTCGCTCTCGTCCTTGTCTAGGTCCCCGGATGTGCCCATGGGTGTCACCTAAGACTTCAGCTCTCCACCGAAGTCAAACTTCTTCAGCATGTCTCGTATGTACTTGCTCTGGTAGATGAAGATGTCATCCATGATCTTCTTGATTTGGAGCCCTAGAAAGTAATTGAGCTCACCCATGAGGCTCATCTCAAACTCCCTGTGCATCTGCTCAAAAAACTTGGACACAAGCTCATAAGTAGAACCACCGAAAATAATATTATCCATGTAAATCTGAGCAATCAAGAAATCAGAACCATCTCTAAGCAAGAAAAGAGTTTTGTCCACATAAACCATCACAAAGCCATTCCCCAACAAAAATTGCTTTAAATAATCTTACCAAGCCTTGGGGGCTTTCTTCAGACCATATAAAGCTTTCTACAACTTGAAAACATGTCGAGGAAACTTAGGGTTTTCAAAATTAGGGGGGCCTGTTGTGGAAAGGGGAAGCTACGCTAGCTAGAAATTTCAAAAATTCACCCCAAAGCCCAAGAAGCATGCGCGTGTGAGATCGTAGATCGGTACCTTCTAGCATAAGATGTGCTAGGTGCAGTGAAAGAAGATGTTGAGGAAACACATCCTTGCCTATCCTCGCTTTGTTCTGGCCATTCCTCGCCAATCCAATCGGTGAAGACGACGTGGTTGTTCACGTGATGAAGTCCACGAGGTCTCTATTGGAGAAACACCTCCACGGTATCCACACATCCAAGGATGGAGATCTTCCCACGTCCGCATGCTAGCACTGCTCATGACAAAAGGGAGATCCTCAATCTAAACTTTTGAGATTAAGAAAGGGAGGAGAGGAGTTCTTTGTGGCTAGGTCTAAACTATCAAAAACTTGTTCTCTAAGACCTCCTCCTCCTATCTTTGTATAGGCACAAGAGCCCCTAGTTTCCAGCATCTCGAAACCAACAAATCAGTTACAACCGATTTGTGCTCTAACAGATCCAATCTATTTTACTTAGGCCAGAACTTCCGATACACATATCAGAAGTTCCGATCACTACAATTTTCCTGATTCTAAATCGGAACTTCCGGTTTTAACTCTCTGTCTCTAATTAGAAATTATCGGAACTTCTGATTTGAGCTCTGTGTTTTCTAATTCAGATAATAATTGGAGCTTCCGATCCAACCAGAATTTTCTTGGGCATAAGAACCATTTCTTTGCATGTTTCTTAATCCATCCCCTTAAGTGTGTGATCGAATAGGTTCATACACCAACGGTTGTTCACCAGAATCCTTTTTTTGACTCTCTGATCAATAGCGGTACCTAGCAGCACATATTGACCCCCAAAAGCATACAAAATCAATTTTCACTGAACCTTTGATATACACAAGCACCAGTCCCTTTACCACCCAACATCAGTCAAGCTCAAGGTGAGATTCGTGCCACTGTTGTTTGATAGCTCGACATTTTCACTTGAACAAGTATCGGATTCAAATCATAACTAACTCTTTAGTCATAGTGGCATGGCCATGCACTTTTCCAATCCAATATCTCGAGGGGCCCAGAGATGTCTCTCCCGTTATTAGGAGGTGTAAATTCTATCTTGACCGCTCACATCCCAAGACATGTTTCACAACACACCTGAAAACAACCCTTATTACTACCCTGTTATGGAATAGCATTAAGAAGCATCTAAGTGTGTCACTACGCATTCTGGAATGAAATGACGATCTCAGATCTAAGGACTCTGCAGGTACAACATTTGAGATGTGAGAAACCAAGGGTGGTTTCGGTGTTGTGATGAGTGATTGACAGACTTTTACCCTCTGTTCGAAGGGTACCTCCGAAGGGGCTTCGGAGGTGGTACCTCCGAAGGGTGTTCGGAGGTGTGTCACCGGAGTGTGTTCGGTGTTTGCTTGCTGCAGCTGTGCAGCGGAGTGTACCTGTCGGAGGGGTCCGACAGTATGCAATGACTGGGTTCGTACCGAGGGCTTCGGTACTTTGGGCGGTACACCGGAGTGTGTGCCGAAGGTTGCTAACCCGGAGAGGTCTCCGGAGTACTGGATACACTTGTTTGCTTGTCGGTGGTGCGCAGGGACTTCGGAGGTGACGGACAGGGTTCGAGCCGGGTGAACCTGGGTCAAGCGGGTGGCTTGATGCCAGGGGAGCGGGGAGCTCCGTCACGGTGGCTGCGAAGGTGGTCCGGGTCGGTCCTCGGGTCGAGGCGCGCCAGGTGAAGGCAGAGAGTGCGGAGTGTGGCTCCGGCTAAAGGTACTCCGAGACAAAGTCCTCGGAGGTGAGGCACTTCGAAGGTACTCCGAATGGAGTGACTTCGGAGTTGGTGGACCAAGTCCTCTGCGGAGGCGAGGAGTTCGAAGTGTGCTCCGGAGGGAGACACTCGAAGGTACCCGACGAAGGTCTCAGAAGTCAAGGTGCATCGAAGGCATGGTCCGGGTGAGGCTCGTCGTGGAGTGTGCTCGGGGAGAGGCACTGCGACGGAGTGCTCATGGAATGCTTCATGCGGAGGCCTTGGACGAAGGAGGGACTTCGAAGGGTGGTACTCCGAAGGTGGGGCTTCGGAGTGAGGTTGTCTTGTGGTGCTTCGGCCATGCATGGCTTCGGTACACGGACGGACGGTGTTCGAGCTGGGAGTAGCTGCAAAGCCGTGGTGATCCACTCCGGAGGTGGTGGTGCGAAGGCCCAAGGGCTTTGACGGCTTCGGCTTAAAACCGTCACTGTATCGAAGGACTTCTTCGGCGGAGCGAAGGCCAACAGGCTGCAGGCTTCTCGCCGAAGCTTCCGCACCCCTCGCGTGTGAAGGGAGGTTCCAGAAGTCAACACTGTAAAGGCTGACACTGTCTGTTCTGAAAAAAAGGCTGACACTGTTCCCTCTGCAGCTGACAGAGAAGCCTCCAAAATAAAGGTGGACTACCTTTTGTACCCCTTAGTTCTGAAGAGACAAATCTGTTGTAAACCCTAGGGGTAAAGTAGTCACTTCCTTAGGATGAAGCCGTGGGCTATAAATATGGGGGCTCGGTAGGTAACATTTAACACTTTGAGCAGTTACTGTTGAGCTCCTGTAGACAGACCTCGCTGTATTCATTCTGAGTTCAATTCATTTCAGTGTTCCTTGTTCAAGCGGCGAAGCCCTGTTTTTCTTGTGCTTTTTGCTTGAGCTCGCTTTGCATACTTCGCTAGTTTAGTGCACCGAAGCCTGTTGAGGCGAAGGTAGTTTTTCGTGCGAGGTGTGCTTTGTCAGTGTGCGTTCGCTCTGTGTAACAGGAGGTGTAACCTCGCTGCTTACTAGCGTAGCCCTGACCGAGGCCCGTTGTGCTTCATGTGTCGAAGCCCTTAGCGTAGTCCATTTGCGTGTGCGTGTAGACCTTCGGGTACGAAGCCCAGCACCAGTTGCTGTCGCCAAGTACTTGGTCGAAGTCCTCAGAGGGCTGTCCACTCTTGCGAAGGGTGAAGTGCGAAGTCTGCTCAAAGCACCCTATGTGCGGAGCCTGCACTGACTTAGCAGAGTAGGTTTTCGAGGGTTGTAAGTGGAGCGAAGTCTTCTTGACTTCGAACTTTTGCCTCTCCGAAGCCTGTGTTCGAAGGTGTCGAAGTACCTCCGAACCAGACCTTCGAAGGCTGTGTTCGAAGCCTGTTCCGCAGAAGACAGAACAGAACCGAAGGCTAAGTTTTAGCCCAGAAATTTTAAAAGCTCCCATTCACCCCCCCTCTGGTCGCCGTTTCCGGTCCAACAATTGGTATCAGAGCATGGTTAAGATCACCAGTTGACCTTAACCGGTTTTGTGATCTGTTGGCGACATGGATAGAGGCAGTAAAATTCCTCTGTTCGATGGGACAGATTTTGCATACTGGAAGGTGCGCATGGAGGCTTACTTGTTAAGCCAAGGAAATGCAATTTGGGAGATTGTGGACTCACAATACTCCATCCCTGATACCCGCACCACTCAAACCGAAAAAGATCAGTATATTGCCAACTCGAAGGCAAGGAACATACTGTTCATTGGTTTGAGTCGGAGTGAGTTTGATAGGGTGCAGCACCTTAGGACTGCTAGGGAGATTTGGACAACACTCACTGTCTTTCATGAGGGCTCTGCTCAGATTAAGGCCAGGCGCCAAAGCACCTACAATCAACAGTATCAGCTGTTTGTTCAGGCACCTGGTGAATCTGTAGATGCCATGTTTTCTCGCTTTGACGCGATAGTGAGTAACTTGCGATCCAACGGGACGCTTGCTTACAGTGATCACGATAGGGCTATCAAGCTTCTCTATGCTCTTGACCGTAGCATATGGGAAGTGAAGATATCCAGCATTGAGGAGTCCACAGACTATGACACTCTAACCTGTGATGAACTCTTTAGCAAGCTGAAGTCCACAGAGATTGCCAAGGCATCTCTTGCAGTGCACAGAAGCTCTTTGCCACAGCCATTGGCATTGGTTTCTAGCACTAGCCGTGGCACCACTGCAGAACCAAGCACATCAGGCACTTGTGTTCTTGCAGATGGTTTTGCTTTGTCCTCCCTGGTCCTCCGTCACAAAGGAGCAGGTGGACACTCTAGCTGATGATGAGCTTGCTCTCATTGCCCGGAGGTTCACCCGCTTTCATCATGAGAGACGGGATCAGAGGAGAAGTGGTTTTAGTGGCTGCTATGAATGTGGCGACACCTCTCACATTAAGGCAAATTTCCCCAAGGTCAAAAAGAGAGATGAGAGTGACCGCCCCAAATTCCACAAAAAGGAGAGGAAGCCCTTTGTGAAGGGCAAGCGCGGCAAGATGGCTAAGAAAGTAGCCAAGGCCGCTTCCAGAGCATTTGTTGCTGCTCTCAGCGACATCGACACATCCTCAACTGAGGAGTCGAGCTCTGAGGAGGAGGAGTCCCCAAGGAAGGAGGACAAGAAGGACAAGAAGGGACGTGACTTCACCGGCCTTTGCTTCATGGCCGACAGCGATCACAGCGGCGATGAGCTTGACTCATCTGAGGTAAACCTATCATCTGACCAGCTTCTAATTAAATTAGATGAGCTGAATGAAGTAGTGCTTGGTCAGGATAGATTACTTGTGCAAGCCGCTAGAGAAAGAAAAGACCTTAGACTTAGGCTAGAAAATATGTCTACTGAATATGCCATGCTTAAGTCTAAATTTGATGATGCTGAATGTGAGTCTTGTTCTGTTGTCATGGGTGAGCTTGCTCAGTTGCGTTCTGTTCATGCTCAAACTCTCTCTGAGCTTGAGACTGCACAGAAGCAGCTTTTGGAGGTGGATTCTAGACCTCATGATGTTATTAATTGCATGAACTGCTCTTTATTACGCGATAGCATTAATTTACGTGATAAGCATGTTCATGATTTGGAGGCTAGATTGGAGAGGGCCGGTAGTTCTAAGGATGTGCAGCCTGTGTGTGACACTTGCATTACCCTTAAGGACCAGCTAGGCACTGTTAGAGAGCGAGCTGAGAACCTCATGTCAGAAAATGAATACCTTCTTTCCGTGGTAAATAAATGCACTGAAGGGAAGGGTAGGATGGATTTGCTCTTGGCCAAGACCAAGTTGTGTGCTGATAGAGCCGGGGTAGCTCTAGGTTTGGGTTTTGAGAGGATAGCTTCAGACAGTAAGCCCAAAACTGTTTTTACCTCTCCTACCACCCTAGAGAAAGAGAGAGCTCTGTTAGACACCCCATCAGCCAAAAGGCCTACCCATCCACCAAAGAAAACCACTCCTCCTACCAAGAAAAATCCTCCCAAGAAAACCACACAGAAGAAACCCAAGGAGCCTGTGAGAGTTGCTCCTGTGACCCATGAGAGTGCCCCCAAGAGAGTGTTTCATTGTTCTTATTGTCAGCGGGCGGGTCATTTGATTGGTTTCTGTTTCCGTCGCATCAAGGATGAGCGACGTGCACAGGCGATGAGCTATCAGGACATGCATTACCCATCTTTAGGTATGCATGAGTCTGAGTTTTACTCTCGTCCTGTTTTTGAGGCTCCTCGTGCTTCTCGGAGAGGTTTTGCTCCTCGAGGTGTTCACCATGTTCCATATGGTGGTAGACCTCGGGCGAGTAGCTTTGTACCTCGTCAGAGTAGGAGACTCGACATGCTTTGCGTTCTTTGCATGTAGGTAGACCTCGCACTTTGCATCAGTCTGATTATTATGTGCGTAGACCGTCTGCTTTTACTGTGCCTACTACTCGTGTCACTCAGTGCTGGATGCCTCGTCATTATTTTACTCACCCCAGCACTGAGCGATCGAGGCATTCTTATCATGTGTAGGCGACAGGTCGAGGCTTGGAGGGCACGTGGATCATGGACTCCGGTTGTTCGCGCCACATGACCGGAGATGTAAATTGGTTCTCCAGCCTCACAACAACCAAGCAAAGGGAACATATCACCTTCGGAAACAATCGAAGGAGTAGAGTGAAAGGTAAAGGTGTGGTAAAAATTAATTCGAACTTCACTCTCAAAGATGTTGCTTTGGTTGAGAACCTGGGATACAATTTGCTGTCTGTATCTCAGTTGCTTGATGAGGGCTTCGAAGTGCGATTTCATCGCGATACTTCGCAAGTGCTCAATTCTGATGGCGTTGTGGTGTGTAAGATCTTTAGGGTTGGGAGAGTTTTTGGAGCTGATTTTTCAGAGTCGTCTGGTTCTTCTCATTGTCTTGTTGCACATTCGACTTCTGAGCTTTGGAAGTGGCATAGGAGACTAGGGCATATGAGCTTTGAGTTGCTCGCTCGTTTGAGCGCCCTAGGTCTGATCCGAGGATTGCCCAAGCTCAAGTTTGAGAAGAATTTAGTTTGCGCTCCTTGTCGACATGGAAAAATGATTGCCGCTTCGCATTCGCCAGTCACCACTGTGATGACTGAACAGCCCGGAGAACTTCTCCATATGGACATTGTAGGTCCCTCTCGGGTTAGTTCTTTAGGCGGCAAGTGGTATGTACTTGTTATTGTCGACGATTTCTCTCGCTACTCTTGGGTCTTCTTTCTTGCCAGCAAGGATGAAGTGTTTTCACACTTTCGGAGCTTGGCTTTGAGACTTTTCACTGAACTCCCAGGTGCATTAAAATTCATTCGAAGCGATAATGGCACCGAGTTCAAAAATAGTCTCTTTGTTGACTTTTGCATGGAGCATGGCATAGAACATCAATTCTCTGCTCCGCGGGTTCCTCAACAGAACGGTGTTGTTGAGAGGAAAAACCGCACTTTGGTTGAGATGGCTAGGACGATGCTTGATGAGCATAGGACTCCTAGAAAATTCTGGGCTGAGGCCATGAACACTGCTTGCTACATCTCAAACCGAATCTTCTTGCGCTCAATTTTAAATTTGACATCTTATGAGCTGCGTTTTGGGAGACAGCCCAAGGTTACTCATCTTCGAGTTTTTGGCTGTCGCTGCTTTATCCTAAAACGTGGTAACTTGGATAAATTTGAGTCGCGATCTTCTGACGGGATCTTTTTGGGTTATACTACTCATGGTCATTCTTATCGTGTTTATAACTTGGAAACTAACACTATCATCGAGTCATGTGATGTGACTTTTGATGAATCAACCCCCTCTGTAGTTCTGCTCTTGAACAGGCAAATGAACATGACATGGAACAGACCTTATTCGAAGATGAAGATCCCGGAGAATTCGAGGATGATCCCCTACTACCCTCGACATCGACCCCCGAAGTTGACCCCGCTTCTACTACTTCGGCACGAGGTCCCGAAGCGACTACCTCAACATCGGTCATCTTGGATCACTCCAACGCACAAGTTGAGGGGGAGACTGCATCCCGCCGCGAGGCTCCACATCATGTCCAAAGGATGCATCCTCCCGAGCAGATCATTGGTGAGCTTGATCAAAGGGTAACACGTTCTCACGCTCATTTCACTAATGCTGCTTTTGTTGCTTCTTTCGAGCCCTTAGATGTTAGTCATGCACTTTCTGATTCTAGTTGGATCAATGCCATGCATGAAGAGCTTGAGAATTTCGAAAGAAACCAAGTCTGGACTTTAGTTGATCCTCCGCCAAATGTTCATTTCATTGGAACAAAATGGATTTTTAAAAATAAACAAGGGGAGGATGGAACAATTGTTAGAAATAAGGCTAGACTTGTAGCTCAGGGCTTTTCTCAACTAGAAGGGATTGATTTTACTGAAACTTTTGCACCTGTTGCTCGCCTTGAGGCCATTAGGATTTTGCTTGCCTTTGTGACATCCCGGGGATTCAAACTCTATCAAATGGATGTCAAAAGTGCTTTTCTTAATGGCTTCATCGGTGAAGATGTGTATGTAAAACAACCCCCTGGTTTTGAAAACCCCAAGTACCCACATAAAGTCCTTAAACTTCATAAGGCTCTTTATGGACTCAAGCAGGCCCCTCGGGCTTGGTATGATAGACTTAAGTCTTTTCTGCTTGAGCGAGGGTATTTGATGGGCTCTGTTGATAAAACATTGTTTACTCTCAAGCATGGCAAAGATTTCCTCCTAGTTCAGATTTATGTGGATGATATCATCTTTGGTGGCTCTTCTCATGCTTTGGTTGCCGAGTTTGCAGATACCATGAGCAGGGAATTTGAAATGTCGATGATGGGTGAACTCACCTTTTTCCTTGGTTTGCAAATCAAGCAAAGCAAACAAGGTACTTTTGTCCACCAGACAAAGTACACCAAGGACCTGCTCAAGAAGTTCGACATGTCCGATGCGAAGCCCCTCGCCACTCCAATGGCTACATCTGTAGCATTGGACCCTGACGAAGATGGAGAAGCCATAGATCAGAAGGAGTTCCGGAGCATGATCGGCTCCCTCCTCTACTTGACTGCCACGAGGCCGGACATACACTTCGCAGTATGTCTGTGCGCTCGTTTTCAGGCTTCGCCACGAGCTTCGCACCGCCAAGCGGTAAAGCGCATCCTAAGGTATCTCAAACACACCCTTGAGTTTGGCATATGGTATTCATCGTCTTCATCTTTATGTCTTAGAGGTTATTCAGATGCGGATTTTGCTGGGTGTAGAATTGATAGGAAGAGTACCTCTGGTACTTGTCATTTTCTGGGTACGTCTCTGGTTTGCTGGTCTTCCCGCAAACAGTCTAGTGTTGCACAATCAACGGCTGAGGCCGAATATGTTGCTGCAGCTAGCTGTTGCTCTCAGATTTTGTGGATGGTCTCCACTTTGCGGGATTTCGGGTTAGATTATAAAAGTGTTCCACTTTTCTGTGATAACACTAGTGCTATTTGTATTGCAAACAACCCGGTTCAGCACTCCAGAACCAAACACATTGATGTACGGTATCATTTTCTCAGAGATCACAATGAGAAGGGTGATATTGAACTTCAATATGTTGATACCCAACACCAGCTTGCCGATATTTTTACAAAACCCCTCGATGCTTCTCGATTTGCTTACTTGCGTGGGGAACTTGGCATTTGTCACCCTTATGGCATTTTGTGAGGGGGAGCTGATTTTAATTGTCTTGCATATGCTCATTATGTGTGGAATTGCACTTACATCTTTTGCTATTATATGCCTGCTTTTAATTCAAAGAAATCATGTCAGCTCAGCTCTATGAAATATGTCTGGAACAATGATTGTGCATGATGTTTTATTTTCTAAAAATCAAAACTTGCTCACCGCACAATCTTGTATCTAGCTTGTTTAGGCTGGACTGCTTTTAGCTATCTTTTATCTACTTGACAGCAATACACTGTTCTTTGGATGCTAAAATTTGCAACTTGAAAAATGTGTTCATTATTCATGGATATTCATCAAAATATTTCATTCAAAAGCAAAAATCCATGATTTGCCTGGTTTAAATGAAAAGATCCAGGAGGGTTTGTTTGTCGCACTACTCTATTCTGGACTGCTTACCATTGCACTTTGGTCTGAACTGGGATAGTGTAGTGTATGCCAAAATCACCACCTTAAGCTTCAGATGGCTTTCATGCCTAGGCTTGGCTTGATTGGAAAGTATAAGGTGGACAAACAAATAACCCCTGGCATTAAGAAAAAGAACAACAAAATTAATTAATCATCAAGTTTGCTTTGACAGCTCCTTTTAAACAAGACTTGTCTGTCTAGGGTAGACTTTGTTAGCTTTGCGCAGTCCTTGCCTTCACATGTCTAGCTACTTTGATTAAGTGGTGATGCTTTTTACTTCAAAATGACAAAATCACATGCCATCATCTTGTTTCACAGATTGTTAAATTGAGCTGAGCACATGATCCTTGATGTTACTGTTGGCATATTTTTGCATTATATGGCCTTGCAATTCTATTCATTTTGAAGCTTTGCATCTTTGAATGCTCCTTGATGCTTGCATTGCCAAAGGGGGAGAGCTTTGCGATGTTCTCTACCGTAAGAAGCATAATTTCTTTAGGGGGAGAGATTTTTGACATAAAGGGGGAGAAAAATTTGCTCAACTCAGGGGGAGTTTTTATCAAGGGGAGATTTGCCAAAAAGGGCTTTTACACTTTTAAGAAAAGGGGAGAAAAATTTCTTTTATCAAGTGACATGCTTTGGCTCTTTTCTGAGTTTTTATGGTCACTTGTGTGCTGAAAATTTTAAATTTTCTTGAACTTGGATTTGGTTGTCAATGCACTCATCAAGGGGGAGATTGAGAAACCAAGGGTGGTTTCGGTGTTGTGATGAGTGATTGACAGACTTTTACCCTCTGTTCGAAGGGTACCTCCGAAGGGGCTTCGGAGGTGGTACCTCCGAAGGGTGTTCGGAGGTGTGTCACCGGAGTGTGTTCGGTGTTTGCTTGCTGCAGCTGTGCAGCGGAGTGTACCTGTCGGAGGGGTCCGACAGTATGCAATGACTGGGTTCGTACCGAGGGCTTCGGTACTTTGGGCGGTACACCGGAGTGTGTGCCGAAGGTTGCTAACCCGGAGAGGTCTCCGGAGTACTGGATACACTTGTTTGCTTGTCGGTGGTGCGCAGGGACTTCGGAGGCGACGGACAGGGTTCGAGCCGGGTGAACCTGGGTCAAGCGGGTGGCTTGATGCCAGGGGAGCGGGGAGCTCCGTCACGGTGGCTGCGAAGGTGGTCCGGGTCGGTCCTCGGGTCGAGGCGCGCCAGGTGAAGGCAGAGAGTGCGGAGTGTGGCTCCGGCTGAAGGTACTCCGAGACAAAGTCCTCGGAGGTGAGGCACTTCGAAGGTACTCCGAATGGAGTGACTTCGGAGTTGGTGGACCAAGTCCTCTGCGGAGGCGAGGAGTTCGAAGTGTGCTCCGGAGGGAGACACTCGAAGGTACCCGACGAAGGTCTCAGAAGTCAAGGTGCATCGAAGGCATGGTCCGGGTGAGGCTCGTCGTGGAGTGTGCTCGGGGAGAGGCACTGCGACGGAGTGCTCATGGAATGCTTCATGCGGAGGCCTTGGACGAAGGAGGGACTTCGAAGGGTGGTACTCCGAAGGTGGGGCTTCGGAGTGAGGTTGTCTTGTGGTGCTTCGGCCATGCATGGCTTCGGTACACGGACGGACGGTGTTCGAGCTGGGAGTAGCTGCGAAGCCGTGGTGATCCACTCCGGAGGTGGTGGTGCGAAGGCCCAAGGGCTTTGACGGCTTCGGCTTAAAACCGTCACTGTATCGAAGGACTTCTTCGGCGGAGCGAAGGCCAACAGGCTGCAGGCTTCTCGCCGAAGCTTCCGCACCCCTCGCGTGTGAAGGGAGGTTCCAGAAGTCAACACTGTAAAGGCTGACACTGTCTGTTCTGAAAAAAAGGCTGACACTGTTCCCTCTGCAGCTGACAGAGAAGCCTCCAAAATAAAGGTGGACTACCTTTTGTACCCCTTAGTTCTGAAGAGACAAATCTGTTGTAAACCCTAGGGGTAAAGTAGTCACTTCCTTAGGATGAAGCCGTGGGCTATAAATATGGGGGCTCGGTAGGTAACATTTAACACTTTGAGCAGTTACTGTTGAGCTCCTGTAGACAGACCTCGCTGTATTCATTCTGAGTTCAATTCATTTCAGTGTTCCTTGTTCAAGCGGCGAAGCCCTGTTTTTCTTGTGCTTTTTGCTTGAGCTCGCTTTGCATACTTCGCTAGTTTAGTGCACCGAAGCCTGTTGAGGCGAAGGTAGTTTTTCGTGCGAGGTGTGCTTTGTCAGTGTGCGTTCGCTCTGTGTAACAGGAGGTGTAACCTCGCTGCTTACTAGCGTAGCCCTGACCGAGGCCCGTTGTGCTTCATGTGTCGAAGCCCTTAGCGTAGTCCATTTGCGTGTGCGTGTAGACCTTCGGGTACGAAGCCCAGCACCAGTTGCTGTCGCCAAGTACTTGGTCGAAGTCCTCAGAGGGCTGTCCACTCTTGCGAAGGGTGAAGTGCGAAGTCTGCTCAAAGCACCCTATGTGCGGAGCCTGCACTGACTTAGCAGAGTAGGTTTTCGAGGGTTGTAAGTGGAGCGAAGTCTTCTTGACTTCGAACTTTTGCCTCTCCGAAGCCTGTGTTCGAAGGTGTCGAAGTACCTCCGAACCAGACCTTCGAAGGCTGTGTTCGAAGCCTGTTCCGCAGAAGACAGAACAGAACCGAAGGCTAAGTTTTAGCCCAGAAATTTTAAAAGCTCCCATTCACCCCCCCTCTGGTCGCCGTTTCCGGTCCAACAAGATGACAACTGATGGCACAATACAATAACAATCCCAGCAGTATCTCAAGTGGTTCTATCCAACACCATGTTCACCAACATGTGTCCACATCACTGATTTGACATATCTATGTCTATGATCTGTGAAACATGATCATCAATCAGTTAGATGTGCTAATCTATATGTCATCATTGTTCCACACGATGACAAGGTCAGGGATCCTTTTTGAAAAATATTGTTATAACACAAATAGTTTCACATAACAAGTCATCAACTCATTAATCAAATGTAAACGACATTTATTCAAGGAACAAGATAACAATTATCCTCACACATTAGCATAGACACTAATAGCATCTTCAACATACACATGACTCACTCATGCAAGTATCTAATACCCATGGAGCTCAGGTGCGCCTCATGCTTGGGCTGTGGAAGAGGCTTTGTCAATGGATCCGCCATGTTCAAATTCGTGTGCACCTTGCAAATCTTCACATTACCTCTCTCAATGATCTCACGAATCAAGTGTTTTGCTGAAGTATATGTTTGGACTTCTGGTATGACCTATGCTCCTTGGCTTGTGCAATGGCACCACTATTATCACAATAGAGGTCCACTTGACTGGACGCACTAGGAACAACACCCAACTCACAAACAAACTTTCTGATCCCAATGACCTCCTTCGTAGCTTCTAAAGCGGTGATATACTCAGCTTCTATTGTAGAATCGACCACCGTCTCTTGCTTGGAACTCTTCCACTTTATCAATCTAAAAGCTAGCATCAGTGTAACCACTTACAACGAGCTCCTCTTCACCACCGTACACTAGGAACATTTCATCAGTCATTCTCAAGTACTTGAGGATACTCTTTATTACGACCCAATGACTTTAACCCGGGTTCAATTGGTATCTACTCGTAACACTTAGAGCATATGAAACATTTGGGTGTGTACACAACATGGCATACATGATGTATCCAATTGCTGAGGCATACGGGATCACACTCATCTTCTCTAGCTCATTAGGTTTCGTAGAACAATGAGTCTTACTAAGAGAAATACCATGTGACATTTGCAGAAAACCCTTCTTGGAATTCTGCATTTTGAACCATTTCAAAACCTTGTCAATGTACATACTCTGGCTTAATCCAATTAGCTGCTTTGATCTATCTCTATACATCTTTATGCCCAAAATGTATGCTACCTCTCCAAGATATTTCTTCAAAAAACTATTTTTCAGTGAAGTCTTAATAGCATTCAACAAAGGAATGCCATTTCCGATCAATAATATGTCATCCACATACAAGACTAGAAACACAAGTGGGCTGCCACTAGCATTCTTGTAAGCACAAGGCTCTTCTTTGTTTTTGCTTCAGTCCATAAATGGACTTCTACAACTTACAAACTTTCCCAGCACTTTCTGGATCGTGAAGACCTTCAGGTTGTGTCATGTAAACATCCTCACTTAAGTTTCCATTCGGGAATGTCGTCTTGACGTCCATTTGCCATATCTCATAATCAAAAAATGTGGCAATTGCTAGGATGATCTGAATAGACTTAAGCATAGCGACGAGCAAAAAGTTTCATCATAATCAACACCTTGAATCTGTCTGAAACCTTTCGCCACCAATCGTGCCTTATAGATGTGAACATTTTCATCAACGTCTATCTTTTTCTTTAAGATCCATTTATACTCAATAGTTTTTACACCATTGAGTGAATCAGCCAAGTTCCAACTTGGTTTTCTCACATGGACTCCAACTCGAATCCAATGGCTCCAAGCCATTTCTCAGAGTCTGGTGCCATCACTGCTTCCGCATAGGTCTTAGGCTCATCGTTGCCAACAACAACATGTCACCCTGCCCAGTGGTAAAAAACATGTACCGATCTAGCGCGTGACTCACCCTCCTAGACCTTTGTGGGGCTGGCATCTCTACAACAGGCTCCGCAACACCTTGTGCATCCTGTTGTTGTTCAGTGGGATCTAGAACACCTTCTAGGGGCTCTCGAACCTCTTCGAGATGCACCATCTTCCCACTAACTCTTTTTGAGAGAAACTCTTTATCTAGGAATACACCATTTCCAGACATAAACAATTTGCCCTCTTCTCTATTATAGAAATAGTATCCTTTGGTTTCCTTAGGATACCCCACAAAGAAGCACTTTTCAGACTTAGGAGTGAGCTTGTCAGACGTCAAACAATTGACATAAACCTCACATCCCCAAATATTTGGAATAGACAAACTAGGACGCCTCCTAGACCACATCTCATATGGCATCTTCTTACTAACTTAGATGGAACTCTATTTATCGTGAAAGCGATGATTTCTAGAGTGAGTCCCCAAAAGGATAATGGAAGATCAGCATGACTCATCATAGACCGAACCATGTCCAACAAGGTGTGGTTCCTTTGCTCAGACACTCCGTTCCATTGGGGCATGTCAGGTGAAGTCAGCTATGGAACAATTCCACACTGCTTTAGATGATCACTAAACCCATGGCTCAAATATTCACCTCCACGATTAAATCATAGAAATTTAATTGTATTTCCCGTATGATTTTGTACTTCATTTTGGAACTCCTTAAATGTTTTCAAAGGATTCACACTTATGCCTCATCAAGTAGACATAACCATATCTACTAAAGTCATTAGTAAAAGTGATAAAGTACTGAAAACCATTCTGAGCCAATATAGCTCACTCGCCCTCTCACACTGTCCAGTGAAAGGCGTCTTTATCATTTTGCCAAGTAAGCAAGACTCGCATGTGTCATATGATTCAAAATCAAATGACTCCAAAAGTCCATCACTATGGAGCTTTTGCACGCACTTCTCATTTATATGACCCAAACGGCAATTCAAGACGTATGTATGATTCAAATCATTGAGTTGTTGTTTCTTAGTACTTATGTTATAAACGTGTGCATCTTCAAGACTCAGAATATATAATCCATTCACTAATGGACAAACACCATAGAGCATGCCATTTGAAAATATTGAACAACACTTGTTCTTTATTACGAATTCAAAGCCATCTTCCTCTAAACATGAATAAGAGATAATGTTTCTGCCTAAGGTAGGAATGAAATAATAATTATTCAACTCCAAAACTAGTTCTAAAGGTAGTGACATTAAATAAACATCGACGTCCAACGATGCAACCTTTGCACTATTCTCGACGCAGACATCCAACTCACCACTTGTAAACTTTCTTACTCTACTCAGCTCCTGCAATGATTTGCAAGTATGAATCATTGATCTGGTTTAAAATACACATGAATCATTTGGACAAGTAGCATGATTAATTTCAATAACATCAATACCTAAAGTGGAAGTCACACTTCCCTTCATGTTTTTCTGCTCTTCCAGGTACACCTTGCAATTGCGCTTCCAATGCCCAGGCTTGTGGCAGTGGTGGCACACATCAGAGCTGGTAGGACCTGACTTGGACATTCCAATTGGTTTAGACTTAGCACTAAAGATCAAATCTGTAGTCTTAGCCTTGCCCTTCCTCTTTCTCTTTTTGTTGTCCTTCTAAACCATCATCACATGATTTGGAGATTTCTTGATACTCTCCTCAACAGTCTTGAGCATCCCATGCACCTCAGCTAGTGTCTTCTCCATTCCAACCATGTTGTAATTCATGATGAACGACTCAAAGCTCAGTCGGGGCGACTAGAGAATCACATCAATGGATAAGTATGGATCTAGTGGAGAATCCAGTCTCTCTAGAGTCTCAATGTAACCAATCATCCTGATCAAACGAGGACTCACTGGGCTCCCTTCAGACATACTACTCCCAAACAACACTACTACAAACCGTCACTGTAGTGGCGTTGGGCAAAACCACTGTAGTGGCGGGCCATTAGATGCCCGCCACTACAGTTGCTGGTGCTGACGGCAGCACCAGCACCCGCCACTATTGTTGGTAAAGTAGTGGCGGTCGGTGCTGACGTCATCCCGAACCGCCACTATTGTACCAATAGCAGTGGCGGTCGCTGGTGCTGCCCGCCGCTGCTAATATGGCCGCCACTAAAGTATTGATGACATCACTTGCGACCGCCACTACTATTCTAGCTATAAATGCGCAGCTTCTTCCTCCCCGAGCTCTACTGGAGTTCGCATTTAATTTTGTCCGTACAATGGCGACAAAAATCTAGATAAAGAGGGGGGAGGCTTTGTTTTCGTTTCTTTTGAAGGATTTCATTCTAGGAGGTAAATCCATGCCGAATCTCACATTTATTTTGTATTTAATCATGTATACAATGAGTTATTAGCGTTTTTCTAATTTAGGGTTTGTGAATAGAAATTTTCAAATAATCTTCCATTTACAGTGTTACCTTCTCCCAAATGAACAAATATGACCCTCCTCACAATTATTCATCACTTGTATATTGATTTACGTCATTTTAATCTCTTTTTTAATTTGATTTATGATTATAGATCTAGAGTTATGTTGTTTGGAGAGAGAGAGAAACCAATATAGTTAATTTATTTAATAATTTTTTCTGCTTAATAAGTAGTTTTAATTAAAGCATTGATGATTTTAATTAATGTTGTTATGAGCGATAATAAATCAATATATTTTCAAATTGTAAATTACTAAAATTAACAATAATGATTTTATTAATATTTTTTCAAATAATATATGAGAAACCAAGGGTTGGTTTCAGTGTTTGTGATGAGTGATTGACAGGCTTTTTACCCTCTGGTTCGAAGGGTACCTCCGAAGGGTGTTCGGAGGTTGGACCTCCGAAGGTGTTCGGAGGAGGGTACCTCCGGAGGGGTTTCGGAGGTTGTACCTCCGAAGGGTGTTTGGAGGTGGTTTCACCAAAGTGTGTTCGGTGGCTGGTTGCTGCAGCTGTGCAGCGGAGTGTGCTTGTTGGAGGGGTCCGACAGTACATGATGACTGGGTGTGTACCGAAGGCTTCGGTACTTTGGGCGGTACACTGAAGTGTGTACCGGAGGTAGCTAACCCGGAGAGGTCTCCGGAGTACTAGATACACTTGTCTGTTTGTAGCAGGTGAACCTGGGTCAAGCGGGAGGCTTGATGCCAGGGGAGCGGGGAGCTCCGTCACGGTGGTTGCGAAGGTGGTCCGGGTCGGTCCTCGGGTCGAGGCGTGCCAGGTGAAGGCAAAGAGTGCGGAGCGTGGCTCCGGCTGAAGGTACTCCGAGACAAAGTCCTCGGAGGTGAGGCACTTCGAAGGTACTCCGAATGGAGTGACTTCGGAGTTGGTTGGAACAAGTCTTCTGCGGAGGCAAGGAATTCGAAGTGTGCTCCGGAGGGAGACATTCGAAGGTACCCGACGAAGGTCTTAGAAGTCGAGGCGCATCGAAGGCATGGTCCGGGTGAGGCTCGTCGAGGAGTGTGCTCGGGGAGAGACACTGTGACGAAGTGCTCATGGACTGCTTCGTGCGGAGGCCTTGGACAAAGGAGGGACTTCGAAGGGTGGTACTCCAAAGGTGGGGCTTCGGAGTGAGGAAGGCTTCGGAGCGAGGCTAGCTCCGGAGCGAGGTTGACTTGAGGTGCTTCGGCCTGCATGGCTTCGGTACACGGACTGACGGAGTTCGAGCTGGGAGTAGCTGCGAAGCCGTGGTGGTCCACTTCGGAGGTGTTGGTGCGAAGGCCCAAGGGCTTTGACGGCTTCGGCTCAAAACCGTCACTGTATCGGAGGCCATCTTCGGCGAAGCGAAGGCCAAATGGCTCAAGGCTTCTCGCCGAAGCTACCGCACCCTCGCGTGCGAAGGGAGGCTCCAGAAGGTCAAAGACTACAAAGGCTGACACTGTCTGTTCTGTAAAAAGCTGACGCTGTCCCCTCTGCAAAGCTGACAGAGAAGCCTCCAGAATAAAGGTGGACTACCTTTTGTACCCCTCTGTTCTTTAGAGACAAAACAGGTGTAAACCCTAGGGGTAGTGTAGTCATTTCACTTGGGTGAACTGTGGGCTATAAATATGGGAGCTCGGTAGGTAACATTTAACACTTTGAGCATTTACTGTTGAGCTCCTGTAGCCACATACCTCGCTGTATTCATCCAGAGTTCAATTCTATTTGTGTTCCTTGTTCAAGCGGCGAAGCCCTGCTTCTTTGTGCTTTTTGCTTGAGCTCGCGTTACATACCTCGCTAGTTGTAGTGCACCGAAGCCTGTCTTGGTGAAGGTTGTATTTGTGCGAAGTGTGTTTTTCAGCGTGCTGTCGCTCTATGTAACTTGAGGCTAGACCTCACAGCTTACTAGCGAAGCCCTGATCGAGGCCCGTTTTACTTCTTGTGTCGAAGCCCTTAGCGAAGTCTGTTTGTGTGCGTGTAGACCTTCGTGTACGAAGCACAACACCAATTGCTGCTGCCAAGTACTTGGTCGAAGTCCTCAGAGGGCTGTCCACTCTTGCGAAGGGTGAAGTGTGAAGCCTGCTCGGAGCACCCTGTGTGCTGAGCCTGCACTGACTTAGCAGAGTAGATTTTCTAGGGTTGTTTGTGGAGCGAAGTCTTCTTGGCTTCGAACTTTTGCTCCTGCGAAGCCTGTGTTCGGAGCTGTCAAAGTACCTCCGAACCAGACCTTCGAAGGTTGTGTTCGAAGCCTGTTCCACAGAAGACAGAACCAAACCGAAGGCTAGTTTTTAGCCCGAAATTTTTAAAGCTCCCATTCACCCCCCTCTGGTCACCGTTTCCGGTCCAACAATTGGTATCAGAGCAGGTTAAGATCACCAGTTGACCTTAACCAGTTTTGTGATCTGTTGGCGACATGGATAGAGGCAGTAAAATTCCTCTGTTCGATGGGACAGATTTTGCATACTGGAAGGTGCGCATGGAGGCTTACTTGTTAAGCCAAGGAAATGCAATTTGGGAGATTGTGGACTCACAATACTCCATCCCTGAGACTCGCACCTCTCAGACTGAGAAGGATCAGTATAATGCCAACTCTAAGGCAAGAAATATACTGTTCATCGGTTTGAGTAGAAGTGAGTTCGATAGGGTGCAGCACCTTAGGACTGCTAGGGAGATTTGGACAACACTCACTGTTTTTCATGAGGGCTCTACGCAGATTAAGGCCAGGCGCCAAAGCACCTACAACCAACAGTATCAGCTGTTTGTGCAGGCACATGGTGAATCTATAGATGCCATGTTTTCTCGCTTTGACGTGATAGTGAGTAACTTGCGATCCAACGGGACGCTTGCTTACAGTGATCATGATAGGGCTATCAAGCTTCTCTATGCTCTTGACCGTAGCATATGGGAAGTAAAGATATCCAGCATTGAGGAGTCCACAGGTTATGACACTTTGACCTGTGATGAACTCTTTAGCAAGCTGAAGTCCACAGAGATTGCCAAGGCATCTCTTGCTGTGCACAAAAGCTCTTTGCCACAGCCATTGGCATTGGTTTCTAGCACTAGCCGTGGCACCACTGCAGAACCAAGCACATCTGGCACTTGTGTTCTTGCAGATGGTTTTGCTTTGTCCTCCCTGGTCTCCGTCACAAAGGAGCAGGTGGACACTCTGGATGATGATGAGCTTGCTCTCATTGCCAGAAGGTTCACCCGTTTTCATCATGAGAGACGGGATCAGAGGAGAAGTGGTTTTAGTGGTTGCTATGAATGTGGCGACACCTCTCACATTAAGGAAAATTGCCCAAAACTCAAGAAGAGAGACGAGAGTGAGCGCCCCAAATACCACAAGGAGAGGAAACCCTTTGTGAAGGGCAAGCGCGGCAAGATGGCTAAGAAAGTAGCCAAAGCCGCTTCCAGAGCTTTTGTTGCTGCTCTCAGCGACATCGACACTTCCTCAACTGAGGAGTCGAGCTCTGAGGAGGAGTCCCCAAGGAAGGAGGACAAGAAGGACAAGAAGGGACGAGACTTCACCGGCCTTTGCTTCATGGCCGACAGCGATCACAGCGGCGATGAGCTTGACTCATCTGAGGTAACTCTATCATCTGACCAGCTATTGATTAATTTAGATGAGCTGAATGAAGTAGTTCTTGGTCAGGATAGATTACTTGTGCAAGCCGCTAGAGAAAGAAAAGACCTTAGACTTAGGCTAGAATCTATTTCTACTGAATATGCCATGCTTAAGTCTAAATTTGATGATGCTGAATGTGAGTCCTGTTCTGTTGTCATGAGTGAGCTTGCTCAGTTGCGTTCTGTTCATGCTCAAACTCTTTCTGAGCTTGAGACTGCACAGAAGCAGCTTTTGGAGGTGGATTCTAGACCTCATGATGTTATTTATTGCATGAACTGCTCTTTATTACGCGAAAGCATTAATTTACGTGATAAGCATGTTCATGATTTGGAGGCTAGATTGGAGAGGGCCGGTAGTTCTAAGGATGTGCAACCTGTTTGTGACACTTGCATCACCCTTAAGGACCAGCTAGGCACTGTTCGAGAGCGAGCTGAAAACCTCATGTCTGAAAATGAATACCTCCTTTCCGTGGTAAACAAGTGCACTGAGGGAAAGGGTAGGATGGATTTGCTCTTGGCCAAGACCAAGTTGTGTGCTGACAGAGTAGGGGTAGCTCTAGGTTTGGGTTTTGAGAGGATACCTTCAGACAGTAAGTCCAAAACTGTTTTTACCTCTCCCACTACCTTAGAGAAAGAGAGAGCTCTGTTAGACACTCCATCAGCCAAAAAGCCTACCCAACCACCAAAGAAAGCCACTCCTCCTGCCAAGAAAAATCCTCCCAAGAAAACCACTCAGAAGAAACCCAAGGAGCCTGTGAGAGTTGCTCCTGTGACCCATGAGAGTGCCCCCAGGAGAGTTTTTCACTGTTCCTATTGTCAGCGGGCGGGTCATTTGGTTGGGTTCTGTTTTCGTCGCATCAAGGATGAGCGACGAGCTCAGGCGGTGAGTCATCAGGACATGCATTACCCATCTTTAGGTATGCATGAGTCTGAGTTTTACTATCGTCCTGCTTTTGAGGCTCCTCGTGCTTCTCGGAGAGGTTTTGCTCCTCGAGGTATTCACTATGTTCCATATGGTGGTAGACCTCGGGCTAGCAGATTTGTACCTCGTCAGAGTAGGAGACCTCGATATGTTGTTCGTTCACAGCATGTAGGTAGACCTCGCACTTTGCATCATTTTGATTTTCCTGTGCGTAGATCGTCTACTTTTACTGCGCCTACTACTCGTGTCACTCAGTGCTGGATGCCGCGTCATTATTTCACTCACCCCAGCACTGAGCGATCGAGGCATTCTTATCGTGTGTAGGCGACAGTTCGAGGCTTGGAGGGCACGTGGATCATGGACTCCGGTTGTTCGCGCCACATGACCGGAGATGCAGCATGGTTCTTCAGCCTCACCACAACCAAGCAAAGAGAACATATCACCTTCGGAAACAATCGAAGGAGTAGAGTGAAAGGTAAAGGTGTGGTAAGAATTAACTCGAACTTCACTCTCAAAGATGTTGCTTTGGTTGAAAACCTGGGATACAATTTGCTGTCTGTATCTCAGTTGCTTGATGAGGGCTTCGAAGTGCGATTCCATCGCGATACTTCGCAAGTGCTCAATTCTGATGGCGTTGTAGTGTGTAAGATCTTTAGAGTTGGGAGAGTTTTTGGAGCTGACTTTTCTGAGTCGTCTGGATCTTCTCATTGTCTTGTTGCACATTCGACTTCTGAGCTTTGGAAGTGGCATAGGAGACTAGGGCATATGAGCTTTGAGTTGCTCGCTCGTCTGAGCGCCCTAGGTCTGATCCGAGGATTGCCCAAGCTCAAGTTTGAGAAGAATTTAGTTTGCGCTCCGTGTCGACATGGAAAAATGATTGCTGCTTCGCACTCGCCAGTCACCACAGTGATGACTGAACAACCCGGAGAACTTCTCCATATGGACACTGTAGGTCCCTCTCGGGTCAGTTCTTTAGGCGGCAAGTGGTATGTATTAGTTATTGTCGACGATTTCTCTCGCTACTCTTGGGTCTTCTTTCTTGCCAGCAAGGATGAAGTGTTTTCACACTTTCGGAGCTTGGCTTTGAGACTTTTTACTGAACTCCCTGGTGCATTAAAATTCATTCGAAGCGATAATGGCACCGAGTTCAAAAATAGTCTCTTTGTTGACTTTTGCATGGAGCATGGCATAGAACATCAATTCTCTGCTCCGCGGGTTCCTCAACAAAACGGTGTTTTTGAGAGGAAGAACCGCACTTTGGTTGAGATGGCTAGGACGATGCTTGATGAGCATAGGACTCCTAGAAAATTCTGGGCTGAGGCCATGAACACTTCATGTTACATCTCTAACCGAATCTTCTTGCGTTCAATTTTAAACTTGACATGTTATGAGCTGCGTTTTGGGAGACAGCCCAAGGTTACTCATCTTCGAGTTTTTGGCTGTCGCTGTTTTATCCTAAAACGTGGTAACTTGGATAAATTTGAGTCGCGCTCTTCTGACGGGATCTTTTTGGGTTACACTACTCATGGTCATTCTTATCGTGTTTATAACTTAGAGACTAACACTGTCATCGAGTCAAGTGATGTGACTTTTGAACAGGCAAATGAACACGACATGGAACAAACCTTATTCGAAGAAGAAGATCCCGGAGATTTCGAGGATGAACCCCTACTACCCTCGACATCGACCCCCGAAGCAGACCCCGCTTCAACTACTTCGGCACGAGGTCCCGAAGCAACTACATCAACATCGGTCATCTTGGACCACTCCAACGCACAAGTTGAGGGGGAGACTGCATCCCACCGCGAGGCTCCACATCATGTTCAAAGGATGCACCCTCCCGAGCAGATCATTGGTGAGCTTGATCAAAGGGTAACACGTTCACATGCCCATTTCACTAATGCTGCTTTTGTTGCTTCTTTCGAGCCCTTAGATGTTAGTCATGCACTTTCTGATTTTAGTTGGATCAATGCCATGCATGAGGAACTTGAAAATTTTGAGAGAAACCAAGTCTGGTCTCTAGTTGATCCTCCACCTAATGTTCATTTCATTGGAACAAAATGGATTTTCAAAAATAAACAAGGAGAGGATGGGACTATAGTTAGAAACAAGGCTAGACTTGTAGCTCAGGGCTTTTCTCAACTAGAAGGGATTGATTTTACTGAAACTTTTGTACCTGTTGCTCGCCTTGAGGCCATTAGGATTTTGCTTGCCTTTGCGACATCCCGGGGATTCAAACTCTATCAAATGGATGTCAAAAGTGCTTTTCTTAATGGCTTCATAGGTGAAGATGTTTATGTAAAACAACCCCCTGGTTTTGAAAACCCCAAGTACCCACATAAAGTCCTTAAACTTCATAAGGCTCTTTATGGACTCAAGCAGGCCCCTCGGGCTTGGTATGACAGACTTAAGTCTTTTCTGCTTGAGCGAGGGTATTTGATGGGCTCTGTTGATAAAACTTTGTTTACTCTCAAGCATGGCAAAGATTTCCTCCTAGTTCAGATTTATGTGGATGATATCATCTTTGGTGGCTCTTCTTATGCTTTAGTTGCCGAGTTTGCAGATACCATGAGCAGGGAATTTGAAATGTCAATGATGGGTGAACTCACCTTTTTCCTTGGTTTGCAAATCAAGCAAAGCAAACAAGGTACTTTCATCCACCAGACGAAGTACACCAAGGACCTGCTCAAGAAGTTCGACATGACCGATGCGAAGCCCCTCGCCACTCCAATGGCTACATCTGTAGCATTGGACCCTGACGAAGATGGAGAAGCCGTAGATCAGAAGGAGTTCCGAAGCATGATCGGCTCCCTCCTCTACTTAACTGCTATGAGGCCGGACATACACTTCGCACTGTGTCTGTGCGCTCGTTTTCAGGCTTCACCACGAGCTTCGCACCGCCAAGCGGTAAAGCGCATCTTAAGGTATCTCAAACACACCCTTGAATTTGGCATATGGTATTCAACATCTTCATCTTTATGTCTTCGAGGTTATTCCGATGCGGATTTTGCTGGGTGTAGAATTGATAGGAAGAGTACCTCTGGTACTTGTCATTTTCTGGGTACTTCACTGGTTTGCTGGTCTTCCCGCAAACAGTCTAGTGTTGCACAATCGACGGCTGAGGTCGAATATGTTGCTGCAGCTAGCTGTTGCTCTCAGATTTTGTGGATGACTTCCACTTTGCGGGATTTCGGGTTAGATTATAAGAGTGTTCCACTTTTCTGTGATAACACTAGTGCTATTTGTATTGCAAACAACCCGGTTCAGCACTCCAGAACCAAACACATTGATGTGCGGTATCATTTTCTCAGAGATCACAATGAGAAGGGTGATATTGAACTTCAGTATGTTGATACCCAACACCAGCTTGCCGACATTTTTACAAAACCTCTCGATGCTTCTCGATTTGCTTACTTGCGTGGGGAACTTGGCATTTGTCACCCTTACGGCATTTTGTGAGAGGGAGCAGTTTTAGATGGATGTGCCTTTGCCAATTGTGTTGAAATTGCATTTACATCTTTTGCACTTATATGCCTGCTTATAATCCTTGACATCATGACAGCTCAGCTCTTGTTAATTTATCTGGAACATTCATGTGCATGATGCTTTCTTTTCAAAATCAAATTGTGCTCACTACTTAGTCCTGAATCTAGCATGTTTAGGCAGGACTGCTTTTAGCTATCTTTTATCTGCTTGATAGCAAGACACTGTTCATTGGATGCTAAAAATTGCAACTTGAAAAATTGTTCTACATTTTCATGGATATTCATAAAGTGCCAAACAATTGGTTCACTTAGTTAAAATCAACATCTCCATGATTTGCATGATTTAAGTGAAAAGATCCAGGTGGGTTTGTTTGTCGCACTACCCTATTCTAGACTGCTTACCATTGCACATTGGTCTGAACTGGAATAGTGTAGTGTTTGCCAAAATCATTGCCTTAAGCTTCTTATGGTTTTCATGCCTAGGCTTGGCCTGATTGGAAAGTATAAGGTGGACAAACAAATAACCCCTGGCATTAAGAAAAGAACAACAAAATTCTTTGATCATCAAGTTTGCTTTCATTGCTCCATTTGAACTGGACTTGTCTGTCTAGAGTAGAAATTGACTAGCTGTTCGCAGTCCCTGCTTTTACTTGTCTAGTTTCCTTGACTAAGTGGTGATGCTTTTATTTCAAAATGATCAACTCACATGCTTCATCATGTTTTTAGAGAATGTTAAATTGAGCTGCGCCCATGATCATTGGTGTTATTGTTGGCATATTTTTGCTTCATATGTCTTTGCAATTCTGCTCATTTCGAAGCTTTGCATCTTTTACATGCTCCTTGATGCTTGCATTGCCAAAGGGGGAGAAATTCCTCAAGAGGGCCAGACTTGCTTCGTTCTCTGCCACAAGGGGTATAATTTCCAAAGAGGAAGAACTTTTGACATAAAGGGGGAGAAGATTCTTTGTTGCCAAAAAGGGGGAAAACTTAAACTCAGGGGGAGTTTTTATCTTGAGATTTGCCGAAAGGGCTTTTACTCTTTTGAGAAAGGGGGAGGAAAATTCTTTTATCAAGTGACATGATTTGGCTCTTTTCTGAGTTTTTATGGTCACTTGTGTGCTGAAAATTTTTCATATTTTCCTGAGATTGGATTTGGTTGTCAATGCACTCATCAAGGGGGAGATTGAGAAACCAAGGGTTGGTTTCAGTGTTTGTGATGAGTGATTGACAGGCTTTTTACCCTCTGGTTCGAAGGGTACCTCCGAAGGGTGTTCGGAGGTTGGACCTCCGAAGGTGTTCGGAGGAGGGTACCTCCGGAGGGGTTTCAGAGGTTGTACCTCCGAAGGGTGTTCGGAGGTGGTTTCACCAAAGTGTGTTCGGTGGCTGGTTGCTGCAGCTGTGCAGCGGAGTGTGCTTGTCGGAGGGGTCCGACAGTACACGATGACTGGGTGTGTACCGAAGGCTTCGGTACTTTGGGCGGTACACCGAAGTGTGTACCGGAGGTAGCTAACCCGGAGAGGTCTCCGTAGTACTGGATACACTTGTCTGTTTGTCTGTGGTGCGCAGGGACTTCGGAGGCGACGGACAAGGTTCGTAGCAGGTGAACCTGGGTCAAGTGGGAGGCTTGATGCCAGGGGAGCGGGGAGCTCCGTCACGGTGGCTGCGAAGGTGGTTTGGGTCGGTCCTCGGGTCGAGGCGTGCCAGGTGAAGGCAGAGAGTGCGGAGCGTGGCTCCGGCTGAAGGTACTCCGAGACAAAGTCCTCAGAGGTGAGGCACTTCGAAGGTACTCCGAATGGAGTGACTTCGGAGTTGGTTGGAACAAGTCTTCTGCGGAGGCAAGGAATTCGAAGTGTGCTCCGGAGGGAGACATTCGAAGGTACCCGACGAAGGTCTCAGAAGTCGAGGTGCATCGAAGGCATGGTCCGGGTGAGGCTCGTCGAAGAGTGTGCTCGGGGAGAGACACTGCGACGAAGTGCTCATGGAATGCTTCGTGCGGAGGCCTTGGACGAAGGAGGGACTTCGAAGGGTGGTACTCCGAAGGTGGGGCTTCGGAGTGAGGAAGGCTTCGGAGCGAGGCTAGCTCCGGAGCGAGGTTGACTTGAGGTGCTTCGGCCTGCATGGCTTCGGTACACGGACTGACGGAGTTCGAGCTGGGAGTAGCTGTGAAGCCGTGGTGGTCCACTCCGGAGGTGTTGGTGCGAAGGCCCAAGGGCTTTGACGGCTTCGGCTCAAAACCGTCACTGTATCGGAGGCCATCTTCGGCGAAGCGAAGGCCAACTGGCTCAAGGCTTCTCGCCGAAGCTACCGCACCCTCGCGTGCGAAGGGAGGCTCCAGAAGGTCAAAGACTGCAAAGGCTGACACTGTCTGTTCTGTAAAAAGCTGACGCTGTCCCCTCTGCAAAGTTGACATAGAAGCCTCCAGAATAAAGGTGGACTACCTTTTGTACCCCTCTGTTCTGTAGAGACAAAACTGGTGTAAACCCTAGGGGTAGTGTAGTCATTTCACTTGGGTGAACTGTGGGCTATAAATATGGGAGCTCGGTAGGTAACATTTAACACTTTGAGCATTTACTGTTGAGCTCCTGTAGCCACATACCTCGATGTATTCATCCAGAGTTCAATTCTATTTGTGTTCCTTGTTCAAGCGGCGAAGCCCTGCTTCTTTGTGCTTTTTGCTTGAGCTCGCGTTACATACCTCGCTAGTTGTAGTGCACCGAAGCCTGTCTTGGCGAAGGTTGTATTTGTGTGAAGTGTGTTTTTCAGCGTGCTGTCGCTCTGTGTAACTTGAGGCTAGACCTCACAGCTTACTAGCGAAGCCCTGATCGAGGCCCGTTTTACTTCTTGTGTCGAAGCCCTTAGCGAAGTCTGTTTGTGTGCGTGTAGACCTTCGTGTACGAAGCACAGCACCAGTTGCTGCTGCCAAGTACTTGGTCGAAGTCCTCAGAGGGCTGTCCACTCTTGCGAAGGGTGAAGTGCGAAGCCTGCTCAGAGCACCCTATGTGCGGAGCCTGCACTGACTTAGCAGAGTAGATTTTCTAGGGTTGTTTGTGGAGCGAAGTCTTCTTGGCTTCGAACTTTTGCTCCTGCGAAGCCTGTGTTCGGAGCTGTCGAAGTACCTCCGAACCAGACCTTCGAAGGTTGTGTTCGAAGCCTGTTCCGCAGAAGACAGAACCAAACCGAAGGCTAGTTTTTAGCCCGAAATTTTTAAAGCTCCCATTCACCCCCCCTCTAGTCGCCGTTTCCGGTCCAACAATATATGTTTTAGATGGAGCACAGGTCCTGGATGTACTCGTCCAACGACGGAGATGTGGTGGCATATTTTAATAGAGTAACTGAATTTACTGAAGCTGCCGCACAATATGCTTCCCGTCAGAGTGAAGAGGCAATATATTGTCCTTGTAAAGTTTGTAAAAACGAAGCGATGTATCCGTGTTCTCATCGTGAAACCATACGATTCCACTTGTTGAAAAATGGTTTCGTGAAGAACTATTATATATGGACGAAACACGGTGAGATGGGCCAAAATCCTCCTGAAGATTCTGATGTGCCGCAAGATGCTCATCAACATAGAAGAGGTTGTGATCATACATCCGACATAACACATGATGATGTTGATCAACATGATGATGATGACGCCTTTGATGTGGAGGAACTGATGCGAAATGTTGCGCCTGAGGTGTTGTTGCAGAGAACTACAACCAAAGGATACGATAACTTTGAAGCACTTGACAAAACATCAAAAAACCTTCTTTACGAGGAACGCCACGGATGCGATAAGCAGTATACTGTGTTGTACACAATTCTTGAGCTTATGAAACTGAAGGCCAGCAATGGATGGTCTGACACTAGTTTTTCAGATCTTTTACAACTCCTAAAAAAGGTTTTGCCAAAACCCAATGGTTTACCATCTGATACGTACCAAGCAAAGAAGATGATTTGTCCGTTGACTTTGGGCGTTCAGAAGATTCATGCATGCCCGAACCATTGTATCCTATATCAAAAAGAGTATGGATTGTTAGAGAGATGTCCGCAGTGCAACGCGAGTCGATACAAACGTCCAAATGACTGTGTGGAGGACTACAATGACCACCAGAAGAAGAATAATAAGAGGTTGCAGAAGAGGAATAAAAATGTTATTGAAGACCATCCTGGAAAAAAGATGGAGAGGAAAGTTCCAGCCTTAGTAATGTGGTACCTACCAGTGATTGATCGCTTGAAACGTATGTTCTCTAATCCTAGAGATGCTGAACTATTAATCTGGCATTTCGCTGGGCGAAAGAAGGACGGAAAACTTCGGCACCCTGCGGATGCTAGGCAGTGGAAATCATTTGACCTGGCCCATCCAGATTTCTCGGACGATCCTAGAAATATCAGGATGGGGCTTAGCACGGATGGAATGAATCCCTTCGGTGAGATGAGGAACCCACATAGTACGTGGCCAGTCTTTCTATGCTTGTTCAACATTCCATCATGGTTGTGCCATAAAAGAAAATATCTTATGCTCACTACTCTAATTTCTGGTCCAAAACAACCTGGCAATGACATTGATATCTTTCTAGAACCTTTGATGGAGGATATGAAACGTCTATGGGAACATGGTGTCTGTGTGTGGGATGAGCACAAGAAAGAGCACTTCAATCTAAGAGCCATAATCTTTTGCACCATAGCTGACAACCCAGGACGCATGTCCCTAACAGGACAGGTTAAAGGAAAGACAGCATGTGTAGTGTGTGTGGACCAGACAGAATCTATGCATCTTCCATCATTCGTTAAGACGATATATATGCGACACCGCAGATTTTTACCAAAAAACCACAAATATCGAAGAAATAGGAACCATTTCGACGGTACAATCGAGCTTGGACAGCCTCCACGAAATCGAGATGGCAAATTTCTATTCGAAATGGTAAAGAATATCAAAGTTGTTTTCGAAAAGAAGAGGAAGAAATCTGAAAAAATTTCAAAGGACGCTCCATTTAAAAAGCAGTCGATCTTCTTTAGATATTTGCCCTATTGGAAGGAGTTGGAGATTGGTCATGCTATCGATACAATGCACGTTGAGAAGAATGTCTTCGAAAGCACTATCGGTATTTTGTTAGACATACCGGGCAAATCAAAAGATGGACTCAAAGTACGAAGGGACCTTCAAACTCTCGGAATTAGACCCGAGCTTCACCCACAGGAAAGGGCCAATGGAAAATTTTTCCTTCCGGCAGCTAGCTATAACCTCACAATTGACGAGAAAAGATCAATCTGCAGGTGTCTACATGGAATTAGAGTTCCAACAGGATTCTCAACGAATATAAAGAATATTGTCTCCGTAGCAGATTTGAGGATGAGCGGCTACAACACTCATGATTGTCATGTTATGCTTGGGCTATTCCTCGCCATCGCAGTAAGAGGAGTCAAACATTCATTTCTGAAGATGGTGATAACACGCATGTGTCACTTCTTCAATGTCATATCAAAGAAGGTGATCGACACTGAAGAGTTAAATGAATTACGTAAAAAAATGAGGGAGACTATGTGTCAGCTTGAGATGTGCTTTCCTCCTTCATATTTTGATATTATGGAGCACTATATGATACATATAGCAGACCAAATCTTTGTTCTCGGTCCAACGTACCTGCACAATATGTATGCATACGAGCGTCTAATGGTTATCTTCAAGGGTTACGTACAAAATCGTGCTTATCCAGAGGGTTCCATGATAGAGGGCTACACGACTGAGGAAGTCATTGAGTGCTACGCAGATTACATAAGAGATGGAAGACCAATAGGAGTTCCCGTGTCGTGGCACCATGGAAGACTCACCGGTAAAGGAACTAAAGGCAGGAAAATCATACGAGACAATAATTACCAAAGAATAAGAGAATCACATTACAGTGTAATGCATCAGTTGGCGATTATGAGACCATATGTTGAACAACACCTGCAAGAGCTTCGTGAAAAGAATGAAGATCACGATGAACAATGGATTATGAAAGAACACAAAATTTATTTCACATCATGGCTGAGGGATCTAAACCTTTCGATCGGAGAAACTGACGAAGAGATGATGATAAATAAATTGTCTTACGGTCCATTGAGCATGGTTAAAACATGGCAAGCGTATGACATCAATGGTTTCACATTCTATACCAAAGCAAAGGATCAAAAGAGTCAGCGCCAAAATAGTGGTGTCAGAGGAGAAGCAGAAGATAGCACTGGACAAAAGAATGCTTACTATGGATACATCGAAGAAATATGGGAACTTAACTACGGGAACTCTATAGAAATCCCTGTATTTAAGTGTCAGTGGGTCAGACATCCAGAAGGTGTGGAGGTGGATGATTACGGGTTTACGATAGTTGACCTTAATAAGGTGGCTTATAAAGATGACCCTTGGATACTCGCTCAATCCGTGGCACAAGTATTTTACATACTTGATCCTAAAGATGAGAAAAAATACATCGTTGCTCCAGGAAAACAAAGAATTGTTGGAGTTGATGGAGTCGAAGACGAAGAAGAATACAATCAGTTTGATGAGGTGCCTTTTTCGTTGACATATCAAGGATCAATGTGGTTGAAGCAAAACTGTCATTTGGCAGTGTGATTCCTTATCTACGCACCAATGGCGATGGAAAATTAGTTCAAGGCTAGATCATTTATGTTTAGTTGTAAAATCAATTATGTCATTTATTATTAAAACATTTTCAAGATCAAATGAGGATTTAATTAAACATCAATTATGCCAACAGTAAGGTTCAAACCTCGAACCGCATGGCCCCAAGGAGCCCCGCGCACCACTGCGCTACTAAGTGTTTCACGTCATTGTAGGAAGAGTATTATATGTTATATATATAATCACTACTAAGAGAAAAACATGAATAAAAAAGTATTGAAAATTAGAATAGAAATGTAAAAAACATGTTTGGATGCCTAGCAGCAAGGTTCGAACCTCAAACCGCCTGCGGGCAGCAAGGTTCGAACCTCGAACCGCATGGCACCAAAGCAACCCCCGCACCACTGCGCTACTAAGTGTTTCTCGAAATGAGTGGCAACGTATGCTAGATAACCACACCAGAGGCAGTAGTGGCGGGCAGGATGACGTCACCAGACCGCCACTGCTATCCGATTTAGTAGTGGCGGTCGCATGATGTCACCAGACCGCCACTGCTATCCGACATAGTAGTAGCGGGCTGGATGACGTCATCATGCCCGCCACTACTAAGACACCTATATATACTTTCCACTCCCGCCGTCCGAAAACCTAGTTTCATTTTCTAAACCCTAAACTCCCGTGTCGCCCCCCTCCTCCCGTCGCCGCCGTCGACGTCCCGGAGCACGTCGTCGCTGCCCTCCGCCCGTCGCCGCCTTCCTCGGAGCCCGTCGGCGCCGCCCGTCGTCGCCGCCATCCAGTCGATCAGTAAATGATTATTAACCTATATCTTTGGTCTTATTTTATTCGAGCTTAGGGTTAAAATGATGGAGGATTGTTATATTAATTTATGCGTGGTAATATAATTTAGTATAATATTACTAGTAGAATGCACTATAACAATAATGTTTTTTAATCTACTGTAAAAAATTTCTGAGAAAAAAATTTCCACTATAACAATAATGTTTTTTAATGTACTATAAAAAATTTCTGAGAAAAAAATTTCCACAATAACAATGTGACAAAAAAAATGCAGATGGCTCCTCCTAAGATTGAACCAACAAACAGTGGATCCTCAGACTCTACATCAAGTGGCGTGTGTGAGGTTTGCAAATGCGGTAAACATAAGGTACATGATGGTATAGTTTGCAGTTGTTTGGCGAAGAAAGTGATTCTCATAATGGACTCCGACTCGGAGGACGACTCGCGATCGCCGCAACCAGATAGGGTTAAGTGTTGGCAGACGGAAGAATGATGAGACAAACGGTGGTAGAGGGAAACATGCCGAGGCTAGCGGTGGAAAAGGGAAGCATGTAGAGCAATGCGACAGCAAGAGGAGGGAGGCAAGATCCTCTTTTTATGCAAATTTTATATTTTTATCATCCAATTCAATCATTGATAATAAGTTGTCCTCACTATCACCGCCGCGTGTATTTTCTTGTTTAGGAACATGGAGAGCAGTTCAGACTGCCTGATGATGCCGATTTGGTTGAGGATTGGCAAGTTGAGGCTTTTAATCTGTTTAACCAGAAATAGGTTGGGTTTGTGCCGAGGAAGAAGAAGATATATTAAATGTTATTCAGAGTGCATATAGATACTACGTGGAAAAGTTAGGTGGCCCACATGATCCACAGAGGCCGAAAGAAATGCTTATCAGAACCAACTATCCGGTAATATTATATTTTTAAATTTGTTAATTCAATTGATAAAGCCAAACTATATATCGTTCTAACTTTGTCTATTTTGAAGTGTCACAAACAATCTCTTGGTTCCGTGCATTGTGGCTACTATACTTGTGATTTCATGAGCAATAACTTAGAAATGTTTGGGCGGACAGTATCTGAGGATACTAAAGAAGTAAGTTGATTTCTTGTGTGTTAATCTAATATAACTTGCAGCGTATGTACTTATATTTTACGTATGCAGTCGTTAGGTCCATCAACCGTTGCCCAGAAGAGCCAACTCTCTGAATCACAAATGTACGAAATCGTATCAAGGATGTGCCGCTTCACGATGCATGAGATTCTTCATGAGCTTGGAGTGTTTTTCGAT
Organism: Zizania palustris; assembly: GCA_019279435.1. Taxonomy (NCBI): domain Eukaryota; kingdom Viridiplantae; phylum Streptophyta; class Magnoliopsida; order Poales; family Poaceae; genus Zizania; species Zizania palustris. The sequence continues at coordinate 30,667,773 of JAAALK010000290.1, forward strand.
CCTGAGAGTGAAGTGGCCAAGCATCCAACTCTGTATGATTGGGCCGGAAGAATGAAAAGGCGAACCAATTAACATATGAGTTAGCCTTCCAAGAAAACATAAACCGTATGAGCATGTATTTGTGAAACAATGAATTGTGTTGATGGATGGTTATTGTGAAACATAAACCGGAAGAATGTAAACTTTGTAAATTTTTGAAAATTGATGAGATGGATGGTTGTTGTGTTGATGTGTTGTTGTTGTGGATGTGTATGTGGATATGTGGATGTTTTGCTGCTATGTATGTGGATAAGTGGATGTTTTGCTGCTGTGTATGTGGATGGCTGTGTGAAGCATATAATTTCTGTGTTTTGGTTTGTGGGATCACAGCATTCTGTGTTATGGCTTATACACAGCAGTGGCGGGCAGATGAGGTAGCTTACCCGTTACTGCTGTTGACACAGTGGTGGTGGGCGTGCTGACCTCATTGGCCCGCCACTGCTATTATCAATACCAGTGACGGGCAGATGAGGTCAGCGCGCCCGCCACTGCTGTTGACATAGTGGTGGCGGGCGCGCTGACATCATCTGCCCGCCACTGGTATTGATAATAGCAGTGGCGGGCCGATGAGGTAAGCGCGCCCGCCACTTCTATTGACACAGCGGTGGCGGTAGCAGTGGCGTTAGAGCAGTGGCGGACTGGATGCCCGCCACTATAGGTCGATTTTGCCCGCCGCTACAGTGTCGCTTTGTAGTAGTGCAAGGTCTTAGACACATTGTATCTCTCGGCCCTTGCTTGGTTCTAAAACATTCCCTTGAGACCTATGATCATATCGTAAGCATCACGTTCCTCATATTGTTTCTGAAACATAAAGGACATACAAGAAAGCATTAGACAACTGACATCCATGGAATCAATAGCACGCTTCCCATAAGCACGCTTGTGTGCTGCAGAAGCATCCTCTCTTGGCTCAGCGGGGTGGGGATCCTCTAGAACGTAATTCTTTTTCTCTTACTTAAGAATGATTCTCAAATTTCGATACCAATCCATAAAGTTTGTTTTAGATAATTTATCACGTTCAAGAATAGATCGCAAATTAAAAACTAGAGTGCTCTTAACAGAAGGAGTAGTAGGTGCCATTATCTACAAAAGATTAAATGCAAGGTTTAGCACTATGCAATGTTTATCTTCTATCTAATAAAAGATGTTCCACCATTTTAAAACAATCACTTTCCCTCTAATAACTAATAGTGGCACAAGATCCGTATTCATTTTAACTCCTTGTGAGCTTTGGCATCACTGCTAGAAGCTAGGTGACATAGGTAAGCAACACTTTGCAAATCACATCGTATCTGACACTTGTCATTGGAGAAGCATCCAATGCTCTATGCCAACTCTATGCTCCAAGGCCCAAAACCGTTTTGATAGCCTCGTTAAGCAAATCAATACTATGCGTGTAGAAGTGCGACCTCTGCCCCAACTGGTCAAGATAAAATATAGCACCCTACTTTGGTAGACCCACTATCGATGATCGAGATCCTTGGTGGGTGTAGCTATTGGAAAAAGCATCAATACTTAATTTTATGAGAGAAAACTATTCTAGCAAGGTAACATCCCTAGCATGCACAAAACATGCAAGAATAATATAACAGGAACATAAGAAAGTATCACATGCAATCATATTAATTGTGACATAGCATGGCCCTCTTCACATGGAGATCTTCATCTCCATAGCTCCCATCATTGAGTGTGTGCTCCTGGCCTCCATAAAGTGTACTAGTCTATCTCACATAGCCTATACTATTTACATGGGCTGAAGCACCGCAGAAATGACATGCAAGACATATTAAATTTACATCAGCCTTGAGCTACAAATAACCATGACACATAGGCTATATTTAATTTACATTCATTGCATGCATCTCATACATCACATTTATCCAAGGCCATGCCAGTCACAACATTCTCTGCAAATAAAGTTAGGAGAAGAATCTACACGTGACTGAAATCTAGATCTGAAAAACCTAGCTCAATAGGCTCGAAATTTCAAATTCGAGTTGGTCAGAAATTCCGATCTAGCATCGAAACTTCCGATCTGCCGGAACTTCTTAACAGTATTGAAATTCCTAGTAGAAAGAATTGCTCTCTGTATCGCATCATTATTCGATATCGGAACATCCGATCAGTATCGGAACTTCTGATCTTCCATTGGAACTTCCGATCAGTATCGAAACTTTCAATTTGTCACAGACATAAATAGATCTAATCTATTTTTCCACCATGTATCTCCATACATGAGGGATCCAGATCGAACACTATGCATGTAGGCTTTGAAAATTTCACCCCAAAGCCCAAGAAGCATGCTCGTGTGAGATCATAGATCGGTAACTTCTAGCAGAAGACGCGCTAGGTGCAGAGGAAGAAGATGTTGAGGAAGTGCATCCTTGCCTATCCTCGCTTCGTCCCGGTCGTTACTTGCCAATCCAATCGATGAAGACGACATAGTTATTCACGTCATGAAGTCCACGAGTGTTGCTATTGGAGAAATTCCTCCACTGTATCCACATGTCTAGGGATGGAGTTATTCCCACGTTGGCGTGCTAGCAATGCTCGTGAGAAAAGGGAGATCCTCAATCTTAACTTTTGAGATTAAGAAAGGGAGGAGAATAGTTCTTGGTGGCTAGGTCTAAACTATAAAAAGCTTGTTCTCCAAGACCTCCTCCTCTCTTTATATAGGGACAGGAGCCCCTGATTGCTAGCATCTCAAAACCAACAAATCAGTTACAACCGATTTGTGCTCTAACAGATCCCATCTGTTTTACCCACATCAGACCTTTCGATCCTGGATTAGAAAATCTGATAGGGTATTTTTGGTCTCTCAATCCAGTATGATATTGTAACTGATCCAATCTATTTTTTCCCACCTCGAAACTTTTGATACACATATCGAAACTTCCAATTAGTATAATGTTCTCGATTCCAAATTGGAACTTCAAGTTTTAGCTCTATGTATATAATTAGAAATTATCGGAAGTTCTGATACCATATCGGAAATATGATTTAAACTCTCGGTTTCGCAAACTATAAATTATCGAAACTTACGATACTATATCGGAACTTCCGATTTGAGCTCTTTGTTTTCTAATTCTAAAAATAATCGGAACTTCCGATTCCAAATCGTATCTTCCGATCCAACCAGAATTTTCTTAGTCATACTTCCTTCACTCCTAACATAGAATTCCTCCTCTATGTACCCGTTCATAAAAGCACTTTTGACATTCATTTTAAAAGCCTTAAAACCTTTAGAATCAGCGAATGCCAAAAGTATGCGAATGGACTCAAGTGAGGCAACAAGGGTGAAAGTCTCCTCAAAATCAATGCCCTCCTTCTGGCAAAAATCCTGGGCAACTAATTGAGCTTTGTTGTGCACCACAACCCCATATTCACCTTTCTTGTTCTTAAGCACCCACTTGGTGCCTATGTGGTTGCTACCTGGTGGCAACTCAACTAGTGTCCAAACTGATTGCGAATAAAATTTCCAAGCTCTTCTAGCATGACATTTATCCAATTCGCATTAGATAAAGCGTGAAAAACATCTCTATGCTCAAAAGTGGCAACAAAAGCAGACTTATCAAACACAGCAAGAGAATCATCCTAAGAGCGCAAAGATCTCATAGTGAGATCACCGATGATGAGCTCTGAGGGGTGATCACGCTGGACTACCCGGGAGCCTTGACAATTAGATGTCACCTCACTAGAGTCAGCAGCAGGCACATCTGGACTCAACTGAGGGGCTCGATCGAAGTGGAAGTAATGATCAGAGGTCCATCCTCGTCCTCAGTTGAAGTCTTAAAAGCCTCAAGAATGCAAAGCATAACCAAGAAAGACTTCATCCCAGCAATAAGACTCAAACTTGTCTAAATGCCCTCCCTTCTTGAGCACAAAGCACTTGCAGCCAAATGCTTGCAAGTGGCTCACCTTGGGCTGTCTGCCAAACCGCAACTCATATGAAGTCTTGCCTAGGTAAGCTCTAAGAAAAATACGGTTGGCCAAATAGCAAGTTGTGTTCATAGCTTCAGCCCAAAAACACCTCAGAGTCTTATGGTCATCGAGCATCGTCCTGGCCATCTCGACCAACGTGTGATTATTTCATTCCACAACACCGTTCTGTGGGGGAGTGTAAGGAGTAGAAAACTGGTGCTCAAGACCCTGATGACTACAGAAGCCGACGAACTAAGAATTCTTGAACTTAGAACCGTTGTCAGAGCGAATTGCTCCCATCCGGCCAATGTTCTCATTCTTCAGCTTTAGGATTAGGTCATTAACAAAATGAAAAGCCTCATGTTTAGACTCACAAGAAAACCCACAAAAATCGAGAAATGTCATCGACAATTACAAGCGCATACCACTTTCCACCGACTGAATGTTACTCGAGCTGGACCAACAGTATCCATATGTAACAGTTACCTGGGTATGAAGTCATCACCTGAATCACATGTGTGTGAGAAGCGGAAACCATCTTCCCATGATTACAAGGATGGCAAACTAGATCCTTCTCCATCTTAAGCTTGGTCAATCCTCGGATGAAGTCCATAAAACTCAATCTGACTAGCAGATCGAAGCTCAAATGACCTAACCTCCTATGCCACCTCTAGAGCTCAGATGAGGTTTCAACAATCAAATAGCGAGAAGGGACAAAAGAACTAGAGAAATCAATTTTAAAAACCTTACCAAAGGGTAAGATCTGGCAAACCAAAGATCCTCTAGAATCAACAAAAGAAGACACGCTCTTCTTAAAATGAACTTCTAAGCCCTCCTCAAGAAGTTGCGATATAGAAACCAATTTAAAGCCCAAATTTCCAACCAAAGCAACATTCTTTAAATAGAAATGCTCAAAAATCTGATTTGAGCTGAAACCGTGTACCTTCCCTTTACCATTGTTCCCGAAGGTTATGTATTCCTTGGAGCTCAGGGAAGTGAGGCTGGAGAACCATCAACAATGTCACGTCATGTGGCGAGAGCATCCTGCATCCATGATCTTGCAAAATCAATGGTCATAATGGGGAGCAAATGGTTTGACACCAGGCTAAGCAAAAGAGCTAAACCAGTTTCGAGCAATCTGCTCAAAAGAAGGAAAGCAGTAAGGAGTGTAAAAGTCTAGACCATAGCGCGGCTCAAAGAACAGTCCTCTATACTACCTGAGTCACAACCACGAGGTCCAAAGCTGTATCAAGAACAACCTGGAGCTCTGCTGGAGCGAAAACCACCCTCCGGAGCACGAGAACAAAAGTTGTCTCCTCTACCACCACCTACATGATGTGCCCTGGCATCTAGCCTCTCTCCATGTTGAGGGACTCTTTGTCTACCACCCTACTGGTAGAATTGCTCCTACCCACCTTGATCTCTCTTAGCTCTTTCAACCCTCATCCTCCTGAAGCAAAACTCCTCAAGATGCCCTTCTCTCTGACATAACTCACAATGATAGGTAAACTTCTAGGGATGTGGTTGAGTTTTGAGTTTTCTAGCCTTAGTGGTGTTGGGTGTTGGCTCTTTGGTGTGAGAGGGTCCAGGTAGAGAGTCAAGAGAAGTGAGAAGGTTTTGGGCTTGGGGATCCACACAGGTTTCTTAGGTCAAGCTTTGGGTTGTTCTTGGAACACTCCATCCTTGGGCTGATAGGCCTGCAAATGCTTAGTGGAGTGAGTCTTGAGATATCTCTACTCTGGAGTCATCTTACTCCACTCCACTGCATGGCTTAGGGAACTCTCAAAGTCAGCCTTAGTATAGGTGTAACCTACACTGAACCCATACCGCCTTTTGAATTGCTGGATCATCATACCGAGCTGAGGCTCTCTAGCACTCACCCAACTTAGGATCTGACGGAGGTAAGAGTTCTCATTCTGAGCATCAGCTAACTCCTCTCTCAAAGAAGCTAGCATATCCACCTGAGATAAGTAGATCTCACACTCTCCATCGATCCGAATAGACTTATTAATCTTTTGGACGTCAGCTTTCATCTTGATCAGATCTATCCTCAGAGACAAGCAGTTCTCATAGACAGTGGGTGGAACTGACAAGGTCTCAAGATCAAGCTTGATCTGCTCCAACTCAGCTCTAAAATGCTCAAGCTCGCCTAACTTGATGACGACATCACAAGCTGAGATATGACCATGCTTATGCTTTATAATAAACAAATTAAGGTGCATGCATTCTATATTAGATTTACATTTTATTTATTTGAACAAAGTACGCTACACCGGGAAATGCGTTGCTATTCAATTACAGAAATACTTACATGGATAAAGCGATATGTTGAGAAAAAATCAAGGCAATGGATCATCATAGAAGTTGATTGGAGACCAAGTCAAGGCCATCCAAAGATAATATAAAAGTTTGGGACGTTACTTTTGTGCCAAGAGAAGGTGGGGATAAAGTTTTACACGTCTTGGACTTGGACTCGGACTTGGACTACAGGGACGATACCAGATTAAAACATGAATAACTTTTACATGGAAGCTCCAATTTAGATGATCTTAGACTCTTTGGAAAGCTTGATAAGTCCTCTTTCCAACGGATCTAGCTACACCCCAGATTCTATCCGAGCATATCACAATCATGGAAACAATGCATGTTACTTATTCAGTCTGAAGCCCATGGACGTTGTAACCGAGTTGTATTCATCTAGGTTTATCTTTGGATGACCCCCACACATCCCTAGCCTCTTAAATACCCCCTATATATAATATATATAGGTAGACGACCCTAGAAAACTGGGCTATTTATTTTCGAAATTAGATTGATTCAGATTGAAGTGATATTCTTCCTTCTACTGTTCATCACGAATTCCTCTTTGTTTTGATCAGGAATTTTACCTCCCCCATTTTGTTTCGATCTGGTGTGATTTCTACTAGGAAAGTCAAGTGTTATATGTTGTTCCATTGGGAATTAGGAGATAGCAGCACCGCTTCGTGGCCGGTGGCTACGTGCGCAAGTGTGGGGTGTTGCGAATATCTAAAGGGTTGAGATCTATTGCATTGGCAGGAGGGGAACAACTGGATAATCGTCAGCATCTCACAAGTCATCCTCCATCTACATCAAGCTCAATGAGAAGATCGGGCCATCCCATATCATAACTGCTCATCACCCTTCGCCCACAGCTCAGCTAGGTCAGCTAAATGAGATGAGTAGTCTATACAAGGCATGATAACTGAGGCATGAGCTTCTTTCATCTCCAGTTGAGTGCTTTCAAGCTCAATGGCCAAAGCGTCTCTCTCATCAACCCTCTCAGTGTACCTGGACTTTAGAGAAGTCAGGTCACAAAGCAACACCTCATAGTTGGGGCACTTAATGCTCTCATCCATGCAAGGGAAAGAAGATAGACTCTCAATCTTGGTATTGGCCATAGCAAGCTCACTCTCTAGCTTATCTACCCTCTTCTTAACCCTCCTAAGCAGTTTCTCCTGATACTTCAACTCTTGATGATTTTCTTCAAGTAATTCAATGACTTCACATTCATAGGAAGATACCTTCCCATCGTCATTGTAGGAGTTGTGGGAGGATCCCTTATATTCTTTATCCCCAAGAGTCATTGAGCAGACGCTCATGTAGGATCTTCGGTTGTGGTGTGAGCGAGTATTCGGCTTGTCCCCAAAAGCCATGAAGCAAAGGTCAGCTGGATCATCCATGTCCTTCTCCTTCCCCTTCATGATTACGATACCCTCGTCGCTTGAGCTCGATGAAGAGGAAGAAGAGGATGATCGCTTGGAGTATCTTCTCTCCATCTCAGCGAAGAAGGCCTTGTACCGCTTCTTTTTCTCGCACTGGTAGTCCTTTAGGGCCTTTCAAAAGAATTTTGTCTTGGGCTTGCCCTTGGTGAAGGTGTACTTGTCAGAGACAATGTGCTTGTTGGAGTTGTAGGAGCCACTGCCGGTACCATTCTTGTGAGTGCTCCTCTTTGGGTAGTCAGTGATGAAATGATCTCGATTACTACACTCGAAGCAACTAGGTTTTGTGCCTTGTCTTTTAAGAATGCGTCTATCATATACACGGTGAACCCGACTGTTAACTTAACATATATAATCATCTCCTAAATGACCCAACTGGTCCTTAGTGATAGAGATCTAAGAGGACAAAGCACAACTCAAATAAGCATCAGTAGAAGGTGTCACAAGGACCAGGGTTTTTGAGCCAAAACCAGTGAGATTTGACCTCAATTGGATATAAACCTCTAAGGCCTTGAGCTTACTGAAAATCTCTACGACAGTCAAGGTATGATAAGAAGCACTCTCAACAATGGAAGATACCTTGATCTCCCAGACCTAAGGGTCCAAGGAATGAAGAACCTTGAGCGCCTATTCATGGTATGAGACCAATTGATCTCTATCGGTCTTGTTGGCCTGAAGCTTGCGTACTATTTCAATTAATGTCTTCAAGAGATCAAATTGATGCAGCCGTGAAGACACTGACCTAGTCGATACGATTGTCGGGGGTGGAGGGACTCACCTCTTCACTAGAGATCGGAACGATGCAGCCCAGCTCCGAGTGCCGAATCCCACCGGGATTAACCTTGAGGAACCAAGGGTGGCAATGTGCCGAGTAGTTATTTGACAAGGTTGTGTGTTTACCTAGCTAATTAGATACATATTTATAGTCTAGATACTTGTCGTCCAAGTATTCTATCCTAATCGATCTTGGACAATCTTTATCTTCTCATCATCTTTATCTCTACCGGCTGCTTCATCTGGTCATGTTGTAATAGCAAGGAAGGGCTTCTTTGACCATCTTTGACCAGACCTCTTTGACCATCTGTTGACCGTGCGGCGTGCTTGGTGGGCCTAGGTTTTACAAAATCTTGGCATCAACACATGCCCCCAGTTTCAGAGCATCAAAGGGATGATTGATGCTTCGAAATTATCAGTCATCATCACCCTATGCTGCAACGTCTTCTCAGATGTCTTTTGTAACGTCTTTTCAATTTTATCATTGATAGCTGATACCCTTCACCTTATAATACTTTATATAATACATTGGGGCATCGGCTTCCTTTCTTCTATTTTTCCTTTCAGCCATGAACGACTGTGATGGGTGCTGCCTAGTTCAATGCATTTATTTCTCCTTCATGGTGGCATCGGACCAAGCTTCATTCCTTAAAACTCTTGTATTAGTATTTTCAAGCCAAAGATTTTGCACCCCTAATCCCAGACCTGCAAATATTCTAGTCGTTTTTGAAAACTATAGTCATGATTACCTTTTGCCGAACGTTGGAGGTGGTCCCACCAAATCTGCCAGGATTGGCCTGACTCAGTTGTCAAGGGGACGCCTTCCACTCTATAAGTATCCGCTGAGAGCTCCCTTTTTCCTTTACGCTTTCTGTGCACACAGTGCTCTTCATTCTCCAGCCCTACAAGCTCATCGCCATTTGTTTTGTTCGTCGTTCCTTCCTCTTCATTGGTCCTGAACTTCGGTCGCCTTCGTCATGGCCACCAATGACATGATCTTGGAGTTAAGTCCTTAGCATTTTCTTCTTTGTTGTTCGTTGATTTTTTCTTGGTTCTTTCGCACCTTTTCTTATTGTTCCCTTTACTTTCTTTCCTTTTAGAACTTGTGGAACCAAGTTTTTATTCCCATGGCCAAATACCCAATGTACTATTTTCTAGGTTCGATGGGTAACCCCGATCCCACAGATATTATAACACTCAAACCAATCAGATCCCCTTTAAGCATTTCTCCATGTCCCCTTCTGATTGGAACAATAGTTTTAGGGCTTTTCCTTCTCCTATTCCTGGTTGGCGTGATTGGTACTTTAGGGTATCGGTCGTCCATCATATATCTTGGGATGAAATAGGCATCGGACATTGCATCAGCTTATCTCTTGATGAACCCTACAAAAATGAACCGCTACTTGCCACCGCTTGTTATTTCTGGTGTGATGCCCTCAATGCTTTTGTCTTTGGCCACGACCCGATGAGTCTTTCTTTGCTAGATGTCTTTGCTTTAACTTCTCTTGATATTGTCTCTCCTTGCAACGTATTTTCTGTTCGATTTAAGCCGACCCATCACCTTAACATGAAATCCACCGGTGGCTGGAGCAAGTACATCTTGAAGCATAATAAGAAAACTGGCAACGTAGAATCCTATGAGCATGTTGCCTTCCTCAACCTTTGGTTGGAAATATTTGTCTCCTGCGGATCCACTCTAGGGCCAACCTCTCATCTTCAACCGTTAGCCGAGCATCTGGCCGTGAAGAAGAAAATTCCTACCGGTCGATTGCTCCTTGGTGCTACTTATCATCTTCTCCACCAGGTATCGGTTAGGCTATGGGTTGGCTAGTCTATCAGCCACTTTGGCGGTCCCTAATAGTTTTTTTAGCTCTGGCTCAACATCTATACCACCATAGTTATCAACAATCCTCCTCTTGTTCTGATGGAATTTCCGTCCAATTACCCTGAATCTGACAAGCTGACATATCACCAATGTTCATCTTTGGGCGAGGCAGCAGTCTATCGCTCTATCTTTCAGATGTCCACAGATTCTCTAAGCCTTGGCTTCGCAGGGTTCTATTATGGCTTCCTGAATGAAAAAATCATCTAGTTCCCATATGAGTTCTTGTCTGAGTATGAATACCCTCGTCGTTTTTTGTTAAAGAATGTGCGCCGGGACGAGGAATCCATCGGAATTTTTCAAAGTTTTTACCACTCCTTGTCTTTTGCCCACCAATTTCACCGGATTCCTTTGGAAAGCTTCCTACGAATTCTATCATCTGATGGTGTGCTCGTGGCAACTAGGATTCGGCCAAATTTCAGCTCACCTATTCTTCATTGATCAAATCCAAGTTTGTGGAGAAGTAAAAGAAAGTCTGGAGTATGATTATCTTCTCCAGATGGATGATAAGGTTCCCTATGGTGACCTTGCCCCTGGTTGGCTTGCGGCACTTGCTCTACTGACTTTGTTCGATGGTGGTGCGAATGAAAGCAACACCTATTTGATTGGCACTCGAAGACTTACTACGAGCGGTTATTTCTAGTATACATCGATGAGACTCTTGAGGTAACATATCGGTTAACTCTTTTGATTGTTCTCGTATTTTTTCTTATCCTTTCGTCATATAGGAGGAGATGGATATCCCATCGATGAGTCTGAGTGGTCGACCAATAGCATATGGGCCGATATTGGCCACTACCCATTTGGGGAGTGGGGCTCCTACCTCGGCGGATTGTCTCGCCAAGAGGTGGGTCAAAACCCCAGCCCACAAGCGCAAAGAGCCGGTTGTAATGGTGTGTCGATCCACTAGAGCTGGCTCCGATCAAGTGATTTACCGATTTGTTCCCACTATATCTAGTGTCCTTTTCCGTTCTTCCTTCACAAAAAAATTTCCTATGAGGAACTCATTCAATCGCATCCCCTTTTACCTCAGTCGACGACACCCACCTCTTTAGCTACACGAACACCTGACCGACTGACCGATGACCCCGCTACTACCCGATCGACCTTGCTTGCTAGGTACATTGATGCCAAAACCACCATTGAGGCTAATACATTGGGGGTCATGGCTACCGACTCTAATGTATCGGCTAATGCTACCGATGCGGCCATGACGGCCAAGACCTATGTACCGGTAGATGAAGGGGCGACTGTTGATATCATCGTCGTGGCAACTGATGCTGGGTTTCCTCCTACTATAAGCCCTCGTCAGGTATTTTTTTTCTTATTTTACCTTCTTATGACCTTCATCTTGACTAACATCAACTTTGAATACAGCCGATGCAAGGTACTATGGACTCGCCTCCCCCCAAGGTAGTTTTGAAGAGGAAGGTTCTCATATCCTTCCAGTGGCGATAGTGGAGGATCATGCCTCTCCTTCTTCTACTGAGGGTGCTTCACAATCAGCAACCCTGCCAGACCTACTGACATAAGTACTTTTGTACCTATTACTGTGACATTGTTTCTTCTTGTCTAACTATTTTCTTTCTTCAATCCTTCACCTAGAAATTCCCCGTCGACGTTGACTATTTTATTTTGGCCGATGAGGAGGTCCTTCGTGCTCCCATGTCAGCTGTTACCCAACTCCCCTTGGATGTGAAGGAGGTTCTACTCGACATGCAGTGTCGCCATAAGAACCCGATAGAGGTCTTGGTCAATTACTCGAGGACAATAAGGGCATGTCTCAACGACATCCTAAACTTGCTTCCCTAGAGTTGGCTGATGTCCTCACACCGACCGCCTACTTGGAGTTCCATCGACTAGGCGTGCAGCGTGAACTGAAACAGATGGTCGATCGAGCTAGTTATGCATAGCAACGTGAGGACATCGAAGTCCATGATGCAATGGCAGTGACCGAAAGCACCCTTCTAGATTAGCTCCCAGGCGAGTTATCGATCATACCGCAAGAGTTGGACTGACTTTGGATGAAGGAGGCCGATCTAGCCTCGAGGTTGTACGGAGTACGAGTGAGGATTACCATGAAGAAGATGCCCTAGCCTCCCTTTCGGGCCAGATCGAGATCGAATGGCATCGGCTCAAAGATGTCATCTACCTTGTGCAGTGTCAGCGCCGTGCCCTCCAAGATGTCCCTAGCTCTGATGTCGATGACCGTGCTATTCTCCAGAGCATCGACGTAATCTAGCTGCGGGCAATTGAAGGCATCTGGCGAGCTCTGTCTTGATATTTCCTTGTAATGGTGCCTGATGTAAACTTTATATTTTGTAAAATATTATTGTTGATTCCTAGCTTGTTGTTTGAGCATTTTTGTCAAAGGGTGATGCCTCTGCATGAGCCGTCTAAAGGGGATACCATCGGTATCAGCTGTCCTTTTATGTAGGTCTTTATGCTTTGTCCGAACAATCGGTCCATATTTTTTGAAGTATTTCTCGTTCGGCCTCTTCCCATATCTCCGAAGTAGTTGTCTTTAGTTTGCCTTCGTCTCATCGAAGAACTTGGGTATTCTTATGAAGAGTAAACTCGGTTTGTTGCCAAGTTTGATGCCTTCCTCTTGTAGTTCATCGATTGATGCGAAGTCTTGACCAAGTTCTCCTTTGTCTCGTTGATACTGCCTTCACAGGATGAGCTTGGTTAGTTCTTCATTGATGGAATTGACTCCATCATCCAATACTTCAAGGAATTTTCCATCCCAAGCCTTCCATGATAGGCAGACCACCCCTTCCATTTCCCAAATCGATAGATCGGCTATTGCTATGTTAACCGATCTATCGGTAGGGACGATTTCTACCTGATCACCGACCCGCTGGACTAGGTTCTAGTGCATTGTCGAGGGGACATAGAAATTTGCGTGTATCCAATCACGCACCAGCAACAAGCTGTAAGATCCTTTTCACTCTATGACGAAAAAAGTAGTCGGCGTCGTCTTGCTTCCAACCATCAGTTCTGCATTTAGTACTCCCATCGTGTCTGATGAATTGCCACAGAAGTCCCTTAATACCATATTAGTTTTGATGAGGTCCTCCAGTGTCTTTCCCAGCTTGCGGAAGGTGGCATAAGGCATTAAGTTGACCGTTGAGATGGCCCGATATTTTGCAGGGAGGAAGAAGACCATGTTTACCCCCACATCTTTCTTATCCTCGTGATCGGCCTTATCTTTTACCCGCCATTCACTTTTGATCCTTCAGGGTCGATCCGTTTCTTAATCGCACCTTTGTGTCACCAATTCCCTTTGTCATAGACGTTGCACCCTTCTCTCTTGGTTTCTCATGAAAATACCACCGGGGCACCATCGCGGCTTCTCTGGTGCAGCACTGCCATCGGTTGATTAGCCGATTTCCTTGGAGTTGATGGGGCCGAGCCTTTCGAACGCTGATACCCTTGGTGGTGACAACCTTTGGTGAATGGCTTCTTGATCTTGCGGCCTTGGCTTGGCGTTATATGGCTGATGACCATCTTGTGTCGTATCCTTGGCGTCGCACCCCGGGCAGTCTTCCACTAATGGAAGATGCAGCCCTTCGTTCTAGCAAAGACTAAAGAACTCACAAATCCAGTGAGGATTGAAATGTGAGTAGCCATGGTTGTCTTCGCTATCCATCCTCTCATGCTACTGGCTCGCATGCTCTTCTTTGTATGCCGATCATCAATGTGGTACGCATGCACCATGTTGACTGGGAACATATGACTGTTGATATTCATCGGCTTCTTCCCATCATAGAACTTGATTCGGCCTTGCTCCACGGCTGATTGAATCTGCTTCCCGAACACTTTGCATTCATTAGTGTGATGTGATGAGGAATTATGCCATTTATAATACTTTCTCTTCTTTAGTTCATCAATAGGTGGTATCACGTGACCAGGTGACAAGTGGATCTACTTCTCATTGAGCAACATATCGAATATTTTATTGTCCTTGTTGATGTTGAAGTCATACTTTTCCTCTTTATCGTCTAGTTTCACCCAGGGGCATGTGACTTGTTTCTTGTTTCTGGACCATTCGGCCATACCGACTTCTGCATCTGAATCGTTGATGTCGTCAGAGTCCGAACAGTATATCTGAGCGTATGCCACCTTCTTCTAATACATGTCTCTTTTTGCATCTTGGAATCGGCTCTCATGTGTTGATACCCTTTGCACTAGTTAGGAGAGGCTCTCGAACTCATGTGATGAAAATCTCTCCTTAAGTAGGTTCAGGAGTCCCTGAAACGCCAACTCCACAAACTGGGAGTCACTGAGACTCAAACTGTAGCATCTGCTTTGTATATCTCGGAACCTCTAGACATAATCTTGTACTGACTCATCCATCCTCTGCCTTACGGCTCTCAAGTCGGTGAGCTTCATCTCTTGAATGCCGGCAAAGAAATATTGGTGAAACTTCTTCTCCAAATCCATCCATCCTCTAATGGAATTCGCCGGTAGTGAGGAAAACCACGCGAAGGCCTATCCTGATAGGGAGAGTGGGAAAAACAGGACCCTCAGTGCTTTGTCGGCCGATGCCTCTCCACACCGGGAAAGGAAATGGCTGATGTGCTCGATCGTGGAGATCGAGTCTTGTCCTAAGAACCTAGTGAAGTCGGGTACCTTGTATCGGTCGGGTAGTGGTACTCGGTCGAACCATTTAGGTACGGTTGCCGATACATGTACATCTATTCTTTGGGTTTCAGCCCAAAATGATCTTTGATGACATCCGTTATCCGATTCACCCAGTCATCTTCTTGTTGCCCTATCATTGGGTACCGATAAAGCATTAGGGCCTATCGATACTAGTATAGCCAAACAGTGGTGTACCGGTGTTGCCCTTTATCGCCATAGGGTTGTGCTCTGAAGTACACAGTCCTATGGTATCCCTGGGGAATGTCGTCAAGTGCCACCTTTGGTGGCACGACGTCTGGCAGAACGTTCCTTGTGACACCATATGTGATTTGTGGTGGTTCCTATAATATCAACCTAGGATTAGCCATCGGGAATGACACCGATGCACCTCTTTCGAGGTTATACGATGAGTTCAATGACAAGTCCAACAAAGTGTTTCTCTCGTCTTCATTTCCAGGTTCTACTACTCGAAGGGATCCACCTTTCAGCTCCGTAGGAGTCATGGCCTCATCTCCGAATATCAACCAGAATGGGGTGAATCCTGTGGACCTAGCTTGAGTGGTTCGAATGGACCATAGAATCTTAGGAAGTTCTTCGGTCCACAGCCCTTTAGCCAACTCGACAATCCTACGATTTAAACTAGAGAGAATATTTCCATTAGCTCGCTCGATAGCTCCGTTGGATTGTGGATAACGAACTGCTGCGAAGCATAACTTGATGCCCAGTCCTTCGCAAAATTCTTTAAAGGGTTCGGCTTCGAACTGGGTGCCATTATCCACAGTTAACTCCCTTGGCACTCCGAACCTGCATATGATATTTTGCCAGGAGAATTTTTGCACATTTCTTGAAGTGATAGCAGTTAGGGGTTCAGCTTCGACCAATTTAGAAAATACTCAATTGCTACCACTACAAACTTCAAGCTGCCTTTTCCCATTGGAAAAGGGCTGATGATATTCATTCCCCATCGTGCCATTGGCCATACCAGGGCAATAACTTGAAGGGGTGTTGGTGGACGGTGGCTCCGTCTACCCATCCACTGGCATCCTTGATAGGTTCGAACTAACTCTTCCACATCTCTTACAATTGTTGGCCAATAGAGCCCCTGCTGAAGTGTCTTTCCTGCTAGAGCACGGGGGGTTAGTGGCTTCCACATAAGCCTTCGTGAATCTCTCGAAGTATATCTTGACCTTCGGGTTGTGATATGCACCGGAGTAGGGGAGAGCAAACTCCGGCTTTGTATAATATCCCATTGACAAGCTCATAATTATGAGCCCTTGCTTGCAACCTTCGGAAATCCAGACCTTCTGACAAGACCGCGCTGTTTTGCAAGACATCCATTATCAGAGTCTGCCAATCTATAGCTAGGATGCAAAGGACTTCTGCGGAGGGTAATTGATTTACGGTGGGCTTGATAAGTTCTTCGTAGAAAGCACCCTTCGGGATGTCCAATGCTCTGGCTGCAACCTTCGCTAGAATGTCTGCAAGTTGATTATCTACTCGAGGGATACTCCAAACATAAAATCCTTTAAACATTGCTTCTGTCTTACGGATTTATTCTAAATACTTTGCAAGATGCGGGTTCTTGGGTTGAAATCTTTTGTCAACATGCCCTGCAATGACTTGAGAATTTGTTTTAATTATAATCCTTGCTGATCCAAGTGCCTTTGCCTTTCGGAGGCCTAGCAGGATCCCTTCATACTCTGCGATATTATTGGTGGTCTTAAAGTTGAGCCTCGCAGAATACATGGCCTTCTGCCCTGACGGCGATATTATCACAGCTCTAGCTCCGGCACTAGATGCCTGATAAGCTCCGTCGGAAAAAAATTTCCACAGACCTTCGGAGGTTTCTTCTGGAGCCGAGACTGCAGATGGAGTCCACTCTGCCACGAAATCAGCTATGATCTAAGATTTGATAGCTCTTCTCGCCATGAAGGAAATACCAAAGGGGGCTAGCTCGACATCCCATTTTCCTATCCTACCCGTAGAATATTTGCTCCGAAGCATATCACCAAGGGGATACGAGGTAGGAACAATATGATTATGTGGTAGAAAATAATGTCTTAGCTTCCGCGAGGCCATTACCAAAGCATAAGCAAATTTTTCGATCTCGGAGTATCTTGTCTTTGCTCCGGACAAAGCTTCTGAGACGAAGTAAACTAGGTTTTGCACCAGTTTTCCTTTAAGCTCAACTTCCCTGACCAGTACTGCACTTACTGCGGAGCCCGTTGCTGCAAGATAAAGGAGAGTTTCTTCTGGGAGGGGCACAATATGTGTTGACAAGCTTCCGAGATAATCTTTATTGTCATCGAAGCTCTTCTGGCACTCCGGCGTCCACTTGAAACTTTTGGACCCCTTTAGAGCTTTAAAAATTGGAAGCCTTCATTCGGATGATCTGGCCAGAAATCTACTGAGAGCTGCGAGCCGTCCTGTTAGCTTCTGGACCTACTTCAGATTTTCTGGTGGAGCCATTCTTTGCAATGCGCTTATCTGCATCGGGCTAGCTTCGATTCCCCTAGTTGAAACTAAGTACCCTAGCAGTTTTCCTGCTTGCGCCCTAAATATACATTTTTTAGGGTTGAGGCGAACTCCACATGCTCGGAGGCTCTCAAAGGTTTTAGCTAAGTCTAGGCTATGATGGTGCTTTACAGCACTCTTTATTACAATGTTATCCATATAGGCTTCGACATTTTGGCCTATTTGATGACCTAGAGCCTTAGCTATCAAATGTGAGAAGGTGGCTCCGGCATTCCACAAGCCAAAAGGCATTCGAACATAACAAAATACTCCGAAGGGGTTATAAAACTCATCTTGGCTTCGTCTTCGTGCTTTAGCCATACCTGGTGATAACCGGAGTATGCGTCCAGGAAGCTCAGTAATTCGGAGCCAGCCGTAGAATCCACCAGCTGGTCTATTCGGGGCATAGGGTAGGGGTCTCGCGGGCATGCTTTATTTAATGATGTGAAATCAATGCACATGCACCACTTGTTGGAGCCCTTCTTCCTGACAAAAATAGGGTTAGCCAGCCATTCCGTGTGGGCTACCTCCCTGATAATGCCAGCCCTTAGCAATTTTTCCACCTACACCTTGGCGAGGTCTGCCCTCTCTGCTGATAACTTACAGAGCCCCTGGCGCACTAGCGTAGCCTTCGGGTTGACAAGCAAACTATGCTCGATGATGCTCCGGTCAACCCTAGTGATGTCTTTGTCAGTCCAGGCAAATACATCTTAATTTTGTTTAACTACCTCCTCCAGTGAGGTAGCTATCTCCGAAGGTAGCCCCTTGCCAAATTGTATTGGGTACTCCTTGCCATCTTTCAGGATCATCTTCGTGATCACATCACCTTCCGGGCTTGGCTTTAGGGAAGGGCTTTTTGAGGAGCTTGAAGACTCTGAAGCCTCCTCCGTGTGCTCCGACATGCTGTGCACTTGCCGAGGGACCAGCGATGGACCATGGCCATACTCCGCTCTTCGAGCTACAGCTTGGTCTCTTGAGATAGTGAGAACTCCACCTTGCATGGGCATCTTGAGACACAAGTAATTATGATGTGCTATAGCCCTAAACTGGTTCAACATTCCTCGTTCGAAAATTGCATTATAGGCATATGGGGCATCGACGATGTCGAAGATCACCTCCTCCACCCTGGTCAGGGGCCCCTCTCCGAAGGCAACCTCGAGGCCTATCTGGCCGAGGGCATCGAGAGGAGGACCTACGAATCCTTGGAGTGGGTGAGCTGCCGGATGTAGGTGTCTCCGGGGAATGCATATCTGGCCGAAGGCCTGGACGAAGAGTATATCTGCGGAGCTTCTGCCGTCCACTAGGATCCTTTGGACTTCGACTCCTGCTATATCGACTGAAATAACAAGGGGGTCAATATGAGGGAATTTCACCCCCGTAGCATCATTGGCAGTAAAAGAAATAGGTACATGGGACCACTCGGGCATTTTTGCCACCGAATTCGAGGTCTCTATGTGCCCTACTTCGTGGACATATTCTCTTCGCTACCTTTTAGACATGTTACTGAGGGTCCCCCTCCGGAGATGGGTAGGACCACTCGCTTGCCGTGATCTTGGGGATCTTCCTGCTTCGGTGGTGGCATAATTTTGGCCACCGGGAGTTGCATTGGTGCTTCAGGGTTGCTGGCTTGAGCCACGGCTTGCACGGGCTCCGAACGCACTACTGGAGGGGCTCGGTCCGAAGTACCTCGCCCTGAGCTTTGTCCTAGGTATTCACCACGAAGGGTTAATACGGACTTACAATCTTTCGTGTCATGGCTTCTATTCTCGCCATGCACACAACAGAAGAAGCTTGAGCGCCTGCCAGCTACTCTTTCTTGGGGCTTCGAAGTACCAGCCTTGAAACCTTGTGCCTATTAAAAGTTGATAGGCATCTTCGGGGCGGAGGGTGCAATGTTTAAAACCTCGGAGCGGAAGTGTTTCTTTCCCCACCTATGATCGTTGAAACAACTATTGATGGGGATGATGGGTGGCCCGATCTTTTGGTGAGAGGATAGAGATAAGATAACTTTGATTGGTGGGAGACGACGTTGACGACCCGACTACAACCGTACGAGACGTTCATGTTGCACCTTAGCGATCGATACACCAACTCCAAGGGTTGTTGATCTTATCGGTGATCAACCTTGTTCCTGCAAGCAATCAAAGAACGAGCAAGAACAAGATAAAGGAGCAACTAGTATTGCTGGATGTGAAGGACGCACAGGGATAGTTGGGGTTCTGAAACGTGAAACCGGCGATCTAACCGATCAAGGGTTTACACGGACAAGTAGCATTGGCTAAACTTTTATCTAATCAAAACCCAAATTACAACTGAAGTCTCTAGGGGTATTTATAGCCCTAGGGACGTCCCCAAAGTTTGGAAACTTATTACATATGGAAACTACTAATTATTTCCAAAACAAAATTACTAGAAAAAGAAACTTAGATCCTTAAGCCTTGGCCGAGATTGATTCGGTGGAATAAATATATTATCTTCCATGTAGGCATCCTCAGCTTTCCAAAAAGTCCAAGATCATCTAAATCGGAGCTTCCATGTGAAAGATATGCATGTTTGAATCCCGTGCTCTCCTTGAAGTCCGAGTCTGAGTAACACGCATTGTTTTGATTATTTCAATCTCCTCGTATCGAATCTGGAAGTGTATCTGTATCCGTTGGAAAGAGGACGTCTCAATCTTTCCAAAAAGTCCAAGATCATCCAAATTGGAGCAGCCATGTAAAAGTTGTGCACGTTTGAATTTGTTATTGTCCATGTAGTCCGAATCCGAGTCGAAAACGTGTAGAAGTTAATCTCCACTTTCTCTTGGCACATAAATAACATCCCAAAATTATATATTATGTTTTCATGGCCTTGACTTGGTCCCCAATCAACTTCCATGATGTTCCATGCCCTTTGTGTGCTCTCAACGTGTCGCTTGATCCATGTGAGAATTTCTGTAATTGAAATTAAAAGTACCTCATGGTGTAGCATCCATGGTTCAAATAAATAAAATTTAAATCTAACGTAGAAAGCATTCACCTTAGTTTGTTTGCTCACAATTATGGTCATATCTGAGCTAGTGATGTCCTCATCAACTATCAAGGGGGGCTTGCGGAGAGGTTGGGACTTTGGGTTCCGTCTTCACTTCTCGAAGGGCTGGTACAGGTGTTGCGGTTCTTTAGAGGCAGCCTTCCTCTGCCTTGGCATACCGCTCGAAGTATGCCATCAGCTGTGCCACAGATGACACCGGTTTCCGATGAAGCTTGCTGAGGAGATCTGGGTTCAACACCCCTTCATGTGTGGCATCGACTACCGAAGAGGTAGACAAGCCTTTGATCTAGGACTTGGTGTGTGCGAAGTGTGTGAAATACTCCCAAAGCGCCTCGCTCGCTCGCTGCTTCACCTGAAACAGACTCCCGATCGACATTGGGGCTACAAATGTACCCTGGAAGTTGCTTACGAACTTCCATTTCAGCTGCTCCCATGACTTGATCGATCCTGGCTTTAGAGACTAGAACCATCGGAGAGCCACACCTTCTAGTGTGAGGGGGAAGCACTCCGCCATAGTGTTACGCACCCCTCCACTGGCTTCTATTGCCATGGCATACGAACGAGAAAATTCTCTGGGGTCAGATCCACCGGAGTACTTGTGTAGCTTTGAGGCCTTAAACCTGGGGTCGAAGGGCACTTTCTGCAGGTCTGGATGCAACGGAGACTCGTCGTCAAAGGATGCATTTTTGGCTTCCTCCAGGACTTGGATAGCTTCGGGGATATTACCTGGACCGCCGTCTTGAGGCCCTTCCAAAGCATGTGTGGAGGCTTGAGAGCGAAGTCGAATAGTAGCCTCTTGCCTCCACCTTGCTACTTCCTCCTGAAGACACGCTACTTGGGTAGCCTCATCCTTAGGAAGGTCTTCATCTCCTTTGGAGGGGAGATCTGGGTCTCGAGAACTGGTGTAATCGGTTTGGAGCACCGTGGGAGCGGCTCGGGGGCCTCTAGGTGCTCGACGTCCGGCGACTCCTTCGGGGGTTAGTGGAATGACTGAGGGTCCTGCACCATTGGTCCGAGGGGACCTTCGGGGAGGATCAGAGGCTAGGCTCTGCTTGGGAGGCATGGCTAATGAAGATGAGGTCCGAAGACCGAAGACTTCGATTGGTTTGGGAAGGCGAGGAAAGGCCTTCGAGATGCACTAGGAAGCCCCTTACCGAAGGGTGTGCGGAATCTGGAGACTCCGAAGCTCCCTCCAAAAGTGCTCTTCGAAGTGCAGTCAGCAGCAGAGAACTAGCTTTTAGAACTAGGTTCCCCACGGACGGTGCCAACTGTTGGTGCAAAGGATTACGCTAACAGGTTCTCGAATATTAAGAACTAACAAACGAAGAGTTTGTGATGCGGACTATTTCGAGCCTCTAAATAGGATAATAGCTCAAAGTAGTTCGAAGTTGTGTATTGAATAGCTGAGTATTCGATGCCTATTACAGGGTAAGAAGGGGGGTATTTATAGGCAAAAACTCTAAGGAAAAGACCTATTTACCCCTCAATTACAATCGACATAGTGGAAACTATTCGGTACCCCGAATAAGGTTAAAATAGTAGAATCTATCCAGAGAGGATAGATAAGGCAGACGTCTTATCAGCATTGTTGTTTTCCACTGTAGCTTCGGGGCCTTCGGAGGATACCTTCGAACCATGAAGCCGAAGTATCCTTCACCTGGAAACCTACATCATCTTGGAGATGAACACATGCTTCAATGCAGAAGAAGTATCTTTGGCTGCTGATCTCTAAAGCCCTGAGGATGAAGTATTTTCCCCCAACAATTATCTTAATCTTCGAGATTAAGTTTCCTAACACTCCCCCTTGGGCACTTCTCGCAACATGCATATGCCTCATTAAAAATCCCAAAAAACCCAGTGGGAAAAATTGGGAGAAAGAGTACATAGCGCACGTCTTGGTTGCACGAACTGCCTCATTAAAAACCTTAATATGAGAAACTTCAGGAAAACTCATTCAAGCGAAAAAGAGTACAATTCACCCAAATATTTCATAAGATCTTCAAGATTAATTCGGGTACTTAATATGCTTTAATAAGATTTAATTCTTCTTGTCTGTGTTATGTGAAGTTTCTCTCCCGAAATGTACAAGTCTTTAAGTCTAACGAACACAACTTTCAAAGTTAGATGTTTCAAGAGAGACTTAGTGAACAACCTGCGAGATTTTCACTTGACTTGGTGTGCATCACCATTAGTTCATTCATCTTATGCAATTAATGAGCATGAAGAACTTGGGGTTTATGAGCTTCATCAAATTGCTCTTCACATATCCTAATTACATTTGTGCAACACAAGTTATATTATCTTCTTGGATAATAGTGAGGGTGTTAATATGATTCAATTCTCATAACTTCTAGATGTGATGAATCATTCTTATAAACCTCACACATTCAGGTGATGCTCAATGCAAAAACTTTTATTTTTGAGTGGTTCGTCGAAGTCGTTGTGGGACTTTACTTTGACGATTTATAGGATACTTCACTTCTACCACATAGGAAAAACATAGCTAGATCTGTATGAGAATTCTGCTCCCATGATTTCTCTCCCTCTTCTCTAGATCTGTATGGATATATGGTCTTCTTGCAAAGTCAAACCTCTCTAACACTTTCTGAGTGTAAGTAGACTGATGTGCTAGAATTCATCAGTCACATTCTTTAGTTTCAAACTCAAATTCAAACGATGAGTTTGCTTCCTCAATTATAAACGGTATTCAAACCATATTCATAATCCATTCAAGGATCTTCATTATTCAAGCAACATTTCTACTAGAGAAATATACTATATACTACTAAGACTATTTCTATTCTTTCTATCTTGGTTCAAGACATGGTACTTCATGTACCTTCATACAATTGTCCGATCCAAGCTCCCATGCAAAAACAAATTCAATTAATTCATTACTCAACATAATTTTACTTCAAGTCAATTTTCAACTTCATGTTAATTCATTCAACTCCTAGTTGATTTCAATATTCAACTAATAGTTGACTGCCATTGAGATTATATTTATAAAGGTAATTCAACTCATGATCGGAGAATAGATTTCACAATCAATTCCTACTAGTTGAGTGAAAACTTTATACAACAAGCCATTCTTCATCTCTTACTATTTTCTTCTTCTTTCGTAAGATAATTCAGTTGGCATTGCCTTCTTACAATCCTCTCAATTTGACCTCTTCATTCATTCAACAAGCGATACAAGATCAAGGCAAGATTTATGATTGTGGCAATAATAAATAGTAAGCGCAGATAGTTGGCAATTTCTATATCACATGATTCATTTGAACTTCTTCAACTTCTAGTTATTTCATCATGGGTTGCACATTCTAGTGCTTCATCATCTTGCTCTCAATTATTTCCCATCATAGTAGCAAGGTCCTTTAGTATACTAGCGGCCATTTTGGTGCGCACCTTATCGCCGGTCTATTTCTTCATGAGAAGATTCATAATTATATGCCTAGTTCTGAGGTTCCATACCATTTGCCAAATCTCAACTAGCTCCCCTTCTTTCTATGAGGCAGTTTTCATGATTAAGTATGATAAGCTCCCATGTCCTGTTTTCATTAGACGTCTCTGATTACTTAGGGACATGAAGAACCAGAGTTCTCGTCCTATTATTTTTTTTCGAGGCCTCTGGACGAGATGAGGGATACCTTTCTTTCGATATTTCACCCTCACATGTGCATTACATTCAGGTAATACAACTTAGTCATGCTTTTCATATCACAAAAAAAATTAGGCAGTATATGTTTATATCAAAAAATGGCATTAATGGTTAAGATTGTCAAAATATCAATTTTGGTAATTTGGGCCGAAAATACACATGTCCTGGACTAGGCCGAAGCCCTACAGGGCCAAAGGCCCATCGAGCTGTGGGCTTCGGAAGCTTCCAGCGAGCCTGCTACCTTTGACCTGAAGGTCTTCGGAGGCCCACCTCACCGAAGCTTTGGCCCGAGGAGTAGGCTTCGGCGGGCCTGACCGAAGGCCCACTTCGGGCAGGAAATCAGAGATAGAGTTGAGTCCGATTCTGGCTAAATTTTTATCCCTACGTGTGACTAGGCCGAATCCTATCTAATTAGGCTTAGATATTAGAAATCTAGCCCCTATAAATATAGGGGTGAGGCCGGTTCATTGACCCCCCAACAAAAATCAACACAAAGCCCTAGCTTTGAACCGTACCTTTATTTTATCTTTACTTTCTGCAATCTTCGTGGGTTTGCTTGGAAGCCCTCCGCCGGCCACTTCGGAAGCCCTTAGGTTATACCTTTGCCCTGCATACTTCGAATCAGACGGGCTCTGCTCGGCTTGCTGATTTGTTGTGTTTAATACATTTCATTCAGCTAATTGGATTATTACTGTGTGATCTGATTACCTGGCGACTCCACTCCCCTTACCATGGTTAAGGGTAGTCGGAACGCGACATCAGTTTTGTTTATGCTTAGGCTTGTCCCTAAGTATCCACACACTTTTGAATCGTCGAACTGACCCAAGTGCGGGTGCACGTTTTCGTGGCAATGGTATAACTTCTAGTTATTTGCCACTTCGGGTCCTTAGGTACTTCTAGTACTTCTTAAATTGCATTTACTAGTGTGAGGTAATGTGCACAATTCATTTCATTTCTACCATACTTTTTCGACATTTTTCATGCAAGGGTTCATTCTCTCCCCCTAAATGATGGAAAATTATAAAATTAGAAGGCTACATGCAAATCTTCATTCTCAAGTTTTACAGACTTTTTGGATAGAGCCTTTTCAATCTACTATGGTAGTAGGATATGGACATATTTCGAACGGGAAATTCAACGTTTCAATGTTGTTGAGTAGATGTTGTATGCTAATGGTTTGAATTTTTCTTGAGAACCGCTACATTTAGAACTGCATGTTTTATTCATGACAGATAAATTACAACCCTGCAATAATGGTATAGCAATTCTTCTAAATCTTCATCACTTAAGCTTAGTCCATTCAGGTGGATAAATGATACTTACTGCACTACTTTGCTTCTCATGTCAATGCATGAGTCATCAAGCGCTATTCTTTAATGTTCTCCATTAAAGTGAACTACTATTTGATGAACAAGACTTAATGATCAATAAGATAATAGACATGCATACATCTATTACAAAAATTTACAAGCGTCCAATAGTATCATAATAACCCATACATGGGTTCAATAAGACCAAAACATCCTTTAGATACAGTCTAAGAATGATTTCACAGTGTTCTAGTGATTAATTTCCTAGTGGTGCATGCAGACACACTAATCTTCATGATTTTGGTAATTATTTCACTTTTAAGCTATAACCATATGAGTTGTCAATTTATTTTTCTCATAATTCAAAAACCAAAATTGACGTGATGCATAATTCAAAACGGGAGAAATAAAGTCTTAAAGTAGCGTACACTTCAAGTGTATTCATAGTATGGCCCAAATATTAAAGAATGTATCCTTCTAGTATAATTTCTTCAATTTCTGCAATCCTTAAGAAAGTTTCGAGTGGGTTCAAATACAATAATGCTTAATTACTATGCAAAGTTATCCCACAAATAATAAGACTATGGCTCTTCAAGGGACTACAAAATGCATTTGTTGCTACTAGCAACGATCATAATATTTCTGGTTCTCATTCATCGAGAAATATTTTTTTCTCAAAGTTTTATTTATGGATCTGCAAGCCATAATTGATTCAATCTTTTTATTTCGGTGCTACACAAGATTCTAGTCTAAGACATTTTTTCATGTGTGAGGAAGTAGCAACATAAAAATAACTGCCTTAAATATGCATACTGAAAATAAGTCAATCATTGCAGTGAAAGATATTTGCTCTTCGAGAACTTTAAATCTTTCATTCAATTCACTCTTCTAGATTTACTCTGATATTTATCAACATCCAGATGACATAAAAACTCTAATTCTCAATAGAGTCTGCGTGTAGGCAAGCTACTTCTTTATTGGTAATTATTTTTCACATGTGATGGCATTGATAGGCTTCTATTGTCATCATGATAAAATCAATTGAGATTTTATAAACACTTCCACCTGTCATGGGAGATAGTGCAGTCTCAACCATGAGGGTGTCCTTACTCAATACGATGGTGAGGTGTGTATCAAGTTGTTACTTCTAGTATTTCTGAATGATGTGCTTCGGTGCCTTTGCAAATTCTAGAAACATATGGCTTGATATTCTTCTTCATTATCTTGCCATTCTCATCATGAGGCGCTTCAGTTCATATGCCATCACTTTCCTTTCATCCCTATCCCACTTCTTATGACAGGTTAATGCAACTTTCAAAGAAATTAGCTTCAAGGCTATTGCACTTTCATCGTGGATACGAAACTAAGTTCTTTACAAGTTCATCATGAACATCGTCGAGCTACAACATGTCAACAAATTTAGAATACTTCATGTATTTTGATTGGTGATAGTTGCGTGCGGATTCTACTGTGTTTAGGTGGAAAGTTGAGAGAGTCGTTCAATTTCTCTTTAATCTAACATCTCTTTCTAGCAGAGATTCAGAAACATGCAAACTCGGTGCATCATGGAGTTAAACTCTCAGGCATATTCAGAAAGAGTCGAAGTCGGATCTATTCTTGCTATACTAGAGACTGCATGATGTATTTGAGACGCTCGAAATGCTCATTCAAGGCATCTTGTTACACTCTCTCATTCGTCGTGACCATATACTCATCCTTCAAAGTGGAGAGATATGGTAGAGAAAATAAAATGTTCGATCATTTCATATGGCATAGGGCAAGTTCGTTATTGCCTATGATCAACGGTGTTGTGGAGCTTCTTGGCTCCAAGTATGATCCAAACATCCGTTAGCTAGGAGAGATGGTTGCGGCCATCTACATTTTCATCAGCGAACTGCTTGGTCGTGGTGCAAGTCATTTATGATGCGCATGTTACTTCTAGTAAAATTGCATCACATTGCTAAATAGAGACATGAATAAAATTACTGCAATTTTCCAGTACTTTTCTATGCAATTCTATATTTAGTAATAAAAGTACTGATAATTAAATGCATGCAGGCAATTAAATATAGTAAAACAGTAAACAATAAATGAGCATAGAAAAATATTGCTGGAAAAGGGAAAACAGATGCGAAAATAGGATTCCAGAGGTCCTTTTATGCAAGAAAAGGGTATTTCTAGAATTTTCAGCGAATCCAGGGCCCATACGTCAATTCATAGTTTTTATGTGATTTTTATGAAATCCAGGGGTCTTTATGCAAAATTCGTACTTCTACACAAAATACATAAATTAAAGTACTAAAATGCAAAAGTACATTTTTTTCATTTTCTTTTCATTTTCTTTTTTATCTTTCTTCTCCCGTTCACTTTTCTTTTTTTCTTTGGTTTCCTTCTTTCTTCTCTTCTGGGCAAATGGGCTTGGCCCAATTGCATGCGGAGCGAAGCTGCAGAACGCACGTTGCACGGCGGCATGCGGGTGCGGCTGCACATTGCCAGCGGCTCTACAGCATGCGAGCGCGTTCAGCCCGGTGAGGCAGATACCGGCGATGCGATCAGCGGTGGCGGCGTGGAATGTTCGGGCGCGCGGCCGATACTGCTAGGTGACCAGCACGTGAGGCACGTTATGGCGCGTTCAAGCGACTACAGATCTTTGTGATCTCATGTGTGCGGTGGGGCGCGCATTCAAGGCACTGTTGTGGTGACGGTACGATGGAGATTCGGCGGCACCTGCATGTGCAGGTGCGGCACAACTGGCCAAGATGCAGTGTTGCTCGGGAGGTCGCCGGCAGGACGGGCCTCGGGCGGGCGTTTGCTAGGCACTAGCGGGCTCCGGCGGGCTAGACTGTGGGTGGGCGCCAGCAGGAAGGGCCGCGGGAAAGCGCAGACAGTGCGCAGTTCAGGCATGGGTGCCGGCGGCGATGACCCAATGCAACAGCGTCAGCGCATGCGGGCGCAGGATGGCTACGCATGGACGGTGCAGCGTCGTCTTGTCACGATGCAGCGCAACAGTATTTGTAGTAGATTACATCTAATCTGTAAAATACAATACAAACATACCATTGATTATTATAGATTGATTTTCCTCCCCATGTAGAGCTTCGTGCTGATAACTTGTGGAGAAACCTACTCTACTACATGTGTAGGCTAGAGCATCTTTGACAATGGATAAGACACATTGTGTAGGGGAAAAACTGATCTTCTTTATTGCTCATTCAAGTATATACAACTGAGGAGATGATCCCTCTATTTATAGAGCAAAAACCCCTAAAAGATAGACGTGCCCACAACCGAATTCAGTTATCTTAATCTTCGAGATTATGTTTCCTAACAGCCCGTACACCATGTCGCGTCCTCTCCGACTTTGTCTTGCGCACAACACTACGCACCTGACACGTGCCTCATCCTCGCGCACACCGCCCCAGCTTCAGACACCAACTCCCACTGTAGGCTAAGCAGCCACACGCACATGCACCACACCGATACGTGCCTTGAGGTGAGCACCGGAATGCACCGCCGGCCACGTCTCAGCGCTAGGCAAGGAAAATTATGGGGGAAACAAAACGAGTGCATGTAGGAGCGCAAGGGAACGGTCCAGAGATGAAAAATTGGGATTGCCTGAGAAAACCACTTGACCGGAAAATAGCAGACTACGCGAGGAACAAAACTCCGACGTACGACACATAAGTATTAGGTAGTGGCGCTATACTAGAGAAGAAGGAATAAAATTTTTAAACTCCAATTTTTCCATTTAAGTGAGTCAATAGAAACCCTAATGTGGCGTTTGGTTCTGGAGTTAGTGGAAGCGAGCAGCTCCGTTCTATTCTTCATGCGTTTGGCTTGGAATTAGGTGGAACAGAATGGTTCCAAAAAGAGAATATTCTTTTGAGACACAGAACCATCTGTTCCCCCCAAAAATGAGCGAACCGAGCGGCTCGCTCCTTTCTCGTTCATCTCAGCCCGCAGCCCCGCACTCCTCCCTCCCGAAGAAATCAGGTGGGTCTTCTTCCTCCCACCGCCCTACCCTCGAATCCTCTCCTCCTCTGGTGCCAGAGCCCTCCCGCACCGCCGGTTCCATCCCACGCCAGTTCCCTCCGCGCCGTTCCCTCTCGCGCTGGCTACGGGTATCACATGCCAAGCGGCTACGCGCCTCGTGCATGGCTGTGGGCGTCGCGCGCTGGCTGCTTGCCTCACGCACTCGCATCGGGTGTCACGGGCCTGGCGGCTACGCGCCTCGTGGGTTGGATGTCGGGCTCGCGCAAGATTCTTGCGGGTGTGATTCCAGAAACATTTGTTTGCGTATGATTCATGAGGCTATGCAAGTCTTTTGTTTTTATTTGTTAATTATGTCTGAGGCTATGTAGATTTTCTAGATGAACTAATTAGATTTGCGTGTGCTTCGTGAAATTTTTAGGACATTTTATTGTAAAAATGCAGATAGTTAATCATCCGGGCATTTTTGTTGAACATTGCTATTGAACAATGCATGTTAAACTATGAAATTGTGTGCATTGAGCTACTGAATTATGTGTGTTGAACTATGAAATTATGTGTTGAATATTGCTATTGAACTGTGTGTCGAATCATTGTATTTTACTTGTACATGTTATCATTGTTGTATAATTGTTTTATATGTGTCATGGTTATGCACTAATCATTGTATTTTGTGTTTGATTTTCGCTCTTGAACCAAACAAGGGATGGAATCATTCTGTTCTAACAGATTCCATAACCAAACAGAAAATAGAGCGGCTCCATTCTTGCTTCCAAACACGAAGTGGAGCCGTTCCATTCTCAGAATCTGGAACAGAGCTATTATGTTCCATTAGACTCCTGAACCAAATGCCACCTAAGAATACAAGGCCTTTTATAGGCAGTTCAAAACTGGAAAAGACCCATTTGTCCCTAGGGAAAAATACACACAGACGCGAAAATAACACTACAGGCCCAACGGGCAAAATAGTAAAATCGTGTCTAAAGATAGCTTGTCCCAACGCGTAGCTTTCGTAGCAACTACGGCTTCCCTTCAAGACTGTCTGATCTTCGTACCAGGGTACCCGAATTGAGTCGGTCCAATTCCGTGGCTCCCTCAGCCCGGCAATCGCTCACCGCCCATTTACCTGAGTCAAACCCGGTCAATAGACCAACAGATCCCTTGCCATTCCTAGCCCATGTACTCAGATTGGGTTGGCCTGACTCCACGGCCCCTCTGCCCGGCAGTCGCTCGCCGCCCATGTACCTGAGTCACACAAGGTCAAAATACGGTAGGTCTTCTCTTCCCTTCTTCATCTCCTTTCTTCCTCTCTTTGACTTCCGTTGACAATCACTAATCACTTTTAGAGCCATGAGGTCCATGATCTTCAACATGGCTCCTCAGATGGTTTACATCTATATATGAGGAGGCAGTGTAAATAGCATAGTAAAAATAAGAGGGAGCAGGCTGTGTAAAGGGAAGGAATGACACGATTTTGGCCTTTTCAGAAGAGTGGAGGAGGTGGTGCACGCGTTTAAGGGGGAATGTATGTGGCACATGGTTGCACGACAGAATATGGCTAACATTACAAAGCCGCACGAATCTTTGAGTCACTCAAGTCTACCCTACTATATAATTGATGAGTTTGAGTGTCCACATGATCAACTATCTATTAAATCACAATCCTTCATTCACATCTAATAAATCATAGTTGTCTGATCTTCTTTCTCTCTCTTGGGTCGGCCCAGCCCATTATGGCCTCCCCTCCTCTATTTGCCGCCGGGTCCCGTCTTTTTATATGAAAGATGATCTTCTATTTTATATGACAATTATTAATATATGGAAGTTGATCTATTTTATATAGAAATTATTAATATATGGAGATCATTAATATATGTAAGCTAGTCTGTTTTATACGAAAATTATTAATATATGGAAATCATCAATATATGGAAGATGATCTATTTTATATGGAAATCACTAATATATGGAATATTGATTATATATATAGAAATCTGATTAGTTTCATATAGAAATAATAAATAAAGGGAAAAGGTATTCATGGTCCCTTTTTCTTATCCGGTGCCTTCATTCCTATAAAATTTGGAGTCTATGACAGAATCCCGCCATCAATCCTAGCCCTAACTTTTACAAACCCAAGCCCACATCATGTGTTTTTGCTCCGCCACTGCCCACTGATCTACAACTTAACCACTCCTCTTGTCACCGATAGCCGCATCCGTTCTTGATATGTCCACTCCGTCGGGTCCATCGTTCCCGGTCACCACTCTGATCGGATCCCTAGCCATTGGATCGTCATTGCCGCCTTCATCCCGAACTGTTCTCGCACTCGCAGCTCTCACTCGCCCCCAGTCACCTTTGTTGTATCATTGTACTATTTTATAATTGTGTTTTGATTCAACGTCTCTGAATTTGCAGTTGACTGAAATCCATTTATTCCTTCTGATTAGAACACATGATTTATGGGCCGTTAATTAGTTAACGAAACCTTAGTTTTCCCCTCAAACTCATTTTTCACAACACGTATGGTATAGTAGAACCTTTGTTTCTACATGTATACATTTTTACCGCGCGCGAAACCGCCTGCTGCACGCTGCACAGGCCTGTCTAGCCTCTGGTACTAGTCGTGCCAATAATGTAGCACTCCCTGGAATCCTGCATGATATATATCAGGTACACCGTTCGCATGCAAGCGTAGATCAACCGATCCGTATATATAGCTGAGCTCCACTGTGCCACACCGGTTGGCTATCTGCAGCCGCTGCACATGTATCATGTGAAGTCACCCGCCTGCTGCGATGCGCCCGTCTCCAGTGCTGCACTCGATCGCCCATGCCGGCGCCTCGTCCAGACATGTCGGCAACCAAGCCGCCGCCGCTGCCTCTCATCTCATCTCAGCTCAGCTCGTTCGATTGACTTCGGCGTCTTGCTGCATGCATACACGTCACCGGCCATCCGCGCGGTAGCATGGATCCATCTAATCTACACGTTTTTCTCGCACGGATCGATTGAGATCCGTGGGGACGGTGGGGGCAAAACGTATGGAACACACTCACGCGCGCGCTAGCTGATCGATCGATCGCGGCATGAGCTTCAGCTTACGTACGTACCCCTGGTGATGGACTGTTTTATCTGTTCGGTTGCTACTTTGGCGAGGCCTTGGGCTCACATGCATATGTGCTAGCCGTGTCTCTTCTTTTTCGTCGTCTTCTCTCACCTATCGCCCTTGCAGCACTACTGACCTATCTCAAGAGGTTTGGATGGCTGTCTGTGTTTTTGGGAAAAAAAAGGTGTGGAGCTCGACCTCTTCACAACACAAAAATCCTACGACATAAAACCCTAGTA
The DNA here is from genome assembly GCA_019279435.1 of Zizania palustris. Lineage (NCBI taxonomy): Eukaryota > Viridiplantae > Streptophyta > Magnoliopsida > Poales > Poaceae > Zizania > Zizania palustris. The sequence goes on from JAAALK010000290.1 coordinate 30,700,626, forward strand.
TATATAAAATTGAAAATTTGCTGTAAATTTTTTAGGAAAAGTAGAAACAAGTACCCTTATTAATTAATTAGTAAAAAGCACAGCGCACAAAAGAACGAATACACACACACATTTGTAATGTTCGTACTCGAAGAAGGACGTACGTGCACGAGCATCCGTCCAATAGACATATTTCGCTGCAGGGGTAGAGATTCAGATGTCGGTTTGAGGTAATGATGGGAAGAAACTGTACTGTACTTACGGCTCGTAGCTGACAAGATTATTTGTTTGAACTAAGAACCAGATCAGATCCAATGGCAAGACCAAGATCGAGGTCCAATTAATTGGATAATAAACGGAGGAGATGTGTAAGAATTCTCCTGTATTCTGAACAGTCAGTACGTCCCTACAGAATTCAGTCACATACATGGTTTGGCTCTTGGTATCGGTATCTGCTTCTGAAGGATTGTATGAAATCTCCATCAACAAATCACGTATATGCTCTGTCTCCTCTTCCACCAGTTTACCTAGGCACTCGGCAAATCCCTGTATTCCCGTAGTGCCTGTTCAACGATATTTATACCCACCCCCTAGGTGACGCATCTCGTCGCAATCACAATATACAAGATGGGAAATAACGACCTTCTCCAACAACCTAACACTACCAGAACAGCGTGATCCCTCGAGCACTCAGCAAACTAAGATTTGCCGAGTTTATCCTAAACTACACTCGGCAAATGTTTAACTCTCAGCAATATTCAATGTTTACCGAGTGCCAAGTCAAAGACACTTGGCAAATCTTCTGAAAAAATTAGCTCTCTCGGAAATTTTGATGGTGTTATAACGGCTCATGGAAAAAAATAGGGTTTACTGAGTGCCACTAACGCACACTCGGCAAACCCTGGCATTTGCCGAGTGCCATGTTTGGCACTCAGCAAATGTGCTCTATCGGCTGAACCATGTCGTGTGCCATGTGACTAAGATCCTGGTTTTACCGAGTATTGTTTTAAAAAACATTCGGCAAAGTTGAAATACCCATTATTTCATGTGAAATCATATTTTGAGCCCATGTCACATTTTAAACATGTTTTGAACTTAAAATTTTTTACACTCATAATGCATCATATATTAATACATGGAAAATTGTCATATTTTTCTTAGTGAGTTTGCTATTTTTAATTAATTAAGTGTGTTTCTATGATTTAATTCGAAGTAGGTCAAATTTGAACTGCATGTGCATGAAATAATTACTAAAAAATTGTAGAAAAATCATATTTATGTTTATGAGTATATATTTATAAATCTTGGTTGCAGTACTCGATCGACAACATTGATCTTAATGGTTTTTTAATTATAGAAAATTTAATTGAATCCTAAAAAATATGGTACTTGACGTGAGTTTTCATGTATGACATTTAGAAATCAGAGATTTTTGAAGAAGGTTTAGGAGTTTAGAGATTGAATGGGTTAGGTTTGAAAGTAATTCGACATTTAAATCTTTGTTTGAACTTAAAACTTTTTCTACAATGAAAACCCAATGTATCTTATACCATCCCCAGAAATTGGCTATTTTCCGGTCAGTTTGCTATTTTTAGTATTTAAATTGAAAGATGCCAATTTTGAACGGCAAGTGCATGAAATAACAAAAAAAAAATTATCTGAAAATCATACTTGAATTTTGAGTGCTAAGTTATGCCTTACATAGTAAAATTAAAGAAATTATAAGATATCACGATGAAGACACTCCATCGAAAACATACACATTCTTGTTGTTTTAATTTTAAACAATTCAAAAAAGTCAAAAAAATATTGGAACTTGACATGGTGTTAAGATATCGTACGTATATACTATGATAAAAAATTAAAAATATTTCGAGAAAATTTTCACGTATGATGTTTAGAAACCGAAAATTCTTGGATGAGGTTTTAGAGTTTACTAAAAGAATGATTATAGGTTTAAAAGTAAATCGATATTTTTTAAAAAATAACCTTAAACGTTTTTTGTAATATGAAATACTTGGTGTATTTTATATCATGCCAAAAAATATAAATTTTTAATGTAAATTTACTATTTTTTTCTATTCGATTTTTTTAAAAAAATTAATTTGCCGAGTGCCACACAATCTAGCACTCGGCGAACAATAGTTTTTTAAAATAAAATCTTTGTTGAGTGCTTTATTCGAAGGCACTCGACTAACAACAATTTTTTTACAAAAATAAAATATTTGCCGAGAGCCACACAATGTAGCAATTGGAAGAATTTTAGAACATTTTTTTAATTAAAAACTTTCCCGAGTGTTGTCATATCTATAACTCGGTGAATAGCATTTTTAGGGTTTTTCCCCGTGGATCTGGGTGCAGTATGCATAGATCTGTTAATCAAGTCCACACTCCCTTAGCCCTCCACTCATGCCGCCGCCCTCGCGTCGCCACCCCTGGCCGCCTGCCTGAGCCACCGGCCCTCGCACCGCCACCTGCTGCCACTCGCGGCCACCCAAGCGCCCCCTACGCTTCTGGGCCCCACGCCGCCACCTAGTCGCCCGCCCCTAGCCCTCGCGCCGCTGGCCCCCGGGCCCCACGTCATCACCCTTTCACTCGCCTCGGGCCGCCCTACCTGGGCCGCCCGTTGCCACTGTCGACCCCATCCCGTCGCTGCCTCTCCTTCGCCTCATTCCTTCCCGGCCGGTCACTCCTCCGTCACCCACCTATCAAATTTTTTTGGTAACATGATTAACATGTTTAATTGTATATTTTGTAATGCAATGCCATGTTTAATTGTATATTTTATAATGCAATGTCATGTTTATTATTGTTCTATTGTACAAGTTTTAGAAATTGTAAACATGAAGCAAAATATTTAAATTATGTCTCTTTTCATTTTAGCACAATTTTATTTGCATAATATGTGTACTCATGCTTATGTATTTGTTAGGTTTAATTTTAATGTCATCATTGTGACCTCTTTTTATGTCTTAATGTTTACATTGATTAATTTGTCATGTATGTTGATGTCGGCCATCGCGTCGTGATGTGTGTATGTGGATGGAGGCCATTGTGTCGTCTTATTTGTGGCCATTGTGACTTTTCTTTATGAGTTTTGTTAGATTTTCTACGTATTACAGAGTAGATGTTGTCAAATTTTTTATAGTTTGTACTTATTGTTGTGTCTACGCGTCTCCCGTTTGGAAGAGTTATGATTTAGAATATGCATTTTTGCATATCTATGGTCGTAACTGTTTCGAACTATCCACGTTTCTTGGACAGCCTATGGATGCGTAGATTGAGCTTGTTTTCATGATTCATCTCTATCCGAACCAAGATTTTAGCAGCACCTCCCCGTTGTTCTCCAAACGCACATTCTCTTGGCATTTTGCTGAGATGTGCGTTCAGAGAACAACGGGTAGGTGCTACCTAAACTTTGGATCAGATCAGAACGAAGCATGAAAACAAACTCATTTCGCACATCCTCTAGTGGTATTAGGACATATCCTTACCTATTAGACATTTGAATGTATCTCATTTCCCTCTAACGTTAAAACACAGGTGTTGTTTCCTACTTTAGTACAAGATGGATGATCGTGAGTGGATGTACACGGGTCGCCCTAGCCATACCGAGGTGACCATAGATTGGATCAAGAACACTAAAGTATTCTTAGAGACAATATTTCGTAGACAGAACGGACGTGGCAAGACCTGGTGTCCATGTAGTCAGTGCGAGAACAAGCGCCCACAAGCAAAAGAGACCATGGGTAAACACCTCTGTAAATATGGGTTTATGCTAAATTATACCAGTTGGACATACCATGGTGAGTGTGATGCCCCGATTTAACGAATTGGAACATTATTGAATTTCAAAAGAAAAACAATAATACAAGAGGTTCATCATGCGACACATACATACGAGCAATCGTCAGTGGTACGCAGACCACAATTATTACATAAGAGCAAACATAATATAAATAATTAAAAGCATGATGAACGCCCTCTTCAGGATCTTCTTCTTGACTGGGTCGCTACTCCAGACCATCCTCGTAGTAGGCATCCTCTGAATGGTGTGTCCAACGGGTATGAGTACAAAGAGTACTCAACAAGCCACCGCAAATGCAAGTAATAATGCAAGAATATAACAAAGGAAGGATAATGGCTAAAAGTGCGTAAAAGTACATTTTCAGTTATTGCATTTAGTGTAGTAAAATTTTATCATGCGAAATAATAAACATGAACATCAATAATACCATCTAACTCGAGGAGTACGTTTTCCCTCCTCGCACAACAGTCCTTACATGTCAAACCATGATGCACATTCATTCCAAAAGTAAACTAACTGTGGTATGTCACGCACCCCGCCCTTGACCGTGGGCTCGGCTTTTCGAAAAGATTTATGACTCTGATCAGAGATGTACTACTGTACCCACAAGGCACGCACTCATCCCAAACACCAACGTGTAACGAGATGACCCATACCACGGGAACTCGTGCCAAAACTTCAGCATGAAATGCTCCAAGCGATTACCACCCGCTCTAGGTTTTGCCAGCGCGCCGGGCAGCATCCCGGCTAACGTCGCACCCCTTTTGCGCCACGTCGGTACAAGCCACCCGCATGTGCTGCTTGACCCATCTCCAAGTGGTAGCCTCGGTTTGGAACACTCCATACCTTAGTTAGGATTTACCCATTAGACTTGTGGTTAGTACGGAAGTGTATTGCAATGGATCCCGCAGACCGGTCCTTATAGTGCCTCGGGTGCTACCGACTAATGCCCTAGCTTGCACCCGGAACCCACCATGCATACACTCACAACCATAACTCTATCACCAACAGCATTCCAGAGATAAGATTAAAGGGGATCATATAGTAGAACCAAGTTACTACGACTCATTTTCAATTCTATAGCAATCATGTCGATACATTGGACACTAGCTAATAGTACTAAACATATGGTGACAAGGAGTTTAGGTTAGATAGCATGGCTTGGGTTGCACATCAAGGTCGGGGGATCCTAATAAATATATTGTAAGGGTTCCATTTGACTAATGCATGTATATCCTATGTGTTTTAGCGATAGTTTAATAAAACATGGGTTCAACATGCTCAAAAGATTATCTTGGTGACATGCCTTGTTCAGCAAAAGGCGATGGGGGAACCTCTGGGTAATATCCCGGCTCCTCGGCGGCGTCGTAGTCTTCTCGATATAAATAAAATAAATATAACATTCAATTTAAACAATCCAACTTCACACAACAAGCATATAGGTTTTGATTGGGTTAACTTAAGGAAAATGAAGTTGTTAAGTTTCTGAAATTCATTTTATGAATATTTAAAATGAACTAAAATGAAATGTTGACCTTCATAAAAGAGATAATAATGTGAACAATTTTATTTTAAGTTTTCAAACTAATATAAAATAAAAGATTTAGAGTAAACTTAGTGGTTCCATTGTATTAACAGGAAAAGAATAAAGGATAAATTTTGCTAAAATTGAAATGAATCACTTTGTAATTTACCCTAAAGAGCATTTGAATACTTTATTAAATAAGAATGAAATATTCAAAGTAAACATATTGTTTTTATTGTATTAACATGTAGAGGGTAAAATTATAAATTTTCTGGAATTGAAATGATAATTTTGGGAGTTAAAATGCGCCATATATGAATTTTACAAGTTTAAAACATTTTCTGGAATTAAATTTAAATCAAAAACAGCGTCGGGTCCACGGTGAACCGGGCTCACGGTGAACCCGCACACTGTGCGTGTGCGCCGGATCGAGATCTGCCGTTGGATCGCGATCGGGCGGCCACGGGCGAGGCGGGGGCGCTAAGTTATCGCGGACGGCCAGGATTAAAACGTTGAAACAGTACGCGATGGACGATCCAGATTAAACGTGGGTTTTAAATATTAACGAACACGTGAGATTAAAACGTACCCCTTCGCTACGATCCGACGGATCTGATTAAATCGTGAGAACGACCTAATCTCCGCCGTTGGATCTGGATCGCACGGCCGAGAGTGAATCTGACACGGCACGGGTACTCGAACCGTGCCGGTCGCCTTCTCCGGCGACGGCGAGGGTCCAGCGACCACGGCGAGCTATGGCGGTCGGTTCTAAGGGCTAAAACGGAATCAGTACACCACGGGGGTCAATAGGGTACCGTCGGAGGGCTTGGCGTCGTCGGAGCATGGCCGGCGACGAGCGAGGGTGGCGGAGGTGTTTGGGTCCTCGTCGGCGGTGGCGTTCTGGCGAGGTTCGTCGACGACGGAGTGGTGGCTGAGGTCGGGGTGGCGTCGGAGATCACAGCAGTGCGGTCGCCGAGGAGGGAAAGGTCTCTGGCGACGGCGATCGACGGCCGGAGCGAGGGCGGTGGGGTGGTGCTAAAAACCGAAGCGAGGTGCTCTGGTTCGTTCTCAACACGATCGGACATGGGGGCTGGACGCGGTGGAGTCCAAGGGCTTAAATAGAGGTGGCGGAGGGGCTCAGAGGGGGACACATGCAAGGAAAGCCGAGGGGAGGGCTTTAACTTGCCGGTGAGGTCTCGGCCATGCACGCACAGCGCGATCCCGGGGTTTGAACACGTCACTTAACGCGGGTAAACGGCCGGCGGGCCTTGGGGTGCATTAAACCGGTGACAATTGAATGAGGGAGGGGCCAGCGAGGCGGATTCGAGGTGGGGTTGTTGGACAGCGCGATTTGGGGGCAGTGGCGCGAGGTGGACGATGGGTCCAACAGGTGGGCCAAGGCGGTCAACGGGCGTGAGCGTACGAGTGCGACGACTGACGGGTGGGGTCGGGCTCGGCCGAGAGAGGGAGTCGGTTGGCACCGACAGGTGGGGCCGAGGCGTCAGGTGCGCGCGAAGAGAGAGGGGCTCGCTGAAAAGCGGTGCCCGGGTGTCAGTACGGGCGTGGGGAAGGGAGTGGGCTGGGCCGGCCGGGAGAGAGAGAAGGGGGGAGGCCCGTTACTGTTTCAATTCTTTTTTGAATAAAAATAATTACAGAAATTGATTTAAAATATTTGGGCTATTTCCAAGGGTGATAAAAATTTGTAAAAATTCTCAAAAATATATTTTGGGCTTGGGAACTCATACAAAATTTTCTAGCCTCTGGTTTGGTCATTTCAACTAGATTCTAGTTCAAAAAGGCTAAGGAGGGCATTAAAGGTATTTCCAAAATAAATAATTCCAGAAAAATATATTAAATGATATTTTTATTTCTTTGAAATTTTGGGGTGTTACAAACCTATCCCCCTTACAAAGAATCTCATCCTCGAGATTGGAACGCTACTCGAATAACTCGGGGTATTGGGCTTTCAACTCGTCTTCTTTTTCCCAGGTGGCTTCTTCAACGGGATGGTTGTCCCACTGAACCTTGTAGAAGCAAACCACACGGCTCCTGGTTACTCTTTCCTTAGTCTCTAGGATCTTGACGGGCTTTTCGACGTAGGTCAAATCCTCTTGGACGTTGAGTTGTTGGAGGTCGGCTTGCTCGGCGGGCACACGAAGACACTTCTTCAGCTGAGAGACGTGGAACACATCATGGACTCTTGCCAGAGATGGAGGCAGTTCCAGTTGATATGCCACTTCTCCTTGCCGTCGGAGGATCAGAAAAGGTCCGACATAGCGGGGTGCTAGCTTGCCTTTCATGTTGAACCTTTGAGTGCCTCGGAGGGGAGTGACTCGGAGATAGACGTAATCACCCTCCTCAAAGGTTAGGTCTCTCCGTCGGTTATCGGCGTAGCTCTTCTATCGGGACTAGGCTGTCTTCAACCTGTCCCTGATGATCTTGAACTTCTCTTCGGCTTCTCTTAATATATCAGTCCCAAAAAGCTGTGACTCTCCAGTCTGATCCTAGAGTAATGGCATTCTGTACTTATGCCCATAAAGTGCTTCAAACGGGGACATCTGCAGGCTAACTCGATAGTTGTTGTTGTAGGAGAACTCCGCATAGGGCAAGTTCTTGTCCCATATTCCGCCAAAGTCTAGAGAGCAAGCTCTAAGCATATATTCCAATATCTGGTTAACCCTTTCGGTTTGACCATCGGTATGTGGATGATAGGCGGTGCTAAAGTTCAGCCGGGTGCCGAGTTCCTCTTGAAGGTTCTTCCAAAACTTAGAGGTAAACTGACTCCCACGGTCAGATACAATCTTCTTTGGAACTCCGTGCAGGCACACAATTCGGGTCATATACAACTCGGCCAACTTGGCGACGGTGTAAGTTGTCTTGACGGGGATGAAGTGAGCCACCTTGGTGAGTCGGTCGACGATCACCCAGATAGAATCATGACCGGCTTGGGTCCTGGGTAGTCCCGTGATGAAGTCCATTCCTATCTCTTCCCACTTCCATTCGGGGACCTTGAGAGGTTGCAACAGTCCAGTAGGTCTTTGGTGCTCTGCCTTGACTCGCCGGCATGTGTCGCACTTGGCTACATACTTAGCTATTTCCCTCTTCATGCTGACCCATCAATATTTCTCCTTCAGGTCTTGATACATCTTTGTACTCCCGGGATGTATGGAGTATAGAGTATCATGAGCTTCTTGAAGGATGAGGGTCTTCAACTCAGGCTTGATGGGCACGCATATCCGGTTTCCGAACCAGATGGTACCATGCTCGTCCTTGGAGAATCCGGGGGCTTTACCCTTCCGCATGTTCTACTGAATCTCTAAGATGTCTGGGTCTTCCTTTTGCTTTTCTCGGATCTGGTCTATCAAGACAGGTCTAGACTCCAAAGCAGCGAGGTACGCTCGGGTGGTGATCCCTAAATTCAACCTTTCCATCTCCTTGTATAGCAAAGGGGCCTGGTCCTGTATCATGATGGCATTGCAGTACCCTTTTTGACTAAGGGCGTCTGCCACCACATTGGCCTTGCCTGGATGATAATGGATGCCCAAGTCGTAATCTTTGATCAGTTCCAACCATCTCCTTTGTCTGAGGTTCAGGTCGAGTTGGGTGAATATATACTTGAGTCTCTTGTGGTCGATGAAGATATCACACCGATTTCCCATAAGGTAATGTCTCCATATGTTCAAGGCATGAACCATGGCTGCCAATTCCAGGTCATGGGTCGGGTAGTTCAGCTCATGTGGTCTCAGCTGTCGGGAGGCGTAGGATATCACCTTCCCATCTTGCATTAAGACACATCCCAATCCTGGGCGAGAGGCATCAAAGTAGACGTGGAAGTCTTTCCGGATGTCTGGCAGTGTCAGAATTGGGGCTGACACGAGCTCCTTCTTGAGGGTTCGGAAGCTTTCTTCGCAATCTGGGGTCCATTCAAATTTTACCTCCTTTTGCAGCAGTCTGGTCATAAGCTTGGCGATCTTCGAAAAATTCTCGATGAACCGGTGGTAGTATCCGGCCAATCCGAGAAAACTCTGGATCTCAGTCACGTTCGTGGGCTGCAGCCAGTTTGTCACGGCTTCCACTATGGTTGGGTCCACAACTATTCCTCTGGCAGATATGACATGACCGAGGAACTCCACCTCAGACGACCAAAACTCGCACTTGCTGTATTTGATGTACAATTGTTGTTCCCTTAGATTTCCGAGGGTCAGACGGAGGTGGGTTTCGTGTTCTTCCTTGGTCTTGGAGTAGACGAGGATATCGTCGATGAACACCATGATGAACTTATCCAAGAACTCAATGAATACATTGTTCATCATGTTCATGAAAAAGGCCGGGGCATTCATGAGTCCAAACGACACCACAGTATACTCGTAGAGTCCATAGCGAGAGGTGAAGGCAGTCTTGGGTATGTCCTCTTCTCTAATCCTCAATTGGTGATAACCTGACCTGAGGTCAATGTTGGAAAACACCGAGGATCCTTTCAGTTGATCGAACAGGTCGTCGATCCGAGGCAATGGGTACTTGTTCTTGATGGTTACGTCGTTCAGGGCTCTATAGTCGATGCACATCCTTTTAGTCTTGTCCATCTTCATGGCAAAGATGACCGGTGCACCCCAGGGTGAGGTACTCGGTCGGATGTACCCTTTCTGCTCCAGGTCTTCAATGTTGCTCTTGACTTCAGCTAGTTCATTGGCGGCCACCCGGTATGGGCGCTTGGAGATTGGAGTGGTCTCGGGGACAAGCTCGATTCTGAATTCGATGTCCCGCTTGGGAGGCATTCCTGGCAGGTCTTCTGGGAAGACGTCCATGAACTCCTTGACTATGAGTACTTCTTCAAGGGCTAGTGAGTGGAGAGACATCTCACGAGGTTTGCGGCAAGTCATCCGAAAGGTGACGGCTTCGCCTTTGGGGTTGATCACTGTTACGGACTTGCTAGCGCAATCGATCACTTCCTTGTGTTTCATTAAGTAATCCATCCCTAGGATGAGCGAGGTCGAGTCCGGTACACTTGATGAGGATTGGCTCAGCCCGGAATAATACTCCTTGGATCTCTATCTTAACCTTAGGACTGTATAAGTGTGCTAAATTTTTATTGCCTGGAGTGGCAATCATCACGGGGACTGGTAGAGGGAGCGTTTCCAAGTTGTTGGTTTTCACAAAATCTTCCGAGATTAAAGAGTGTGTTGCTCCAGAGTCAAATAGTATCATAGCTGGTATGGAATTTGCGGTAAACGTACCGAGCACGACTTCGGGTGCCTCCTGAGCTTCCTCCGCGTTGATGTGGTTAACGCAGGCACGAACCGCCTGGTTGGGTGCCACGCCTTGGGGTTACTTGGGGTGAGGACACTGGTGCGAGTAGTGCCCTTCCTTCCAGCAGTTGAAGCAGACGACCGACTTCCCTAGGCGATCCCTCAAGTTCGGGGCCTTAGCGGCAGGCGTCGGTTGAGCGGCCGGAGCTGGTGGAGCGGGGCGGGGATGCCCGACATTGGATCAACCAGCGGCGTGAGGTGGCCTGTAGGCGGGCCGAGGATGGTAGGCGGGCGATGGTGTCGGAGGGACGAAGCGGGGCCTCTGGGAATTCGTCTGCTGATGATTGAAGGCGATCATCTTCCTCTTCTTGAGGTCCAGCTTGTTTTGCTCAGTCTCTTGGATGAGCGCTTTGTTCACCAACCGTTGAATGTCAGCGTAGTCGGTAGCAACGAGCTGGATTGACAGCTCATCCTTGAGTCCCCGGAGGAACTTGGCCTGGTGGAGGGCGTCGGTCCACACCTCTTCTGGCGCGTAGCGTGCCAGATGGTTGAACTCATGGAGGTACTCTATGACGGTCCAGCTGCCCTGTTGCAGGTCGCGGAACTCCTGCTGTTTTACCGCGATGACTCCAGTGGGGACGTGGGCGGCGCGAAAGGCGATGGTGAACTCCGCCCAAGTCACCACGTGGTCCTCTGGCTGGGACTCACGGTAGTTGTCCCACCACTCCGCGGCGGGACCCTAGAGCTGATGAGTGGCGAACGCCACTCTTTCTCGGTCGGTGCAGGGGAGGAGGTCCAACTTCTTCCCGATGGTGTGGAGCCAATCTCCGGCCTCCATGGGGTTGGTGGTGCTGGAGAAGATCAGGGGACACACGTGCAAGAACTCCGAGAGTTGGGGCGTGGGTGCGAGTGCTGGTGCACGATGGGCGGTATCCACATTCTGCAGCCGGTCCAACTGAGCCTGTTGGTGCTGCATCTGAGTGAGGAGGGCGGTGATCAGCTGGTTCTGGTTAGCCATCATTTCCGCTAGGGTGGGGTGGTTGGTGGACGGCGGCCCAGTCTGACGTTGGCCCGTCGTGTCCCAGTTGGGCACAACATTTTCGGGCAAACCGTTGCTTGCCCCTTCTCCACTGTTGGACCCGGCGGTCTGGTTGTCGGCCATCTTCTGAACATAAGAGTTTTTGCCATGAGATAAAAAAATATGATGAAACAATCATTTCAATCAAAATGGCCCGTTGAGGCTCATATATATATATATCTCAAGTGGTATAAAAAGTTTATTACATCCATGCTCTTATTTTACCCTACCTATAACACAAGTTGTTGTAGGTAGCACCACATACACAAAATTATTATGATCAAACAACGATAGCTATCGTCTACTCGCCACCGGAGGCAGTCTCCGTGCTCTCCGAACCACGAGGGTTCTAAGGGACGGTGGGCTCGAGAAAGTTCTCGATAATGGGGTCGAAGACGAGTGTGGGACGCGGTGCAGGAGCATTGGAGCTGGACGGTCCGACGGTTGAGGGGTGTGGTGGGATCCTTTTGGGGCGAGGGGCGGGCTCGCGGATGGGCTTCTTCCTCCTCGGGACGAGGGGAACCATCTCCGTAATGTCCTTCTGCAGCTGCATAATCTTGCGCTGCAGCTCGCCGTTCTGTTGGATCAAGCTCTTCGTCTCCTGACAAAGGAACTCGACCGCCTCATGATGCTCCTCGGCGTCCATCACGGCCTCGGTATGGAGATCGTCCATGGCCTAAAGAAGACGCGACTGTCGGGCCATGACCGGATCACGAATGGAGTGGACTCCGATGTAGATGCTACGGTGGGCGCCGAGAGTGCGCTTCGGCACAAGCCGGAAGGACGAGTTTTGAAGACGATCGTCATAGATCATCCTCAATTCCATAAGGGCTTGGAGGGCGACGCGTTGGCATGCGACGTCGATGCTTGGGCCCCCAAGTGCTGTTGTGAAGGGCGGCAGGTGTTCTCCGGATCCGTGGATGGTGAGGGAGACGTCGTAGGGTCCGGTGAAATCTTCCATGTACACCCCATGGAACTCGGGCTCGAAGAGGAATCCAAGGAAGGTGAGCATCATGCGGAGCTCCCTGACGAAGCCCTCGTAGTGGCGGCAGTAGCTGGTCCGTTTGGCTTCCTACAGTCAACCTGGCTCTGATACCATCTTGTGACGCCCCGATTTAACGAATCGGAACATTATTGAATTTGAAAAGAAAAACAATAATACAAGAGGTTCATCATACGACACGTACATACGAGCAATCGTCAGTGGTACGCAGACCACAATTATTACATAAGAGCAAACATAATATAAATAATTAAAAGCATGTCGAACACCCTCTTCAGGATCTTCTTCTTGACTGGGTCGCTACACCAGACCATCCTCGTAGTAGGCATCCTCTGAATGGTGTGTCCAACGGGTATGAGTACAAAGAGTACTCAACAAGCCACCGCAAATACAAGTAATAATGCAAGAATATAACAAAGGAAGGATAATGGCTAAAAGTGCGGAAAAGTACATTTTCAGTTATTGCATTTAGTGTAGTCAAATTTTATCATGTGAAATAATAAACATGAACATCAATAATACCATCTAACTCGAGGAGTACGTTTTCCCTCCTCCCACAACAGTCCTTACATGTCAAACCATCATGCACATTCATTCCAAAAGTAAACTAACTGTGGGATGTCACGCAACCTGCCCTTGACCGTGGGCTTGGCTTTTCGAAAAGATTTATGACTCTGATCAGAGATGTACTATTGTACCCACAAGGCACGCACTCATCCCAAACACCAAAGTGTAACGAGATGACCCATACCACGGGAACTCGTGCCAAAACTTCAGCATGAAATGCTCCAAGCGATAACCACCCGCTCTAGGTTTCGCCGGCGCACCGGGCCGCATCCCGGCTAACGTCGCACCCCCTTTTGCGCTACATCGGTACAAGCCACCCGCAGGTGCTGCTTGACCCATCTCCAAGTGGTGGCCTCAGTTTGGAACACTCTATACCTTAGTTAGGACTTACCCATTAGACTTGTGGTTAGTACAGAAGTGTATTGCAACGGATCCCACAGACCGGTCCTTATAGTGCCCCGGGTGCTACCGACCAATGACCTAGCTTGCACCCGGAACCCACCATGCATACACTCACAACCATAACTCTATCACCAATAGCATTCCAGAGATAAGATTAACGGGGATCATATAGTAGAACCAAGTTACTACGACTCATTTTCAATCCTATAGCAATCATGTCGATACATTGGACACTAGCTAATAGTACTAAACATATGGTGACAATGAGTTTAGGCTAGATAGCATGGCTTGGGTTGCACATCAAGGTCGGGGGATCCTAATAAATATATTGTAAGGGTTCCATTTGACTAATGCATATATATCCTATGTGTTTTAGCGATAGTTTAATAAAACATGGGTTCAACATGCTCAAACGATTGTCTTGGTGACTTGCCTTGTTCAGCAAAAGGTGATGGGGGAACCTCCGGGTAATATTCCGGCTCCTCGGCGGCGTCGTAGTCTTCTCGATATAAATAAAAGAAATATAACATTCAATTTAAACAATCCAACATCACACAACAAGCATATAGGTTTTGATTGGGTTAACTTAAGGAAAATGAAGTTGTTAAGTTTCTGAAATTCATTTTATGAATATTTAAAATGAACTAAAATGAAATGTTGACCTTCATAATAGAGATAATAATGTGAACAATTTTATTTTAAGTTTTATAACTAATATAAAAAAAAAGATTCAGAGTAAACTTAGTGGTTCCATTGTATTAACAAGAAAAGAATAAAGGATAAATTTTGCTAAAATTGAAATGAATCACTTTGTAATTTACCCTAAAGAGCATTTGAATACTTTATTAAATAAGAATGAAATATTCAAAGTAAACATATTGTTTTTATTGTATTAACATGTAGAGGGTAAAATTATAAATTTTCTGGAATTGAAATGATAATTTTTGGAGTTAAAATGCGCCATATATGAATTTTACAAGTTTAAAACAGTTTCTAGAATTAAATTTAAATCAAAAACAGCCTCGGGTCCACGGTGAACCGAGCTCACGGTGAACCCGCACACTGTGCGTGTGCGCCGGATCAAGATCTGTCGTTGGATCGCGATCGGGCGGCCATGGGCGTGGCGGGGGCACTAAGTTATCGCGGACGGCCAGGATTAAAACGTTGAAACGGTACGCGATGGACCATCCAGATTAAACGTGGGTTTTAAATATTAACGAACACGTGAGATTAAAACGTACCCCTTCGCTAAGATCCGACGGATCTGATTAAATCGCGAGAACGACCTAATCTCCGCCGTTGGATCTGGATCGCATGGCTGAGAGTGAATCCGACACGGCACGGGTACTCGACCCGTGCCGGTCGCCTTCTCTGGCGACGGCGAGGGTCCAGCGACCACGGCGAGCTATGGCGGTCAGTTCTAAGGGCTAAAATGGAATCAGTACACCACGGGGGTCAAGAGGGTACTGTCGGAGGGCTTGGGGTCGTCGAAGCATGGTCGACGACGAGCAAGGGCGGCAGAGGTGTTCGGGTCCTTGTCGGCGGTGGCGTTCTGGCGAGGTTCATCGATGACGGAGTGGTGGCTGAGGTCGGGGTGGCGTCAGTGATCACAGCGGTGCGGTCTCCGAGGGGGGAAAGGTCTCTGGCGACGGCGATCGACGGCCGAAGCGAGGGCGGCGGGGTGGTGCTAAAAACAAAAGCGAGGTGCTCTGGTTCGTTCTCAATGCAATCGGACATGGGGGATGGACGCGGTGGAGGCCAAGTGCTTAAATAGAGGTGTCGGAGGGGCTCAAAGGGGGACGCATGCAAGGAAAGCCGAGGGGAGGGCTTTAACTCACCGGCGAGGTCTCGGCCATGCACGCGCAGCGTGATCCCGGGGTTTGAACACATCACTTAACGTGGGTAAACGGCCGGCGGGCCTCGGGGTGCATTAAACCGGTGACAATTGAATGAGGGAGGGGCCAGCGAGGCGGATCCGAGGTGGGGTCGTCGGCCTGCGCGATTTGGGGGCAGTGGCGCGAGGTGGACGACGGGTCCGACAGGTGGGCCAAGGCGGTCAGCGGGCGCGAGCATACGAGTGCGACGACTGACCGGTGGGGTCGGGCTCGGTCGAGAGAGGGAGTCGGTTGGCACCGACAGGTGGGGCCGAGGCGTCGGGTGCGCGCGAAGAGACAGGGGCTCGCTGACAAGCGGGGCCCAGGTGTCAGTACGGGCGTGGGGAATGGAGTGGGCTGGGACGGCCGGGAGAGAGAGAAGGGGGGAGGCCCGTTACTGTTTCAATTCTTTTCTGAATAAAAATAATTGTAGAAATTGATTTAAAATATTTGGGTTATTTTCGAGGGTGATAAAAATTTGTAAAAATTCTCAAAAATATATTTTGATCTTGGGAACTCATACAAAATTTTCTAGCCTCTGGTTCGGTCATTTCAACTAGATTCTAGTTCAAAAAGGCTAAGGAGGGCATTAAATGTATTTCCAAAATAAATAATTCCAGAAAAATATATTAAATGATATTTTTATTTCTTTGAAATTTTGGGGTGTTACAGTGAGTCACAGCGTCTTATAGACGAGGTGTTGCGACAGCGCATGGACGACAATGAGGCAGAGGTTGGATACATGCTAGATGACTTTGAAGATGCGCATATTAACGAAGCACGTGAAGAGGAAATGTCGGAGCCAATGACAAAAGCATTTTATGCCATGTTGTCCGCATCACAGCAACCTCTAAATGTTTTCTTTCTTTTTTTGCTTAATTGCACAATATATCTCTAATTGTTTTCTTGTTGTAGTCAACGGCCAATGCGGGTTAAAAATGCTCTCAAGTCATGGCATTTTCTCTAGCTCATAAAGGGAGGGTAGTTCAAGGCAACACATATAATCCAGATGACTCCGCTGGGGCATATACCAACAAAAACGTGTCTCAACGCCTCTAGGACTACACGATGATAGCGAGAGAAATGCATGGTGCTGATTATGACATGTCCCAACATATCATCGATGGAGAGGTGGTCATGAGCACTCGAGGAGGCAAGAGACATGGCCGTTATTTGATGGGCAACGACGCAATCGATGCTTCTCATACCCTTACTCTATCTCAAGTGAGAGCTCAGAGCTCAAGCTCCGGTCCGGGTATACACCCTCGCCGAAACACATCATTGGGTCTAATTAGCGAGCTCCAGGTTAGTTCAATTCCATAAATCATAAAATCTTTCTACTTTTTTGTTTTAGAATGATAATTACCTTGCAATAACGGTTTGTAGGTCCGACTAGATGAAGAGCAAATATAAAGGGCTGAGATAAAGGCTAGGTGGCACTGTGGCAAACCTAGTAGGCCGAGTGGCAGACCCATGTAACCTGATGCTTATTTTCCAAGAAGAAACAATGCCAGTCTCAACAAGTTTATGACTTTGTTTGAGTGTTGTTGTGAATTAATGCAATTGCTAATTCAACAATGGTCAGTATAGAGCGATAGTTCTTGCTCAACCTAACCTAAATTCATAAGCACGAAACAATTATTATCATAAATCGGTTCTAACAATCATGATTTGGCATCAAAGACAAATAGTATATAATAAAATTATCATTATTACTACTGTATGATTTTGAAAAACATTACCAAAGGAATCAAAGCCATTAACTTTAACACTATTGAATTTTAGATGGACGGAAACAAAAGTAGAATAGATTGAAGATAAATACATAAATCATAATAACTGCTTTAAAATCATTAAAGAATTCTTCCCTACTCTTAAATTGATTAATTCCCTAGGTTAAATGCCATTTTAATGAACAAAGAACCACAAGACAACAACTTTACATGCTTTGGAATAGAAAACGGTACGACTTTGCTAGGGCGACTCCCTGCTGCATTGAACACGGCGCACGGCGGCGGAACAACGGCGTGATGCCGAGGCGCGCGCGATGAGGGCGCCTGGGAGGGAGGGGGAATTCGGCTTCGTGGCTAGGCTTTGTGGCCATGGCTTATCACTTTGGGTGGTCGTAAAAACTGCACACCCATATATAGTCCTAGGATCAAACTGTTCGACTCTTTGCCCTTTACGTTTTTGTAGCATGGTCACAACCCAAATTGCGATGAGCCAGTGCATGCACCTCCTTACTTTTGTGTTCCCATTGCTTCATTAGTATGTCAAATCATTCATTAGGTACTGTTGAATGGGAGTAGCAATTGTTGTTATTGTGTTTTTATTGCATTAGTATATATAGTGGTAGAACTAGCTTCTTGTATTCTATATATGTTCTTAGTACTCACTAAATTGGAATTGTTATATTGACCATCACTTTTTATTAATTTGTGGTTTGTTGATGATTTCATTACGATGATTAGTATATTATATATATATGTATAATTTCTTATATATATTCTTTTCGTATGCAATTATTTATTTGACACCAACGTAAATAGTGTAATGAAACCTATGCGTCACCCGTTTCGGACCAACATGTCTCACATGTGTCATGTGTGTTAGATCTGTAGGTCCGGAATTGTCCCTTTTTGGCCAGCCTCGGAGTGGGCGACAGAGCGTGGTCTTTATGATGAGTCATGAGTCCGAACGAGATTTCAGTGACATAACCTTGTTGTTCTCCATTGCACCACTATCAGGCGTGCAATTGGAGAACAACGGGGTTATGCTGCTGAAATTTCGTTCGGACTCATGGCTCGTCATAAAGACCACGTTCTATCGGTCACTCTTGGGTGGGTTTAGAACCTATCTTTTCCTATAGACATAGGGACATGATATGTAGAAAACGTCTAGTACTTATGATACATTCTCGATTGAATGAATGTTTTGCCTATAGAATGGATGAGGATGACCGACGGTGGATGTACAGTGGTTGGATGAAAAGTGGAGCTCACACGAGGGAGTGGGTAATCAACGCTGAGAAATTTGTTGATCGTACATTCGCTTTGACAACAAACACTGGCGCGAGGTGCCAGGTTATGAAGTTTGGACTTTTCACGGCGAGACAGGCCGTGAAAAAACGGTATTAGTAGTGGAAGAAGAAGATGATAGCGTTGCTGACGATAGGATGGATGAGATTCTTGATGCTATACGACCGGAGTTTGAATCAAACCCTGAGGATCCTCCAACACCGGAGGTTCAAAAGTTTTTCGACATCCTTCGAGCTTCAGAAGAGTCATTGCATGAGCACACCACCGTAAGCGTTCTAGCTTTCGTGACTCATATTATGGCTATTAAGTCAAAGTTTGCATTTTCAAACAATTGTTATAAGGAGCTCTTGAATCTGATCAGCGATATCCTTCCTAAGAACCATAAGGTGTCGAAAGACATGTACCAGTCAAAGAAAATGCTTTCTGCTCTCGGTATGGAGTATGAGAAGATTGATGTGGGCCGAGATAATTGTATGTTGTTCTGGAAAGAACATAGTAATGAGGTGAAATGCTTAAAATGTGGTAAACTGAGATTCGTAGAGGTCGTAAATGAAGACGGAGAGAAGGTGACGACAGAGGTTGCTCATAAGCATCTTCGTTACATGCCTCTTACACCTCGAGTGAAACAATTTTTTATCTCAAAGAAAATTGCTAGACATATGCGATGGCATAAAGAAGGTGTACGTGAGAATAATCAAGTAATGGTGCACCCATCTGATGGTGAGGCATGGAAGGTTCTAGATGATTTTGATGCAGACTTTGCTAGTGATGCAAGGAATGTTCGCATCAGGTTTGCAACAGGTGGATTCACGCCTTTCAATGTAACCGCATTGTCGTACTCTTGTTGGCCTGTGTTTGCTATTCCATACAACCTTCCACCTTCGTTTTGTATGAAATATGAATTTATTTTCCTGTGTCTCATTATACCCGGTCCAGAGCATCCTGGAACACGACTAAACGTGATGCTGAAGCCCTTAATTGAAGAGTTGAAACAATTGTGGAAAGGAGTTGAAGCATATGACTATGACCAGAAGCAAAAATTCAATCTTCGAGTTGCGTATCTGCGGTCGGTCCATGATTTTCTGGCATACGGTATTTTTTCTTGTTGGAGTTGTCATGGAAGGTTGACATGCCCGATATGTGCGAAGGACACAGATTGTTTCCGTCTGAACTTGGGGGGAAAGATTTGTTACTTCGATTGCCATAGATGCTTTTTTCCCCTTGAATCACCCATTTAGGTTACAGAGGAACAATTTCAAGAAGGACAATATTGTTGTAAAGGGACCATCAAAGCATTTAAATGGTAGAGAAATCGTTGATATGCTGAATGAGTTGGTCCTTAATGAAAATGATGATGGATTTGTAGGATTCGGAACCGAACATAATTGGACCCACATGTGTGGCTTATGGGAACTGCCGTATGTCAAATCACTAATTCTGATGCATAACATTGACGTTATGCATCAGGAACGTAATGTTGGTGAAAGCATTATAAGTACATGTATGGATTTTACTGACAGGACAAAAGATAATGTAAAGGCGAGAAGAGATTTAGCTGATATTTGTAATCGACCAACCCTTGAGTTGACGAATAGTGGTGGCAAACCACGTGCCCCATTTTTTAAAAACCTAAAGAAAAAAACAAGTAATGAGGTGGTTGAAAAATTTGAAATTCCCAGATGGTTACGCCGTGGGATTTAGAAGAGCTGTGAAATTGAAGACAGAGAAATTAAATGGATTGAAAACTCACGATTACCACATAATAATGGAAAGACTCCTTCCTGTAATGTTTCGCGGGTACCTGAATGATGATGTGTGGAAGGCGTTAGCTGAGCTGAGCCATTTTTATAGATAACTTTTTGCGAAAGAAATTAAGAAAGATATGATGGAGATGCTAGAGAAAGAGATCCCGGTGCTTTTATGTAAATTGGAAAAAATATTCCCTCCAGGGTTCTTCAATCCAATGCAACATTTACCGGTTCATCTGCCATATGAAGCTAAGGTAGGTGGCCCTGTGCAATATAGGTGGATGTATCATATTGAAAGGTTCCTAAAGAAGCTTAGAGTGATAGTTGGTAATAAGGCCAGAGTTGAAGGTTGCATCACAGAAGAATTTAAATTGAAAGAGATAGCATACTTCACTAGTGTATACTTCGCTGAGCATCACAATGTCAACACCCCTGCTACACGGTACCATATGGATGAAGACCATCCTTGTAGTGATCTCCAAATATTTGGGTGGAAGGGCATAACTGTTGGTGTCTCCATGACATATTATGTAACTCAGGAAGAAGGAACATATGCCTTGCTCTACATGTACTCAAATATTGAAGAGATGGAACAATATTTCGCGTAAGTAAATTCTTTTTAGTTTTATATTTTACCTCCAAATTTTATACCAGTTTGTTTACCTATTCGTTACAATGACAGTATGTTTGATTCGAAATACTTGACGTCTGGTCTTCAACCAACGGAGAAGCAATTAGATAAATTGCGTTGAGAAGGAGTAAATGGCGGGCCTAGTTTCCTCACTTGGTTCAGAGAACATGTAAATCCTTACCTTTTGTGACACGTATTATTTTACTCTACTAGGTTAATTATCTTATAATATCCTATGATTTGCAGTGCGTGCTCGCTGACAATGTACATATAGACTTGTGACAGCCCTCTTACGGGAGTATTAGTGCCAAAAGTTACGGTCGCTATGATGTTAATGGTTTCCGCTTCCGTTCAACTATTTTTGAAGCATATCGACCTCTAGCGGCAACAACTAATACTGGAGTTGTTACAAGGGTCATTGATGGACAAGGACACGAAACTATGTATTATGGAATCATCAAAAATATAATCGAGTACAATTTTACCGGGAATAAGGAGATTAAAGTAGTCTTCTTCGATTGCGATTGGTTCGACCCTAAACATGGTACTCATGAAAACCAATTTGGGATGGTTGAAGTCAAACACGCGGAACGATTATCTGGTTGCGATAATTTTGTCCTTGCTCACCAAGTCGAGCAGGTGTATTATATGCCGTACCCATGTGAAAAACTAAGTGCTTGGTGGGTAGTCTACAAAGTGAATCCTCGGGAACGTCTACACACCCCTAGTGATGGCTCTTATCAATTGGAGGTTGAAGAGGTCGATGAGGTTTACCAAGATGATGAATTGCCGACTTCGTTTAATGTAGAGTCATAATCATTGACAGATTCATTTCTCGGCGATTCTAATGATGTGGCAGTTCCCGAGAAAAGGAAACACCAACATAAGAAGAAAAAAGTAACATGACGTGCTTTGGGGAGAAAAGGACAAATTGATCCTGATTTTGGTGATAATTGACAAGTAATTGTTTTCATATTACATGTTTTTTCATATGTATAAACCTTCTTTACTAATAAATACTCGTTTGTGCTTATTTTGAACAGGATGTCGAAAAAGGTGAAGAGTGTCACGAGGAAGCTCTTCCGCTTGGGGAGTACATCGGCGAGTACTCCGGCGAGTACACCGACGAGTCAGGAGTACACCCTATTCCAGGGTAGTTCCTCTTCTTCAAACAGACGTCGTCAAGAGCAGCTCCTGAGATGCATAGATCCGACATTAATTGGTCG
Source organism: Zizania palustris (assembly GCA_019279435.1). Classification (NCBI taxonomy): domain Eukaryota; kingdom Viridiplantae; phylum Streptophyta; class Magnoliopsida; order Poales; family Poaceae; genus Zizania; species Zizania palustris. Next base: position 30,722,751 of record JAAALK010000290.1, read on the forward strand.
ACCTATTGCATTTCAACTGGATGATGAGGTAACTTTCAGATTGCTTTTTATGCCAGTTATAAACTATTACTAATTGTTTCAATATTATTTTGTAGGAGGAAGAACACTTGGAGAGTGCGGGTCACGAGGATGATCCGGTGGGTGGGGGGCAGGAGGGGGATGTCCCGGAGTGTGCGGCCAGAGGGATGACCCAGAGGGTGTGGGGTAGGGGGATGACCCGGAGGGTGTGGGGCAGGGGGATGTCCCGGATGGTGCGGGTCAGGAGGAGGGGGTTGAGGCTTTCGGGGCCTAAGTATCTTTCAGGACGAGCCACCTGGTCGCCCCACCAGTAGTCTCTTCCGGTGAAGCCAAGATTGAGATTACGCCTGTAGGTGACGGGTAAGTCTAATACTCTTCTGTTGTTTTGCTTTTTTTCAAAAAATTTCTTTCACTAAACTGACTTTATCTATTATGTATTTCTAGATCTTGGATTGACTCTCGGTTTGATGGCACTTCGAGGGTCAGGCAGGTTAACCAGATATTGGGTAACTTGTGTCGTCTGCACTACCCAGGGGTGCTGACAATGCCGACCGGTGAGCGGGTTCTATGCCAGACATGGGACCAGTACTGGTTTGCTCCTGACGAGCGCCACGGAACTGCTCAGGGGGCGGTGTCTCATGACTTCTGGGTATGCATGTGTTTTTTCAATCTTCTTTTAGTTCTAACACAAAGCTTTTCGAGTTACAACACTTTACTAATCATGACTTTTGCAGTTACGCTTTTGCTTGCCAAAAGTCGGCAATCACCATAATCATGCCCTTCAAGTCTTCAACAACAATGCACATAAGGTGGTGAAGGACGCTATTTCGTATGCCCGCATTCAAGCGAACAATGCTTACTACAAGGAGAAGCTAGGGCAACGAATGAGCAATGCGATAGGCGCATCGTCAATATATTTGACTAAAGAACAATACCGTTCGGTAAACAATTCTAACTTTTTAAATCTTCGATTGTTGAGATTTGTGATCATATAATACAAATAGCATCTCTGTTCAGGTGAGGATTCTGTGGTTTGCAAACCACGAGGACGCATATTTCGAATTCTGCAAGATTTGGTCTTCATTTGCATTTAAGAAGTCTTCCGAGCAGAAAAGACAATGCCACGGGACGGATCCGAAGCACAGATATGGTGCCGATGGACATATTTGCCATGCTAAACGCATGGTAAGACCTCCTTCTGTGACTCTCTAGCTATAGATACATTGTAATGCAACTAACTCATTTCTATTGTACGGGAAGCTAAATCTGGCAACGTGCCAAGTGACATAGAGGTGTATACCTCTGGTCATAAAGGAAGCGATCCTACACAGCCAGATGTCTTGTGTAGCCAGACAGCCACGGACCATTTGGTGAGATGTTAGCAATGTTAAGAGTTTGCGTAATTTCATTTTTCTCCGTCTAATTGAACATGTTTTTTGCAGGCGCAGTATGGTGAACACATGGTTCGACTCCATGGAGAGGACTATGATTGGCGGAGAGAACCTGTCGACCAAATGGCCGTGTACTCCAGCGGAGGTGGAAAAAGCCATGGACGGTGAGACAATGTTTTTTATTAATTTTTTGTGTATGGTATTGTGATGGTAACTAACTCATTCAATGTTACAGGTAATCCATGTTCAATGGAGTTATTGACTCGAGAGCGGTGAGAGCTCAGAAGTCAGCTCAGTCGTCGCAGAGCTCTATCGGAGTTGGCTTCAGCCATCATCGCTTAGAAGAAACCCCGGAGATGGTTCGGATGAGGGAGGAAATGAGGCGGCGCGATGAGCACAGCAGGAAACAACAAGAGTACTATACCGCCTGCTTAGCACAACAGCAGGCGATGATCCAAGTAAGTTTAGTTTAGAGTGTTGCAGTTAAAAAGTATTCAGAAATAGGTTTAGAACTAACTGATTACATTACAACATGTGTAGCAACTAGCCCAGCAGTATGGTGGATTTGACATGTCCATGTTCCAACCACTACCTCACCCGCCACCACCACTATCTCCTACATCACCTGAGGTACCTCCTAGATACTTAAGTTAGCGTTTAGAAGGGTAGTTGAGTTCGTTCTCTAATTTTGTCTATTTCTTCAGAGTTTCCGTACGCCTGGTCAGGATGGAGCCTCCGGGGAAAATGTGGATGAAGCGGGAGGCAGCGGCGGCGCCAACGACCCAAATGTGGGCGATTAGTGAGTATGGATGTGTATTGTGAACGTGCATTGAATCTAGATGTGATATGCGCTATGATTGAATCTCGATGTGTTATGTGACTTTGTATGTGAATTTGGATGGTATATGTGAATGTGGATGTGTACTGTGACTTTGGATGTGAATTAAGTTGTGTTATGTGATTTTGGATGTGATGTGTGAAGTTTTGGATGTGAGATGTGATTTTGGATGTTATATGTGAAGTTTGAATGTGATTTTGGATGTGAGATGTGAATTTGGATGTGTATTGTGAATGTGATATAAATTGTGTTTGGATGTGAGTGTGAATAGGGGAACCAGGAAAAAACAAAAAAAAATACAAGCTAACTTCCATCGGCTTTGACCATAGCCGACGGAAGTTAGCTGCTTTCGGCCACGTGGGCAGAAAGGCTAACTTCCGTCGGCTAGGGCCAAAGCCGACGGAAGTTAGGGGCCCCTAACTTCCGTCGGCCAGCCTGGCCGACGGAAGTTATCGTTCCTATGCTGACATGGCAGAGTTCGGCGCTAACTTCTAGAAAAATATATTAAATGATATTTTTATTTCTTTGAAATTTTGGGGTGTTACAGTGAGTCACAGCGTCTTAGAGACGAGGTGTTGCGACAGCGCATGGACGACAATGAGGCAGAGGTTGGACACATGCTAGATGACTTTGAAGATGCACATTTTAACGAAGCACGTGAAGAGGAAATGCCGGAGCCAATGACAAAAGCATTTTATGCCATGTTGTCCGCATCACAACAACCTCTAACTGTTTTCTTTCTTTTTTTGCTTAATTGCACAATATGTCTCTAACTGTTTTCTTGTTGTAGTCAACGGCTAATGCGGGTTAAAAATGCTCTCAAGTCATGGAATTTTCTCTAGCTCATAAAGGGAGGGCAGTTAAAGGCAACACATATAATCCAGATGACTCCGCTGAGGCATATACCAACAAAAACGTGTCTCAACGCCTCAAGGACTACACGACGATAGCAAGAGAAATGCATGGTGCTGATTATGACCTGTCCCAACATATCATCGATGGAGAGGTGGTCATGAGAACTCGAGGAGGCAAGAGACATGGCCGCTATTTGATGGGCGACGACGCAATCGATGCTTCTCATACCCTTACTCTATCTCAAGTGAGAGCTCAGAGCTCAAACTCCGGTCCGGGTATACACCCTCGCCGAAACACATCATTGGGTCTAATTAGCGAGCTCCAGGTTAGTTCAATTCCATAAATCATCAAATCTTTCTACTTTTTTGTTTTAGAATGATAATTACTTTGCAATAACGGTTTGTAGGTCCGACTAGATGAAGAGCAAAGACAAAGGGTTGAGATAAAGGCTAGGTGGCACTGTGGCAAACCTAGTAGGCCAAGTGGCAGACCCATCAGGCCGAGTGGCAGGCCCAGCAGACCCAGCAGGCCGAGTGGCAAAGCCTAGATATAGGCTCAGATGCAGCAGTGTTTTGTGCAGATGATGGGTGTGTCTTCTTCAGGTCAGATGGACCAGCCTCAATCACCACAGATACCTTTTCCTGCACTTCCTCAACCTCAACCATCTCCGCACACTTCACAAAACGGCAATGTGAGTTTCTAATTCATATTTATCATTATTGTTATATACAGTTATGCTAACTATTTTATTTTTATAGTTTCAATCATCAGCATCAGGATCGAACACACAGTCACCGTCTTGGAATCCTTGGGAGGAGTGAGCTCCGTAAGTGAACTTTATAGCTCAACAACTTATGATGTGAAGTGGACTTGTTAACTTGTAATGTCAAGTGGACTTGTTAACTTGTGATATGGATTGAATGTTTATGTGAAATTTTGAAGTGAATAGTAATGTGAAATATGAATGGATATCGAGTGGAAAAGAGGTTTCGCCGAGTGCCGCGGGCACGGCGAAATGTTGTATTTCTATAGTGTAAGATAATCCTGCAAATGGAATGCTCAAGCTTACTTAATTATCGTTTATTCGGACATATACTATTATTATCCATGTTTTCATCTGTGATGGATCCAGTATAGAAGCATTGTTGTCACATAATAGCAATATCTTCCCGATTGACCTAGGAACCTTCTTTTAATTTAACGTTGATTATAATAGTCAATGCTCCACTGAAATTTCGAAATCTTGGATGACAAGTTTGTAATAATACGATTGAATTGAAATACTAATCTCTGCCTTTATGCTTTCATCTGTTCTCATGCTAGCTAGCTTGTCCTGTGTTGAGTTTTGTTTTGTGCTGATATGATGATGGGTTGGGATAATGATGGCGCAGGGGAGAAGTGATTCGATCGATGAGGAACACATGCAAGCCTCTCGCGGGAAAAAGGCCAATGTCGCCGGCCGGACGGCCGGCCATCATCACCGGCATATCCATATACACCGTTCGCTACACGTCGATCGCCAGCTGCTGCTGTTGCCGCTGCGTGAAGGCTAACAGGCTCCGCATGCGAACAAGAATCTGACTAATCATTCAGGCTACTTACTCCCACGAGATTCTCGCTTTAGGCACGGTGGATCTGCATTGGCCTTCCCCATAAAGATCGAGCTAGGCTAAGATCAGAGATGAATTAATTCAGAGGCTTCGACCTGCAGCTCATCAGGCTGCTCACTTCGGGAGATGCACTTTTTCTTCTGAACATGCACTAATTCTGCAGGATGCACGATACACGTCTCACAGGCCTCAGCCAGTAGCCCAGTACAGTACTTGTTCATGCGTGGCGATCGATGGTGCCCAGATTGTTGGTTGGTCCTGTACATGATGGATTCATCGAGAGTTAGCAATTATTCAGGGTAGTTACCAGATAAACTTAATTGAGGCGAGGCAATCGATGATCCATCGAGCTGGAAAGCGCCAGACAAATGGAGCCATCTTTTGCAGCCGGCCGGTCTCCCAGGACCAGCTGCAGCAAGCTACGTGCAACGGCATACCTCCCCTCAGATGCAGCTCGTGCCCACGAGTCCCTATCATTTATTCTCTCTTTCTCGATAGATCGCGTTTAGACTTTACGAACACGAACATGGCCCATAATCCAAACAGCTGGATTTACAAAACCGGGGCGTACCGGCAGCTATCTGACCAAATTTAACAGTAAATCAAGCCTACAACCACTAATTATTGATGGACGATTAGTCTAAAATGTAAAAACCATGGTTCTAACAGCATGCATATCAGCATCTCTTCTGACGATCTGAGTATATATCTGATCAATCTCTCGTGGATGCACGAACGCACTTGCGCATGTTCCCCATGAGATCCTCTCTTCTGCCTAGGGTGATCTCCCCTTTGATCTGTCCCATAAAGATGTAGTAGTAGTAATATACGGGTGGATAATTCAGAACATGTATGTAGGGTGTAAGACTATTTACCGTGGAAGTTTTATGGTATTAATTACCATGATACATCAGATTTTTTATTGACATAACATTAAATTAATGAGAGAAGAGAATGAAGCAGTGTCATCTCTATGACATAGTGCTAACCCATTTCCAAGACTGATGAAACGAAATGAAACGTCCACTGTGAGCCAAATAGTTTCATCGGAGAGAGGTATTTAATTCAGTTGCAAAGCATTTAGTTACACTGGTTAGCCTAGGAAATAATGAAATGAAACTTTCCAATGAGAGATGGTATTTCATTATGTTGCAAAATTAATGTAGCCTTCTAGGAAACAATGTTATGAAATCCACCACTGTGAATACCCTATGTCAATATCAGCGTCCACAATATCTAGTGTTTATACATTAGTACTATATAGACATGTGGCAAAGTTCTTTCTTAATAAAAAACTTTGTAGCGTATAGCATCTCTAAGGTGAGATCCTTATCAAAATAAAAAATTTATTTGCTTGCTTACCACTACTTCTCATTATATAGAATTAGTGCTAAGAGTGTAAAGTAGTATTATTTAATTCATGGGACTAGTACCCTTGCATAGGAGTTGTGTCTTTACTTTGCTTGCTTAGCACTATATTCTCATTGTATGGAACTACTACTAAAGTAAAAAATTCTCTTAGATATACCTATAAACTCAACATTGTGGATGCTCTAAGGGCACTCCCAACCCAGGTGTCTTAGGCTTTTATTATATATGTTGCCATATAGAAAAAATGTGATGTGGCAAGTAATTTAATTAAGAGAGATACTATAACATAAAAAAATCATGTCTAAATTAAGATACCATGTTGTCACAATATACAAAATAAATATGAAATGCGATTGGATAGAAGGGGGAGATAAATGAGATAAATGTATATAAAAATTAACTTTAGACCCACAATACCAAATTATGGTTGGAAGTGTAGTTTCTATAGATAATGTCTTGTTGATATGGCAAAATAAGACACTACTTAAGAAACTATGAGTTAGGACTGCCCTAAGTGTGTTTAGTGTGGGCCTGTTTAAAAGATACAAGATTGCTCGAGAGTCCACATGTACTTCCTCTAGTTTAAAAAAACATTTGGGACATGATTTCAAATACAAAGAGTAATTAATTAGTGTATATTATCTATCTTTGTTCCTATTAAATATAATACGGGGGTAAACATAACACGGAAAATAAGGAATAAATAGTATTACACTGGGGGTATAGTTGTGTAAAATGCACAATAAAATACAAAACAACTTATTTCATATAACTCTTAGTATAACCTGTTGGATATACATGGGCTTGTCCCATTTTGATTTATTCAATAATATGTTAAATGCAAAGGCCCACAATAATGCTACGGTGCACTAAAACTTTTAGTCCCATATTGAATGTTCACATGTCTTTTGCTTAACTTAAATAGATGGACTGATTGTGTGTCTATTGAGAAGTTGAGACAGGCTAAGAGTGTGTGCGGCGACGGTAATAGAACCGTATTTTGCCACTGTGTCGCACCACCCTAAAATACTATTATGACCATTGGCCTTCCGTCTCCCTATTCATGAGAGATCTTAATTGCGAGACTGTTGGCCTTCCGTCTCCCTATTCATGAGAGATCTTAATCGCGATACCGTTGGCCTTCTGTCTCCCTCTTCATGAGAGAGCTTAATTGTGGTTACTGTTGGCTTTCCGTCTCCCTCTTCATGAGAGAGCTTAATTGCGGTGACTATTGGCTTTCCGTCTCCCTCTACATGAGAGCTATATAAAGGGGGCAGTAGCTGGACAGAGCATTTTTTCTCTTCTTCCTTGCGTCGTTTCCTCAAACTAGCCCTGTCCCAACCTTCTGCGCGCATAGAGAGTTGGGAGAGCAGGCCTCCGAAACCACGCTCGTGATTGAGACACCTGCCGGGTGTGCGGGCGATCATGTTTTTGGGGAGTGTCTTCGTGACTGCCCGCTCCGTCCGGTGGTCGCCGTCATCCCTGCGCACATCCTGGTGGTCACGGTTGTGTACATCTTCTTCCGTAGCCATTCGTGGGACTGCACTACGAACAACGTCCTGCATCAAGCTCCGATCGACTACATCAAGCAACACGTTATGACGACTAACGTGAATGGAGAAACCGGTGCCTTGTGCATGGGTCCCTCCGCTGGGTACATCCTAGCAACCTTTGTGTTCTATTTCTTTAACTATATAATCATATGTTTGATGATAAGTATATTTCAAGCTACTGCTTTGTGTAGTTTACACGTGCACATATCTGTTGTCATAATAATCGCATGCTATTTATGGATTAAATTTAACATGAAAATGCCTAAATTCCTAACAATCTAAAAACCTGATGTTAGGCATTTTTCTATTAGTGGTTTTGCTGCTGCATTGAAGCCGAATGCTTTTGACGGTACGTGCTATAAGAGATGGCACAGTAAGATAGTCTTATAGTTGATGGCTATGAATTGTTTTCACGTGGCACAAGGCAAGCCTGGGGATTTGGCCCCAAACAGTTCTGAGGAAGAGACATTTGATGCGTCTCCTCAAGAGCATGCCTTTAAGGTTGCTGATAACCTTTTCAGAGGTGACGTGATTAGTGCAATTGCTGAAAAATACTAGGACTCTTACCTATCCTTCAAAACTGGCAAAGAGTTATGGGATGCGCTTGAGGCAAAGTTTGGTGTTTCTGATGCTGGTAGTGAGCTGTATGTGATGGAGTGGTTCTACGACTACAAGATGGCTGAAAACCGTCCTGTAGTCGAACAAGCTCATGAGTTACAGGCTCTGGCAAAAGAACTCGAACAGTTTCCCTATGTGCTACCTGACAAGTTTGTGGCCGGTGGTATTATCGCTAAGTTGCCACCTTCTTGGAAGGATTTTACTACTTCTCGAAAGCATAAAAGACAATAGTTCACTATGGTTGAACTCATTGGTACTCTTGATGTTGAGGAGAGGGCGAGGGCAAAGGACACACGCGAGAAAGGAATTGAGTCTTCCAGTGCCAATATGGTGCAGAAGAAAAATTCTAATAATGCATATCGTAACAAGAAGAAGAAGAACAAGCAAGACAATGTCAAGCCTAAACAAACAACCACATTTAAGAAGAAAAAGGGCAACAAAGAAGGTGGATGCTTTGTTTGCGGGAGCACTGAGCACTGGGCGAGTGCGTGCCTAGACCGCAAATTTAAGCATGAGAAGAAATCAGCTAACATGGTGATATTTGAGACCGTTGGAGGAACACCATGGTATGGTATTTATTTACCTACTGTTCTTTTAGTTTGTCACTCGCCTGAGTGGTGGATTGACACCGGTGCTAATATTCATGTGTGTGCTGATATTTCTTAGTTTTCTTCTTATCAGGTCGACGGGACTGGATACTTGCTGATAGGAAATAGATCATCTGGCATGTTTTTGGTGTTGGTACGGTCATTCTGAAGTTTACTTCGGGAAAGACGACACCATTGAAGAACGTGCAGCATGTCCCCTCCATGAAAAAGAATCTAGTTAGCGGCTCTCAAGTGTGTCGAGATGGTTACAAACTTATGTTTGAATGCAATAAGTGTGTACTTTCGTAGTATGGTACATTTGTTGGTAAAGGTTATGACTGTGGAGGCTTGTTCCATTTACCATTGCATGATGTGTGTAATAATGCTGTGAACAACGTTATTTCGAATGAGTCGAATATTTGGCATTCACGGCCGTGTTATGTTAATTTTTGTGTTCTGTCGCGGTTAGCAAAGTTAAATTTAATCCCAAAATTTGATCTAGTCAAAACTTCTAAGTGTCATCGTGTGTGCAATCTAAGCAACCTCGCAAGCCTCACAAGGCTGCGGAGGCGAGGAACTTGGCACCACTGGATTTAATTCATTCCGATTTATGTGAGATGAACAGAATATTGACTAAAGGTGGCAAGCGTTATTTTATCACATTTATAGATGACTCCACTAGATTTTGTTATGTGTATTTGTTGAAATCAAAAGATGAAGCGTTGTATTATTTTAAAACTTATAAAGCTGAAGTTGAGAACCAACTTGAGAGGAAAATTAAACGGTTATGGTCTGATCGCGGTGAAGAGTATTTTCCAAGAGAATTTTCTGATTTTTGTGCGGAACATGAGATTATTTATGAGAGGACACCGCCATATTCCCCACAATCCAATGGAATTGCCAAAAGAAAGAACCGTACTCTAACTGATTTGGTTAATGCCATGTTAGAGACTTCAGGTCTATCTAAGGAATGGTGGGGTGAGGTGATTTTGACTGCATGTCATGTCCTAAATAAAGTTCCCACAAAAGACAAGGAAATTACACCATTCGAGGAATTGGAAAAGAAAAAGTTAAATCTCTCATATTTGCGTACTTGGGGTTGTTTGGCCAAGGTGAATGTGCCAATCAACAAGAAGCGCAAATTAGGTCCTAAAACTGTTGATTGTGTTTTCCTTGGTTATGCTTTCCGCAGCGTTGGATATAGGGTCTTAATCATAAACTCTGGGGTACCAGACATGCTGGTTGGCACAATCATGGAATCCAGAAATGCTACATTTTTTGAGAGTGATTTTCTTATGAAAATTACACATGACACATCTAGCACTGAACCTGAAATGCTCCTTGATCATTTTATTCTGATAGAACACATTGAGGAACCCCATATGCACAATCATGAGGAGGATGACAGTATAGCAACTCGAAAGAGTAAGCGACAAAGGATTGCAAAATCTTTTGGTGATGATTATATTGTGTACCTTGTGGATGACACACCAAGAACTATTGAAGAGGCATATTCTTCTCCTGATGCTGACTTGTGGAAGGAAGCAATAAGGAGTGAGATGGATTCTATTATGTCTAATGGTACTTGTGAAGTCGTTAAATGTCCTTATGGGTGCAAACCCATTGGATGTAAATGTGTGTTCAAGAAAAATCTTAGGCCTGATGGTACGATTGAGAGGTACAAGGCAAGGCTTGTGATTAAAGGCTATTCACAGAGGGAAGGTGAATATTTCTTTGATACATATTCACCGGTGGCTAGATTGACCATGATTCGTGTGTTACTTTCCTTGGCTGCCTCTCATGGTCTTCTTGTCCATCAGATGGACATTAAAACATCTTTCCTGGATGGAGAGTTAGATGAGGAGATCTACATGGAGCGGTCTACGGGGTTTGTAGAAAATGGTCAAGAAGGCATGGTGTGTAAATTATTAAAATCATTATATGGCCTTAAACAAGCACCGAAGCGATGGCATGAAAAGTTTGATAAGACTTTGACATTTGTCAGCTTTGTTGTGAACGAAGTAGATAAATGTGTTTATTATCGGTATGGTGGGGCGAGGGAGTTATCTTGTGTCTTTATGTTGACAACATACTGATTTTTGGCACTAGCTTTGACGTGATCAAGGAAGTGAAGGAATTTTTGTCCAATAATTTTGAGATGAAGGATTTGGGAGAAGCTGATGTTATTCTTAACATTAAGCTATTGAGAGAAGGCAATGGTGGGATCACACTTGTGCAGTCCCATTATGTGGAAAATGTTTTAAGTCGCTTTGGGTTTAGCGAATGTGAACTTGCTCCTACGTCTTATGATCCTAGAAAGAAATTGAGGAAAAATCGGAGAATATCTAGGGATCAATTAAAATATTCCCAAATAATTGGTTCACTCATGTATTTGGCTAGCGCTACGAGACCTGACATCTCGTTTGCTGTGAGCAAACTCAGCCAGATTGTGTCAAATCCGGGAGATGATCATTGGCGTGCTCTTGAGAGAGTAATGTGCTATCTAAAAGGGACAATGAGCTTTGGCATTCACTATAACGGATACCCGAGGGTACTGGAGGGTTATTGTGATGCAAACTGGATATTTGATGCTGATGAGATATATGCCACAAGTGGATATGTGTCCTCACTTGGTGGTGGTGCTGTTTCCTAGAAGTCTTGCAAGCAGAACATTTTAACGAGGTAAACTATGGAAGCAGAACTCACAGCATTGGACACCGCCTCGGTTGAGGCTGAGTGGCTTCATGAACTCCTTATGAATTTACCGGTGGTTGAAAAACCTATGCCAGCTATTTCTATGAACTGTGATAATCAGACCATGATTATTAAGGTGAACAGTTCTAAGGATAACATGAAGTCGACTAGGCACATAAAGAGGCGTTTGAAATGAAACTCTGGAGTGATAGCATTGGACTATGTCCATACGTCTAAAAATCTGGAAGATCAATTTACTAAGGGACTATCGGCCGGAAAACACGATTGAGCAAGAGGGATTCCTCAAATGACATCGTCCATATAAATATTAAGCTAAAGTTGGAGGAACCACTAGGGGCCTTTGGGTTGGTTGACAACGTTACCAGCCGATAGGTCGATCGATATGAGGTGAAGGAGGAGGTAGGTCACACTAAGGAGATAGCGACCAAGAGGAATCCTCACATGGGCGGAAAGTTGTTCGACTAAAAACCGAAATTGGAAAGTCAGGGCCAAGGCCGGTATGCATAAAATGAATTATTCTAACCAGTGGTTCAGAAAAGCAATATGTTCAATGGTATCTACAGGACCAGTCTTCCTATTGTTCCTCGCAATATATCGGCCCTAGCCATCAACCGGCGTGACACTGAGGCGGTGGGATGGTTGGAAACAAAAAGAGAATGGGTTGGCTTGTGAGTCAATATCAAGACAGGTCAAAAAGAAGACATCAAGCAAAGTGGGACTCATCGGCCTTTGACCAAAAATGAAATCATTCAATGCATCAGACCATAGGTAACATGATGTGGCTAGCATTGGCTCATTCAGATACGGTTCGGCTAGAGAAAGGCCGATGCAATGGCCGATGTCGATGTCATCCCAGAGGGGGTGGTAGGTGGCCGATACTCTAAGATATCAGTCATGCTAGCCTGGGATAGGAAAAGGAAAAGAGTTGAAACCATAGCCTCAATCGGAAGGTTGCATGGGAGAACATTTGAAAGGGATTCTACGAGTTTCGGCGTTTATTAAATCAATAGGGTCTGGATTGCCCAAATGGCCCAAGAAGAAACCAGAAGGATGAGTGGCTATTGGGTTTAGAATTTGATCCTGCAGGTTCTACGAGAGGGAGAAAAAAGAAATGTGATAAGAAGCTACGAAAGAAAAAGAAAAGATAGTGAGAAATAAGACTTACCTCAGGGATCACCTTGAGAGCAGCCATTCCGGTGTCGCCGAAGTGTAGATTTAACCGAATAGAAAAGGAAGCAAACGATACTTGTGGCAAGCAAAGGGGTAGAAACCGTGAAAGGTAAAAAAAGAAGAAAGTCGAATACTTATGGACCAGGGTAATTATTCAATTGTCAATCCAAGTTAATCCCGAAGGAGTTGAAGGGACCGTTCACGGCATCTGATGGAAAAGACCGATACGATGCCATCAAGAGTAAATGCATTAGGTGACGTGAATGGCCGGATATGAAGAGGCAGATAAAATAAGGGAAGTTGTAAGATTGGAACCCTGGGTGAAGATATGAAGGTGCTAGAAGGTGAAGAGTTCGGCTGACAATTAAAGAGAATAGATCGTGCGGAAAAACGTGGTGGCAGGGGATAATGATGGCTTATAATTTCAAAGCATTAGAAGCTACTTAATGCTTCGAAACTGGGGGGCATGTGTTGATGCCAAGATTTGGTAAAGCCTAGGCCCACTAAAAATGCCACACGGTCAACGAGAGTCAAAGAAGATCCCGTCAAAGATGGTCAAAGAAGTCCGTCCATGTTATTACAATGTGATCGAATGTAGAGGAGCCGATGGAGATAAAGATGAAAAGAAGATAAAGATTATCCAGAATCGGTTAGGATAAAGTACTTGGATGTCAAGTCTTCAGATTGTAAATATGTACCCCTAGTTATATTAGAAACACACATCTCTATCAAATAACTACTCGACGCATCTCCACCCTTGGTTCCCAAGGTTTATCTTGGCGGGATTCAACACTCGGAGCTTGGCTACATCGTTTCGATCTCCGACGAAGAGTTGAGTACCGCCACCAACGACGACCGTATCAACTATGTTAGTATCCTCATAGATACATCAGATTAATATCTTGAGGTGAATGTAGAAATAGTACGGTCACCGATTCTCGGTGTATTGGCTAGGTCTAAGGCTACATCAGATTGATCTCTTAGAATGATGTGATATAGGTGTGGTTGTTTGAGGCTTCATCGGTTAAGTCCGACATCTCTTTCTATTGTATCTTTTTCATGATGTATACCGTTCATATAAATAAAGCATGCTCGATACTTTGATATATTATTAAGATCATCATGATTAGCTACTGTCTTGGTTTGGTCTGATCTAGTTATTGTGATAATTTTCATCATATAGACATGTTATCTAGCACATTTTATTTATTTCTATTAGAGTACAAGCCGACATGTTATCTTAAATTCAACGCCACATCTTATTCGCCATCGGAAAAGTGCTTATCAGTCTATATGTGTAAACTGCCAATCTCATCGGCTGATGGCATGCTCGCCCGATTACCTCACCCATGGTCATCGGCCCTATGGCAGATCAACATGATATTCCATGAGTATTCCATCCTCACCACGGTCATCGGTGTGATATCCAATATGCTATGATATTGATCATATTTTCCTATTTTCTTATCAGTTGCAGGGTCAAACTGATTGGCACACCTTGAAACCCTTTTTCTAAGAACATAGGACCTGCACTGGAGTTAAGCAGATCTCCCAAGCCACGCGTGTGACAAAGTGTGACTAGAAAAGCACCAACAATGTATTTTATAGTTTCATTATATGCTTACTATTATTATTGCTTAGTACTTTTGCTTAATAAATTAGTTGTCATGCAAAACTATGAATTACATTGTAGCATAGTGGCAAGGAAACCATTAAATTGGCTGCTCGACATCTGAGAGTAATCATGTTCAACATATATTAGGTTACATTCATATGATATTATTTTATTTTTTCAACGTTTCAAATATAACATGAATTAGGATATGGCAAGTAGGTGGATCCCTATGATACCAACTTATGTTCTTGACAGTTGCCTCATAAATATCAATTATCTAGTCAGCGGGGGCGCAACCTGTTTATATATTTTACATTGTACATATTATTTGTGTGGTAATAAAATTAACAAACTGAAGTGATATTATCTTATTGTTTTAGTTTTTATCAAAAATATTTGGCGACATCAATAGCATTTGTGCTGGTGACACTCATAAGTTATTGACAAAAGATGAGTGCACTAGTGAGGTTGAGGTAGCAAGCTATGGAGGTAGGATATGCCTCCACAAAGGGTGGGCCAAATTTAGTCGATGAGGCGGACTCACACAAGGAGACTATGTGGCAATAACAATGGGAAAAGCCCCATTGACTTTTATGGCCAAATTTTACACTAACTCCGATGGCCATAAAAATGGAGGACAATGATAGTGGTATATATATAGAACTAACATTACTTACTAGACATATAGTTTTTGTTTATGTGCTTAATATGGTTTCATTATAATGTTAGGGAAGGACCCTAGCAATGTTGCGGAGAGGAATAAGAAGCGGATAGCCAGGGGGGTGTTGGCGTGCTTTTTTGTCACACAATTAAACACGCGTGGCCTGGGAGATTTTCTTAACTCCAGTGTAGTTCCTACGTCTTAGAAAAGGTTTCAGGGCGTGCCAATCAGTTTGACCCTGCAACTGATAAGGGATCGAAAAATATAGGCATTAGTAGCATAGCTGATCGATTGGCAAGTCGATGACCGTGGCGTAAAACATAAAGTCGTGAAGCATCGTGCAATCGTCCAGACGGCTGATAGCCCGGATTAACCCAATCGAGAGTGCACGCCATCAGCCGATGGAGAAAAATAGGACGTACATATAGGCCGATGAGCACTCTTCGATGGTGAACATGATATGGAGATAAATTGAAGATAACCTATCAACTTGTACTCTGATAGAAATAAATAAAGCATGCTAGATAACAGATCTATATCATGGAAATCATCACAATAACTAGATCGTACATAACCGAGACAATAGCTAGTCATGATGATCTAAATAATATATTAATGAATCGGGCAAACTTTATTTAGATGAACAGTCTACGACATGAAAAATATACAATAACAAGAGATGTTGGACTTCACCGATGAAGACTCAAGCTATCAAACCTAGATCATCTCAATCTAAGAATCAAACCCAACTAACGAAGCCTTAGACCTAGTCAAATACACTGAGAACAACCGGTGACCATGTTGTTTCACTGTTCTCCTCAAGAGATTGGACCGAATCGATACAGCCGTGAGGATGCTAACCTAGTTGGCACGGAAGCCAGGGGTGGCGGGACTCACCTATTCGCTAGAATCAAACTGATGCTGCCTAGCTCCGAGAGCCTGAGTCCCATCGAATAACCTTGGGGAACAAGGGTGGCGATGCACCGATTGTAGATTGAATGAGAGTTAAACTAAACCTAGACAAGGGGATGCATATTTATAGTATGTAGACTTGCCGTCCAAGTAACCTATTAGCTGATCTCGGATGAATCTATAACCAACTCTTGCCGCTCTTATCTCCATCGGCCTCCTCCTGAACATGTAGTTGTTGCAGATGGGCTTCTTTGACTTTCTTTGATCGAATCTTCCTTGACCTTCCGTTGACCTCACGCCTTATTGGTGGGCCTTGGGATTTACCAATTCTTGGCATCAATAGGAGGTCAACACCAAGAAAATTTAACAATTGAAATACATATGTTATTTTAGTAATCCAATAGATATAACTCATGCAAGGAAGATTCTCCTACAAGACATCTCGGCAAGTCCATACTTTGAGAATCAGTTATATGTCTACAATAAATAACACAATCATCAACAAGAAGTCGGTGATAGGTAATTTGCACATGTCAGTGGTTAACTAGATCATTTATGCAGATAACCTTGTCAAACTAGATTTATTTAAATTTTGTTGTTATAGTACTTTTCAAGGCAGTACTATGAGATAGATGTACATCACACCTCACATACACCACCAAACCACTGATATTCAAGTGGCAGCAGCAGGGTCTGAGATAGTCCCGATTATGGTGCATAAATAAATAGATGGACGGTGCTACCTAACTACTAGTTTTAGCTAATTTCTTTGAGACAACCGTGTTGACACAAAAACGCGCCGACACATTGGCGTTAGTTTGACGATCCAAAAGCGCGCGAGCGTTTCAAGAATAAACCCTAAAATGTCACGAGACACCGACGTCACGTTCCGACAACCCTTAAACAATGATAAGGGAAAAAGAGTCGCCAAGCAATTAAACGATTATCAGAAATAATGTTCAATTAACCGATTTGAAGGAAAAGTAATTAAACCAGCTAAGTCAAGACCGGTTTGACCATAGTACATAAGGCGGTCAAACTGGCCTAAAGAGGCCGGTCAGACCGAAGTTGATCCATTGGTTGGACCGTTCTAGAAAATAAGTGCGCGCCGAAGAACAATTGTGCATGGTCGGTCAGACCGCACATAACTCGTCGGTCAAACCGCCACGTGCCGGTTACTAGGTGATAGACCTAGCGTGGATTGGTGGATCAGGCAACACCTACCGGTCAGACTGACGTGGTAGGAGGGGGAAAGCCACGCGTTGCCGGCAATAAGATGATGGCCCGACATGGCACACACCAGTCAGACCAGGAGTTCACTGCCGGTCGGACTGACAGCACGGATCCAATCTAGTTGGTTTCTCCGGCGACCTTGTGCATGATGTCCGATTGCCCCCAAACTCCTTGGAGGGGTATTTGGGAGTAATATCTCTGTAAAACAGGAAGAGATCAAGTGCACCTCAGCCAAAGGCCAAATTTCCAATGGTAGCGGAGAAAACCGATGAAAACGATAAAAATTCGTTACGTTGATTAAACTTGAGATTCACGGGCGAATCAACAAGGGTTACCGTAATTATGATGTGGCGGATGGAGGGCTTACAATGCAAACCCACGAAGATGAACTTTACTTGGCTAATCCTAGGGCAAGGAAAGTAGATTGGAATTAAAGGTACGATTCAAAACTAGGGTTTTGTAGTTGATATGAGGAGATACCCTTTGAATCAGCCTCACCCCTATATTTATAGGGGCTGGTCTCAAGTTTCTTGATAACTAATCTGAGTAAGATTTGGCCAAAAGTGGTTAAAATTAAATTAGAGATCAAAACGGCCCAAAACCAACTCTATCTCTAATTTTTAGACTTGAGTCGATCTGACCGAACCCATTGGGCCAGTCTGACTAGGCCTACATGGATGGTTAGACTGACCTACTATGGCCAGTTGCACCAGCCTGTGCCAGGTTGGGCATATTTTCGGCCCAAATTACCAAAAATTGATATTTTGACAATTTCGACCATTAATGCCATTTTTTGCTATCAACACATGCCCCCTACCTTTTAGCAAACTTAGTGAGCTAAAAGCACAACGTGCTAAGAATGGTACAATCCATATTAGCATTATGATCTCTCAAGTGTTTTTGCCGAGTTCTTTAAAAGTACTCACAATTTATTTGCCTACCGAACCGTCCATTTCATAACTCAAGACATCCAAATTTGATGAGGACGATTTGCATGAATTACTACTAATATGACTAGGGGACTTAAGCGCCGAATTTTCCACAAACTCGGCCTTCAGTGCTTTTCCTAGTTTTGCCCTCCGAGTCCTTTGTAGGGATGCACCCCTACTCAACGAGGCTAGAAGATGGCTTATCAACCAACTTCGATTTCCACACTCGTCATGTCTCTACTAGGGCTTTGGACTTGTTGAGCGGGTTATCCTTGAATACTTCAGCCTTCTTCTCTTTGAGATAGTCGGCACGAAGACATTGTAAGCGTCTCTTTTGAGTCTTAGTCATTCCTGGGGGTGCCCACGAAGGTTGTGGCTTAGTTTCGGGTGTCACGAACTTACTCCCAGAATCTTTAGCCGAACGGTGAATGCCCGGATTGGCTTTGGCAATTTTGCGCTTAGTAGGGGTGTTTCCCTGACTTCTATCGGTCGGACTTGCCTTGTTCGGCTAGTTTGACCGGATCGTGTCAGCCTCTTGAGATGGGTCGTTTGGACTGGCCATAGTAGGCTTGTCAGACCAGGGTGATGCCGGCAGTCTAGTCCATTGTGGGTTGAACTCGCACCTCCGCGGAAGGTTCGGCCTCCTTTGCGGTCGTGGCTGAGAGTGCGTTTCCTTAGCCCTCCTCTTATGTCTCTGGATAAGCATCCCAAAAGTTATCTTCGGCTTCTTGTGGGACCTAGCCGAAGATGACGCGTCGACATTCACTTTCCACACTCCTACTTCAGGATTCTTCGGTACGAGCATGCGTGGGCGAGACTTTCCAATGACGACTACCTTCCTTTTGGATGACTCGGCCTGCTCAGGCCGAATCAAAACCCTCTTCCTATTGAGGTCGATGTTATTCACGGGGAAGGGATCCTGGTCTAGCTTCATATTGGGGCTAGAATCTATTTTCAATCATCCTTCATCTATGGCCGATTGAACCTGCCGACGAAAAACATTGCAATCGTTAGTAGAATGAGAAAGTGAATCATGCCACTTACAGTATGAACGTTTCTTTAAGTCATCGATGGTTGGAACGACGTGACCTTTAGGCAACCTGACGAGCTTGATCTTCAATAGAAAGTCAAATATTTTATCACATTTGGTCACATCAAAAGAGTATTTAACTTCACTGGGCCGATTCTTAGTGGGAGATGGCCATAGCTCGGAGCAAGTGATCATTTTGGACCTATTAGGCTAGGTCCATTCTACCATGTATACGTCATCTTAGTCATCCTCCTCTTCCGACGGCTCCTCCTTGGAGTGTTCCATGACGTGTACCTCAGCCTTAGGCTCACTAAAGGTTTTGATAAAGTTTTTGCTCTTGGTTCGACCTTCTTGGTCTAGAGCCTGCTGCAAAACCTGACTAACCTTTAGGATGTTCCGGTCGTCTAGTCTTTCCTTTATTTCAGAGTGTAAACCATTGAAGGCTAAGTCATCCAAATCCCTCTTAGAGATATTCAAAATAAACATCGGTTTCTGGTGTCCCAGAAACGCCTAATGTAATCGGAGACACTCTCACAAGCCTTTTGTTTAACCGATTTCAAGTGTGAAAGCCTAAGTTCAGTTTCCCTAGTATAAAAATAGTCGTGAAACTTTTGCTCTAGCTAGGCCCGAGTTTGCATGGAGTTCGATGGCAACACAAAAAACCAAGTGAAAGTGGTGCCGAAAAGCGACAAAGAGAATAATCTAATTTTAAACGTGTCTGACTCGCTTGCTTCGCCACACTGTTCTAAGAATTGACCTATATGCTCTAGGGTGGTCTTGCTACCCACACTGTCAAATTTGGTGAACTCGAGATCCTAAAGCTTTGAGGGTATGGGATAGCGTCGAAATGGTCCGGGTATGGCTTACTGTAAAATCTAGCCTGATCCCGAGTTGTGTAACCAGTGCATTCCCTAACAAGCATGAGAATTCATTCATCAATATCATCTACGCATTCTTCCTGTGCACGTCTCTCGTGCAGGGGCGTGGCACATTGTGGTATACCAGGGTGTCGGTCGTGTGGCTCCTCCTTTCGTACCGGCTCATGATAAATAGCGTGTTTAGGCCTACGCGGTTGTGTGGGAGTAGGAGGTGCAGGCAGCGTGTAGTAGACAAGGGCGGTCTGACCGTCCACAAGGCATGTTTGACCGTAGGCGTACTGGCAAGTCCAAACGCGCTGGTAGTCGGTCTGACCGTAGGTGTATTGGCCGGTCGGACCGGCCTGGTATCCGGTCAGACTGACTATTGTCCGTAGTGGGGCTTGATATGTGTTAGTCTAACCGATCCAAGGGCTGGACTGACTGATAGTGGTACATGTGGTCTCGGTCCTAGAGATCGGAGACATGACAACTTTCTTGGTTCTCCCATTTGTTCAGCTATAAATGTGGTGCACAGGGGGGTTGTTGACACAAAAATGTGCCCCCATACTTGGGTCAGTTTGACGATCCAAAAACATCACGAGACATTGACGTCACGTTCCGACAATCCTTAAACCGTGGTAAGGGAACAACGGAGTCGGCAGGCAATCAAATAATAATAATTCTAAAATTACTCAATTAACCGAAGTGTTGGAAAAATAAATGAAAACGATAAACATCCTAACTAAATCCAACTGGCCAGAATAGGGTCGGTCGCACCGAATCCTAAAAGGCGGTCAGACCGGCCAAGGGTCCGGTCAGACCGACGCTATGCCGCTGGTCGGACCAGCGGTGCGAAGGTTTGGCCAAAGGGGGCTTCGGCCTTGTCTGTGAAGTGCTCACCGAAAATCACCCTTCAGCTGGTCGGACCGAGGTGTTGATAGCAAAAAATGGCATCAATGGCTGAGATTGTCAAAATATCAATTTTGGTGATTTGGGCCAAAATACACATGTCCAGGGTCAGGCCGAAGCCCTACAGGGCCGAAGGTCCATTGGGTTATGGGCTCTGAAAGTTTCTGGCCAGCCCACGGCCTTCGGCCAGGAAGCCTTCGGAGGCCCACGCCGCCGAAGTTTCGGCCCAAGGAGCAGGCTTCGGCGGGCCTGGCCGAAGCCCACTTCGGCAGAGACAGAGTTGGATACAATTCCGGCTAAGTTTTTATCTCTATCCAAGCTGAATTATAGCAGATTAGATCAGAAGTTTGGCCCCTATAAATAGAGAGGCGAGGCTAGCTTAGAGAACCCCCCAACACAAATCAAACACAAAGCCCTAGCTTTGATCGCATTTATTTACCTTTACTTTTCTGTACCTCTTTGTGGGTTTGCCTGGAAGCCCTCCGCCGGCCACTTCGGAACAGTGGTAATCCTTGTTACTTCGCTTGTGAAGTATACATTAATCTACATAATAGATTGCTATCGCGTAGTTACTTCTCCTGTGAAGTATCCGCTAATCTGCATAACAGATTGCTACCTTCGCTACTAGTGCAACACTTAGCAGAATTCGGTCCTCAGGACGAATTAGTACTTCGAACCCTCTATGTTGCAGGTTTTCCCGTTCGGAGCTACTTTGTGGGTGGTATCCGGAGCTGAGAGATCGGTTTCGGAGGTCGTCAGGACACCCTTCGCCAAAGATTCTGCTTCGATCGCACGCTTCGCTAGCACACTTCGTCACGACAGGCTTCGCCAGCACACTTCGTCACGATAGGCTTTGCCAGCACACTTCGTCACAACAGGCTTCGCCACGTTCGTACTCTGTTCTGACAAAGTCACGCCCGCGCGCGGCCCTCGCGTCATCATTCTGTGTCTTGCCGTATCAGAGGCCTCACGCCGAACCCCACCATTCGGAGGTGATCATCGCGTCCAGATCCATTCGGAGCTCACCTTCGACCAGATCAGTCTGAACGCCGAAGGCACCCTTCAGCGAGATACTTCGCACCGGATGCTGAAGGTATACTTCGGCGACCCCCTTCGCACCATACTTTGAAGCAGATAGGCTGTGAAGGGTTTGCTGATTTTATTCTGTTTAATATATTTCTTTCGGCTAATTGGATTATTTTGTGTGATCTGATTACCTGGCGACTCCACCCCCCTTATCACGGCTAAGTGTAGTCGGAACACGACATCGGTGGTCCGTCACGCTTAGGTTTGTCCCTAAGTATCCGCACACTTTTGGATCGTTGAACTGACCCAAGTGCGGGAGCACGTTTTCGTGTCAACACGAGGTTATTCCTCTGGTCACATCGTGGGTGGCCGAAGGGGTCAGGGGGACTTCGGTGTGAGGTTACCTCCGTTGAGAAGTAGTCTCCAATGCGAATGGTTCAGTCAGACCGACGATGACACGTCGGTTAGACCAGCGATTGCCGGCAACAGGGATGACGGATCTGGCACACGTCGGTCAGACCGGCCAGGCAACGTCGGTCTGACTAACAATGCCAGATCAAAACACCTAAGTGCTCCCGCGACCGTCTTTCCATGGATATCCTGCCACCAAAGTTCTTGGCGAAGAGTATGAAGAACACACTGCAAAACACCAAAAAAACGGGGGTAATTTGGCCAAGGGATCGAATTACCGGTAAAACCGATAAAATGAATAGAAATCTGTTATGTGGATGAAACAGATGATTCATGCGCAAACCAACAAGGAATTACCATTATTACGATGCGGCGAACGGATGGTTTACAGCGCAAACCAGCAAAGATGTATGTGCTAAGCTAAAACTAAGGCAAAAAAGTAAATGCGATCCAAGGTAGACAATAGATTGGATCTAGTAGGGTTTTTGAGGGGGCTCCTTGAATCGACATTGCCTATATTTATAGAGGTTGGTCATGAGTTCCTGGGCTCTTCTCTGAGTTGGACACGGGTTCCAAGTCGTCATTAATCAATTAGAGATAAAATATATCCGGAATCAGCTAATCTGAATCGGATACAGGGTTGGCTGGTCTAACAGGACCTATGGCCGGTCTGACCGGTACGGTCAGACCGATGGTACATGGCCGGTCAGACCGGCCTATGCTAGGAATTTGCATATTTTTGGCTAAGTTACCAAAATTTTATATTTCGCCAACTTTAACGATTAATGACACTTTTTGCTATCAATAGGGGTAAACTAGCAATTGGAGTAGGAGAAGCGGCCTCAGAAAAGCCGAATCTCTTAAACATCGCTTCCATCTCAGGCCTTAGATGATTCACAAAGGTGGCACTAACGACTTGATCTACTGTGGCGGTTATCTCCTGACTGAATTCTGAGGGGGATAGAGACAGGGATGATGGCAATGGTACCTTGTTTCCGGAGAGGTCGGGAATATCGATTTTGCGCTTGACGAAGCCCATTTGAGTTTTGGTGTAGCGCCTAAGCATGAGTGCGTGGAACTCCTTCGTCTTGGCCTCAATCTTGGCCCGCTCCTCTTTGGGGATGTCTGCAAGTGTGGGGAGGATGATGTTGTGGTCATCGATTTTCGTGCTCATGCCCCCGGGGTCCATCGGCGATAGGGGTACTATTTCCGTAGTTGTAGTAGTCGTGGTCGGTGTACCCGCATCCTATGTAGACGTGCCCGACATGTTGATGTCGTCCCCAATGGAGTCGCCAAATAGTGTGTTGACATGAAAACGCGCCCACACACTAGCGTCAATTCAATGATACAAAAGCACGCGGTTGTTTCAAAGATAAACCCTAAAATGTCGAGAGATGCCGATGTCGCATTCTGACGACCCTTAAACAGTGGTAAGGGAAAAACGTAGTCGCCAGACAATTAAACGATTATCAGAAATAATGTTCAATTAACCAATTTGAAGGAAAAGTAATTAAACCGGCCAAGTCAAGGCCAGTTTGACCGTAGTACAAAAGGCGGTCAGACCAGCCTAAAGGGGCCGTTCAGACCAAAGTTGATCCGTCAATTGGACCGTTCTAGAAAATAAGTGCGCGTCGAAGAACAATTGCGCGGATCGGTCCGACCGGGCAACACCCACCGGTCGGATTGACGTGGTAGGAGGGGTAGAGCCGCGCGTTGCTGATAATAAGATGATGGCTCGGCACGGCACACACCGGTCAGACCGAGAGTTCACCGTCGGTCGGACCGACGGCACAGATCCAATCTGGTCGGTTTCTCTAGCGACCTTGTGGATGATCTCCTATCGCCCCCAAACTCCTTGGCAGGGTATTTGGGAGTAATATATCTGCAAAATAGGAAGGGATCAAGTGCAACTCTGCCAAAGGCCGAATTTCCAATGGCAATGGAGAAAACCGATGAAAATGATAAAAATCCGTTACGTGGATTAAACGGGAGATTCACGGGTGAATCAACAAGGGTTACCGTGATTACGACACGGAGGACAGAGGGCTTACAACATAAACCCACGAAGATGGACGTTACTTGGCTAATCCTAGGGCAAGGAAAGTAGATTGGAATTAAAGGTACAATTCAAAACTAGAGTTTTGTAGTTGATATGAGGAGATACCCCTTGAATCGGTCTCGCCACTATATTTATAGGGGCTGGTCTCAAGTTTCCTAACACCTAATCTGAGTAGGATTCGAACAAAAGTGGTTAAAATTAAATTAGAGATCAAAACAGCCTGAAACCAACTCTATCTCTAATTTTTAGACTTGGGTTGGTCTGATTGGACCCATTGGGTCGGTCTGACCGGGCCTACATGGCCAGTTGGACCGGCTTGTGCTAGGTTGGGCATATTTTTTGGCCTAAATTACCAAAAATAGATATTTTGACAATTTCGACCATTAATGCCATTTTTTGCTATCAACAAACGGGTTAGAAGTACCTTCTATTTCAACATCAACAATGGAACAATTGAGGCTATCATGTATGTGGTGTAAAGTTGTGGTATGATGTTTTCCTATTGATCTTCCTTTTTGCACAGATAATCATTGTGCATATTATATTGACTCATTTTTCTTCAATGAGCAGGAGTATAAGGTGACAGTAAATGAGACTGCAAAACTAGACATGTGTAGCCTTGGTGACTATAAAAGAGTCTGTAAAACTAGACATGTACAACCTTAAGCAATTCATGACAGGTAAACAAGGAGAATATTTAAAATCCATGGTAGGTGAATTTTAGTAACGGATGAAATTACAACACATCACTAAAAAGTCCTAGTAGGTGAGCCAATATACCTTTTTTAGTGACGGGTAAATATTAAACATTCATAATTAATGATGTTACATTACTAACATGGTAAGAGTTACCATAGACTTGTCCTTAATTGATAAAGATTATTACTCATCATTAATAGGATTTTTTTGTGGTTACGGGCGTCACTCGTTTAATCAGAACATATTAATAGTGTATCTATTAAAATAAGCTAAAAATCATGTTTTTGCGGAGACAAATTTTAAATAGTTAAAATAAATCCTATCCGTGGAACAAAAAGTATAGCTTAATTAGTCTTCATCAATCCAGACTTCCAGATCGTACCACTAGTATATTGGGAAATTTCAATATCCCTGCCTTCGGTAAGCTGAGATTATTACTACACAATAATGTTTCATTCGGGCGTTCTAAAATTTGAAAAAAATGGAAGGCGGTAAAAATATTACATCGTGTTGTCAAAAATATTTCAAATAGATACAACATTTTGTGATATTATTTGTAATAACAAGAAACAACTATATGCATCACCCTTATCACCCTTGTTATGTTTCACTAATTAAAACTTAATGCCTTATATGTAGGAGTAAAATGTTTTATGTTTCGCTTTATTCATTTTACTTTAATATTTTTATCCATAATGAAACATTATTCACTTTAGCGATGAAATACCGTTCGATTTTTTAAAAAAATATTATGACTTTCGGACCCTAGTTTTATCCTTGTTGAAAATCGTTTATATAGAAGTTATATATCACTTGAGGAACAAATGAGGTATACAATAATATGTATGGTTAGTTTTCGTAATTACTAATGACCTACCCAAATTTATAAAGTAACTGCTCAGATACCGTAAAATCGTTTGTTCATATATATATATATAATTTATATGGATTCTTGCAGCAATCTTATATATACTTTGCCATGAATTTTTTAAATAATATTTTTTAACAAAATTTCAAATTTTGTACATCGATTAAAAAAATTACAAAAAATAAACACCTGTTAGCGGACCATCAGTCGAAATAGGTCATGTCAGCCTAGTTCGGTCGAACGTTGCTTGGGCGCTGACAAGTGTTGGCTTCTGATCGGCCGAACTAGGCCACATGACCTAGTTTAGCTGACCATCAGTCGAATTAGACTGATACTTCTGGTTCGGCTGATGGTCGATCAAA
Source organism: Zizania palustris (assembly GCA_019279435.1). Lineage (NCBI taxonomy): Eukaryota > Viridiplantae > Streptophyta > Magnoliopsida > Poales > Poaceae > Zizania > Zizania palustris. The sequence continues at coordinate 30,749,048 of JAAALK010000290.1, forward strand.
CTATGGCCCGAGGCCTAGTTTGGCCAATAAGGAGCTAAACCTGGCTCTATAAAAGGAATGGCTTGCCCTTTACCAACTCATATGCTCATTTGTGGGACTTTTCTAACAAACCCTGAAGCTGCCCAAGGTGTTCTTCTTCTAGGTAAGCCCCTCCTCCCTCGTTTTTTTCTATAGTTATTAAGTTTAGGTTAGTTTACTAGTAGATTAGAAGTAAATTAGTAGTAATTTAGGAGTATATTAGAGTTAGTTTAGAGTAATCTAGGGTAGTTTAATCAAGATTTAGATGTTGTTTAGGAGTATATTATGGATAGTTTAGAGTAATCCAGGGTTAATTTATGAGTAGTTTAAACATCATGAGTAATGTAGGTATACTTTATAGAAAATGTAGACATATTTTGAACATATTGAATTTGTGTTTACATACCATGGCAGATGCTGCAAAAGGATAGATCTAATCACGGTTACGATCCTCGTCACCATCCACCGAAAGGTGTCGAACCCCCTATGTGTTTTTGTGGAGAAAAATGTAAATTCATGAGAAGTATGGATGACCTCACATACGAGATGAGGTATTGGAAGTATGGAAACTACTCGTGGACTCATGAAAAGCCAAAGCCAAGGCAAAAGCATGGAGCACGTGCTAATAGACCGATATGAATAACTTTTAATTTAGTTATATATTATTCTCGAATAAATCACTTACAATATATCTATTAATATTTTTGTGTGTAGATAACTCATCCACTGTTACCACCTTCGCTCTATAACTTTGTTGAATGGATTGACAAAGAGATGGATCTGAAGGATTGTGCCTCTCTCATGAGGCACAAGGAGTTCAACAGGGAGCTCTTTGAGATGCGATACAAATGCAAATGTGAGTGCGAGGAAGAAGAGAAGAGGAGGGAGGCGGCAGAGCACGAGACAAGAAAGGAGCGTGAGGCTAATAGAGAGACGAAACATGAGAGGGCTCGTCGTGCTAAAGAAGCAGGGTTGGAGGCCATAAGTTTGTAGAAATCAGACACACCGTCTTTTTAGAAAATGATGAAAGTGCATACTCATAGGGGAGGTAAATTAGTCTTGAGGAGATTCAGCCTTAGTTTTCCATACTAATAAACCAAGAGACTGATCTTCCAGCTCATCATATACTACATCAGGATAATGCACCTCCAAAACTTCCTGAAGTTGCACCTCCTATTGAGGATATTAATGAAAAAAATAATGACTCTCGATAAGAACATGAGGATCCTAATGAAGAAGAGCCTCTAGACACCTTAAGACGATCATCGTGAGAAAGGTCTACCATTCCCAATTATTATGAAACTTTATTAGATAAAAATATTGGGAAGGTGGATGGCCCCACCTCATTTAATTTAAGGAGGCAATAACAAGTAAACAATCATCTAGATGGCTTGAGGACATAGAAGATGAATTAAAGTCTATGGACACTAATGGCATCTAGAACTTCATAGGAACTCTTGAAGTACTCGAAACAGTAGGTTATAAGTGGGTCTACAAAACTAAGCATGAATCTAAAGGAAATATTGAAAGGTTTAAGACAAGGCTCATAGCTAAGGGTTTTAGTCATAATACTTTTTCCCTATCTCAAAGAAGGACTCACTAAGAATTGTCATAACGTTTGTTGCACATTATGATTTAGAGCTTGAACAAATAGATGTTAAGACTACATTTTTTAATGGTGACTTGCATGATAGAAGTGATGGCAATCATACCCGATTACCTATTTATCCATGTGTAAAAACCCTATTAGGGTCAAGTTTATTCCCTATTTCACACTCGTCGGGTAATTAATGGGTATAGGTATGGGTATTAATTACCCATACTTTTCTCATGTTTACCTAGTTATCTGAGTATAAAAAATAATTCAAAACCTTAGAATCCTTCTTTATCCTCACTCCCCACCCCACCTCACTCTCCACTATCTCCTCCCTTCTCGGATCCTCTTCTTTCCTTCACTCCCAGCCACCACTACTACAAAAATAGTCTGCAGTGGCGTTGGGCGTTTTCACTGTAGTGGTGTTTTAACTGCACCTTAGCTAGATCTGTACGACTGCTCTTGATTGCTAGTGGGGTGCCAACCTCCCCCCTTGCTTTCCACACCATTCCGAGCTAGTGCATCATGCTCCTCCCCACGCTAGACCACCGCATGATGGCCTGCGCTGGTGCCCAACATGCCTCCCCACGCTAAACTACTGCACGTTTCCCGGTGCCAACAGCGACCTCCCTATCACCATGGCTAGCCACACTATGTTGTCCCCTCCGATGGATATGGGTATGAGTTTATACTCATCGGGTAAATGGGTATGGGTATGGATATGCACTACCCATACCCATTAGACCTAATTGCGCACCCCTACATGAGACTATGTTCATGGCACAACCTAACTGCCACCCCTGCAATTGGTTGACGAGGATAATTGTGTGTTTTATAAACCGCATAGGTTTAGGGGAGAAATTTGTGAGCCACCATTTTTTCTTTTCACGAGGGAATATGTTGTATCTTTAGGAATTCTTAAATCAGTAGGAACTTGATATTTGGCACAACATATTACTATAATAAGGAAGTTATTGTACTTTGAGAAGCAATGTCCATGCCTAAGAGAGAGAGAGAGAGTGCAGAGATGATCTCATCTAATTATGTGCAACATGGTTTTGCGTGCTTCTCAAGCTTATCCTTATCGGGTGCTTATCATTGTAATAAAATTAATTTCACATTCGAACCTTATATATATAAACATACATGAGCGCTTATGTAAATATGTTGTGACTATAATAATTGTGTAAATATGTTTCGATTTAACTTTATATATGTCACAATAATTTGATTTTAGATTTTATATCATATGATTCCATATAAGTTATACACATGAATTATATATATATATATATATATATTTGCATATATGATGTAATATTGTGTGCTTTATATATAATATAAGGAGAAATACTCATCAATTATATATATATATATGTTGGTGATATTGTCAATGATTCTAGATCTAGAACTGATAGTCATAGATTATCAATGCCAACTAACCATTATCAGGTTCAATCAGCACCGATGGCAATTTTGAACCACTACTGATTACAATTCCTGTAGTAGAGCCTCACGCTCTTTTAAATTGGTTGTTGTTTGCTCCCACACTGGGTCATCTGTGAATTATGCAATTGCAGTGTAAATTATGCATTCGATCTAAATTTGGTGTTGCCACGGTCACCATTAGGGCTGCATAACGAGTCAACTCAGCTTGTTATGTTAATGAGCTAACTTTGCTGAGCTCGTTAACATAATGAGTAGAAAACCAGCTCAGCTCGTTCGGTTCAGTTCACGAGCTAGCTCATTTAGCTCATGAGCCAGCTTTTTAAAATATGATTAAATAATAAATATTTAAATAATTACATATCAAATATCGAAATATGAAATAAATATAGTACATAAAGTTCTAAAATTCAAATATCTATAGTTTCATTACTATTTCTATGATTTCATAGATTCATCACCTATGTTATTTGTTTCATACATCTATACGATAATTTTATAGACCATACTAATAAAATTATAATAGTAATTTATCAAGTAATATCTAGACACTAACAAATAAATTATAAAATGACAAGTCTTATATTCTCACATAGTGTTTTATTCTTATTATAGTAAATTGGATTAACTATTTAGGTTGATCTCGTTAATCTCGTGAGCTAGCTCAAACTCGCTCATTATACTAACGAGCTAAAACATGTGTTTGACTCATTAGAAAAATATAACGAGTGGAGTTGAATCGAGCCGAGCAAGTCACAAGTTGAACGAGCTAACGAGATGTAAGTTTTTTGTTCGGTCCTAATCATTTTGTGGATTTGAGAGGAGGATGAATGAGCTAGAAGTAAGATTTAAAAATCTCAGTTATCTCAAAAATAACAACATCTCATGAAAATCATGTCGGGTCGAGCATGTGAAAGAGGACAGATCGCTTGTTGCTCTATCATACGAACCTGAAATCGTAACTCCGGCTACAAATTAAAATTGGACGGCAAAAAGATGATTTCAAATAGTTGCATTAATGTGATCATCATTAGATCTGTCTATCTCTTCCCGAGAGAGAGAGAGAGAGAGGCAAAATCCATGCGTCAAAAGACGTGGAACGGAGCAAAAGCAGAGTTGGAGAATTGGCATCATGCATAGATCTGTCTCTCTTCCAGAGAGAGAGAGAGAGGCAAAATCCATGTGTCAAGACGTGGAACGGAGCAAAAGCAGAATTGGAGAATATGACATCATGCACATCTGTACTATGGATTACGCCTACAGTAACTTAACTACAACCCCTGCATGTGATTCAGTATAAGTGTTGTTATTGGTCAATGATGCATTCGACATGAAAAGATTGGAAAGGAGAAGCATATATAGTTTGGATCGAAAGGAGAAGTCTAGGTGATGTACTAATCATTCCGCTTAATTCAGGTTCGAGATGAAATTTTACTTTTCTGCTTTGCATATGTGGCACAGTAGACAACAGCGACTGTTTTCTTGCGGGATAACAGGAGATGCGCTGCATTCACCGTCAGATTGTGAAGCGTGAGCATGAGCTGAATCGAACTGCTTTATTCAGCGGATCGACAAAGCTCTGCCTGCCTCGTATTTCCCGGGTTGGCATGCATGCATCTGCATGAAGCATACGACACAAATCTATCACACAAATGGCTCGTGAAAACCCATCAGCGTACGCCCAAATCCAACCCAGCAACCCTGACAAACCTCAGCGTATCATCCCGTGTGCACAGGCCAAGACAACGTAGCATGCAGCCCGACGACGCTGGTTTCGGCTACAGTGCTTGCGCGCAGGCTAACAGAGTGAAAGCGACAGAGCCGTGCCCGCTAGCAGCAACAATCACAGCGGCCCAGCCCGGCCTGTAGGGCCTGCGGCGCGTGTCGCGGTCGATCGCAGGCCCGGCCGGCCGGCCGGCACGCCGTTGGCTCCAATTCCCGACGCGATCGCTGCTTAATTGCTAGGGAAATTTGTAAAAATGTCATTAAAATTTTCTGTAATTTGAAAAATGCCACTGTCAGTGACTGTAGTAGGTCCCATATGTCAGTGGCACGTCGATGACATATTTCAAAACCGTAAAAATTGTAATGGCATGGAAAAATTTGGCCCTAATTGCTACTGCTAATTGTTGCTTGTCACACAGCAATATATCCCTGCAGCAGGGGGTCGGCAGCCAGGCTGCGGCTTCTGCAGACGCTAGGTGCGGCACGCGACGCGCCACGGACATTTTGGGTGAATAGCTTATTACTGATCATCCAACTGTCAGTATGTTGTGTTATAAAATCAATCACAGATTAAATATGAGATACAAAAGATTTAACGTGGAAAACCCTTGCGGGAAAAATCACGAGCACCAGTCGGCAAAGCTTCACTATATCAAGGAGAGTTTACAGAAAAATAGAAGATCACAATGACTAGAACAGATCCCTCTACAACATACAAGAGATATTTATTTGGTGGACTAAATGGGCCTAGGCGTTCCTGGGCTCAATGGGCCTAGACTAGCTAGGCCCAATCCGGATTCGGATCAGAACATAACATGTTGCATGTTGCAGAAATAGAGATTTTTTTGACTTACCAAACCATCTAATGAGTATTTTGGAGGTCTATTGTTGGGAATTAATCTAGAGTTCATTCATGTTAGAGAGTTGACCAAAGAGAGTTTTTACTTAGTGCTGTGTTGGAAACTAAGCTAAATAATTATATATGGGAGATTGTGAATGTCTATGGCCCCATTCAAGAAGATAAGAAGGGGAGTTTTTTAAGTGAATTATCTCAGATAGTTAATGGTTCTTCAACCCCTCTCATCCTTGGTGGGGATTTTAATATGATTAGAAGAGTTGATAAAAAATTCAAAGGGGTTTTTAATCTGAGATGGATAGATGCTTTTAACACTTTTATTAATGATGCAGAATTGAGAGAGTTTCACAGATTAGGAGCGAAATTTACTTAGACTAATAAACAAAAAAAAATCATATATAGGAGACATTGGATAGAGTTCTCTCCTCCTCAAATTGGGATAGCCTTTATCCCCTTACTCTGGTTTTTAGTGTTCCCAGCGTGGGCTCTGATCATTGCCCCATTATAGTTGACTTAGACAATATTGGTCATAAAAGGAAGAGTCATTTGAGATTTGAAAAATAACTGGCTTTCTAATGAGAGGTTTAAACCTTGGCTGATTTCTAGATGGCCTCCTAGGCATCATCAGACAATCCTTGATTTTTGGCAGATCTAGGGCAATGTTCTCATAAAACTAATAAGAGGTTGGGGTCCTAATATAGACAGTATAGCTAAGAGACAAAAGATGAGTCTAACCAAACAAATTCAAGAATTAGGATTGAACACTGATATAGGTGTTGTTAATGGTTCAGATTGGGAATGTTTGTATAAATCAGAAGAAGAGCTAGTGAATATTCCGCAACAAGAGGTTGTTTACTGGCAGCAAAGGAGTGGTCAGAAATGGCTTTTGCAAGGTGACGCTAACACATCTTATTTTCTTGGAATTGCTAGCAGAAGGAAAATGAAAGCTAGTGTTGACGCAGAAATTGAGAAACCATGTTGAAGAATATGGTTTTGATATTCCAGATGTGATGAGTGATTGTCAACAGAAGTCAAAGGAAGGGAGAGATGAAGACCTGCCGAGTCTGAGGCGCATTTGACTCAGGTACACGGGCAGTGAGCGACGGCCGAGCAGAGGAGCCGCGGAGTCGGGCTGGCCCAATCCGGGTACATGGCTAGTAGCGGCAGATGATCCACTGGTCTGTTGACTGGGTTTGACTCAGGTACACGGGCAGCGAGCGATTGCCGGGCTGAGGAAGCTGCGGGGTCGGGTCGGCCCAATCCGGGTACCCGGTGCGAAGACGGTGGACGCTTTGTCAGTTTCGGCGTAAAACTGACAATCTATGTTTAATTCATTTTTAGGATATTAATATTTAGTTTTTAAGTTTAGAATATTTTTATTAAAGTCAGGTGATTTTTCTAAGAATATTTTAGTAATTTTCTGAATTTATTTTAGAGTCAGTTTATTTAACTGAGGGTAAATTAGTCTTTTCATGTATTAAGATTGGCCTATAAATAGGCCCCTATCCCTTTGGGGATAGATGACTGTTTTTATTAGATCAATCTACAAATCTACAGTCCACAAATTTTTCCGTCTCCGTCGTACTTCTTCATTTCTAGCGTTGTTCTTCTCCGGCGGGTGTGGCTAGCAGCAACGCAGGTAACACTTTTTTACCATCCGGCGCATAGCTACGCGCTGGCTTTGTTTTAACCGCGTACTGTGATCAGCGGGCCCCACGACGTGGTGTTCATCAGGTTCTCCGTCGCACGCACGAAAACTAGCAGCAACGCATACTGCCGCATAGCGCAAAAAGCAATTTTGCTTTTGTTTTCCATCGCGGGCCCCACTGCATGCGGCTGTAGCCTTTGGATGCAAATTTGCTTGGCCAGTTCTCTTTCCTGCTGCAGTCTGGTGCAAAAGCTGAGATCAAACACTGCGCTCACTGCGTGCGGCAGCGACAACAGTCATCGGCGGCCGGATCTTCTGTGGTGCTCGCGGTGACGACGGATGTTTTGATCTCCTATATTTTAGCTGTTTTGTTAAACCTACATTTATCCATATTTTAATTAGCTGAAAAATAATAATCTCGGAGTTATTTGTTCTTAATTAAAAATTAATCTCGTCGTTAAATTTTTAATCTGTTTATTAGTTATCTCGTATTATTTATTTAAATAGATATGTTTAATCTGCTTTTATAAAAAGTAAAGAAATGTTTATTAACCGTAGTAGTATTTTTAAATCTAGTTTTTACATGAAATATTTTAGGTTTATTTTTGAATTAATTTTTGAATGATCCATATTTTATTTTTTTGACTGCAATATAAATATTTCATGATTTATCTAGGCGCTTTTATTTACCTCAGTACGTTTTTTTAAGTTTATCATTAATATCATTTTAATTAATACACCGGTCATTTTTAGGCTAGACAACTATAGTACCAATAATTTGCCTTGCTAATTTTGTTTGTCTGGTTAAGTTGGTAAGGTGTTGAGTTTAGATCTTTGTTTAGCCAGAAATTTGTAGCGCCCATTCACCCCCCCTCTGGTCGCTACTTTCGGTCCTACAAGTGGTATCAGAGCAAGGTTAGGTTTTTCTAATATCTTAACCGATTATAAACCTAGGTAGTGACCACGACGTCTTCTGGCAAAATTCCGTCCCTAGAAGCTTTTGGCTATACTTATTGGAAGACTCGCATGCGAGCATACCTTATGAGCCAGAGCTCGGACATATGGGAGATTTGTGTTCATCCTAGTTTCACCATAACGACTATTGCTGCGGATACTGCTGCTGATGTAATTGCCCAACATCAAAATAATAGTAAGGCGGTGAATATTTTATTTTCTGGTCTAGGTTCTAGTGAGTTTGAGCGTGTTAGCCATCTCACCACTGCTCGAGAGATATGGGCTACCCTCCAGGCACATCATGAGGGGACAGCTCAGGTCAAGGCTAGACTATATCAGACCTACCGGCGTGAGTATGAAAATTTCTCATAGAAGCCGGGTGAGACTGTTGAGGCTTTGTTTGATCATTTTCAATCGATCATTAACAAGCTTCGTGTTAACAAGGCCGACGGTGATCAGTTGGTCTCAGATCATGAACAGGCGCTTAAGGTACTCCATACCTTGGACCCTAAGATCTGGGAGATCAAGGTTTCTTCTATTGTTGAGAGCGCGTCCTATGATACCTTGACCATCGCAGAGCTTTTTAGTAAGCTCAAGGCCTCAGAGGTCGATATTCAGTTGAGATCAAATCTCACTGATTTTGGCTCAAAGACTCTGGCGCTTGCGACACCGTCGGCTGATCCTAATACCATGAGTTGTATTGCCTTTTCCTTGATGTCTATCTCCGAGGAACAACTTGATACTCTAGGAGATGATGATTTGTGCCTGTTTAACAACCGGGTGCGACGTGTCTATGATAAGAGAATGTTTAAGAGACACGGTACAAAATCTGGGTGCTTTGAGTGTGGTGACCCAGGTCATTTCATTGCCGATTGCCCCAAGCAGAAGAATCACAAGAAGGGAACTGGATGGCGGCAACTCCTACAACTCCGGCAAGTATGACAATTCCACAAAGGGCAAGCCAAAGACAAGATTTTTTTGAAAGGCTCTAAAGGATTACAAGCGTGAGAACAAGAAGCGAGACAAGACCTTTTTTGCCGAGATGGAGAAAAGATACTCCAAGAGGTCCTCGTCCTCCTCCTCGTCTTCAAGTTCAAGTGATGAAGAGATCGTGATCAGGAAGGGAAAGGACAGAGACAATCCGGTGGGCCTCTGTTTCATGGGCTTCGGGGACAAGTCGAAGAGTCGCTCACGTCACAGCAAAAGACCCCACAAGAGTTTCTGCTCAATGGCTCTTGGGGAGAAGAAAGAGAAGGACTCCTCCGATGACTCCGATGACTACGATGATGAGAAGGCATCTTCTTATGAACAAGAAGTTGTTAATTTACTAGAACAGAACAGTCAGGAGTTGAAGTATAGGGAGAAACTGCTTAGAGGGGCTAAGAAGAGGATAGATGAGCTTGAGAGTGAGCTTGCCATAGCAAATGGCAAGATTGAGAGTCTGTCTTCTTCTCCTTGCTTGGGTCATAGTGGTGAGTGCCCTAATTGTGAGGTGTTGTTGTGTGACCTGATGACTCTTAAGTCCAGGTACACAGAGAGAGTAGATGAGAGAGACGCATTGGCCACTGAGCTTGAAAGCGCTCAGCAGGAGCTAAAAGATGCTCATGCCACTGTCGTCGCACTTTGTGTTGACTGTCCATCCCATTTAGCTAGTATAGCCGAGTTGAGAGCCAAGAGTGATGAGAAGTTGAGCGAGTTAGCTGGAGTGAGAGCTGAGTTGGAGCAGACTAAGCTAGAGCTTGAGACCTTGTCAGTTCCATCCACTGTTTCTGAGAACTGTTTGTCCATTAGAATGGAGTTGATCGAGCTAAAAGCTGAGAAGTCTATCGAAGTTGATAAAGAGTGTGAGATCTGCTTGTCACAGGTAGAAGTGTTAGCTTCTTTGAGAGAGGAGCTAGTTGATGTTCAGAACGAGAACTTTTACCTCCGTCAGATCCTGAGTTGGATTAGTGCCAGAGAGCCACAGCTTGTCATGATGATCCAACAATTTAAGAGACAGGATGGGTTTGGGGTAGGTTACACCTATACCAAGGCTGATTTTGAGAGCGCCATTAGCCATGCAGTGGAGTGGAGTAAGATGACTCCCGAACAGAGATATCCCAAGACTCACTCCACTGAGTCCTTTAAGGATAGTCAGCCCAAGGATGGAGTGATCCAAGAACAACCTAAAGCTCCACCTAAGAAGCAGATCTGGGTTCCTAAGCCTAAAACTCTTCACACTTCTCTTGATTCTTTACCTGTACCTTCTCACACCAAAGATGCTTCACCCAACACCACCAAGTCTAAGAATCCCAAGCCTCAACCACATACCAAGAAGCCTACCTATCACTGTGAGTTTTGTCAGAGAGACGGGCATCTTGAGGAGTTTTGCTTTAGGAGGAAGCGGGTTGAGCGAGCAGAGAGAGCTCGAAGTGGGCAGGAGCAGTTCTACCAGCAGGGTGGTAGACAGAGAGTTCCTCGACGTAGAGAGAGGCTAGAGGCCAGGCCACGTCGTGTAGGTGGTGGTAGAGGAGACGGTTTTTATGATCGTGCTCCGGAGGGTGGTTTCCGTTCAGGCAGAGTTCTAGATCATTCGGTATACGGTTTTGGTTCTCGCAACCGTGATTTTAGGAAGATCAGAGGATCACGCTTTGATCCGCGTTTTGGTCCAGACTCATATGATTCCTTCTGCTTTCCTACATACGAGCAGATGGCTCGACACTGGTTTAACACCTTTGCCAAACCTAGTGTTGGATCGTTTGTTCCCACTCATGATTATTGATCTTGTTTTGGGAGTTGTGTATCCTTTTGGGGATATTTTGAGTCAGCTTTTCATTGGTATCAGTTTTTTTTACTTTCTTCTTTATTTTTTATTGAGTCTTTTTATGTGTGTTCATATTATGCATAATCATCAATCACATTTTGCGCTTCCTTCTGCTATATGATTAATCTGCTTTACTTCCTCTAGCTAGTATATGTTTTTGATTATCTGTCGATGATCATGTTCTGGTTCGTTTCACATGATATATCTGATATTTGTCATATGCATGACTTTTATGCTTTAAAATTGAAAAATGATCACCATTGCTTCTGGTAACTAGCATGTGTAGGCTGAATGCTTTCGCTATCTTTTACATGCCTGGTAGCTAGATCCTTACTTAGATGCAGATATGCAACTTGGACATTCATATGCTTTAAATATGAAAATTGTGCTATAAAAACAATAAAAAATTCAGAAAAATGAAAAATTTATGCATTTTTATGATTATTAGAGAAGATCCAGGTGGGTTTGCTTTTGTCACATTGCATTGTTCTGGACTGCTTACCATAGCACTTTGGTATGAACTAGGACGGTGTAATGTATGCCAAGACCAATGTCTTAAGCTTCTGATGGTCCAGTTCTGGCCTAGGCTTGACTTGGTCGGTTAGCATAAGGTTTGACATGCAAATAACCCCTGGCAAAAATGAAAAATATAAAGAAAAAGAAAAAGTCTAAAAAATTTAAAACGATGACAAGTTTGCTGAAGCACTTTGTTTTGGACAATGCTTATCTTGGTAGATATCAATTAGCTCTTGCATCTCATGCTTTACTTTGCTTGTCAACTAGAAAATGTGGTGATGCTTTTGTTTTGTAAAAATCAAAAAATGCATGCTAATGACTTTCTTTAGATATCATCTGTTGCACTGATCATGTCATGTATCTTCGATAGTATATCTTTTGCTATATCTGTTAGATGTTGTAATTGCAGTCAATCATATCTAAGAAGCATGCTTTTCACACTCCACCTGCACTCCATCTGCATTCATAGCATATTTTGAGGGGGAGCTGCATTTTAGGGGTAGTTTGTGTCTATGTCTCTTTAGAGTGCATTTAGTCTCTCTTGATGAGTCCAATTGTCAACAAGGGGGAGAAATTTTGGAGTACATTTTTTAGCTTTCTCTGGGATTTATTTCAGGGGGAGTTCCTTGTTGGTCATTCTGAGATTTGCACTTGTTTTTGAGTCTTTATTTTTTGGTTAACCATAATGATTTCAGGGGGAGTTCCTTGTTGGTAATTCTGAGATTTGCACTTGTTTTTGAGTCTTTATTTTTTGGTTAACCATAATGACCATTTTCTTGCTTCTATTTGGCTTTTGGTCATTAGGGTTAAACTTTTATTTTCTTTCTTCTATTTTCTTCTGTCTTTGTTTTTCTGTTTCCACATGTTTTGCAGGTTCTGGAGATGAGCTGAAAAGGGTGTTGACAATGCACTCATCAAGGGGGAGATTGAGAAACCATGTTGAAGAATATGGTTTTGATATTCCAGATGTGATGAGTGATTGTCAACGGAAGTCAAAGGAAGGGAGAGATGAAGACCTGCTGAGTCTGAGGCGCATGTGACTCAGGTACAAGGGCAGTGAGCGACGGCTGGGCAGAGGAGCCGCGGAGTCGGGCTGGCCCAATCCGGGTACATGGCTAGGAGCGGCAGATGATCCACTGGTCTGTTGACTGGGTTTGACTCAGGTACACGGGCGGCGAGCGATTGCCGGGCTGAGGAAGCTGCGGGGTCGGGTCGGCCCAATCCGGGTACCCGGTGCGAAGACGGTGGACGCTTTGTCAGTTTCGGCGTAAAACTGACAATCTATGTTTAATTCATTTTTAGGATATTAATATTTAGTTTTTAAGTTTAGAATATTTTTATTTAAGTCAGGTGATTTTTCTAAGAATATTTTACCATCCGGCGCATAGCTACGCGCTGGCTTTGTTTTAACCGTGTACTGTGATCGGCGGGCCCCACGGCGTGGTGTTCATTAGGTTCTCTGTCGCACGCACGAAAACTAGCAGCAACGCATACTGCCGCACAGCGCAAAAAGCAATTTTGCTTTTGTTTTCCATCACGGGCCCCACTGCATGCGGCTGTAGCCTTTGGATGCAAATTTGCTTGGCCGGTTCTCTTTCCTTCGGCAGTCTGGCGCAAAAGCTGAGATCAAACACTGCGCTCACTGCGTGCGGCAGCGACAACAGTCATCGGCGGCCGGATCTTCTGTGGTCCTCGCGGTGACGACGGATGTTTTGATCTCCTATATTTTAGCTGTTTTGTTAAACCTACATTTATCCATATTTTAATTAGCTGAAAAATAATAATCTCGGAGTTATTTGTTCTTAATTAAAAATTAATCTCGGAGTTATTTGTTCTTAATTAAAAATTAATCTCGTCGTTAAATTTTTAATCTGTTTATTAGTTATCTCGTATTATTTATTTAAATAGATCTGTTTAATCTGCTTTTATAGAAAGTAAAGAAAAGTTTATTAACCGCAGTAGTATTTTAAATCTAGTTTTTACGTGAAATATTTTAGGTTTATTTTTGAATTAATTTTTGAATGATCCATATTTTATTTTTTTGACTGCAATATAAATATTTCATGATTTATCTAGGCGCTTTTATTTACCTCAGTACGTTTTTTTTAAGTTTATCATTAATATCATTTTAATTAATACACCGGTCATTTTTAGGCTAGATAACTATAGTACCAATAATTTGCCTTGCTAATTTTGTTTGTCTGGTTAAGTTGGTAAGGTGTTGAGTTTAGATCTTTGTTTAGCAAGAAATTTTTGCGCCCATTCACCCCCCTCTGGTCGCTACTTTCGGTCCTACAGAAATGCGCCCCCGCACTTAGGCCGGTTCGGCGTCCAAAAGTATCGCAACGATACGGACGGCGTGTTCCGACTACCCTAATTAGTGATAAGGGATTTGGAGTCATCAGGAAATCAAATAAATAATTAATAATTTAATCCAATTTCTCGAAAAGTACTAGTAATAATGTAAACAGAAATAAAAATGATCAAAATACCTCGAATCGGCTAATTCAGAGGCCGATTCGAAGTTACAGCGGAAATTGGCCCGAAGGGTCCCTAGGGCAACTTCGGCCTCAGGCCCGGTCAGACCGGAGGTACAACCTCGGTCAGACCGGGGGTTGCGAAGAGGCTTCGGGATTGAGCCCCGAAGGAAAGCGTGAAGGGTGGCTCCGGGCGGTTCGACCGGCGAAGCTCCTTCGGTCAGACTGACAAGGTCTCCTCGGTTGGACCGTGCGGGTAGGCTTCGTCGCGCGTGGCTCCGGCGAAGGATCCGGCGTGGTGCTATGCGAGGGGGCTTCGGGCGCAACCCTCGAGCTCCGGCGAAGTGTGGTGCGGAGGGTTCTGGTCGAACTGGTGGAGTGCCGTCGGTCTGACCGTCTATTGACGACAACGGCGTGATGAGGTCCGGTCAGACTGGGGGTTCAACACCGGTCGGACCGGAGTAGCAGATCGGATCTGCTAACCCTCGACAACCCTAGCAAATGATCTTCAATCGCCTCCAAACATTGCAGAGATGTTTAGGAAGGCAATTGATCTGCAAAAATAACCAAAGATCAAATACAATTCAGCCAAGGGGCCGAATTACCAAATATGGCGATAAAAATCGATAAAAAGGATAGCAATCTGTTACGTGAATTAACGGGAGGTTCACAAGCGAACTAGCAAGGGTTACCGTGATTACGGACACGACAGACGGAGAGCTTTCAAGCAAACCCATGAAGATACAGAAAGTAAAGAAAAGTGTTGGGGGGAAATACTTCATCCCTAGGGCCATTAAGATCAAAAGGCAAAGATAATTTATGTAGCTTTAGGACAGAAGCTTGCCCCCAAGTTGATGAAGTTTCTGAGACGAAGGGTCCTCCGAACCCCAGTTCAAAGATACCCTCCGAAGGCTCCGTTTCTACAGTGGGAAAAAGCAAGACTGACGGGACGTCTGCCTTATCTATCTTCTTCGAATACATTCTACTATTTTAGCCCTATTCGGGGTACCAAATAGTTTCCACTATGTCGGTTGTAATTGAGGGGTAAAAACGTCTTTTCCTTAGAGTTTTTACCTATAAATACCCCCCTTCTCACCCTGTAATAGGCATCGAATACTCAGATATTCAATACACAACTTTGAACTACTTCGAGCTATTATACTATTCGGAGGCTTGAGATAGTTCACTTCACAAACTCATTGTTTGTTAGTTCTTAATCTTAGAGAACCTATTAGTGTAATCTTTTACACCAACAGTTGGTGCCATCCATGGGGAACTTAGTTCTAAAAGCTAGTTCTCCGTCGCTGACTACACTTCGAAGAGCACTTGCGGAGGGAGCTTCAGAGTCTTAGGATTCCGCGCACCCTTTGGTAAGGGGCTTCCTAGTGCAGCTCGAAGGCCTTTCCTCGCCTTCCCAAACTAGTCGAAGTCTTCGGTCTTCGGACCTTAACTTCGTTAGCCATGCCTCCCAAGCGGAGCCTAGCCACCGATCCTCCCCGAAGGTCCCCTCTGTAGGACCAAAAGTAGCGACCAGAGGGGGGTGAATGGGCGCCTAAAAATTCTTTCGAATCAATGGCCTTCTCCCAACACCCAATGCACCTCAAAACACAATCAACGGAAGTAAACAGATCAAAAGTGCTAAAAATAATCTAGCCTAAAAATGACCGGTGTCCTAATTGAAAAAGGCACCAACACAGTGTCTGAAGGCAGATTAACTAAGCATTCAAATCATAGATATTTCAAGCATCTAACTCAAGTACATGAAAAAACGAGGTTAATGCTTACTGTTCAAAAGTTCTCCTGTTTGATACTTGATGAAGCCTATGACGGAGTCTGTGTACGTGACCTTTGAAGCCTGTTTCGATCAAAGCTCGGCGAAGCTTGATGTTCGAAGCTTGAACACCTTTTCTCCGAAGCATACTTCGTTGAATCCTTAGCGAAGCCTGAGCTTCGAACAACGAAGGTCCAAAGTCTGCTTCGGCGAGGCCAAAACTAAGGCTGCCTCCGAAGCTTGTTTCATTAGAGACACAGCGAAGCCAGTGATGCCGAAGTATATGCTTCTACTGAGACTTCGCACACCTGGCTCCACACAAGACTTCGCACATCCAAGTGCCGAAGTCGTAGCCAACAGCCAAAGCCTTCTTCGTTGATGAAGCCTGACTTCGCACGGACGTGACAATGCTCTGTGCTACTGTCATGTCGGGGTGTCGAAGGTTGCCACGTGCAGATGCAGTACTATAGAGCCTAGAAGACTAGGTACTAGAAACTTACGAGCCTATGCGCAAAAACCTCAAACACCTCACGTGCAAAACAAGAAACACTAGAAATTGCAGTATTCATCCATGAAACACTCTGATCAAAACAATAATGGAGCGCAAAATAAGGCAACATAAAATGAGGACAAACCAATGGCGAGACGCACTCAAGAGATGCTGCCTATATGCCTAAAACACACCATTAATGTGAATACCTGCCTTGCGCAGTGAGCCACTGTCACCTCTTGCAACGCCGGACGACCAAGTGAGAGATTCACATGAGCACGACTTCCAGCCTTGAGAGCTCGGTCAGGAGGCCAACACGAGAGATGGCGGTGAAGCAACGCAATAAGAAGAAAGGAGAAAACCAGAAAAGCGACCCAAACTTTTTGTGGGATTAAACTTGATTTCAGAATAGGTAACACTAACCCTAGGGATTGGGGCCCTATTTATAGGCAGCCCAATAGACTAGTAAAAAACAAAAATACCCTTAGGGTTTAAACAGACGCTGAAATAAAAATGGAAAAGACCAACATGCCCTTAGGATTTTTTACAGACTCGACTAACACAGACTATGGGACTAAAGACAAAATAGTAAAATCCTAAATAAAGATAACTTGTCCCGATGCGGAGCTTTCGTAGAAACTACGACTTCGCCTCAGAACGGTCAGATCCGAGATCAGCGTCATCAGTTTTGCGCCGAAACTGACAAAGCGTCTACCGTCTTCACACCGGATACCCGGATTGGGCCAACCCGATTCCACAGCTCCCTCAGCTCGGCAATCGCTCGCCGCCCATGTACCTGAGTCAATCCTGGTAAGCAGACCAGTGGATCCTCTACCGCTCCTAGCCCATGTACTCAGATTGGGCCAGTCTGACTTCGCGGCCCCTCTACCTGGCAGTCGCTCGTTGCCCATGTACCCGAGTCACATGCGGCCTACACACACCATGTTTCATCTTCTCTTCTTGTCCTCTTGACTTCCATTGATAATCACTCATCACATCTGGAGCCATGAGGCCTATGATCTTCATCATGGCTCCTCACCCTCGGACCAATGGTGTAGGACCCTCAGTCATTCCACCAACCCCCGAAGGGGTCATCAGACCTCGAACACCCAGAGGTCCCTGAGAAGCTCCCTCAGTGCTCTAAACTGATTACCTTAGTTCCCAAGACCCGGAGATCCCCTCTGGAGGAGATGAAGACCTTCCTGAGGACGCGGCTGCCCAGGTAGCGTGACTTTAGGAAGAAGTAGCAAGGTGGAGGCAATAAGCGGCAGATAGACTTCGCTCTTAAGCATTCACTCATGCTTAGGAGATGCCTCAAGATGACGGTCCTGGTAATCATCCTGAAGCTCTTCAAGTCCCGGAGGAAGCCGAGAATGCATCCTTTGACGACGAGTATTCATTGCATCTGGACCTAGAGAAAGTGCCCTTTGACCCCAGGTTCAAGGCCTCAAAGCTGCACAAATACTCCGGTGGGTCTGAACCTAGAGAGTTCTCTCGTTCGTATGCCTTGGCAATAGAAGCCAGCGGAGGGGTGCGTAACACAATGGCGAAGTGCTTCCCCTCACACTGGAAGGTGTGGCTCTCTGATGGTTCTGGTCTCTAAAGCTAGGATTGATCAAGTCATGGGAGTAGCTAAAGAGGAAGTTCGTAAGTAACTTCCAGGGTACATTTGTAGCCCCTATGTCGACCGGAAGTCTATTCCAGGTGAAGCAGCGAGCAGGGGAGATGCTTCGAGAGTATTTTATATGCTTCTCCCACACCAAGTCTCAGATCAAAGGCTTGTCTACCTCTTCGGTAGTTGATGCAGCACGCGAAGGGGTGTTGAACCCAGATCTCCTCACCAAACTTCACCGAAAGCCGGTGTCATCTTTAGAACAGCTGATGGCAGACTACGAATAGTATGCCAAGGCAGAGGAAGGCTGCCTTCAAAGAATCGTGACACCTGCACTAGCCCTTTGAGAAGTGAAGACGAAGCCTGAAGTCCCAACTTCTCCGCAAGCCCCCTTGATAATCGCTTCAATGATCATAGGCGGGTGAATAAACACTTCTGCTCCGAGGTATTAAATATTTCTCCCTCCGCCCTAAAGATGCCTGCCAACTTTCAACATGCGCAAGTTAATAAGGCTAGCACCTCGAAGCCCCAAGAGAGAATGACTGGCAGGCATCAAGCCTTCTTCTGTTGTGTGCATGGCAAAAACAGAAGTCATGACACGAAAGATTGCAAGTCCATATTGACCCTTCGGGGTGAGTACTTAGGACGAAGCTCAGGGCGAGGTACTTCAGACCGAGCCCCTTCAAAAGTGCGTTTGGAGCCTATGCAAGCCGTGGCCCGAGCCAGCAACCCTGAAGCACCGATGCAACTCCCGGTGGCCAACATTATGCCACCACCAAAGCAGGAGGATCCCCAAGATCGTGGCAAGCGAGTGGTCCTGCCCATCTCCGGAGGGGGACCCTTGGTAACATAGGGACATAGGGACCTCGAATTCGGCGACCGAAATGCCCGAGTGGTATCATGTACCTATTTCTTTTACTACCAATGATACCGCGGGGGTGAAATTCCCTCATGCTGACCCCCTTGTTATTTCAGCCGATATAGCGGGAGTTGAAATCCGAAGGATACTGGTGGATGGCGGGAGCTCCGTAGATATACTCTTCGTCTAGGCCTTCAACCAGATGTGCATTCCCCGAAGACACCTACTTCTGGCAGCTCGCCCACTCCAAGGTTTCGTAGGTCCTCCTCTCGATGCCCTCGGCCAAATAGGTCTCGAGGTTGCCTTCGGAGATGGGCCCCTGGCCAGGGTAGAGGAGGTTATCTTCGATGTCGTCGACGCCCCGTATGCCTATAATGCAATCTTCGGGAGGGGAATGCTGAACTAGTTCGGAGCTATAGCCCATCATAACTATTTGTGTCTCAAAATGCCCATGCAAGGTGGAGTCCTCACTATTTCAGGAGACCAAGCTATAGCCCGAAGAGCGGAGTATGGCTATGGTCCACATCTAGACCTTCAACAGGTGAATAGTGTGTTGGAGCACACGGAGGAGGCTTCAGAGTCTTCAGGCTCCTCGAAGGTCCCTTCCTTAAAGCCAAGCCTAGAAGGTGATGTGATCACGAAGATGATCCTAAAAGATGGCAAGGAGTACCCAGTACAATTTGGCAAGGGGCTACCTTTGGAAATAGCTACTTCGCTGAAGGAAGTAGTTAAAGAAACTTAGATATCTTCGCTTGGACTGACGAGGATATCCCCAAAGTTGACCGGAGCATCATCGAGCACAGTTTGCTTGTCAACCCGAAGGCTAGGCCAGTGCGCCAGGGGCTCCACAAGTTATCAGTAGAAAGGGCAGACATCACCAAGGTGGAGGTGGAGAAATTGTTGAGGGCCAGAATTATCAGGGAAATAGCCCACACGGAGTGGTTGGCTAACCCCGTTTTTGTCCAGAAAAAAGGCTCTAGTAAGTGGCGCATGTGCATTGATTTCACGTCATTGAATAAAGCATGCCCGCGAGACCCCTACCCTATGCCCCCGAATAGACCAGCTTGTGGATTCTACGGTTGACTCCGAGTTGTTAAGCTTCCTGGACGCATACTCTGGTTATCATCAGGTCTGGCTAAAGCACGAAGACGAAGCCAAGACGAGTTTTATAACTCCCTCTGGAGTATTTTGTTTTGTTCGAATGCCTTTTGGCTTGCGGAATGCCGGAGCCACCTTCTCACGTCTTATAGCTAAAGCTAGCCCGATGCAGATAAGCGCATTGCAAAGAATGACTCCACTAGAAAATCTGAAGCAGGTCCAGAAGCTGACAGGACGGCTCACAACCCTCAGTAGATTCCTGGCCAGATCAGCCGAACAAAGCCTTCCAATTTTTAAAGCTCTAAAGGGGTCCGAAAGTTTCAAGTGGACACCAGAGTGCTAGAAGTGCTTCGATGACATTAAAGATTATCTAAAAAATCTGTCAACACTTACTGTGCACCTCCCAAAAGAAACTCTCCTTCTTTATCTTGTAGCAATGGGCTCCACAGTAAGTGTAGTACTGGTCAGGGAAGTTGAACTTAAAGGAAAACTGGTATAGAACCCAGTCTACTTCGTCTCAGAAGCTTTGTATGGAGCAAAGACAAGATACTCCGAGCTCGAAAAATTTTCTTATGCTTTGGTAATGGCCTCGCAAAAGCTAAGGCATTACTTCTTAGCACATAATCTCATCGTTCCTACCTCGCATCCCCTTGGTGATATGCTTCGGAGCAAGATTCTACGGGTAGGATCGGAAAATGGGCTATCGAGCTAGCCCCCTTTGGTATTTCCTTCACGGCGAGAACATCTATCATGTCCCAAGTCATAGCTGACTTTGTGGACGAGTGGACTCCATCTGCAGTCTGGGATCTAGAAGAAACCTCCGAAGGTCTATGGACAATTTTTTCTAATGGAGCCTATTAGGCATCTGGTGCCAGAGCTGGAGCTGTGATAATATCGCTGTCAGGGCAGAAGGCCATGTATTCTGCGAGGCTCAACTTTAAGACCACCAACAATTTCGCAGAGTACGAAGGGATCCTGCTAGGCCTCCGAAAGGCAAAGGCACTTGGAGTAGCAAGGATTATAATAAAAACAGATTCCCAAGTCGTCACAGGGCATGTTGACAAAAGCTTTCAAGCCAGGAACCCATATCTTGCAAAGTATTTAGAAGAAATCTGCAAGACCGAAGCAATGTTTAAAGGATTTTCTGTTCGAAGTATCCCTCTAGCAGATAATCAACTTGCAGACATTCTAGCGAAGGCTGCGGCCGGAGCATTGGACGTCCCGGAGGCCAAGATACACTTCGGGAGATTCACGAAGGCTTATGTGGCAGCCATCTAGCCCCCCGTGCTCTAGCAGGAAAGACACTTTGATAGGGCTCTATTGGCCAACAATTGTAAGAGATGTAGAAGAGTTAGTTCGAACCTGCCAAGGGTGCCAGTGGATGGGTAGATGGAGCCACCATCCACCAACATCTCTTCAAGTTATTGCCCCGGTATGGCCAATGGCGCGATGGGGAATGGATCTCATCGACCCTTTTCCAATGGCAAAATGCATCTTGAAGTTTGTAGTGGTAGCAATCGAATATTTTTCTAAATGGGTTGAAGCTGAACCCCTAACTGCTATGACTTCAAGAAATGTGCAAAAATTCTTTTGGCAGAATATCATATGCAGGTTTGGAGTGCCAAGGGAGTTAACTGTAGATAATGGCACTCAGTTCGAAGCTGAGCCCTTTAGAGAGTTTTGCGAAGGACTAGGCATCAAGTTATGCTTCATAGCTATTCGCCACCCCCAATCCAACGGAGCCATCGAGCGAGCCAATGGAAATGTTCTCTCCGGTTTGAATTGTAGGATTGTCGGGTTGGCTAAGGGGTTGTGGACCGAAGAGCTCCCTAAGATTTTATGGTCCATTTGGACCACTCAAGCCAGGTCCACAGGCTTCACCCCATTTAGGTTGCTATTCCGAGACGAGCCCATGACTCCTACGGAGCTCAAAGGTGGATCCCTTTGCGTAGTGGAGCCTGTAAATGAAGATGAAAGAAACACTTCGCTGGACTTGTCAGAAGAAACAAGGGTTCGAGCTGTCGCCAATCTGACGAAGTACCAAGACCAAACGAAGGCATGGTATGACCCGAAGATAAAAGTGAACGAGCTTAGACCAGGTCATTTGGTGTTGCGAAGTGTAATTGCCCGGGGAAGCTAGGAAATAAATTGTAAGGACCATATATTATCCTACGCTCAGGGCGCCCCAGGTCATTTAAACTAGCTAATTTAGAAGGGGAAGAGTTGAAGCATGCATGGCATGCAGAGCACCTTAAACGTTATTATGCTTAGGGGCTCCTTGTAATCAATTGTAAAAGTACCTTTCTAAATTAAATAAAGATGGAGGTTTGAATTATGCTTACTCTTCAAATATTTCTTACTCCTGGTGGACGCATCAAGAGAACGGAGATGCTTGTAGAGGTAAGAATCTTTCAAGGAACCAAACAAACAGCCTTCGAACCATTGGTTCAAGGATTCTGTAAAAGAGCCGAAGGTGGTCAGCCTACGGATTCTAGGCTCCGGCTTGTTAGGATCCGTAGAAGAGTCTCAGTACTTTAAAAGAACAGATTTCTGGCCTCCGGGTTCGAAGCATCTGTAAAAGAGCCGAAGGTGGCCAGCCTACGAATTCCAGGCTCTGGCTTGTTAGGATCCGTAGAAGAGTCTTCGAACTTAAAAAAACAGATTTCCGGCCTCCGGGTTTGAAGCATCTATGAAAGAGCCGAAGGTGGCCAGCCTACGGATTCCAGGATCCGGCTTGTTAGGATCCGTAGAAGAGTCTAAAAACTTTAAAAGAACATATTTCTGGCCTTCGGGTTCAAAACATCTGTAAAAGAGTCGTAGGTGACCAAGCAATAAGGTTTCAAGGCTCTGGCCCAATGAAACACTTTTAAAGTCCTAAGAGACTACTATTGGAGCTTACAAGTGTAAACTTAGCTCCGAAACTTATAAAAATCATAATACGAACGTATAGTTCGAAGAACTCTACGAAAGAGTGAAGTATGATTACCAAGTGTTATGCGAAGCATTAGGTTGTTATATCAATCATTGTGTCCGACGGGGCCCTATCGCAACACGTACGGTCCCCCACCGACAAGGAGAGGCAGGGGAGTAAGGAACAGTCAAGTGATGCTTCCAAAACAGATCATATTAATTGGATAATCATATTGTATTACATCAAGAGAAGTTTTGGTCTAAGCCTAGATAAAAATGGAGACCCCTCTGACCCCTAGAGCTATTTCTAAGACCACCTTGGTCTTCGGAGCCCGGAGTCTTTAAAGCTTTCCTCTTGGTCCAAGTGCTTTTCTTCTTCGAAGCTCGCGATTTCTTCTGCTCTTCTTGAAGTTTAGCCCAGGACAGAAAGTCTTTCGGAGCTAGCCTCCGCTGGGTATTCATCTTCATACTCTGGGTTAGACCAATCTACGTATTTAGAGAATGAAGATGCTACTTCCTTATCCTCTTCCTTAATATAAGCTAAGACTTCATTATGGACTTCGGGTGCTATTTCCCCTTGATATCCCTGAGGAACAAATAAGCATGAGCGTCGGTAGGGCCTTAAGCCTTCGTGGACAGCCCACTACTGGTGGAGCCCTTCGCTAGGCTCCAGTACTTCGAAGTCGGGTTCCGAAGTGCATAACAAAACCTAAGAATAAGCATCCAAGCAAAGACTCCCCGTTTATAAACTTTTCATTCATTAAGATAAAAGGCTTTACAAGATTTCTTGTACATGCTTAAGCGCCCTATGAAGCTAAACCTGCGGGTCGGCTGGTGGAGCAGGCAGATTTAGAGCCAGTGAAGTCGGAGTTGGAGGCTTCGTCTGAGCTCGCTTCTATCGGCGAGCCTCGTCGATCCAAGCTTTGGATGCAACTTTGTGGTTTGTTTTCTAGATTGCTCGGAAAGCTTCCCAAGCAGAAGCTACATCCAAAGAAGGACACAACAAGTCTTCATCGGCGAAGCCTACAGGCGTTGAACCCCCTACCAGAGCAACAGAAATCCCAAGGGCTTCGACATGACGAAGGACTCCAATTCTGGCTACCTGCCCAGAGATCTCTCCGTAGCGAATCCTGGAGCCCTTCATCAATTTCGTTGCCGCTTGGATCATCTTCAGCTTTTGCTTGAGGGGCTCACTCGCTGCAGCTGAATACGAAGGGAACATCGTGCCAAAATATTCCAGGGTACCTCGGAGGGTGTCCATGGTCTGTTCAGCAATGGCGGTGTGCTTCGTTTCTGCCGCCTCTAGCTTAGAAGCAGAAGCAGAAACTTCGGCTATTCTTGATAGTACAGCACTCTTCTGAGCTAGCGCTTGTTGGACTGAGTCTTGGAGATCTACAAGTTGTGCACTCGAGTCTGCTGCTGCTCACCAAAGCTTCTCGACTTCCGCCCTAAGCACCACATGCTCAGCTTTGATCTCTTGGACCGAAGCCTTGAGTGTAGTGTTGTTCTGTTGCTCAACCCGGAGTGCTTCGTTGGAAATGGCTATGGCCCTCCTCTCCTCGAGGAGCTCCTCCTCCAGTTGCAGTGTTTTGTCCTCGGAGCCTTTGAGGGCGGACTGGAGGGTGGTAACCTTCCTTTTGAGCAGATTAGTTTCGAGCTCATTGGAAGTCGCTACCGCTTTAGCAAGGATGAATTGCTACAAAAAAGCAAAGTGAGTACAAAGTAATTTCTTAAATTGAATACACTTGCTATATGTTGCATACCTGAAGGGCAGCCCTTTCGAGGGCCAAATCAAGCTCCGGTGCTCTGACTTCGCTCAAGACGGAAACTAGTTCGGAGCTCCCAACCACTTAGCCTTTATCTGCCAAGGGTTCCACGAGAGTTCGGAGCCCTGTCCGTTGCTCCAAGAACGGAGCTAATAGAGGAAGCCAGGACAGGGCCCGACGGTCGTCTACAGTAGCCTCCTCCTCCGAATTGCTCACTGAGGGGTCATTGGAGGAGGGCGTCACCGTCAAAGAAGGAAGGGGGCCGAAGCTCGTCATACTCTTGTCCCTCCCTGGCACAAAAACTAGAGCTGGTACTTCGGTTGGAGTAGATCCTCCTTCAATCGTTGCCCCCTCGGTCGGAATTACTTCGCCCGAGACATCTTCGTTTGTCAGAGCCACTGCACCAGCCGGAGCCTTAACTCCAAGTGAAGCCGAAGCTCCACCGGTGGTCGAAGCCATGCCGCTTCCCGATGCATCTACAAAAGTTAAGGTATTCATTGAATATTTGTGGTATGATAATCGTTGTAGGAATTTCAAAGGCAAAAGCTTCGAGGTATACCTTCGTCCACGCCTTGAGGGAGAATTTCGGGGTCCCCCAAAACTTCGTACATTCGAAGATATTCTTCGAGGTCATCCCCCAAAATTTGCTCCAGAGAAGACGCAGCTGATGTCCCAACCTCTGGCACTACCACTCCGGCCATGGGTGAGTTAGGATTTACTAACCCAAATTCTGAGCCAGCTGTGGCAGGTTCAGATGAGATTGCTGCATCGGCTACAACAACTTCTTGAGGGGGGTCTCTGGCTACGGCTAGAGACTCGTCCTTGCTATCTTGCAGAAGATAGTCTTCAAGGGCCTTCCCAATCTGGACATTTGAGTCCTTTTCTTCTGAGCCCTTCAAAGAGGAGATCTGAATGTCCAGAGAGGAAGGTGAAGATACCGGAGATGCTTGAGGAGGAGGCTTTGCTGTCTTCTTCCCCTTCTTGATGGGGGTCTTGGCGACCCTTTTTGAGGGTTTGGCGGTGGTTTTCCTTTTCCGGGGGCCACTCCCGTTGAATCGAAGTTTGGTAGGGGAGGAGGCTCCATTCCAAGAGCACTCCACACCCTGTTGAAGCACTCCCAGCTTCCCACCAGCTCCACCCTTCACTGCTTCTCCACCACTGTAGGGGCTCCGAGCACCCATTCAGTGGATCTTGCAATCTATTCTAGAGCTAGAGCCAAAAGAGCCACTGAAAAAAGGTAGCATTCTATTTAGTATGTTATCTGGTTTCTAATGTGTTAATGCAGAAAATGCGAAGACTTACCTAGGCTTCGAAGCACCCTCTCCGAAGCATTTTGAAATGCAATCAGCCAATCAGCTCCGAGAGGAGGGATACGAAGGGCGATGAATTCCTCAGCCAGATCCCGCATGCTCATACGGTGGCCACCGAAGAAAGTAACCCAAGCCGCGTTGAAAGAAAGCTTGGGTCCGGAGTAACCTCAGCTTCCTTCTGGTACCATATTTCTTGTAGGGGCCCTATGAGGCTAGAATCCTCTCTGACTTTGGCGTAGAAACACCGGAGGATCTAGTTGGTGTACCACCGATCGTTGATGGCCTTCACCGGGAAATGCTGCACGTACTCCTTCCAAAGTTGGAAATTAACACTTCCGAACGCCGTTAACACCTTGGTGTCTCTGGGTCCATCTTGTGGCTTCGGCTCGCAGGAGGCTTCATGAGTAGCGGTGAAGACCTCCAATCTCCCTTCGCACCCTTCTGCCCGAAGGGCCCATTCGAAGATGGCTAATCTTGCTATGGCATTGGGGGACAACTGCGGCAAGGTAATGTGGAACATGTCTAGTACCTCCGCCAGGAAATTAATTGCAGGGAGTCGTAGTCCGGCTTCAATGAAGGCTTCGAAGACCACCACTTCTCCGCTCCGTGGCGTCGGGGTTGCCTCTGTACCAGGGACTCGAGTCCTCATGCCGAGGCCCAACTTCCCATTCACCGCTTCCTCGATTGAGTCCACCTTACTCGCCGACTGACCGAGGATGAAGCTCTGCTGCAATGGCTTCTTCGACGGTGGGCGGAGCTCCCGAGGGTTTCTTGGCCAAGAACTCCCTAGGGCTCCCGCCATGGCCGCCGCTGCTGATGCCGCCCATGCTTGCCTTTGCGCTAGATTTCCCATCGTGGCCGGAACCGTTGCGCTGGTCCTCGCCATTGGTTGGTTGTTCAGGAGGTTGGGGAAAGTTTGGAGTTTGAAGAAAGGGGGCTTAGATCCAGGACACTGTAAAAATTTTCGATGAGCCTCGGGTTCCCCTTTTATAACTTTTCCACCTCCGGTTACTGTTCTTCGAATAGGCATTCACATTATAGGTTCGACTTCTATCACTGATAGGTGGGCCCAGAAGGTAAAGAAAGTGTGAATTCGCGGTTAAAGTTGAGTCCATTACTTTTTCCTAGAAGCCTAACGGCTACTTGAAGGGTAACAACTCAAAATTAACGGCTCTCTATGATGCTTCGCCTCCGCAACAGTTCATTTCTTTACGAAGCTTTCACAAATGAGTCCGAGTTCGAAGCTTCCATCAAACGTACCTCCGATGCCAAAGATGCTTCAAATGGTTACGATACCTTCAATTTTTTCTAAGTCCCTGAGCATGAAAATATTTCTTGCATATACTGCTCTCCTCCTATACAGGTTAAATTGGAGAAGCGTATTCGAGGGGCTACTGTTGGGGGGAAATACTTCATCCCTAGGGCCATTAAGATCAAAAGGCAAGGACAATTTATGCAACTTTAGGACAGAAGCTTGCCCCCAAGTTGATGAAGTTTTCGAGCCGAAGTGTCCTCCGAACCTCAGTTCGAAGATACCCTCCGAAGGCTCTGTCTCTATAGTGGGAAAAAGCAAGACTGACGGGATATCTGCGTTATCTATCTTCTTCGAATACATTTTACTATTTTAGCCCTATTCGGGGTACCGAATAGTTTCCACCATGTCGGTTGTAATTGAGGGGTAAAAAGGTCTTTTCCTTAGAGTTTTTACCTATAAATACCCCCTTTCTCACCCTATAATAGGCATCGAATACTCAGATATTCAATACACAACTTCGAACTACTTCGAGCTATTATCCTATTCGGAGGCTTGAGATAGTTCACTTCACAAACTCATTGTTTGTTAGTTCTTAATCTTAGAGAACTTGTTAGCGTAATCTTTTATGCCAACAAAAAGTAAATGCGATTCAAAGCTAGGGCTTTGGATTTTTGAGATTGGAGAGAACATTGAATCGGCCTTGCCCCTAGTATTTATAGGGGGTGGGCTGGTGGTCCCTGGCTAAAAATACAGTAGGATTCGGCCAAAATTCGGTTGAGATAAGATTTGGACAAACACAATTCGAATCCACTTCGGATTCACATTATGAATCCATGGCTGGTCTGACCGAGCCCATGGGTCTGGTTTGACTGGGCCTGGCCGGTTGGACTGGCCCACTATAGCTGGTCAGATCGGCCTTTGCCAGGTTTGGCATATTTTCGGTCAAAAATACCATTTTCGGTATTTTGCCTAGTTTGACCATTAATTCCATTTTTTGCTATAAACACATGTCCCCTCCCTTTTAGCAAACTTAGTGAGCTAAAAGCACGATGGGCCTCGCGCTATACTTTCAATATCGACCTTTTGATACTCTAAGCGTTTTGCCACACTTGGGAAGTACTTTTTCAAATATCTACCATTCAAAGCCCTTCGAAATCGCTCTCCTTGTAAAGATTCTAATACATATGCATTGCCTGGAGCGATTTCAACTACCTTAAAAGGTCCTTCCCAACTAGGCGACCATTTACCAAATTTCGAGCTCTTAGTGCCTAATGGCAAAATCGTCTTCCATACTAAGTCGTTGATTTGAAACGATTTCTCTTTGACCTTCTTGTTGTAGGCTCTATCTACTCTTCTTTTATCTTTCTTTATTTCCTCTAGAGCCTTCAACCTCTTATCGGTCACTTGTTCTAAATTATCCTTTAGAAGTGACTCATATTCATCGACCGATAAGCCATCTTGCTTAAGAAACCTAAGAGAGCAAAGATCCACCTCTACCGGTAGAACGACTTCTTGTCCATATACCAACTCATATGGACTGACTTTAGTGGCACCATGCTTTGCAACTCTACTAGCCCATAAAGCTTAGGAAAGCACCTCATGCCACCTCTTTGGAAACTCTTCAATCTTCTTCTTGATTAGTTTAATCACAATTTTGTTACTAGACTCGACCTGACCATTGGCCTGAGCATAATACGGGGAAGAGTTTACCAATTTGATCCCATAGTATTGGGCAAAGTCCTTCACTTCTTTAGCAATAAACGAAGTACCTTGGTCTATAGTGAGAGTTTAGGGAATGTCAAATCTGTGTATAATGTGCTTCAAGATGAAATCAATTACCTCATTGTGAGTCATGTTCTTGAGCGGTACGACCTCGGCCCACTTGGTGAAGTAATCCATTGCCATCACCATGAACCGATGCCCTTTTGAAGATGGAGGATGAATTTGGCCGATGAAGTCCAAGCTCCAACCTCAGAACGGCCATGGTTTGATAATAGGATTAAGCATCGATGCAGGTGCTAGCTGAATATTACCAAACCTTTGACAAGCTTCACACCCTCTATAGTATTTAAAACAGTCCTCAGTCATAGTCGACCAATAAACACCCGCCCTTTTGAGCATCCAACTCATTTTTGGGGCCGACTGATGAGTACCGCAAAGCCCTTCATGGACTTCCCCTGCAGCAACTCTAACTTGATCGGAGTCCAAACACTTCAAAAGTACTCCATAGATAGTCTGACGATACAACACATCGTCAAGCAAAACAAATATGAACACTTGTCACCGAACCTTCCGATCAACCTTTTGGCTCGAATTTCTTAAATATTGAACGATTGGGATCCTCCAATCATCCTTACTGATCAAAGGAGCAATGGCCAAATTCCCACTAGAATTGGCCTCTAGATTTTCCATTTGGACCTGCCCCCCGAGTGCTAAACCCTCCTGACAACAGTAGGTCGGACCGGCCATGTTGGCCTGGTTCAACTGGCTATTGCCGAACATCTGGCACGGGTCGGTCTGACCTGCCTGACATGGCCGGTCAGACCAGGATTGCATGGGCGTTTTGACTGTGCTCGCACAGTCGGTCCGACCGACAATGTTACTCTCGGGTGACACATTGTCCCCAAGCATCGACTTTTCTTGTGTACATAATCTACCTCTCTTAATTTGATAGCCTGATACTTGCTAAGCCAAGTCATTTGCAAGTGAGTTGGCTTCTCTAGACACATGAGCAATCTCGAAATCATTAAAGGTGGCGATTAGGTGTAGACATTTGTCCAAGTAACTATTTAATAGACCATTAAAACATTGAGCAAGTCTGGTTACTTGTTGCACAACCAATAAAGAATCACCATATGCACGAACATATTTCACACCCATGGAGTTTAATAATTCAAGACCTAACAATAGGGCTTCATATTCGGCTTGATTATTAGTTGAGTGAAATTCTAGACGGGCCGAAGTCTCAAAGTGCATACCATTCGGTGATATGAGGACCACTCCAATACCTTGGCCATTTTTGCAAGCCTAACCATCAAAATAAAGTCTCCATGGCAATACCTCAATTAAAGCGACTTCGTCACTCCAACTGACATCTACATGGTGATCCACTATAAAGTTAGCAACGATCTGGACATTCATAGCTCTCAACGGTTCATAAGCCAAATCGTATTCAATCAACGCATATGCCCACTTGCCAATTCTACCACATAGAATTGGCTTTTGCAACATGTAGTTTATGACATCCGTTTGGCAAGTGACAACACATGTGCTAGGGAGAAGATAGTGACGCAATTTGGTACATGCATAATAAAGGGATAAACACAAACGCTCCACAAACACGTACCTTGTCTCGACATCCAGAAGTCGACGACTCAAGAAGGTGATGATGTACTATTTTCCTTCAATGTCTTGAGTCAACATGGCTCCAATCACATTCTCCTCCGCGGCGATATAAAGCCGAAAGAGAATCTCAGCCTTCGGCACCTTCACTACCGGCGGCGTCGATAAGCACTCTTTGATTTTCTCAAAGGCGCGTTGCTGACATGGCCCCCAAGTGAACCCGACTTATTTTTTAGCCGGAGTATCGGGACAAAAGCATCAATTTTGCCAGACTTGTTTGATATAAATCATCGCAAATAATTAACCTTGCCTAGCAGTTTCTGCACATCCTTTTTACATGTCGGCGCTAAACATCCTCTAATTTTCTCAAGCCTCTTAGGATCGATTTCAATGCCTCTCTCATGGATCATGAATTCTAAGAACTTTCCTGCTGACATGCCAAAAGCACACTTGAGTGGGTTCATTTTTAAGCCATACTGGCGCATTCTCTCGAAAGTGACTCTCAAATTGGCTAGACGGTTCCCCATAGCATCTGATTTGACCACAACATCATCTATATAAACCTCTAACATAACTCCCAGCAAGTCATGAAAGATTAAGTTCATGGCACGTTGGTATGTGGCGCCAGCATTCTTTAAACCAAACATCATTACTACCCACTCAAACAAGCCGACAAAACTGGGGCAGCGAAAGACCATTCTAAAAACATCCTCTTTGTCCATAAAGATTTGATTATAACCAGCGTTGCCATCAAGAAAACTTAGTACCTTGTGTCCCGAGGCATTGTTGATCAACATGTCGGCTATTGGCATGGGATACTCATCTTTCGGAGTGGCCTTGTTCAAATCCCTAAAGTCGACGCAGATGCGGATCTTGCCACTCTCCTTCTTATCGATGGGCACGATGTTAGCGACCCACTCTACGTACCTGCATGACCTAATAAAACCCGCCGCTAATAGACATTAAACTTCCTCTTTAACTCGGTCATAGATGGCTGAATTGAAGCGACCCAGTGGTTGTTTATAAGGCCTTAACCTAGGTTTGATGAGAAGTCGATGCTCAACAAGCTCTCGGCTTAAACCGGGCATCTCGCAGTAGTCCAATGCGAAGCAATCAACGTATGATCGAAGTAACTTTATTACTTCGGTCTTTACATCACTACTTAAATTCTAATTTACAAATGTTGGCCCTGGAACACTACCATCTCCTATTTCTACTTGTTCCAAAGGATCGGCCGACGAGAAGCCTTGACCTAATTTTTCTACTTCGCTAAAATCTTCAATGGCTTCGGCAATACCGTCTTGAGAAGACCGATATTGCTCTACATGAGATTTTAGCCTATCAAGATTAGCGCTAGACATTCCACTACCTTAGACACAACCGAGCCACACCGGCCGGCTTTACGGAAATAGGAACGAACCTCCCCTCTGATACGCTGACAAAATCGTAATCCGAGAGGTCCCGCCCCGACAAGCATTCTATCTCATCATGGGTGGCATCACTAGACGCATCGGCCAAGCTAACATGGGCCGATGCATCGGCGTGTACTATCTCGACTTCGTTGCCATCCCATTGTATTAGGTGCTGGTTCAAGGTAGACGGCACACACTGGTTTGCATGGATCCAATCATGCCCAAGCAATACGTTATAATTACCTTGCACGTCGACGACAAAGAAGGCGGTAGGTAGCATCTTGTTCCCTACTATCAACTCTAGAGACAGCACGCCTTTGGCCTCTGTCATGTCGTTGTTGAAGCTATTGAGGGTAACATTGGTCTTCTTCAGGTCGTCGTCATCTTTGCCGAGCTTCCTTAGAAGGGAGTACGACATTAGGTACACGGTGGCACCACCATCGACGAGCATCCTTGAGATCGGTTTTCTGTCAATGTGTCCCCTTATGTAGAGAGGCCTCAGGTTATGACTCGTATCTCTAGGCTTCTCGAACACGGCATCCCATGGGCCGAGGTCTAGCTGTGCGACCCCGACCTCCTCCTGTAGTGGAGTGAACTCGAAAGGTAGCATGACGACGCTGACATCCATCACCTGAGGAGCAGGCCCCTCGAAGACGGGTGTGTAGTCGTCGTCGTCGGAGCTAATAACGGCGGCCGGGTCACCGACCATGATCGTCCTAGGTATCCAAACATTCTTCACCATGGGCCAAGGACGGATCTCTTCAAAAAGTGAGTCCCACACCTCCTCGGCCTTCTCTTCTCGTACCTCTTGTGCCCGCAAGCGTTGCAACCTCCTCTTTGTGATTTGGACATCCTTGAGGGTGCCCACGATGGCTGAGGATGGGTGCCGGGTGCCACGGTCTTACTTCTAGCATTTTTGGTCGAACGGTACTTGTTCGGGTCAGCCTCAAACGTTTTATGCTTGCCATAAGAAGTCCTCTGCTCCTGGTCGGTCGGACCAGCCATGGTGGGCCGGTCGGACCGGCTTGTGATGAAAATAGTTGTAAGGCCGGTCAGACCAACTGCAGTAGGTCGGTCAAACCAGGCTTCGGTCTAGGCTTTGGCCAAGCTCGGTGACGCATCTTCGCGCTGTCCTGCCAGGGCGCCCTTCAGGATTGTGACCTCTTGGGATCCCACCCTAATAACTATGGTCTCTAGGACATCTTCATTTCATCCCCTCCGACGCCTTCTTGTGAGATTCGGTTCAGAGGTACTATGGATAGGCGATGAATAATACTCTCATCCTACGCTGGACCTCACACCTGCCACTCGGAAACACTAGAAGGAATGTGAGTGTTAGTAGCTGGACACTACCCGGAGTTCTCAAGCGGCGGGGGCCGAGTCGGTGCCATCATCCAGCAGTAGGGTGGCGGCATCGGAGGCTCTAGCGGCTTTGCCCACTGGGTGCTGAACCCGTTGGCCTGTTGGAAGCTCGGCCATGTCGAAGGTACCTTGGACTAGACCAACGAAGGGTCCTACCAGGCCGGAGGTAAGCTAGCCCATGGCAGAGATGGGTCCAGCCACTAGAGGCCGAATCCATCCGGAGGTTGTAATCCATCGATAGCTCCGGCCACTGAGGTCCGAATCCTCCTAGAGGTTCGAACCCATTTGGAGGAGGTGGGTTCAGTCACTGAGGTACGAACCCTCCTAGAAGTTGGGGCCAGGCGGGAGGAGGGTTTAGCCACTAAGTTCTGAACCTTGCTAGAGGCTGGGACCAACCCGGAGGGGGGTTCGGCAACTGAGGTCCGAACTCTGCCGGAGGCTGTACTCACTCTGAAGAGGGGTTCAGGCCTTGAGTTCTGAACTCAACCCTCGTGAGGTTCGGCCTCCTAGGGGGGTTTGGCTGTCCCAGAGCACGTGGTGGAACACTCCTCCTCTCAGACCTTCGCTGGTGCTTGTCCAAGAGCACCTTGTATGTCACCTTCGGCCTTCTGTGGTGCCTGGTCGAAGGTGGTTTAACATTTTCTTTCCACACTCGTACCTCTAGATTATTTGGTACGAGTGTGCGTGTGCGAGTGTCTCCTATAACGACCGCTTTCCCTTTAGCCGACTCGGCCTGTTCTGGCCGAATCAATACATTCTTCCCCTCGAGCTCAACGTTGTTCATGGGAAAGGGGTCTCTGTCCAATTTCATTTTTGGATTTGCTTCTAATTTCAATCATCCTTCTTCTATGGCCGATTGAACTTGTCGACGAAAAACATTGCAATCGTTAGTGTGGTGAGAATGCAAATCATGCCACTTACAGTAGGGACGTTTCATCAATTCGTCGGTGGATGGCATGACTTGCCCTTTTGGCAGTCGTATAAGCTTATTTTTTAACAGAAAATCAAATATTTTATCACACTTAGTTACATCGAATGAATATCTAACTTCATTAGGCCGACTCTTAGAGGGAGACAACCGCAATTCGGAGCAGGTGATGGGTTTATACTTCGCGCTCCAAGTCCATTCGGTCATGTACGTATCGGCTAGATCTCCTTCCTCTTCGGATTCTCCCTCGTCAGAGTGCTCCATCGTGTGGATTTCAGCTCTTGGTTTATTAAAAGTCTTAACGAATTTTATATCTTTGTCTCGGCCTTCCTAGACCAGAGCCTGTTGTAGGACTTGGCTAACGTCTAGAAGATTCTGATTATCCATTCGTTCCTTAATTTCTGCCCATAGGCCATTAAATGTGAGGTCTGGTAGGTCTCTTTCTGATATGTTTAGGCTAAAACATTTATTCCTAGTGTCTCTAAAGCGCTTGACGTATTCGGAATCACTTTCGCTAGATTTTTGTTTAATCGCTGTGAGGTGTGATAGCCTAAGCTCGATTTCGCCTGTGTAGAAATAATCATGAAACTTCTGCTCTAGCTGAGCCCATGTCTGAACGGAGTTTGGCGGGAGCGCCGAAAACCAAGTGAATGCGGTGCTGGATAATGATAGGGAAAATAACCTGAGTTTCAATGCATCCGACCTGCTAGCTTCGCCACATTATGCTAGAAACTGACTAATGTGCTCTAATGTGGATTTACTACTGTCGCCATCAAATTTAGTGAAATTTGGGACTCTATAACCGCGAGGGTATGGAATGGTATCAAAGTGGTCAGGATATGGTTTTTGATAAACCCTAGCTCTATCCTGAGGTGTAAAGCCGGTGCATTCCCTAAATAACGCTCAAAAACATTCCTCAATATCGTCATGGTCTACTGCTGGTGCACGTCTTTCATGTGGTGGTGGGATGCGTGGCGGTATATTGGCATGCTCTGGCCTATGCTGCAGTGTGGGAGTGTGTAGCGCGAGCGGTGGTGGTAGAGCTGGTGTGGGTGCAGGCAGTGGAGGCACATGATAGACTGGGTTTGCCTAGCCATAGGCGTAGTTAGTTGTTTCGGCTGTGGATGATGTAGCCAGAAACATGATAGTTTTTCCAGTATTGCCGTCCGTTCTACTGTAAATGTGTTGAGTTGGCGGAATACTAGTGATTGGTGTCGGTGAATCGGCCTCAGTAAAGTCGAATCTTCTAAATAGTGCTGCCACTTGTGAGACAACTACGAGTTCTAGTTTATTGGCTAGCGAGGCGCTAACCGCCTGATCAACAGACGCAACTATCCTATTTTCAACTTGTGAAGCAGATAAAGAGGGTGATGAGGGGCGTACCTGAGTTAGGTTGAGGGTGTCACGCATGACGAAGCCCGAGCGTGTCTTTATGCAATCCCTGAGCATCAACTCCTCGAGTTCCTTCTTCTTCACTTCAATCTTTGCTCGGTCTTCCTCAGATATGTCTGCCATGGTGGGCATCATAATGTTGTGGTCGTCGATGTCCGCACCCCCCATAATGCTCATCGGCGATGTAGTGGATGTAGACATAGTAGAGGTACTCGTTGCCGATGTAGAGGTGGTAGTCATGATTGGCGTTGTCCCTAGCGGAGTCGCCAAAAGTGTGTTGACGGAGAAATGCGCCCTTGCACTTGGGCCAGTTCGACATCCAAAAGTATCACAACGATACCGACGCCGCGTTCTGACTACCCTAATTAGTGATAAGCGATTTGGAGTTTCCAAGCAATCATATACATAATTAATATTTTAATCCAATTGGCCAAAAAGTACTAGTAATAATGTAAATAGAAATAAAAATGATCAAAATAACTAGAATCGGCCAATTCGGAGGCCAATTCGAAGTTATAGCGGAAATTGGCCCGAAGGATCCCTAGGGCACCTTCGGCCTCAGGCCCGGTCCGACCGAAGTACAACCTCGGTCGGACTGGGGGGTTGCGAAGAGGCTTCGGGATTGAGCCCCGAAGGCAAGCGCGAAGGGTGGCTCCGGGTAGTCCTACCGACAAAGCTCCTTTGGTCAGACCGATGAGGTCTCCTCGGTTGGACCGTGCGGGTAGGCTTCAACACGCATGGCTCCGGCGAAGGCTCCGGCGTGGTGCTATGCGAGGGGGCTTCGGGTGCAACCCTCAGGCTCCGGCGAAGTGTGGTGCGGAGGGTTCTGGTCGAATCGGTGGAGTGCCGTCGGTCTGACCGGCTATTGTCGACAACAGCGTGATGAGGTCCGGTCAGACTAGGGGTTCAACACCGGTCGGACCGGAGTAGCAGATCGGAAATGCTAACCCTCGACAACCCTAGTGAATGATCTTTAATCGCCTCCAAACTTTGTAGAGATGTTTAGGAAGGCAATTGATCTGCAAAAATAACCAAAGATCAAATACAATTCGGCCAAGGGGCCGAATTACCAAATATGGCGATAAAAACCGTTAAAAGGGATAGCAATCCGTTACGTGGATTAACGGGAGGTTCACAAGCGAACCAGCAAGGGTTACCATGATTACGGACATGGCAGACGGACGGCTTTCAAGCAAATCCACGAAGATGCGGAAAGTAATGAAAAGTAAATGTGATTCAAAGCTAGGGCTTTGGATTTTTGAGATTAGAGAGAGCCTTGAATCAGCCTTTCCCCTAGTATTTATAGGGGGTGGGCTTGTGGTCCCTGGCTAAAAATACAGTAGGATTCGACCAACATTTGGTTAAGATAAGATTTAGACAAACACAATTCAAATCCACTTCGGATTCACATTCTGAATCCCTAGCCGGTCTGACCGAGCCCATGGGTCCGGTCTGACCAGGCCTGGCTGGTTGGACCAGCCCACTATAGCTGGTCAGACCAGCCTTTGCCAGGTTTGACATATTTTCAGACAAAAATACCATTTTTGGTATTTTCCCTAGTTTGACCATTAATGCCATTTTTTGCTATAAACAGCTAGCATTCTATCCCTTGATCATGAAGGCACTGAAATCACTGATCCTGAGGAGGTGAGGGATCACATATGCTGTTTCTAAAAAATTTATTTGGTTCAGAAGGAACAAGTTCAATACATTTAGCAGATGATTTCTAGGATACTAGAAGATTTGTTCCTAAAGAAGATGGAGAGGACTTGATCAAACCCTTCTCAATGGATGAGTTGGATTGTGCTCTTAAAAATATGAAAACGAATACCGCTACCGATCCTAATGGATTTTCCATAGAGTTTTTTAAAACCTTCTGGCCACATTTTAGAACTCGGATGAAAGAGATGTCAGATGAGCTTTATGGGGTGATTACATTGATTCCAAAAATCCAAGATGCTAACTCAATTAGACAGTTTAGACCTATTTGTCTATTGAATGTTTTTTATAAAATTATAACAAAAGTATTATTTGTAAAGTTAACTAAGTGTGTTTACAAGATAATTGACCAAAGCTAATATACTTTCATTCTTGGCAGGAACATTTTTGAGGGTGTTGTTACTCTTCATGAGATCCTCCATGAACTTTGAAAAAAAGCATAAACAGGGGATAATACTCAAATTGGACTTTGAAAAAGCATATGATAAAGTTAATTGGGAATTTTTCTACGAAGTGCTTCATAGGAAAAAAATTTCCTAGTAAATGGATTGGTTGGATGAAACAAGTAATGGAAGGGGGAGAGTTACTATCAACATTAATGGAGAAATTGGAGCATATTTTAAAACTTATAAGGGGGTGAGACAAGGAGATCCGCTATCGCCCTTACTCTTTAATCTAATTGGAGATGTCCTATCAAAACTACTTCTTAGAGCAAAAAGAAAAGTGTCACATCACAAGCCTGATGCCAAACTTGATAGATGAGGGATAACTAATCTGCAATATGCTGATGATACCATTCTCTTTGTGGAATATAATGATCACAATGTGATTGCAATGAAGTTTATCTTATATTGTTTTGAAATCATGTCAGGACCGAAAATAAATATTCATAAAAGTGAGGTCTATGCTGTAGGACTTGATAGAGATGATGCTTTGAGGGTGGCCAAT
The DNA here is from genome assembly GCA_019279435.1 of Zizania palustris. Lineage (NCBI taxonomy): Eukaryota > Viridiplantae > Streptophyta > Magnoliopsida > Poales > Poaceae > Zizania > Zizania palustris. Next base: position 30,787,259 of record JAAALK010000290.1, read on the forward strand.
AAGTTTAATTGTAACTTGGGGTCTTTTCCAATTACATATTTGGTATTGTCGGTGGATAGTAGGAAACCGCCTGTTCTCAAATTTAATAAAGTGGTAGAGAAAATGACTAAAAGATTGTCATCATGGAAAAGTGGCCACCTATCATAAGGAAGTATGATGATACTCATAAACTCTTGTTTGAGTTGTGTTCCTATGTATCCTATGGGTGTCTATTTACTCCATGAAACTATCCAAAAAGAGATAGATAGATAGAATTAGGAGTAATTTCTTTTTGGAAGGCATGGATCACAAAAGAAGATACCATTTAATGAAGTGGAGTGCCCTCTGTGCTCCTAAATACTTTGGTGGGATGGGTTTCTTAGATATTAGAGCTATGAATATTACCCTTTTGGGCAAATGGATTTTTCACATTGAGTCTAGTAAAGGAGGTGTTTGTTTTGAATTATTGAGGAAAAATATTGTGGTGAAATAGGTTTCTTTCAATCCTCAATAGTGGGAGCTTCTTTTTTATGGAAAAGTCTCCAAAAAAAATATTGGATTCAACAATGTTGTGGTTATCAAGTTTGCTGTCGAAAACAAGTATTTTTCTAAAAGGACCGTTGGCTGAACAAAGTTCGCCTAAGTATTGCCTTCCATAAACTTTATGAGATTTGTCTCAGCCCAGGTGCTATAGTTGATAAAATATATGATGAAACTAGATGTGATATTCCACTGAGAAGGATTTTGATTGATGTTGAGTTAGGGCAACTAGAAGAGTTATACTCCTTGTTGAATTCCGTAGAAATAACTAATAGAAGAGATATAATTAATTGGGAAATAGATAGAAAAGGGTACTCTTCTAAAGCGGTTTACAGAAGACTTACTTTTAATAGTGAGTTTGATAGAAGAGCTATGAGTTTATGGAAGAGCTTCATGCCTCTCAAAGTTAAGGTTTTTACATGGCTATGAGGTATAATTCAAATTGGCAGTCAATTAAAAAAATGGGTTTGCCAGGGGACCCCTACTGTAGATGGTGAGGTCAAGAAGAATCAATTGACCTTTTAATTTTTCAATGTCAGATTTCCAAAATGCTTTGGTGCTTCCTCAGGGAAGCTTTGCATTGGGAAAAAAGCTCCTACAAATGCTCCTAATTTGGTCTTGATACTAGTATGTTTTGGTTCTCGAAAGTAGTGGAGGCCTAGTGTAGAGAGGTTTTTTGACATGTCTTTGTTTTTGAGCGCTGTGATGAACTCCCCTTGTAAAGCTGGTATCCTCAGCAAAACTTTGTTACTATGGTTCCTAGTTTATTTGGCTTTCAAATAATGTCGGGCGACATGCCTTTTCCTCCAAAAAAATCCACCTCTCAGTCATCACAGCCCACGTCATGCCATGCACGCATCGACAGTCACGCCAGCTCCCCGTCTTCTAGGCACTATGTGCCGGCCGGCCGGCCCGGTCTCCTCTCGGTGATTGGGCTGGGCGGCGGCATCAGGCCTTGAGTCTATTGCTCGACTCTCCACGCCACATCGTGGTCGGACGGTCGAGGCATGCAATGTGCGTACATATGGCATGTGGCGTGCCATATTTGTGGGTGCCAATTGAGTTTGAACAGACCGATATGGCCAACTTGGCTATCGAAGACTCTCGATCGAACACCTGATGACCTCGTGGGAGCGACTGGTAAATTGGTGGCTTTGGGCCGCACGTTTGGATCTCAAACGTTCGAATATATGTGTACTATCTTAGGACTGTTTGAGGAACAAGAGTATGAATGAGCGATATAAACATCCATCTCCCATTTGTATTGTCCACATGCAACCAAACAGAAAAACTGATATCTTTCAGCGAAAAAACCTATAAGAAAATATGGTTCCCTCACTACTACAAACTGTCACTGTAGTGGCGTTGGGCAAAACCACTGTAGTGGCGGGCCATTAGATGCCCGCCACTAGAGTTGCTGGTGCTGACGGCAGCACCAGCGCCCGCCACTATTGTTGGTAAAGTAGTGGCGGTCGGTGCTGACATCAGCCCAGACCGCCACTAATTTACCAATAGCAGTGGCGGGCGCTGGTGCTACCCGCCGCTGCTAAGATGGCCGCCACTAAAGTAATGATGACATCACTTGTGACTGCCACTACTATTCTAGCTATAAATGCGCAGCTTCTTCCTCCCCGAGCTCTACTGGAGTTCGCATTTAATTTTGTCCGTACAATGGCGACAAAAATCTAGATAAAGAGGGGGGAGGCTTTGTTTTCGTTTCTTTTGAAGGATTTCATTCTAGGAGGTAAATCCATGCCGAATCTCACATTTATTTTGTATTTAATCATGTATACAATGAGTTATTAGCGTCTTTCTAATTTGGGGTTTGTGAATAGAAATTTTCAAATAATCTTCCATTTACAGTGTTACCTTCTCCCAAATGAACAAATATGACCCTCCTCACAATTATTCATCACTTGTATATTGATTTACGTCATTTTAATCTCTTTTTTAATTTGATTTATGATTATAGATCTAGAGTTATGTTGTTTGGAGAGAGAGAGAAACCAATATAGTTAATTTATTTAATAATTTTTTCTGCTTAATAAGTAGTTTTAATTAAAGCATTGAGGATTTTTAATTAATGTTGTTATGAGCGATAATAAATCAATATATTTTCAATTTGTAAATTACTAAAATTAACAATAATGATTTTATTAATATTTTTTCAAATAATATATGTTTTAGATGGAGCACAGGTCCTGGATGTACTCGTCCAACGACGGAGATGTGGTGGCATATTTTAACAGAGTAACTGAATTTACTGAAGCTGCCGCACAATATGCTTCCCGTCAGAGTGAAGAGGCAATATATTGTCCTTGTAAAGTTTGTAAAAACGAAGCGATGTATCCGTGTTCTGATCGTGAAACCATACGATTTCACTTGTTGAAAAATGGTTTCGTGAAGAACTATTATATATGGACGAAACACGGTGAGATGGGCCAAAATCCTCCTGAAGATTCTGATGTGCCGCAACATGCTCATCAACATAGAAGAGGTTGTGATCATACATCCGACATAACACATGATGATGTTGATCAACATGATGATGATGACGCCTTTGATGTGGAGGAACTGATGCGAAATGTTGCGCCTGAGGTGTTGTTGCAGAGGACTACAACCAAAGGATACGATAACTTTGAAGAACTTGACAAAGCATCAAAAAACCTTCTTTACGAGGAACGCCACGGATGCGATAAGCAGTATACTGTGTTGTACACAATTCTTGAGCTTATGAAACTGAAGGCCAGCAATGGATGGTCTGACACCAGTTTTTCAGATCTTTTACAACTCCTAAAAAAGGTTTTGCCAAAACCCAATGGTTTACCATCTGATACGTACCAAGCAAAGAATATGATTTGTCCGTTGACTTTGGGCGTTCAGAAGATTCATGCATGCCCGAACCACTGTATCCTATATCGAAAAGAGTATGGATTGTTAGAGAGATGTCCGCAGTGCAACGCGAGTGGATACAAACGTCCAAATGACTGTGTGGAGGACTACAATGACCACCAGAAGAAGAATAATAAGAGGTTGCAGAAGAGGAATAAAAATGTTATTGAAGACCATCCTGGAAAAAAGATGGAGAGGAAAGTTCCAGCCTTAGTAATGTGGTACCTACCGGTGATTGATCGCTTGAAACGTATGTTCTCTAATCCTAGAGATGCTGAACTATTAATCTGGCATTTCGCTGGGCGAAAGAAGGACGAAAAACTTCGGCACCCTGCGGATGCTAGGCAGTGGAAATCATTTGACCTGGCCCATCCAGATTTCTCGGACGATCCTAGAAATATCAGGATCGGACTTAGCACGGATGGAATGAATCCCTTCGGTGAGATGAGGAACCCACATAGTACGTGGCCAGTCTTTCTATGCTTGTTCAACATTCCATCATGGTTGTGCCATAAAAGAAAATACCTTATGCTCACTACTCTAATTTCTGGTCCAAAACAACCTGGCAATGACATTGATATCTTTCTAGAACCTTTGATGGAGGATATGAAACGTCTATGGGAACATGGTGTCTGTGTGTGGGATGAGCACAAGAAAGAGCACTTCAATCTAAGAGCCATAATCTTTTGCACCATAGCTGACAACCCAGGACGCATGTCCCTAACAGGACAGGTTAAAGGAAAGACAGCATGTGTAGTGTGTGTGGACCAGACAGAATCTATGCATCTTCCATCATTCGTTAAGACGATATATATGCGACACCGCAGATTTTTACCAAAAAACCACAAATATCGAAGAAATAGGAACCATTTCGACGGTACAATCGAGCTTGGATAGACTCCACGAAATCGAGATGGCAAATTTCTATTCGAAATGGTAAAGAATATCAAAGTTGTTTTCGGAAAGAAGAGGAAGAAATCTGAAAAAATTTCAAAGGATGCTCCATTTAAAAAGCAGTCGATCTTCTTTAGATATTTTCCCTATTGGAAGGAGTTGGAGATTGGTCATGCTATCGATACAATGCACGTTGAGAAGAATGTCTTCGAAAGCACTATCGGTATTTTGTTAGACATACCGGGCAAATCAAAAGATGGACTCAAAGTACGAAGGGACCTTCAAACTCTCGGAATTAGACCCGAGCTTCACCCACAGGAAAGGGCCAATGGAAAATTTTTCCTTCCGGCTGCTAGCTATAACCTCACAATTGACGAGAAAAGATCAATCTGCAGGTGTCTACATGGAATTAGAGTTCCAACAGGATTCTCAATGAATATAAAGAATATTGTCTCCGTAGAAGATTTGAGGATGAGCGGCTACAACACTCATGATTGTCATGTTATGCTTGGGCTATTCCTCGCCATCGCAGTAAGAGGAGTCAAACATTCATTTCTGAAGATGGTGATAACACGCATGTGTCACTTCTTCAATGTCATATCAAAGAAGGTGATCGACACTGAAGAGTTAAATGAATTACGTAAACAAATGAGGGAGACTATGTGTCAGCTTGAGATGTGCTTTCCTCCTTCATATTTTGATATTATGGAGCACTATATGATACATATAGCAGACCAAATCTTTGTTCTCGGTCAAACGTACCTGCACAATATGTATGCGTACGAGCGTCTAATCGTTATCTTCAAGGGTTACGTACGAAATCGTGCTTATCCAGAGGGTTCCATGATAGAGGGCTACACGACTGAGGAAGTCATTGAGTGCTACGCAGATTACATAAGAGATGGAAGACCAATAGGAGTTCCCGTGTCGCGGCACCATGGAAGACTCACCGGTAAAGGAACTAAAGGCAGGAAAATCATACGAGACAATAGTTACCAAAGAATAAGAGAATCACATTACAGTGTAATGCATCAGTTGGCGATTATGAGACCATATGTTGAACAACACCTACAAGAGCTTCGTGAAAAGAATGAAGATCGCGATGAACAATGGATTATGAAAGAACACAAAATTTATTTCACATCATGGCTGAGGGATCTAAACCTTTCGATCGGAGAAACCGACGAAGAGATGATGATAAATAAATTGTCTTACGGTCCATTGAGCATGGTTAAAACATGGCAAGCGTATGACATCAATGGTTTCACATTCTATACCAAAGCAAAGGATCAAAGGAGTCAGCGCCAAAATAGTGGTGTCAGAGGAGAAGCAGAAGATAGCACTGGACAAAAGAATGCTTACTATGGATACATCAAGAAATATGGGAACTTAACTACGGGAACTCTATAGAAATCCCTGTATTTAAGTGTCAGTGGGTCAGACATCCAGAAGGTGTGGAGGTGGATGACTACGGGTTTACGATAGTTGACCTTAATAAGGTGGCTTATAAAGATGACCCTTGGATACTCGCTCAATCCGTGGCACAAGTATTTTACATACTTGATCCTAAAGATGAGAAAAAATACATCGTTGCTCCAGGAAAACAAAGAATTGTTGGAGTTGATGGAGTCGAAGACGAAGAAGAATACAATCAGTTTGATGAGGTGCCGTTTTTCGTTGACATATCAAGGATCAATGTGGTTGAAGCAAAACTGTCATTTGGCAGTGTGATTCCTTATCTACGCACCAATGGCGATGGAAAATTAGTTCAAGGCTAGATCATTTATGTTTAGTTGTAAAATCAATTATGTCATTTATTATTAAAAAATTTTCAAGATCAAATGAGGATTTAATTAAACATCAATTATGCCAACAGTAAGGTTCAAACCTCAAACCGCCCGCCGGCAGCGAGGTTCAAACCTCGAACCGCATTGTAGGAAGAGTATTATATGCTATATATATAATCACTACTAAGAGAAAACATGAATAAAAAAGTATTGAAAATTAGAATAGAAATGTAAAAAACATGTTTGGATGCCTAGCAGCAAGGTTCGAACCTCAAACCACCTGCGGGCAGCAAGGTTCGAACCTCGAACCGCATGGCACCAAAGCAACCCCCGCACCACTGCGCTACTAAGTGTTTCTCGACATGAGTGGCAACGTATGCTAGATAACCCCACCAGAGGCAGTAGTGGCGGGCAGGATGACGTCACCAGACCGCCACTGCTATCCGACATAGTAGTGGCGGTCGCATGATGTCACCAGACCGCCACTGCTATCCGACATAGTAGTGGCGGGCTGGATGACGTCATCATGCCCGCCACTACTAAGACACCTATATATACTTTCCACTCCCGCCGTCCGAAAACCTAGTTTCATTTTCTAAACCCTAAACTCCCGTGTCGCCCCCTCCTCCCGTCGCCGCCGTCGACGTCCCGGAGCACGTCGCCGCTGCCCTCCGCCCGTCGCCGCCTTCCTCGGAGCCCGTTGGTGCCGCCCGTCGTCGCCGCCATCCAGTCGATCAGTAAATGATTATTAACCTATATCTTTGGTCTTATTTTATTCGAGCTTAGGGTTAAAATGATGGAGGATTGTTATATTAATTTATGCGTGGTAATATAATTTAGTATAATATTACTAGTAGAATGCACTATAACAATAATGTTTTTTAATCTACTGTAAAAAATTTCTGAGAAAAAAATTTCCACTATAACAATAATGTTTTTTAATGTACTATAAAAAATTTCTGAGAAAAAAAATTTCCACTATAACAATAATGTTTTTTAATGTACTATAATATTACTAGCTTAGGGTTTTTTAATGTTATATCAATGTGACAAAAAAAATGCAGATGGCTCCTCCTAAGATTGAACCAACAAACAGTCGATCCTCAGACTCTACATCAAGTGGCGTGTGTGAGGTTTGCAAATGCGGTAAACATAAGGTACATGATGGTATAGTTTGCAGTTGTTTGGCGAAGAAAGTGATTCTCATAATGGACTCCGACTCGGAGGATGACTCGCGATCTCCGCAACCAGATAGGGTAAGTGTTGGCAGACGGAAGAATGATGAGACAACCGGTGGTAGAGGGAAACATGCCGAGGCTAGTGGTGGAAAAGGGAAGTATGTAGAGCAATGCGGCAGCAAGAGGAGGAAGGAGGCAAGATCCTCTTTTTATGCAAATTTTATATTTTTATCATCCAATTCAATCATTGATAATAAGTTGTTCTCACTATCGCCGCCGCGTGTATTTTCTTGTTCAGGAACATGGAGAGCAGTTCAACTGCCTGATGATGCCGATTTGGTTGAGGATTGGCAAGTTGAGGCTTTTAATCTGTTTAACCAGAAATAGGTTTGGTTTGTGCCGAGGAAGAAGAAGAAGCTCCAAACCATATCATTCTTTTGGGTTTGACCAGTAGTGCGTTTCGATGTGTAAGCTGGTTTCCCCAGCCTGGACTTGTGTTTGTTTACTTGCTTTCAAATAAACATGATATGTCAAGCGAGCCCCCGCACCACCGCACTACAAAGTCTCGATCATATAGTAACAACATGTAATAAAAACACACTTAATGAAAATAAAAACAGTAAACTAAGGGAGAAAAATATCAATTTTTGCAATTAGAATATTGGTGTTGTATTTTTATTGTACAAAAAGTTTCAATTTCAAAGGAAGAATAAACTACAGATAAGTTATGATGTATTTTTATTGTACATGTTTATTAATGAAATAATAAAAAGTAAAGTGAGGCAGAAAAATACCAAATTTTTAAATTTGATAAGTTATGATGTATTTTTATTGTTAAAAAATCAAGTTCAAACTAGAATTTAAACATGAATAAAAAAGTCATGAAAATGTAAAAAAAAATTTGGATGCTAGCAGCAAGGTTCGAACCTCAAACCGCCTGCCGGCAGCAAGGTTCGAACCTCGAACCGCATGGCACCAAAGCAACCCCCGCACCACTGCGCTACTAAGTGTTTCTCGACATGAGTGGCAACGTATACTAGATAACCCCACCAACGGCGGATTAGTAGTGGCGGGCATGATGACGTCACCAGCCCGCCACTGCTATACTTTTAGTAGTGGCGGGCATGCTGATGTCAGCGTATGCCCGCCACTACTATACTTTTTCCACCCGCCCAGACTAAACCCTAGTAGTGGCGGTCGGTGACGTCAGCGGCCCGCCACTACTATGTCTTTGCCCGCCACTACTACGATAAATATTAGTGGCGGGCATGCTGACATCAGCGTGTGCCCGCCACTACTAATCCAACTATATAAAAGTTTTCACTCTCGCCGTCTGAAAACCTAGTTTCATTTCTAACTCCCGTGCGCCGAACTCTGCCCATTGCCGCCGCTCCCGGATCCCACGCCACCCTCGGAGCCTGTCGTCGTCGTCCCCGAAGGCCGTCGCCACCAAACTCCGCACATCGTTCTCACAGCCCACGCCACCCTCGGGGCCCGTCGCCACCGAACTCCGCTCATCGCTCCTGGAGCCATCGCCGCCATCCCTGAAGCCCGTTGCCGTCGTCCCGGAGCACGCGCCGCCACCGTCCCTGGAGCCCGTCTCCTTCATCCCCGAGCCCACGCCGCCTTCGTGCACCGGGTCTAACAGGTAGATATCTATCATAACTCTGCATTCTCCTGCCTTACCTAAATTCATCCACATCTGTAGCGAGAATCCTCTCAGGGAAAGATTCTTATTCACAACATAGCATTGTGTTAAATATTATCTAAAAAAGTGTTAATTGACATCAGGATAACATGTTGCATACTAGCAAAAAGAAAACAATTGGTCATTCAAACTTCCCGTGCAGAGGTTTTCCTTTGGAACAACCTGATAATTCAACACTTTATGAGATAATGCAATAGTAATTGATATGTGATACTTAACTTTTGATGCAGAAACAAATTCTAGTATTAACTGATCAATCTGACTGCTCCCTATGATTTGTGCTCATGTGACAAATCAGCCCCCGATTCTTATTTTTAGACTAGTATTATGGTGCTAGAAGCTTTGACTGGTACATTGGTATAACATTTGGAACAACCAACTGGTGTATATTGCATACAAAATTAGTAAGCCCATTGATCACTGTTAAGGACCAAGATCTGATGTACTAACCTTAAAAATAAAAGATGAATGCTATTGGATAGAGCCCAAGAGATTAGAGAACTATCGTTGGAGGAAAAAGCCCTTCGACCTAATTAAAAAAGCAGCTGCTTGGGATAGCAACTATTCTGAAAATCATGTGGAAGCAACGTTCAAGACTTTCTTGGCTCAAGCAAGGTGATACAAACTCCAAACTTTTCCACGTTAAAATGAACAACCTCCGTGCCACAAACTTTATCCCGGTGCTTCAGATGGATGGATTGGCGTTCACAGATCATGATGCCAAAGCTAAGATCCTTTATGAGTTTTTAAATAATAGATTGGGCCAACAAAGCTTACGCCTCTACTCCCTTTTCCTTAGTACTCTCTACATAACAAGTATGGACCTTCACTCCTTGGACCGACTTGTCACCCCCCAAGAGCTGCAGACTACGATTGAAGCCCTGCCGTTAGTCAAAGCCCCAGGTCTGGAAGGCTTCATAAAAAACTTCTATAAAAATGCTGGGAGGTGATCAAATTTGACCTTCGGAGAGCGGTCAATCTTTTCTTTGAAAATGACTGTTTGGTACAAGTAGGGCATTTGGTTGTTTGTATCGGATGATACATGATTTTGTCGAGGCACCTATTCACCCCCCTCTAGTTCTTGAGTGAAGTCTTCTATATCTAGGTTATGCCATGAGAAATATTGCATACCACATTACCACTTTTTTAGAACAACTTTTAGAGGCCAATGATGCAAATAGTAATTGAGTTATCTCATGTATGTCATCAAGCCGTGCGACACATCCATTCCTGTCAACAACTTCTTCTTTCTCGTGTTGATGACAGGGAATGGATGTGCTCATGGTTCCATGGCAGCCATGAACATATTTGAAAAACAACACAAAATATGCTGAGGCCTCAACAACACAAGAGAGAGAGAACAACGCAATCTCCTAACTTGAGGATTAATATAGTAGCTTCAGAAGTAATAGCTCACTACTGTAGCCAAGAAGAGTGTTCATACATTTTCCACCTTTGACACTGTGATCAGTTTACTACTGCTATTACTTCTAATGCTACAGTAGTAAACTGATCACAGTGTCAAAGGTGGGAAATGTATGAAAACTCTTCTTGGCTACAGTAGTCAGCTATTACTTCCGAAGCCACTATATTAATTCTCAAGTTAGGAGATTGTGTTGTTCTCTCTCTTTAGTTTTGTTGATACCTCAGCATATTTTGTGTTGTTTTTCCCTCTAATGTTCCATGGCAACAAAATATGCTGAGGCCTCAACAACATTGTGATCAGTTTACTACTGCTATTATTTCTAAGGCTACTATATACTAATCCTCAAGTTCATGCATCCGGTTGAAGACCAACATTAGATTCTGCAATTCCTTTTAGAGGCCTATGATGCAAATAGTAATTGAGTTATCTCATGTATGTCATCAAGCCGTGGGACACATCCATTCCTGTCAACCACTTCTTCTTTCTCGTGTTGCTGACAGGGAATGGATGTGCTCACGGTTCCATGGCAGCCATGAACATTTTGAAAAGCTACACAAAATATGCTGAGGCCTAAACAACACTGTGATCAGTTTACTACTGCTATTATTTCTAAGGCTACTATATACTAATCCTCAAGTTCATCCGGCTGAAGGCCAACATTAGATTCTGCAAATCCTTTTAGAGGCCTATGATGCAAATTGTTATTGAGTTATCTCATGTATGTCATCAAGCCGTGTGAAACGTCCATTCCTGTCAACAACTTCTTTCTCGTGTTGCTGACAGGGAATGGATGTGCTCACGGTTCCATGGCAGCCATGAACATTTTGAAAAGCAATACAAAATATGCTGAGGCCTAAACAACACTGTGATCAGTTTACTACTGCTATTATTTCTAAGGCTACTATATACTAATCCTCAAGTTCATGCATCTGGCTAAAGGCCAACATTAGATTCTGCAATTCCTTTTAGAGGCCTATGATGCAAATTGTTATTTAGTTATCTCATGTATGTCATCAAGCCATGAGACACATCCATTCCTGTCAACAATTTCTTCTTTCTCATGTTGCTGACAGGGAATGGATATGCTCATGGTTCCATGGCAGCCATGAACATTTTGAAAAGCTACACAAAATATGCTGAGGCCTAAACAACACTGTGATCAGTTTACTACTGCTATTATTTCTAAGGCTACTATATACTAATCGTCAAGTTCATCCGGTTGAAGGCCAACATTAGATTCCACAATTCCTTTTAGGGGCCTATGATGCAAATTGTTATTGAGTTATCTCATGTATGTCATCAAACCATGTGACACGTCCATTCCTGTCAACAGCTTCTTCTTTCTCGTGTTGCTGAGAGGGAATGGATGTGCACATGGTTCCATGGCAGACATGAAAATTTTGAAAAATAACACAGAATATGCTGAGGCCTCAACAACACTAGAGAGAGAGAACAACACAATATCCTAACTTTAGGATTAATATGACATCAGACCTTTTTTGCATAACCAAAATTCTGATACATTAGTCTCTTAATATGAATAGTTTATCTATGGCGGAAGAAGGACGTTCCATCGAGGAGCTCATCTACGAGTCTCCCGCAAAAACAAATAAAGAGGGTTCATCTGAAGGATCCTCCGACAGCGAATCTTCGTACCACTCTCCGGAGAATGAACATCCAATGGAGCCTAGGAAGAATAGAACGAGAGAAGACGCCGATGAGGATTACATTCCTGAAGCTCAAGCGGAGGTAATTATTACGTTAGTAACAAGTCAGAGCAGCTTCTAACCGAGGATTACATTCCTGAAGCTCACATTGTCTATCATCGTAGGATCGTCCAAAGCGAGGAAGCAAGCGTCGATTATTCCAAGTCGAGAAAAGAACAACTATTGTCCCAGCTATTGAGTCAGCTGAGCGAACAGATGTTGAGCCCGCTGCCACAACATCGTCTGCAAATGCGAAGAGGAGAGGGAAACGGGAGAAGAACAAGCTGCATACAGCTATCTATGAGGTTGAAGAAGTGCATGCTGATGGGTCTCCAAAGAAGCCAAAAGAAATCACAGCGAAGTGGCGTAACGACTGTGGATGTCTCGCCAGGGAGCGATGTAAGATAGTTTGGAAAAATTGGAAGACTGTCCCTGAAGCTACAAAGAACGAATTGTGGCAGCATATAAAAGCGCATTATAAATTCCCGGAAGACCGCTTAGAAGACGCTAAAGCTGCCACATTGAAGACTATCGGGAAGGCTCTCCGTACATTTAGGACTAAACTGAACACACAATACCTTCAGAAAGATGAGTCGCCACTCAACGACTACGGCTTGATAATGCCAAATGAATGGAACGAATTCAAAATGCAGCATTGCTCGGAAGAAGCCAAACAAGAGAGCATAATGTTCAAAGAACTTAATAAGAAGAATAAGTTCTCCCATAAACTTGGGCCAGATGGATATAAGGCTAAGGAGGATGAGTGGAGTAGAAAGGAGGAGGAGGACCGTGCGGCTGGGTTACCTGAACAGTTTTCAGGTGCTGATCAGCGCACTAAGAGATGGCTCCTAGGTTGAGCTAAAAAAACACCCGAGGGCCAATATATGCTCTCCGACTCACGGACTAGTGAAGTATTCCAGAAAGCACAGGAAATCGCTGAGTTGGAGAAGACTGGAAAGTTCAAGCCCGAGGGATGTAATGACCAGCTTACATCTGCTCTCGGAAACGAGGAACATCGAGGGCGCACCCGAGGTGTCTCTTCTATAGCACCCTGGAAAAATACTTTCAAGAAACAGGAGGGTGCCACATACAAGAAGCGTCAAGCACGCACAGACGACGCCACAGAGCGCCGTGTAGAGTGGGAGCGACACTTTTTTGAATTTATTAACGAGAATCCAAACATAATGCAGGCTGCAGCTGGACAAATAATTGTGCCAGAGGTACGACTCGACGTACCAAGCAGTGTTGGCTCAGTACAAGACAAATTTCCTGTAAATTATATTAAAGAGGACACACCATGCAGCCTGCATGTATCGATAGGGCGCAAAGGGCATTCCCAAGAGGCTGCACGAGGCATTGCTATGCCTGGGGATTTATTTCACAATCGGCCTATTCCTGCTGACTATACCAAGGTTCAGGTCAATGAGATCACCAACGAAAGATTTATTAATGACCCCTTGGATCTTCCAATGCCTGATGAGGGGATTGAGACAATCGGAGATGCTCTAAATAACTTTGTCCTATGGGCGAGCCGAGATATCAAATTACTGCAGACAAGTTCTCAGAGTAAATCACCTATTGTCTCATCACAATCCCCCACATATCTTTCATCTCAGGATGTGCAAAATATAGGATCATTATCACATGTTGATGAGCGTGAAATAGAGGAAAAGGCAGAGGAAGAGCCAGTGCCCAATAGAGTGGCAGAAGTGATAGAATCGAAAGTGACTTCTAATCCTCAAGTGTGCCCACTGAGGAGCCCAACACAAATGTGCCAGAGCCAGATCAAATGCCAGTGCTAGTTCCGACTGAGCCTCAAGTGCCACCGGCTGATCCTCAAGTGCCGGTGGCCAAGCCCATAACAAAAGTGCCAGTGCTAGTTGCTGCCGAGCCTGAAAAACAAGATGCATGCCCAAAGCCAGCAATCCACAAGATAACTGTTCAAGCTGGGCAGTGTTCTGCGCTGAAATCTGAGATGCATAAATTTTTTAATACTTTGGGGCAAACACGTTCTATGCCCGAAGCGGCTCCCATAAAGGCTCCAGTACAAAAGCATGCGGGCTCACTTTCTGTTGATAAGAGGACCTACGGAGACGAGGATTATATCGAATACGAACCAGGCAAACCATTATTACCCCAAGGAGTACTTAATTGTATGCCTTGGACGATGAAAACATTTCATGACTGGTACCTCGAAGCGTCTTCGTTAGGAGTAACACAAATAGAACTGAAGGTTCCACAAGAAATATTCAACTGCCCAGAGTTTAAGCATGCACTATTTTTCGACGACTTCCATCGGATGTTTCGTCTGAAGCGAACCGACATCACAAGCATGATGCTCTGGTGCATGTAAGTACTTTATACTTTGTCAATACAAAGCAAAAAAATAATGTCTTATATTGACTATTGTTTTATAACATATGCAGTTGTAATTCACGTGGTGACGAGTCTAAATTGTATGGGTACTTAAACCCGTCATTAATAAGCCAAAGTGCGCTGAACCCGACACTAAACCAGAACGATAGAAAGTACTGGACTGCGGGTAAGAAAAAATTTCAAAGAAAGATGTTCAATAAAGACGAAGACAAACTTAAGAAGAACAAAAGGAGTTGTGCCGCGTTGTATATTGCGCGGTGCATGTATCAATGGAAGGACAGAGAAATGATAAGTGGGGCATATAACTTTAAGTAAGTATACCCACTATATCCACTTAAACACATTTTATCGATTATGAAACTAACATAATCATATATTACTTCTTTCGATAGTGATCATTGGATTGCATTTCTGATATACCCAAAGAGCTCAAGGGTTTATGTGCTCGACTCGCTCGACAAACCCAAAAAAGAATATCAAGATATATTAAATGTTATTCAGAGTGCATATAGATACTACGTGGAAAAGTTAGGAGGCCCACATGATCCACAGAGGCCGAAAGAAATGCTTATCAGAACCAACTATCCGATAATATTATATTTTTAAATTTGTTAATTCAATTGATAAAGCCAAACTATATATCGTTCTAACTTTGTCTATTTTGAAGTGTCACAAACAATCTCTTGGTTCCGTGCATTGTGGCTACTATACTTGTGATTTCATGAGCAATAACTTAGGAAAGTTTGGGCGGACAGTATCTGAGGATACTAAAGAAGTATGTTGATTTCTTGTGTGTTAATCTAATATAACTTGCAGCGTATGTACTTATATTTTACGTATGCAGGCGTCAGGTCCATCAACCGTTGCCCAGAAGAGCCAACTCTCTGAATCACAAATGTACGAAATCGTATCAAGGATGTGCCGCTTCACGATGCATGAGATTCTTCATGAGCTTGGAGTATTTTTCGATCCTGAGAGTGAAGTGGCCAAGCATCCAACTCTGTATGATTGGGCCGGAAGAATGAAAAGGCGAACCAATTAAGATATGAGTTAGCCTTCCAAGAAAACATAAACCGCATGAGCATGTATTTGTGAAACAATGAATTGTGTTGATGGATGGTTATTGTGAAACATAAACCGGAAGAATGTAAACTTTGTAAATTTTTGAAAATTGATGAGATTGATGGTTGTTGTGTTGATGTGTTGTTGTTGTGGATGTGTATGTGGATATGTGGATGTTTTGCTGCTCTGTAAGTGGATATGTGGATGTTTTGCTGCTGTGTATGTGGGTGGCTGTGTGAAGCATATAATTTCTATGTTTTGGTTTGTGGGATCATAGCATTCTCTGTTATGGCTTATACACAGCAGTGGCGGGCAGATGAGGTAGCTTGCCCGTTACTGCTGTTGACACAGTGATGGCGGGCGTGCTGACATCATCTGCCCGCCACTGCTATTGATAACGGCAGTGGCGGGCAGATGAGGTCAGCGCGCCCGCCACTGCTGTTGACATAGTGGTGGCGGGCGCGCTGACATCATCTGCCCGCCACTGATATTGATAATAGCAGTGGCAGGCCGATGAGGTCAGCGCGCCCGCCACTGCTGTTGACACAGCGGTGGCGGGCGCTCTGACCGCCACTGCTAACCAGCGATAGCAGTGGCGTTAGAGCAGTGGCGGACTGGATGCCCGCCACTATAGGTCGATTTTGCCCGCCGCTACAGTGTCGCTTTGTAGTAGTGCCTGTTAAGAGTTAATTTCTCCTTTTTGACGGAGTGGGTGGAAATGACTCGAATATAATATTAAATTATTTGTATTAACTAGTTTAATTCAAAAGTTTAAACTCATAGATATAGAGACTGACCATTTACTTTATTCTTATTGCTCGTAGGCGTACTTGAGAGAAAAACAGTCAGAGCCAATGTTTTTGTTGATGAATAGATATGCAACAAATTAGAGGCATACATGATTAACACTAATTAAAATTGACACCGCATCTCCGCCGGCAGTCCATTAGACTCATTGTCATTTCATGACATTTCTTTCAACCGTCCAAATTTGGTAAAAACATCACATGTAATGCCAAGTTCACAAATACCATTGCAAAGAATGGGAGCTGAACCTAGCCTTATTGCAGGCATGACAAAACTCTTGAAAATACCATTGTCATTAAGTTTTTATTGAATTATGATCTTGGAGCCTTTTTTGGAGTGGGAAATAAATTTTTGAAAAATCCAAATACTTGCTCTTCATTTCCCATATAAAATTGTAAAAAATCATTGAAATATAAACAATGTAAAATATTTAGAAAATAGTATAATAAATAAAATTCTAGAAAACATACATACTATCTATACATTATTTGGATTACACAAAAAACATGACATTTTAGCCATGTAGTTAGCACATACAGAATAGAAAAATGAGGATGAATACCCCTTTTCCATGGAAAAAATGCCATGTCTCAATAATATTTTGCTACTCGAATTCCCTTTGTGATGATATATCACTACCATAGAACCACTTAAAAGTATCGCCGTATTAGTGTCAAGTATCTTCAACCCGATACTAAAGCTATATCACTATCGATTTAAAAAATAGAAGCCGTTAAATTTTTTAAACTTAAACAAAACTAGCACTATTGCGCAACTTTCAGTACTGGTTATAGCAACGAACTGACATTGATGTATCATTGTCGGTTCATGGCTAGGACCGACATTGAAAGTTATGCAATAGTATCAGTTGTAGCCATGAACCGATACTGAAGTATCAATGTCGGTTTGTGGCTACAACCGGCATTGTTGCACAACTTTCAGTGTTGATCCTAGCCACGAACCGACACTGATGTGTATTATTATAAAAAAGTAGTGTGAGCTTGACAATGAGGTGATCAAAATAGTGCATTGTGGAATAGAGCCGGACTTTAGTAGTGACAAATAACATGAAAAGTTTCAGCGCATGCTATCTGACTCTAAAACACCAATATATCTTAATTGTAAAGAGGAACACAATAAGTTGAATGTGGTGCTAACACTAATGCAAATGAAGGCTAACAATGATTGGTCCAATAAGGGTTTCAACAAATTGTTGATAGTTTTCAATGATTTACTTCCTATGAATTTTTTTTGCATGAAAGTACTTACTATGTGAATTAAATAGGTTGTTTGTCCATTAGGGATTGAGGTAGAGAAAATATATGCATGTGTAAACAACTGCATCTTGTTTCGTAATGAGGATACATACCTAGATATGTGTCATATTTACAATGCACCATGGTACAAGCAGAGTACTAATAGTCGTGAGAGCGAAGACACTACAGATGTGGGGAGACAAAATAATAAAATATGATTAAGGTGACTTGGTATTTTCCAATAATCTCTTGTTTGAAATGGATTTTTGATAAGAAAGCTAACAGTGAGCTGCTATGATGGCACACTGAGAAACAAAAGAAAGATGGAATGCTTAGACATCCTACTAATGACATGCAGTGGAGAAGGTTCGATTCAAAATACAAACATTTTAGAAACAAAGTGAGCAATATAAGATTTGGGTTGAGTACTGATGGGATGAATCCTTTTGGCAACACAAGAAGTACTCGTAACACTTGGCCGATGACTCTTTGTATCTACAACCTTCTGCCCTAGATGTGCATCAATAAAAAATTCCTTCTTATAACTTTTTTGTTTAGTGGGCCAAATTAGCTAGGTAATGATATCGATATATATCTCAAAACCCTGGTATAAGATTTACTTGTATTATGGAAAGATGACATGCAAGTTTGGGATGAATACAAAAGATAGACTTTAACCTTATGTGCAATATTATTTATAGGGTTAATTTTTTCCGTACCATTACAATTTTTGCGGTTTGCCAATATGCCATCGATGTGTCACTGACATATGGGGGCCACCACAGTCACTGACAGTGGCATATAGGCAATTTCTGAAAATTATAATGGCATGCGAGTAATTTTCCCTTATTTATAATAATATCTGATTGGCCT
Source organism: Zizania palustris (assembly GCA_019279435.1). Taxonomy (NCBI): domain Eukaryota; kingdom Viridiplantae; phylum Streptophyta; class Magnoliopsida; order Poales; family Poaceae; genus Zizania; species Zizania palustris. The sequence goes on from JAAALK010000290.1 coordinate 30,805,743, forward strand.
ACTTTTGGTAACCTATCAGGTAGACTGTAAAAGGGTACAATGGTTGTATTCAGTGCTTGGAGGAAACTGGGGATGGTAGTTATCCAACAGCAGAAAAATGGTCTTTATGGGTCACCATAGGTTCCTTTGTCCCGATCATCTGTATTGTAAGAACAAGATAGCTATTGTGAAGGATATTAATATAGTTCACGGCAAGGACCTGGGAAGTACAAAATTACCTGCTGGAAATATCGCTCCAACGTGGAAGAAGCATTCCATATTTTTGATGTTACCATAATGGAAAGGGTTCAACATGCAATAGATGTAGTGCACATCAAAAAGAACATATTCGATAGCTTGATTAGTACCTTGCTAGACATGCCTAGCAAAACAAAAGATACATTGAACACAAGGCTGGACCTACAAGAAATAAACCTTTAGAAAGACATGCATTATGTACAACTAGCCAATGAGAAAAATAAGCTACCAATAGCTTGCTACACAATGAGCAGACAAGAGAAAGCTAGCTTATGTAGTTGCCTACGTTATGTTAAAGTTCCAATCAGTTAGTCATCAAATATTAGAAGCCTAGTGAACATAAAAGACAAGAAGTTAGTTGACACAAAATCTCATCACTGTCATGTGATGATGACACAGATTTTTTAGTTGCAGTTAGAGGTATTTTGTCTAATAAGTTGTGTTCATTTTTCAATGCAATATTACGGAAGATCATGGTTCCAAACAAATTTACAAAGTTGTAGAATGATGTTATCCACACTATATGTTAGTTTGAGATTATTTTCCCTCCAACGTTTTTTGATATAATAGTCAATTTGGTTGTTCACATTATTGGTGAGATAAATATCCTTGGCCATGTGTTTCTGCATTAGATGTATCATTTTTAAAGATTCATGGGAGTTCTAAATAAATATGTTTGTATGTAACTGAGGCGGTCCAGAAGTTTGCATTACCTAAGGATGCAGTACATATGAGGTCATTGAGTTCTGTATTGACTACATGAAGTTGAATTTGGTTGGTCTACCTATATCTCACTATGAGGGGAGGCAAATGGGAAAAGAGACAATTGGACATGCATGTATCCACGTCAGAAATAGTGTTGCATTCACCAAAGCACATTTTGCTGTTTTGCAACAATCAATTATAGTTGGACCTTATGTCAATATACATTTGAATGTTATAACCACTGTAAATCCAAAAACGTCACAAGATTGAGTCGCAAGAACATAAATACATTCCATATCTGGTTCCATAAACATGTGATGTTTCAGCATACTGATATACTCTTGGTGGCCCGATCTTCCGATAGGTTCGATTGCGGCGATGAGTGGACGTTCATGCTTTAAGGATTCTGATCAGTGGTTGTAACCTTGCAATCTCTATACCCGCACGTCTAGTAGTTATCAACCACGCTCACATGTAGTTGACCTCACCATGAATGTGTTGGGACATGGAGAAGCTACGCTAGCCAGCAGTTTTAAAAAATTTCGCTCCTAAACCCTGGAACCATACACGTGAGGGATCATGAATCATTACCTTCTAACACGAGACACGCTAGTTCAACGGAAGAATATGTTGGGGAAGCGCATCCTCACTTATCCTCTTCTTGCTCCATCCATTCCCGGTGATCCAATCGGCGAAGACTGGCGATGTCCACGTGAAAAACTCCATGAGCGCTTCTATTCGAGCAGTGCCTCTATGGAGTCCACACATACAGGGATGAAATTGATCTTATGTCAGTGTGCTAGCACCAAACATGAGAACCGAGGAGAAATCCTAATCTCAAATATTGAGATCAAGAAGGGAGAGGAGAGGTTCCGTGAGGCTAGGTTTTAGATCTAATCTATACTACAACTTATCTCATGTACATGACCTCCTCCTCCCTTTATATAGAACTAGGACCCTGGGCCCAAATCCACATTAAGGCCTAATAGATCTAATCTGTTACATCCACCTCGAAACATTTGATCCTTGATCGAAACATCCGATCCTTGATCGGAATTTTCGATCTAGACTCTCAATCTGCAACCCAGAAATTATCGGAACTTCCGATCATTCCATCGAAAATTTTGGTTTGAACTCTATATCTAAATAAGAAATAATATGAACTTCTGATTCCAAACTAGAACTTCCGATTTGAGCTCTCGGTTTCTTAAACAATAAATTATCAGAACTTCCAGTACCATATCAGAATATCTAATTTGAGCTCTCTATTTCTAATTCAGAAAATAATTGAAACTTCCGATCCTCCGAGAATTTTCTTGGCCACAATTCCTTCAATCTCCCACTTGCACAAGAACCAATTCTTGCAATTTTCTGAATCCATCCCCTTAAGTGTGTGGCCCGATAGGTCCATACACAAACAGTTGTTCACCGGAAACCCTTTCCGGATCACTGATCAATAGCGATATCTAGCAGCACATATTGACGCCCAAAAGCATACAAAATCAAATTTTCACTGAACATTAATATACTAACGCACCAGTCCCTTTACCACACAACATCAGTCAAGCTCAAGGCGAGATACGTGCCACCTTTGTTGGTTATCTCGACATTTCACTCGAACAAGTATCAGATTAAAATCATGACTAACTTTTTAGTTATAGTGGCATGGTCATGTACTTTTCTAATCTGACTACCTCGAGGGGCCTAGAGATGTCTCTCCCATTATAATGAGTGTTAAATTCCATCTTTACCACTCACATCCCATGACATGTTTCACAACACACCTGAAAACAACCCTTATAGCTACCTAGTTACGTAATAGCATTAGGAAGCATCTAATTGTGCCTCTACGCATTTCGAAACCAAATGAAAATCTCATGTTTGAGGACTCTGCAGGTACACCATTTGAGGTGAAAACTGATGTAATATAAAAATAACAATCCCAGAAGTATCTCAAGTGGGTCTATCCAACACCATGTTCTTCAACATGCATCCACATCTCTGATTTGACATCCCCATGTCTATGATCCGTGAAAAATGATCATCAATCAGCCAGATGTGCTAATCTATGTATTATCAATGTCCCACATGATGATAAGATTAGGGATACCTTTTGAACAATCTCAATATAAAAAAAGAGTCTCACCGATAAGTCATCAGCTCATCAATCAATGTAAACAACGTTTATTCAAGAAACAAGATAACAAATATGCTTATACATAAGCATAGACACCCATAACATCTTTCACATACACATGACTGAGGAGCCATGCTGAATAGCGTGGGCCTCATGGCTTCAGATGTGATGAGTCATTGTCAAAGGTAGTCAAAGAGGACTGAAAAGAGAGAGAAGATCTGCTGCGTCTGGGCCACTTGTGACTTAGGTACACGGGTAGAGAGCGACTGTCGGTCAGAGGGGTCGCGAAGTCGGGCTAGCCCAATCCGGGTACATGGGCTAGGAGCAGCAGAGGATCCACTGGGCTGTTGACCAGGATTGACTCAGGTACACGGGCGGTGAGTGATTGCCGGGCTAAGAGAGCTGCGAAATCAGGCCGGCCCAATTCGGGTACCTGGTGCAAAGTCGGTGGAGGCTTTGTTAGTTTCGGCGCAAAACTGACGACCGCTGATCTTGTATCGGACTGTCCAGAAGAGAAGCCGTAGTCGCTACAAAAGCTTAGCTTCCGGATAAGTCATCTGTAAATAGGAGTTTACTATTTTGTCCCTAGGCCCACAGTTAGTCAGTCGAGTCTGTAAAAATATCCTAAGGGCAGTTTAGTCTTTTCCTTTGATTTCAGCGTCTGTAAAAAAACCCTAAGGGGTTGGTGGAATATTCCTAGCTATTGGGCAGCTTATAAATAGGGCCCCAATCCCTAGGGTTAGGTCACCCTTCCAGAATTCACTTTTTAATCAAGAGGGTCACTTTTATTCTTCTGGTTCCCTACTCATCCTCCTGTTCATGCATGCGCACTGCCAGGAACATTCTTCTGTTCTTCGTGAGTTTGGTTTCATCCTGGTTCTGTTTGTCTGCGTGCTGTGATTCTTGTGTGCAGCGATTTTTTTTGTGGATCTGAAGCTTCGGTTTTTGTGCTGCTATTGTTTAATCCAGAGCTCACGCACTTCTTCTCTGTTGCTTCTGTTCTTCATGTAAGTAGTACTAGTTCTTGCTTGGAGCAAGTAGTACCTACTCCCTGTAGCAACAGTACACTAGTACTCTAGCCTTGCTTTTTCCTGAGTAGCTTTTTGATCGAGTAGACCGAGCCTAGTCTTTCTCTGGCTGTTTCTGGCGAAGCCCCCTCGTTTGTTCGAAGTCTTTTAGCTTTGTGAAGCAAGCTTCGACCTGACTTCTTCGAAGGCTTTGTTAGAACTTTCTACTCCGTACTTGAACTGCAAATCAAGCTTCGAAGTATGCTCTGTGTTTTAGTGTTTATTCTTTGACATACTTTGGCACTTTTTCGAAGCATACTTCGATAGGCTTCGAAGTTAGCTTCGAAGCATGTCTCCCTGGTAGACCTTGCTTGGAGTGTGATTTCTGAGAGATTGTTGTACTGTTGTCATCTTCGTTGATTTCAATTTGTGAGTTCGAAGCTTGTTTTTCGAAGTATGTTTCAACGCTTCGATCTCTTGTGAGAGCATCAGCACAGTTCGATTCGAAGCTGGTCTGTGGTTCGGAGGTTACCTCTTCGTTAGTTGTACCTTGATAAAGCTAGCTTCGAAGGTAGAGTGTAGGCTTCGATTTGGTGTTGCTGCTGTGTGTTTAGCTTCGCTTCTCTTTCGAAGGTTGCTTTTCTGTGAACTTTGTTCGAAATTTTCTGATCGAAGTTTTAGGCTTCGAAGTACACTGTTCGAAGCAGGCTTCGATACTTTCATACTTCGCTTCGAAGCATACTTCGCTTTCCGCCTCACTTGAACTTGGCTAGTTTCCTCAAACCTTCGGCATTTCAACGACAACCTTCGCTAGACTTCGACAAGGGAGTCCGAAGCAGGCTTCGACACTCCGAAGCAGGCTTCGACACAGCGAAGCAGGCTTCGCCAAGTTCCGAACAGGAGACAAATTTGAACAGTAACTTCTCATCTCTTTTCATGTACACTTAGATCATCTGCTGAGAAGTTTGATCTACCATGTCTTGAATATTTTGTTTATCTGCCTATTAACACTGTACTGGTGTTCCTTTGTTTTTGACATCGGTCGTTTCTAGGCTAGATACTTTTAGACTTAGGAAATATGTTCACACTTTGTTGCTTAGTCTTTTGAGGTGCGTTGGATGTTGGGAGCAGGCCATAGATTCGAAAGAATTTTTAGGCGCCCATTCACCCCCCCCTCTGGTCGCTACTTTCGGTCCTACAATGACTCACTCACGCAAGTATCTAATACCCAAGGAGCTCAAGTGTGCCTCATGCCTACGCTGTGAAAGATGTTTCGATAATTGATCTTGTATGTGTTGATAGCAAAAAATAGCATTAATGGTCAAAATTGTCAAAATTAGTATTTTTGGCCGAAAAAATGCAAAGTCCTGGCATAGGATGGTCTGACCAGCCATGTACCACCGGTCTGATCAGCCCAATTCGGTCTAACCGGATTTAATCTGAATTCGAGTCAGATTAGTGATTTTGGGGTATTTTTATCCCTAATTAGATTTTCACTACTTGGTCTCAAATCTAACTCAGATTAGACCGCAGGCACGCCATGATCAACCTCTATAAATAGAGGCAAGGCCGATTCAAGGGCTCCCCCCAAAACCCTAATAGATCCAATCTATTATTTACCTTGAATCGCATTTACATTCAATCTACTTTCCTTGCCCTAGGTTTAGTTTAGCACGTACATCTTTGCTACTTTGCACTAGAAACTACCCGTCTGCCGCATCGTAATAATGATAAGTACTTGTCGGTTTGCTTATGAATCGTCTGTTTCATCCACATAATAGATTTCTATCATTTTATCGGGTTTTACCAGTGGTTCGGTCTCTTGGCCGAATGGCCTTTGGTTTCTTGTTTTTTTTGCAGTGTTTCATCTCCCCCATCTTCGCCAAGAGTTCTTGTTGCAATTATCCATGGCAAGACATTTGTTGGAGCCCCGGAAACCAACTTCTAGGAGCCATTGGTCTGACTAGAGGCAATACCTTTGTCTGACTGGCCCGTGTCGTGCCATCATCTGACACATCGTCACGCAACGGTCTGACCGGTGGCATACTACCAGTCTAACCGAGCTCCGCATGAGTCCTTGGGAACACCTCGCACTGGTGCTGGAGTACCCCTTCGGACCCCCTTCGGCTACTATCCGATCTGACCGAAGATTACTGAGAAACCAAGTTGAGATGTGCCTTGGTTTCAGTCTGTGATGAGTGATTGACATATTCTCTTCTGAGCAAAGGAGCCTCTCCGAATAGGTTCGGATGTGTGTTCACCAAAGGGATCATTGTTTGATGGCTGCACATGTTTGTAGCGAGGTATATCTGTCGGAGGGGTATGACAGTATACAGTTCGGAGGTTGTATCAAAAGGTTTGGTACTTTAGGCAGTACACCAGAGGGTTTTATACTCAGAGAGGTCTTTGGGGTATCGGATACACCTGTCTGCTTGTCGTTGGAGTGTAGGTGACTTCGGAGGCGATGGTACGGTCAGCACAATAGGTGAACTGGGTCAAGCAGGGAGCTTGGTGCTAGACAAGCGGGGAGCTTGGTCACGGAGGCTATGTGAAGTCGAGGTCAGACCTCGGGTCGAGGTGCACCAGTTGAAGATAGGAAGTGCGGAGGGGGACTCCGGCTGAAGATACCCTGAGGCAAAGTCCTCAGAGGCGGGGTATTTCGAAGGGGTACTTCGAAGGAGTAACATCGAAGGTTGGTGGACAAAGTCCTCAGGAATGAGGAAAGGCTCCCAAGTGTGTTCTAGACGGAGACATTTGGAAGGAAAACTAACAAAGGTCTCAGAAGTCAGGGTGCATCAAAGGTATGGTTCGGATAAGGCTCTTCGTATAGTGTGCTCGGGGCTGAGACACTACGAAGGGGTGTTTATGGAAATGCTTCATGTGGAGGCCTTGGACGAAGGAGAGACTTCAAAATGTGGTGGACAAAACCCTTCGTAAGAAGGTACTTCGAAGGTGGGGCTTCGGAGTTAGGTTGTCTTGTCGTACTTCGGTCATGCATGGCTTCGGTACATGGATCGATGGAGTTTGAGCTTTGAGTAGCTGCGAAGCCGTGGTGGTCCACTCTGGAGGTGATGGTGCGAAGACAGACTTCGGTGTAGTGAAGGTCTACGGGTTCAAAGCCTACTACCGAAGCCACTACAAAACTTCATGTGTGAAAGGTGGCTTCAGAGATTCTTGTCTTAAAAGCTGACACCAAAAGTAGCTTTCAATAAAGTAGACTACCATATCTACCCTCGTGACTGCCAGAGGCAGTAAATTTGTAAACCCTAGGGGTATAGTATTCTATTCGTAGGTCAGAGTAGTGCATATATAAGGAGAGGCAGGCTAAGGCCTAGGGAAACATTGTGCACTCCATTTTAGAATCTTATATACTCACTGTAGCTTTGGCCCAACCGCCACGAGTTGTACTCTGAGTATGTGAGTTTTGTGTTTCCTATTCTTGCATTGAAATTTCTATTCTATTTTCATTGATTGCATGAACTTGTATCTGTGTTTATTCACACTGTCTGAGTTGAGTTTTCTACAGTTTGTTTTATTCTGTGAGAACCCTGTTTTCTACTCTGTGCTTGTACTTATGAAGTGCTCTGTTTCACAACCTTGTGATTTTTGGATGTTTTGGGTGTATGTTCACTCTGTGTATATCGGAGGTTACACTACTACAAACTGTCACTGTAGTGGCGTTGGGCAAAACCACTGTAGTGGCGGGCCATTAGATGCCCGCCACTAGAGTTGCTGGTGCTGACGGCAGCACCAGCGCCCGCCACTATTGCTGGTAAAGTAGTGGCGGTCGGTGATGACGTCAGCCCGGACCGCCACTAATGTACCAATAGCAGTGGCGGGCGCTGGTGCTGCCCGCCGCTGCTAAGATGGCCGCCACTAAAGTAATGATGACATCACTTGCGACCGCCACTACTATTCTAGCTATAAATGCGCAGCGTCTTCCTCCCCGAGCTCTACTGGAGTTCGCATTTAATTTTGTCCGTACAATGGCGACAAAAATCTAGATAAAGAGGGGGAAGGCTTTGTTTTCGTTTCTTTTGAAGGATTTCATTCTAGGAGGTAAATCCATGCCGAATCTCACATTTATTTTGTATTTAATCATGTATACAATGAGTTATTAGCGTTTTTCTAATTTAGGGTTTGTGAATAGAAATTTTCAAATAATCTTCCATTTACGGTGTTACCTTCTCCCAAATGAACAAATATGACCCTCCTCACAATTATTCATCACTTGTATATTGATTTACGTCATTTTAATCTCTTTTTTAATTTGATTTATGATTATAGATCTAGAGTTATGTTGTTTGGAGAGAGAGAGAAACCAATATAGTTAATTTATTTAATAATTTTTTCTGCTTAATAAGTAGTTTTAATTAAAGCATTGAGGATTTTTAATTAATGTTGTTATGAGCGATAATAAATCAATATAGTTTCAATTTGTAAATTACTAAAATTAACAATAATGATTTTATTAATATTTTTTCAAATAATATATGTTTTAGATGGAGCACAGGTCCTGGATGTACTCGTCCAATGACGGAGATGTGGTGGCATATTTTAACAGAGTAACTGAATTTACTGAAACTGCCGCACAATATGCTTCCCGTCAAAGTGAAGAGGCAATATATTGTCCTTGTAAAGTTTGTAAAAACGAAGCGATGTATCCGTGTTCTGATCGTGAAACCATACGATTTCACTTGTTGAAAAATGGTTTCGTGAAGAACTATTATATATGGACGAAACACGGTGAGATGGGCCAAAATCCTCCTGAAGATTCTGATGTGCCGCAAGATGCTCATCAACATAGAAGAGGTTGTGATCATACATCCGACATAACACATGATGATGTTGATCAACATGATGATGATGACGCCTTTGATGTGGAGGAACTGATGCGAAATGTTGCGCCTGAGGTGTTGTTGCAGAGAACTACAACCAAAGGATACGATAACTTTGAAGCACTTGACAAAGCATCAAAAAACCTTCTTTACGAGGAACGCCACGGATGCGATAAGCAGTATACTGTGTTGTACACAATTCTTGAGCTTATGAAACTGAAGGCCAGCAATGGATGGTCTGACACCAGTTTTTCAGATCTTTTACAACTCCTAAAAAAGGTTTTGCCAAAACCCAATGGTTTACCATCTGATACGTACCAAGCAAAGAAGATGATTTGTCCGTTGACTTTGGGCGTTCAGAAGATTCATGCATGCCCGAACCACTGTATCCTATATCGAAAAGAGTATGGATTGTTAGAGAGATGTCCGCAGTGCAACGCGAGTCGATACAAACGTCCAAATGACTGTGTGGAGGACTACAATGACCACCAGAAGAAGAATAATAAGAGGTTGCAGAAGAGGAATAAAAATGTTATTGATGACCATCCTGGAAAAAAGATGGAGAGGAAAGTTCCGGCCTTAGTAATGTGGTACCTACCGGTGATTGATCGCTTGAAACGTATGTTCTCTAATCCTAGAGATGCTGAACTATTAATCTGGCATTTCGCTGGGCGAAAGAAGGACGGAAAACTTCGGCACCCTGCGGATGCTAGGCAGTGGAAATCATTTGACTTGGCCCATCCAGATTTCTCGGACGATCCTAGAAATATCAGGATGGGACTTAGCACGGATGGAATGAATCCCTTCGGTGAGATGAGGAACCCACATAGTACGTGGCCAGTCTTTCTATGCTTGTTCAACATTCCATCATGGTTGTGCCATAAAAGAAAATACCTTATGCTCACTACTCTAATTTCTGGTCCAAAACAACCTGGCAATGACATTGATATCTTTCTAGAACCTTTGATGGAGGATATGAAACGTCTATGGGAACATGGTGTCTGTGTGTGGGATGAGCACAAGAAAGAGCACTTCAATCTAAGAGCCATAATCTTTTGCACCATAGCTGACAACCCAGGACGCATGTCCCTAACAGGACAGGTTAAAGGAAAGACAGCATGTGTAGTGTGTGTGGACCAGACAGAATCTATGCATCTTCCATCATTCGTTAAGACGATATATATGCGACACCGCAGATTTTTTCCAAAAAACCACAAATATCGAAGAAATAGGAACCATTTCGATGGTACAATCGAGCTTGGACAGCCTCCACGAAATCGAGATGGCAAATTTCTATTCGAAATGGTAAAGAATATCAAAGTTGTTTTCGGAAAGAAGAGGAAGAAATCTGAAAAAATTTCAAAGGACGCTCCATTTAAAAAGCAGTCGATCTTCTTTAGATATTTGCCCTATTGGAAGGAGTTGGAGATTGGTCATGCTATCGATACAATGCACGTTGAGAAGAATGTCTTCGAAAGCACTATCGGTATTTTGTTAGACATACCGGGCAAATCAAAAGATGGACTCAAAGTACGAAGGGACCTTCAAACTCTCGGAATTAGACCCGAGCTTCACCCACAGGAAAGGGCCAATGAAAAATTTTTCCTTCCGGCTACTAGCTATAACCTCACAATTGACGAGAAAAGATCAATCTACAGGTGTCTACATGGAATTAGAGTTCCAACAGGATTCTCAACGAATATAAAGAATATTGTCTTCGTAGCAGATTTGAGGATGAGCGGCTACAACACTCATGATTGTCATGTTATGCTTGGGCTATTCCTCGCCATCGCAGTAAGAGGAGTCAAACATTCATTTCTGAAGATGGTGATAACACGCATGTGTCACTTCTTCAATGTCATATCAAAGAAGGTGATCGACACTGAAGAGTTAAATGAATTACGTAAACAAATGAGGGAGACTATGTGTCAGCTTGAGATGTGCTTTCCTCCTTCATATTTTGATATTATGGAGCACTATATGATACATATAGCAGACCAAATCTTTGTTCTCGGTCCAACGTACCTGCACAATATGTATGCGTACGAGCGTCTAATGGTTATCTTCAAGGGTTACGTACGAAATCATGCTTATCCAGAGGGTTCCATGATAGAGGGCTACACGACTGAGGAAGTCATTGAGTGCTATGCAGATTACATAAGAGATGGAAGACCAATAGGAGTTCCCGTGTCGCGGCACCATGGAAGACTCACCGGTAAAGGAACTAAAGGCAGGAAAATCATACGAGACAATAGTTATCAAAGAATAAGAGAATCACATTACAGTGTAATGCATCAGTTGGCGATTATGAGACCATATGTTGAACAACACCTACAAGAGCTTCGTGAAAAGAATGAAGATCACGATGAACAATGGATTATGAAAGAACACAAAATTTATTTCACATCATGGCTGAGGGATCTAAACCTTTCGATCGGAGAAACCGACGAAGAGATGATGATAAATAAATTGTCTTACGGTCCATTGAGCATGGTTAAAACATGGCAAGCGTATGACATCAATGGTTTCACATTCTATACCAAAGCAAAGGATCAAAGGAGTCAGCGCCAAAATAGTGGTGTCAGAGGAGAAGCAGAAGATAGCACTGGACAAAAGAATGCTTACTATGGATACATCGAAGAAATATGGGAACTTAACTACGGGAACTCTATAGAAATCCCTGTATTTAAGTGTCAGTGGGTGAGACATCCAGAAGGTGTGGAGGTGGATGATTACGGGTTTACGATAGTTGACCTTAATAAGGTGGCTTATAAAGTTGACCCTTGGATACTCGCTCAATCCGTGGCACAAGTATTTTACATACTTGATCCTAAAGATGAGAAAAAATACATCGTTGCTCCAGGAAAACAAAGAATTGTTGGAGTTGATGGAGTCGAAGACGAAGAAGAATACAATCAGTTTGATGAGGTGCCGTTTTTCGTTGACATATCAAGGATCAATGTGGTTGAAGCAAAGCTGTCATTTGGCAGTGTGATTCCTTATCTACGCACCAATGGCGATGGAAAATTAGTTCAAGGCTAGATCATTTATGTTTAGTTGTAAAATCAATTATGTCATTTATTATTAAAACATTTTCAAGATCAAATGAGGATTGAGTGTTGTGAATTATTTCATGTCTTGTAGTTCAAATTGAACTTTTTTTGACTTTGATCATAAAAACACACTTAATGAAATAAAAACAGTAAACTAAGGGAGAAAAAGTAAAGTGAGGCAGAATAATACCAATTTCTTAAATTTGATAAGTTATGATGTATTTTTATTGTTAAAAAAATCATGTTCAAACTAGAATTTAATTATGAATAAAAAAGTCATGAAAATTAGAATAGAAATGTAAAAAATATGTTTGGATGCTAGCAGCAAGGTTCGAACCTCAAACCGCCTGCAGGCAGCAAGGTTCGAACCTCGAACCGCATGGCACCAAAGCAACCCCGCACCACTGTGCTACTTAGTCTTTCTCGACATGATTGGCAACGTATGCTAGATAACCCCACCAGAGGCAGTAGTGGCGGTCGCATGATGTCACCAGACCGCCACTGCTATCCGACATAGTAGTGGCGGGCTGGATGACGTCATCATGCCCGCCACTACTAAGACACCTATATATACTTTCCACTCCCGCCGTCCGAAAACCTAGTTTCATTTTCTAAACCCTAAACTCGCCCCCCTCCTCCCGTCGCCGCCGTCGACGTCGCGGAGCACGTCGCCGCTGCCCTCCGCCCGTCGCCGCCTTCCTCGGAGCCCGTCGGCGCCGCCCGTCGTCGCCGCCATCCAGTCGATCAGTAAATGATTATTAGCCTATATCTTTGGTCTTATTTTATTCGAGCTTAGGGTTAAAATGATGGAGGATTGTTATATTAATTTATGCGTGGTAATATAATTTAGTATAATATTACTAGTAGAATGCACTATAACAATAATGTTTTTTAATCTACTGTAAAAAATTTCTGAGAAAAAAATTTCCACTATAACAATAATTTTTTTAATGTACTATAAAAAATTTCTGAGAAAAAAAATTTCCACTATAACAATAATGTTTTTTAATGTACTATAATATTACTAGCTTAGGGTTTTTTAATGTTATATCAATGTGACAAAAAAAATGCAGATGGCTCCTCCTAAGATTGAACCAACAAACAGTCGATCCTCAGACTCTACATCATGTGACGTGTGTGAGGTTTGCAAATGCGGTAAACATAAGGTACATGATGGTATAGTTTGCAGTTGTTTGGCGAAGAAAGTGATTCTCATAATGGACTCCGACTCGGAGGACGACTCGCGATCGCCGCAACCAGATAGGGTAAGTGTTGGGAAGAATGATGAGACAACCGGTGGTAGAGGGAAACATGCCGAGGCTAGCGGTGGAAAAGGGAAGCATGTAGAGCAATGCGGCAGCAAGAGGAGGAAGGAGGCAAGATCCTCTTTTTATGCAAATTTTATATTTTTATCATCCAATTCAATCATTGATAATAAGTTGTTCTCACTATCACCGCCGCGTGTATTTTTTTGTTCAGGAACATGGAGAGCAGTTCAGACTGCCTGATGATGCCGATTTGGTTGAGGATTGGCAAGTTGAGGCTTTTAATCTGTTTAACCAGAAATAGGTTGGGTTTGTGCCGATTTGGGTTTGACCAGTAGTGCGTTTCGATGTGTAAGCTGGTTTCCCCAGCCTGGACTTGTGTTTGTTTACTTGCTTTCAAATAAACATGATATATCAAGCGAGCCCCCGCACCACCGCGCTACAAAGTCTCGATCATATAGTAACAACATGTAATAAAAACACACTTAATGAAAATAAAAACAGTAAACTAATTAAGGGAGAAAAATATCATTTTTTGCAATTAGATAAGTTATGATGTATTTTATTGTTAAAAAATCAAGTTCAAACTAGAATTTAAACATGAACAAAAAATTCATGAAAATGTAAAAAAAATGTTTGGATGCTAATAAAAACACACTTAATGAAAATAAAAAACAGTAAACTAATTAAGGGAGAAAAATATCAGTTTTTGCAATTAGATAAGTTATGATGTATTTTTATTGTTAAAAAATCAAGTTCAAACTAGAATTTAAACATGAACAAAAAAGTCATGAAAATGTAAAAAAAATGTTTGGATGCTAATAAAAACACACTTAATGAAAATAAAAATAGTAAACTAATTAAGGGAGAAAAATATCAGTTTTTGCAATTAGATAAGTTATGATGTATTTTTATTGTTAAAAAATCAAGTTCAAACTAGAATTTAAACATGAACAAAAAAGTCATGAAAATGTAAAAAAAAAAGGTTTGGATGCTAGCAGCAAGGTTCGAACCTCAAACCGCCTGCAGGCAGCAAGGTTCGAACCTCGAACCGCATGGCACCAAAGCAACCCCCGCACCACTACGCTACTAAGTCTTTCTCGACTTGAGTGGCAACGTACGCTAGATAACCCCACCAACGGCGGATTAGTAGTGGCGGGCATGATGACGTCACCAGCCCGCCACCGCTATCCTTTTAGTAGTGGCGGGCATGCTGACGTCAGCATATGCCCGCCACTACTATACTTTTTTCCACCCGCCCAGACTAAACCCTAGTAGTGGCGGTCGGTGACGTCAGCGGCCCGCCACTACTATGTCTTTGCCCGCCACTACTACGATAAATATCAGTGGCGGGCAAGATGACATCAGCGTGTGCCCGCCACTGCTAATCCACCTATATAAAAGTTTCGCTCCCTCGTCTAAAACCCTAAGCCCTAATCTTCTCCTGCCAGTTACTACCGCTCCCAGTGCCCGCGCCGCCACCATTGGAGCCCGTCGTTGTCGTCCCCGAAGCCCGTCGCCGCCATCTCGGAGCCGTTGGTGTCCACGGACCCCTCACCGCCACCTCGGAGCCATCGCTGTCGTCCTTGAAGCCCATCACCGGAGCCCGCGTCGGTGTACCCAGACCCCTCGTCGCTGCCGTCCCCGTCCTTGACGCACGCCGCCATCCCCGTCTCGGAGCCCGCGCCGCCACCCTCGAAACCCGTTGCCGTCGTCGCCCCGAACTCCGCCGGAGCCCACGTCGCTGTCGCTAGACCCCGCGCCGCCATCCCCGTCCCCGAGCGCACACTGCCGACGTCCTGTTGATTCCACTTCATACTTACCGGTGAGTACTTTCCGGGCATCCTCTTTTTCATCCCTCAAGCATATTAACTTGTTCCCAGAAAAAGTTTAGAAACATTCAGATTTTATATTATGCTCTAGAACAGTGTAGAAGTAGTTTGCTTCCGCACAACGTATGTTAACAAAAATGAACTTGGTAGAGGGAGTGATACAACAGATTATATTCAGACTTGATATATGAAGAAAATTTCTGCTGTTGTTGTAATGCTTGTTTCAGCCGGACCGAGAACGTTTTGGGGACAATGATTAGTTTTTCTTGTCATCTAAATGCAGTGACTGGAATAATTTATGCATCATTATGCATCATTTTATTGTGTGATCAATTTTTTTCAACATGATGGTTAGAAATTATAATCCCCAAAGGGATTTAATCCTACCCAAAAGAACACATAATTAAAAGGGAGGGATTTAATCCCAAGGGAATTTAATCTAGGAGAGGGATTGAGTTACATGAGAGGGATTCACTCACGCCCACCACTGCTAATCCACCTATATAAAAGTTTTTGCTCCCGCCGTCTGAAAACCTAGTTTCATTTCTAACTCCCGTGCGCCGAACTCTGCCCATTGCCACCGCTCCCGGAGCCCACGCCGCCCTCGGAGCCCGTCGTCGTCGTCCCCGAAGGCCGTCGCCGCCAAACTCCGCACGTCGCTGCCAAAGCCCACGCCACCCTCGGCTACCCTTGAAATCATTGCAAGGTGTTTAGATAATTAAGTTTGTTTAAATTCTGATTTCTTGATTAGACATAAAGATTAAATAGCAAGTTTGTGATGTACTCTTTAATTTGACTCATTGGAGCTAAATCTGTGATTAAGTTTGGAGGAGCGTTGGGTGTTTTGAAAGGGCCATCTAATTCGAAAGAATTTTGTCGAGGCGCCTATTCACCCCCCTCTAGTTCTTGAGTGAAGTCTTCTATATCTAAGTTATGCCATGAGAAATATTGCATACCACATTACCACATTTTTAGAACATTTTTAGAGGCCTATGATGCAAATAGTAATTGAGTTATCTCATGTATGTCATCAAGCCGTTGGACACATCCATTCCGGTCAACAACTTCTTCTTTCTCGTGTTGCTGACAGGGAATGGATGTGCTCACGGTTCCATGGCAGCCATGAACATATTTGAAAAACAACACAAAATATGCTGAGGCCTCAACAACACAAGAGAGAGAGAACAACACAATCTCCTAACTTGAGGATTAATATAGTAGCTTCAGAAGTAATAGCTCACTACTGTAGCCAAGAAGAGTGTTCATACATTTTCCACCTTTGACACAGTGATCAGTTTACTACTGCTATTACTTCTGAGGCTACAGTAGTAAACTGATCACAGTGTCAAAGGTGGGAAATGTATGAAAACTTTTCTTGGCTACAGTAGTCAGCTATTACTTCCGAAGCCACTATATTAATTCTCAAGCTAGGAGATTGTGTTGTTCTCTCTCTTTAGTTTTGTTGATACCTCAGCATATTTTGTGTTGTTTTTCCCTCTAATGTTCCATGGCAACAAAATATGCTGAGGCCTCAACGACATTGTGATCAATTTACTACCGCTATTATTTCTAAGGCTACTATATACTAATCCTCAAGTTCATGCATCTGGCTGAAGGACAACATTAGATTCTGCAGTTCCTTTTAGAGGCCTATGATGCAAATTGTTATTTAGTTATCTCATGTATGTCATCAAGCCATGGGACACATCCATTCCTGTCAACAATTTCTTCTTTCTCGTGTTGCTGACAGGGAATGGATGTGCTCATGGTTCCATGGCAGCCATGAACATTTTGAAAAGCTACACAAAATATGCTGAAGCCTCAACAACATTGTGTTCAGTTTACTACTGCTATTATTTCTAAGGCTACTATATACTAATCCTCAAGTTCATGCATCCGGTTGAAGACCAATATTAGATTCTGCAATTCCTTTTAGAGGCCTATGATGCAAATTGTTATTGAGTTATCTCATGTATGTCATCAAGCCGTGTGAAACGTCCATTCCTATCAACAACTTCTTTCTCGTGTTGCTGACAGGGAATGGGCGTGCTCACGGTTCCATGGCAGCCATGAACATTTTGAAAAGCTACACAAAATATGCTGAGGCCTAAACAACACTGTGACCAGTTTACTACCGCTATTATTTCTAAGGCTACTATATACTAATCCTCAAGTTCATGCATCTGGCTGAAGGCTAGCATTAGATTCTGCAATTCCTTTTAGGGGCCTATGATGCAAATTGTTATTGAGTTATCTCATGTATGTCATCAAGCCATGAGACACATCCATTCCTGTCAACAATTTCTTCTTTCTCGTGTTGCTGACAGGGAATGGATGTGCTCATGGTTCCATGGCAGCCATGAACATTTTGAAAAGCTACACAAAATATGCTGAGGCCTCAACAACATTGTGTTCAGTTTACTACTGCTATTATTTCTAAGGCTACTATATACTAATCCTCAAGTTCATGCATCCGGTTGAAGACCAATATTAGATTCTGCAATTCCTTTTAGAGGCCTATGATTCAAATTGTTATTGAGTTATCTCATGTATGTCATCAAGCCGTGTGAAACGTCCATTCCTATCAACTTCTTTCTCGTGTTGCTGACAGGGAATGGGCGTGCTCACGGTTCCATGGCAGCCATGAACATTTTGAAAAGCTACACAAAATATGCTGAGGCCTCAACGACATTGTGACCAGTTTACTACCGCTATTATTTCTAAGGCTACTATATACTAATCCTCAAGTTCATGCATCTGGCTGAAGGCCAACATTAGATTCTGCAATTCCTTTTAGGGGCCTATGATGCAAATTGTTATTGAGTTATCTCATGTATGTCATCAAGCCATGAGACACATCCATTCCTGTCAACAATTTCTTCTTTCTCGTGTTGCTGACAGGGAATGGATGTGCTCATGGTTCCATGGCAGCCATGAACATTTTGAAAAGCTACACAAAATATGCTGAGGCCTAAACAACACTGTGATCAGTTTACTACTGCTATTATTTCTAAGGCTACTATATACTAATCGTCATGTTCATCCGGCTGAAGGCCAACATTAGATTCCACAATTCCTTTTAGGGGCCTATGATGCAAATTGTTATTGAGTTATCTCATGTATGTCATCAAACCATGTGACACATCCATTCCTGTCAACAACTTCTTCTTTCTCGTGTTGCTGACAGGGAATGGATGTGAACATGGTTCCATGGCAGACATGAACATTTTGAAAAACAACACAAAATATGCTGAGGCCTCAACAACACTAGAGAGAGAAAACAACACAACATCCTAACTTTAGGATTAATATGACATCAGACCTTTTTTGCATAACCAAAATTCTGATACATTAGCCTCTTAATATGAATAGTTTATCTATGGCGGAAGAAGGACGTTCCATCGAGGAGCTCATCTACGAGTCTCCCGCAAAAACAAATAAAGAGGGTTCATCTGAAGGATCCTCCGATAGCGAATCTTCGTACCACTCTCCGGAGAATGAACATCCAATGGAGCCTAGGAAGAAGAGAACGAGAGAAGACGTCGATGAGGATTACATTCCTGAAGCTCAAGCGGAGGTAATTATTACGTTAGTAACAAGTCAGAGCAACTTCTAACCGAGGATTACATTCCTGAAGCTCACATTGTCTATCATCGTAGGATCGTCCAAAGCGAGGAAGCAAGCGTCGATTATTCCAAGTCGAGAAAAGAACAACTATTGTCCCAGCTATTGAGTCAGCTGAGCGAACAGATGTTGAGCCCGCTGCCACAACATCGTCTGCAAATGCGAAGAGGAGAGGGAAACGGGAGAAGAACAAGCTACTTACAGCTATCTATGAGGTTGAAGAAGTGCATGTTGATGGGGCTCCAAAGAAGCCAAAAGAAATCACAGCGAAGTGGCGTAACGACTGTGGATGTCTCGGCAGGGAGCGATGTAAGATAGTTTGGAAAAATTGGAAGACTGTCCCTGAAGCTACAAAGAACGAATTGTGGCAGCATATAAAAGCGCATTATAAATTCCCGGATGACCGCTTAGAAGACGCTAAAGCTGCCACATTGAAGACTATCGGGAAGGCTCTCCGTACATTTAGGACTAAACTGAACACACAATACCTTCAGAAAGATGAGTCGCCACTCAACGACTACGGCTTTATAACGCCAAATGAATGGAATGAATTCAAAATGCAGCATTGCTCCGAAGAAGCCAAACAAGAGAGCATAATGTTCAAAGAACTTAATAAGAAGAATAAGTTCCCCCATAAACTTGGGCCAGGTGGATATAAGGCTAAGGAGGATGAGTGGAGTAAAAAGGAGGAGGAGGACCGTGCGGCTGGGTTACCTGAACAGTTTTCAGGTGCTGATCAGCGCACTAAGAGATGGCTCCTAGGTCGAGCTAAAAAAACACCCGAGGGCCAATATATGCTCTCCGACTCATGGACTAGTGAAGTATTCCAGAAAGCACAGGAAATCACTGAGTTGGAGAAGATTGGAAAGTTCAAGCCCGAGGGATGTAATGACCAGCTTACATCTGCTCTCGGAAACGAGGAACATCGAGGGCGCACCCGAGGTGTCTCTTCTATAGCACCCTGGAAAAATACTTTCAAGAAACAGGAGGGTGCCACATACAAGAAGCGTCAAGCACGCACAGACGACGCCGCAGAGCGCCGTGCAGAGTGGGAGCGACACTTTTTTGAATTTATTAACGAGAATCCAACATAATGCAGGCTGCAGCTGGACAAATAATTGTGCCAGAGGTACGACTCGACGTACCAAGCAGTGTTGGCTCAGTACAAGACAAATTTCCTGTAAATTATATTAAACAGGACACACCCTGCAGCCTGCATGTACCGATAGGGCGCAAAGGGCATTCCCAAGAGGCTGCACGAGGCATTGCTATGCCTGGGGATTTATTTCACAATCGGCCTATTCCTGCTGACTATACCAAGGTTCAGGTCAATGAGATCACCAACGACAGATTTATTAATGACCCCTTGGATCTTCCAATGCCTGATGAGGGGATTGAGACAATCGGAAATGCTCTAAATAACTTTGTCCTATGGGCGAGCCGAGATATCAAATTACTGCAGACAAGTTCTCAGAGTAAATCACCTACTGTCTCATCACAATCCCCCACATATCTTTCATCTCAAGATGTGCAAAATATAGGATCATTATCACCTGTTGATGAGCGTGAAATAGAGGAAAAGGAAGAGGAAGAGCCAGTGCCCAATAAAGTGGCAGAAGTGATAGAATCGAAAGTGACTTCTGATCCTCAAGTGACAAAGCTAGTGCCAGTGCTTGAGCCCACTGATGAGCCCAACACAAATGTGCCAGAGCCAGATCAAATGCCAGTGCTAGTTCCGACTGAGCCTCAAGTGCCAGTTCCGGCTGATCCTCAAGTGCCAGTGGTAGTTGCTGCCGAGCCTGAAAAACAAGATGCATGCCCAAAGCCAGCAATCCACAAGATAACTGTTCAAGCTGGGCAGTGTTCTGCGCTGAAATCTGAGATGCATAAATTTTTTAATACTTTGGGGCAAACACGTTCTATGCCCGAAGCGGCTCCCATAAAGGCTCCAGTACAAAAGCATGCGGGCTCACTTTCTGTTGATAAGAGGACCTACGGAGACGAGGATTATATCGAATACGAACCAGGCAAACCATTATTACCCCAAGGAGTACTTAATTGTATGCCTTGGACGATGAAAACATTTCATGACTGGTACCTCGAAGCGTCTTCGTTAGGTGTAACACAAATAGAACTGACGGTTCCACAAGAAATATTCAACTGCCCAGAGTTTAAGCTTGCACTATTTTTCGACGACTTCCATCGGATGTTTCGTCTGAAGCGAACCGACATCACAAGCATGATGCTCTGGTGCATGTAAGTACTTTATACTTTGTCAATACAAATAAAAAATAAATAATGTCTTATATTGACTATTGTTTTATAACATATGCAGTTGTAATTCACGCGGTGACGAGTCCAAATTGTATGGGTACTTAAACCCGTCATTAATAAGCCAAAGTGCGCTGAACCCGACGCTAAACCAGAATGATAGCAAGTACTGGACTGCGGGTAAGAAAAAATTTCAAAGAAAGATGTTCAATAAAGACGAAGACAAACTTAAGAAGAACAAAAGGAGTTGTGCCGCGTTGTATATTGCGCGGTGCATGTATCAATGGAAGGACAGAGAAATTATATGTGGGGCATATAACTTTAAGTAAGTATACCCACTATATCCACTTAAACACGTTTTATCGATTATGAAACTAACATAATCATATATTACTTCTTTCGATAGTGATCATTGGATTGCACTTCTGATATACCCAAAAAGCTCAAGGGTTTATGTGCTCGACTCGCTCGACAAACCCAAAAAAGAATATCAAGATATATTAAATGTTATTCAGAGTGCATATAGATACTACGTGGAAAAGTTAGGTGGCCCACATGATCCACAGAGGCCGAAAGAAATGCTTATCAGAACCAACTTTCCGGTAATATTATATTTTTAAATTTGTTAATTCAATTGATAAAGCCAAACTATATATCGTTCTAACTTTGTCTATTTTGAAGTGTCACAAACAATCTCTTGGTTCCGTGCATTGTGGCTACTATACTTGTGATTTCATGAGCAATAACTTAGGAAAGTTTGGGCGGACAGTATCTGAGGATACTAAAGAAGTAAGTTGATTTCTTGTGTGTTAATCTAATATAACTTGCAGCGTATGTACTTATATTTTACGTATGCAGGCGTCAGGTCCATCAACCGTTGCCCAGAAGAGCCAACTCTCTGAATCACAAATGTACGAAATCGTATCAAGGATGTGCCGCTTCACGATGCATGAGATTCTTCATGTGCTTGGAGTATTTTTCGATCCTGAGAGTGAAGTGGCCAAGCATCCAACTCTGTATGATTGGGCCGAAAGAATGAAAAGGCGAACCAATTAAGATATGAGTTAGCCTTCCAAGAAAACATAAACCGCATGAGCATGTATTTGTGAAACAATGAATTGTGTTGATGGATGTTTATTGTGAAACATAAACCGGAAGAATGTAAACATTGTGAATTTTTGAAAATTGATGAGATTGATGGTTGTTGTGTTGATGTGTTGTTGTTGTGGATGTGTATGTGGATATGTGGATGTTTTGCTGCTGTGTATGTGGATATGTGGATGTTTTGCTGCTGTGTATGTGGATGGCTGTGTGAAGCATATAATTTCTGTGTTTTGGTTTGTGGGATCACAATATTCTGTTTTATGTCTTATACACAGCAGTGGCGGGCAGATGAGGTAGCTTGCCCGTTACTGCTGTTGACATAGTGGTGGCGGGCGTGCTGACATCATCTGCCCGCCACTGCTGTTGACATAGTGGTGGCGGGCGCGCTGACATCATCTGCCCGCCACTGATATTGATAATAGCAGTGGCGGGCCGATGAGGTCAGCGCGCCCGCCACTACTGTTGACACAGCGGTGGCGGGCGCTCTGACCGCCACTGCTAACCAGCGATAGCAGTGGCGTTAGAGCAGTGGCGGACTGGATGCCCACCACTATAGGTCGATTTTGCCCGCCGCTACAGTGTCGCTTTGTAGTAGTGTTAGTCCTCATGGATTACTAGCGAAGTATATTTTTGAGTGTGTGCGAAGCAACCACTTCTGAGCTTGCCAAAGTCTTCCTAGTTATACATTTTTGCTGTCAATTTCAGAGTACTCAGTGCGATGCCTATGTATTCATTACTAGTGCGAAGCATCTGAACAGAGCTCTTTGAGGGAAACACAATTGTGCGAAGTATAGTTGTGCGAAGCCTGCTGGAAGGCACCCTGGTGTGTGGAGCCTGCACAACCGTTGCTGAGTTCAGTGTGTCTTTGGGTTTCTGAGTGCCAGCGAGTTCTTCCGAACTTCAAAATTTTACCCCATACAAAGCATGTGTTCAGATTGTGTTTGATACCTCTAAACTAGACACTTTGAAGGGTGTGTTCGAAGTCTGTTCAGTAGAAGAGAAAATTTAAAAAAGCTCCCATTCACCCCGCCTCTGGTCGCCTGTTTCAGTTCAACAATTTGTATCAGAGCAGGTTAAGATTACCAGTTGACCTTAACCGGTTTTGTGATCTTTTAGTGACATGGACAGAGTTAGTAAAATACCTCTGTTCGATGGAACTAATTTTGCATACTGGAAGGTGCGCATGGAGGGTTACTTGCTAAGCCAAGGAAATGCAATTTGGGAGATTGTAGATTCACAATACTCCATCCCTGAGACTTGCACTACTCAGGAAGAAAAGGATCAGTATAATTCTAACTCCAAAGCTACAAATATATTGTTCATTGGCTCGAGCAGAAGTGAGTTTGACAGGGTACAACACCTTAGGATAGCTAGGGAAATTTGGACTACACTCACTGTTTTTCATGAGGGCTCTACACAAATCAAGGCTAGGCACTAGAGCACATACAATCAATAGTATCAACTATTTGTGCAAGGCCCTGGCGAATTTATAGATGCCATGTTTTTGTGCTTTGATGCGATAGTGAGTAATTTGAGGTCCACTGGGACGCTTGCTTACAATGACCATGATGGGTTATCAAGCTTCTCCATGCTCTTGATCGTAGCATATGGGAAGTGAAGATATCTAGCTTTGAGTCCACAGGATATGACACATTGACCTGTGATGAACTCTTCAGCAAGCTAAAGTCCATAGAGATTGCCAAGACATTTCTTGTAGGGCACAGAAACTCTGTGCCTCAGCCTTTGGCACTAGTTTCTGGCTCTAGCCATGGCACCACTGCATAACCAAGCTCATCTCGCACTTGTGTTCTTGTAGGTGGTTTCGCTTTGTCCTCCCTGGTCTCTGTCACTAAAGAGCAAGTGGATACTCTAGATAATGAAGAGCTTGCTCTCATTTCTAGGAGATTCACTCATTATTACAATGAGAGATGGGATCAGCGGAGAGGTGGCTTTCGTGGTATTTTTGAGTGTGGCAACACTTCTCACATCAAGGTCGATTACCCTAAACTTAGGAATAGGGAAGAGAGTGAGCGCCCCAAACACCACAAGGAGAGAAAACCCTACACAAAGGGCAAGCGCAGCAAGATGGCTAAGAGGGTAGCCAAAGCCGCTTCTAGAGCTTTTGTCGCTACACTCAGCGATGTCGACACTTCCTTAACATAGGAGTCGAGCTCCGATGAGGAGGAAGAGCCTCCAAGGAAGGAGGAAAAGAACACAAGATATTTCACCGGCCTTTGCTTCATGGACGACATCATTCACAGCGGCGATGAGCTTGACTCATCTGAGGTACCACTATCCTATGACCAGCTTTCTATTAAGGTAGATGAACTGAATGATGTAGTTATTAGTCAGGATAGATTACTTGTTCAGGCCGTTAGAGAAAGAAAAGATCTTAGACTTAGGTTAGAATCTGTTTCGACTAATTATGCCTTTCTTAAGTCTAAGATTGATGATGCTAAATGTGAATCTTGCACTGTTGTCATGGGTGAGCTTGCTTAGTTGCGTTCTGTACATGCTCAAACTATTAATGATCTTAAGACTGCACAGAAGCAACTTTTTGTGGTGGAGGCTAGTCCTCATGTTGTTAATGAATGCATGAACTGTCCTTTACTTATTGAAAGTGTTAATTTGAGCGATAAGAATGTTCATGATTTAGAGGCTAGATTGGAGAAAGCTGAGTGTTCTAGGGATGTGCATCCTGCTTACCCTATCTATATCACCCTTAAGGACCAACTCGGTATTGTTAGAGAGAAAGTTGAAAAACTCATGAAAGAAAAAATTACCTTCTTTCTGTTGTGGATAAATGCACTGAAGGGAAGGGTAGAATGCATTTTCTCTTGGCCAAAACCAAGATATGTGCTGATAGGGCAGGGTTAGCTCTAGGTTTGGGTTTTGAGAGAAACACCATAAATATTCAGAGCAAAACTATGTTTTCCTCACTATTGGCGTAAAAGATTACGCTAACAGGTTTCTGAAGTTTAGAAACTAACAAACGAAGTGTTTGCGAAGTAAACTATTTCAAGCCTCCGAAAGGACAATAGCTTAAAATAGTTTGAAAATGTATATTGAATAACTTGTATTCGGTCCCGATTATAGAGTAAAACGGGGGGTATTTATAGGCCCAAACATTAAGGAAAAATACCCTTTTACACTACTACAAAGCGACACTGTAGCGGCGGGCAAAATCGACCTGTAGTGGCGGGCATCTAGTCCGCCACTGCTCTAACGCCACTGCTATCCCTGGTTAGCAGTGGCGGGCAGAGTGCCCGCCACCGCTGTGTCAACAGCAGTGGCGGGCGCGCTGACCTAATCTGCCCGCCACTACTATTGATAACAGCAGTGGCGGGCAGATGAGGTCAGCTCGCCCGCCATCACTGTGTCAACAGCAGTAACGGGCGAGTTGACCTCATCTGCCCGCCACTGCTATTATCAATAGCAGTGGCGGGCAGATGATGTCAACGCACCCGCCACCACTGTGTCAACAGCAATAACGGGCAAGCTGACCTCATCTGCCCGCCACTGCTGTGTATAACCCATAATTCACAGTTCCACAAACCAAAACACAGAAATTATATGCTTCACACAGCCATCCACATACACAACAGCAAAACATCCACATATCCACATACACATCCACAACAGCAACACATCAACACAACGACAACCGATCTAATCAATTTACAAACTTACAAAGTTTACATTTCATCACACATCAAGTTTAAAAAGTTTACATCTATCAAAATTTCAAAATTAACCATTTTTCACAAATACATGCTCATGCGGTTTATGTTTCACAAATACATGCTCATGCTCATGCATCTTTTCTTTGCTTCTCATCAGCTTCAAAATTTTTAGCGATTTGTTGTTCTTGCCTTTTTGTTCTTCCGGTCCAATCATACAAAGTTGGATGTTTAGCCACTTCACCCTCAGGATCAAAGAATACTCCATGCTCATGAAGAACTTCATGCATCGTGAAGTGGCACATCCTTGATATGATTCCATACATTTTTGATTCTGAGAGTTGGCTCTTCTTGGCAATGGTTGATGGACCTGACGCCTGCATACATAACATATAAGTACATACATTGCAAGTTATATTAGATTAACACACAATAAATCAACTTACTTCTTTACTGAGGTCAGAGACTGTCCGCGCAAATTTTCCTAAGCCATTGCTCATGAAATCACACGTGTAGTACCCGCAATGCACCGAACCAAGAGGTTGTTTGTGACACTTCAAAATAGACAAAGTTAGAATGGTATATAGTTTGGCTTTATCAATTGAATTAAGAAATTTCAAAATATAATATTACCGGATAGTTGGTTTTGATATGCATATCTTTCGGCCTTTGTGGATCATGTGGGCCACCTAACCTTTCCACGTAGTATTTGTATGCACTCTGAATAACATTTAATACATCTTGATAATCTTTTTTGGGTTTGTCGAGAGAGTCGAGCACATAAACTCTTCAGTCTTTCGGGTATATCAGAAATGCAATCCAATGATCACTATCGAAAGAAGTAATATATGGTTATGTTAGTTTCATAATCGATAAAACGTGATTAAGTGGATATAGTGGGTATACTCACTTAAAATTATATGCCCCACTTATCATTTCTCTGTCACTCCATTTATACATGCATTGCGCAATATACAACGCGGCACAATTCATTTTATTCTTCTTATGTGCGTCTTGGTCTTTATTGAACATCTTTTTTTGAAATTTTTTCCGGCCGGTGGTCCAGTACTTGTCATTGTCTCAATTTAGTACCGGGTTCAGTGTACTTTGGCTTATGAATGACAGGTTCAAGTACCCATATTTATTAGAAGTGTCACAACATGAATTCAAACTGCATATGTTATGAAACAATAGTCAATATAAGACATGATTAATTTTTGCTTTGTATTGACAAAGTATAAAGTACTTACAGGCACCAGAGTATCATGTGTGTGATGTCGATTCACTTCAAACGGAACATCCGATGGAAGTCGTCGAAAAATAGTGCAAGAGTAAACTCTGGGCAGTTGAATATTTCTTTTGGAACCTTCACTTCTATGTGTGTAACACCTAACGCAGACGGTTTGAGGTACCAGTCATGAAATGATCACATCTCCCAAGGCATACTCTTAAGTACTCGTTGGGGTAATAATGGTTTGCCTGGTTCATATTCAATATAATCCTCGTCTCCGTAGGTCCATTTATCAACAGAAAGTGAGGCCGCCTGCTTTTGTACTGGAGCCTTTATGTGAGCCTCTACGGGCGTAGAACGTGTTTGCCCCACAGTACTAAAAAATTTAAGCATTTCAGATTTAGGCGCAGAACACTGCCCAACTTGAACAATTGTCTTGTGGATTGCTGGCTTTGGGCGCGCATCGTGTTTTTCAGGCTCGGCCACTGGCACTTGAGGCTCAGCCGGAACTGGCACTGGCATTTGATCTGGCTCATCAGTGGGCTCAAGCACTGGCACTGGCTTTGTCACTTGAGGATCAGGCTCAGTCACTTTTGATTCTATCACTTCTGCCACTTTATCGGGCACTGGCTCTTCCTCTGCCTTTTCCTCTATCTCACGCTCATCAACAGGTGATAAAGATCCTATATTTTGCACATCCTGAGATGAAAGATATGTGGGGGATTGTGATGAGACAATAGGTGATTTACTCTGAGAACTTGTCTGCAGTAATTTGATATCTCGGCTCGCCCCTAGGACAAAGTTATTTAGAGCATCTCCGATTGTCTCAATCCCCTCATCAGGCATTGGAAGATCCAAGGGGTCATTAATAAATCTGTCGTTGGTGATCTCATTGACCTGAACCTTGGTATAGTCAGCAGGAATAGGCCGACTGTGAAATAAATCCCCAGGCATAGCAATGCCTCGTGCAGCCTCTTGGGAATGCCCTTTGCGCCCTATCGGTACATGCAGGCTACATGGTGTGTCCTCTTTAATATAA
Organism: Zizania palustris; assembly: GCA_019279435.1. Lineage (NCBI taxonomy): Eukaryota > Viridiplantae > Streptophyta > Magnoliopsida > Poales > Poaceae > Zizania > Zizania palustris. The sequence continues at coordinate 30,833,766 of JAAALK010000290.1, forward strand.
TTTACAGGAAATTTGTCTTGTACTGAGCCAACACTGCTTGGTACGTCGAGTCTTCTCCAACTCAGCGATTTCCTGTGCTTTCTGGAATACTTCACTAGTCCGTGAGTCGGAGAGCATATATTGGCCCTCGGGTGTTTTTTTAGCTCGACCTAGGAGCCATCTCTTAGTGCGCTGATCAGCACCTGAAAACTGTTCAGGTAACCCAGCCGCACAGTCCTCCTCCTCCTTTCTACTCCACTCATCCTCCTTAGCCTTATATCCACCTGGCCCAAGTTTATGGGAGAACTTATTCTTCTTATTAAGTTCTTTGAACATTATGCTCTCTTGTTTGGCTTCTTCCGAGCAATGCTGCATTTTGAATTCGTTCCATTCATTTGGCGTTATCAAGCCGTAGTCGTTGAGTGGCGACTCATCTTTCTGAAGGTATTGTGTGTTCAGTTTAGTCCTAAATGTACGGAGAGCCTTCCCGATAGTCTTCAATGTGGCAGCTTTAGCGTCTTCTAAGCGGTCTTCTGGGAATTTATAATGCGCTTTTATATGCTGCCACAATTCGTTCTTTGTAGCTTCAGGGACAGTCTTCCAATTTTTCCAAACTATCTTACATCGCTCCTTGGCGAGACATCCACAGTCGTTACGCCACTTCGCTGTGATTTCTTTTGGCTTATTTGGAGCCCCATCAACATGCACTTCTTCAACCTCATAGATAGCTGTATGCAGCTTATTCTTCTCCCGTTTTCCTCTCCTCTTCGCATTTGCAGACGATGTTGTGGCAGCGAGCTCAACATCTGTTCGCTCAGCTGACTCAATAGCTGGGACAATAGTTGTTCTTTTCTCGACTTGGAATAATCGACGCTAGCTTCCTCGCTTTGGACGATCCTACGATGATATACAATGTGAGCTTCCGGAATGTAATCCTCGGTTAGAAGCTGCTCTGACTTGTTACTAACATAATAATTACCTCTGCTTGAGCTTCAGGAATGTAATCCTCATCGGCGTCTTCTCTCGTTCTCTTCTTCCTAGGCTCCATTGGATGTTCATTCTCCGGAGAGTGGTACGAAGATTCGCTATCGGAGGATCCTTCAGATGAACCCTCTTTATTTGTTTTTGCGGGAGACTCGTAGATGAGCTCCTCGATGGAACGTCCTTCTTCCGCCATAGATAAACTATTCATAGTTAAGAGGCTAATGTATCAGAATTTTGGTTATGCAAAAAAAGTCTGTTGTCATATTTTCATAGTTAAGAGGCTATTATTTCTGAAGCCACTATACTAATCATAGTAGCCTTAGAAGTAATAACAGTAGTAAATTGATCACAGTGTTGTTGAGGCCTCAGCATATTTTGTGTTGTTTTTCAAAATGTTCATGGCTGCCATGGAACCATGAGCACATCCATTCCCTGTCAGCAACACGAGAAAGAAGAAGCTGTTGACGGGAATGGATGTGTCACATGGCTTGATGACATACATGAGATAACTCAATAACAATTTGCATCATAGGCCTCTAAAAGGAATTGCGGAATCTAATGTTGGCCTTAAGCCGGATGAACTTGAGGATTAATATAGTAGCCTTAGAAGTAATAACAGTAGTAAACTGATCACAGTGTTGTTGAGGCCTCAACATATTTTGTGTTGTTTTTCAAAATGTTCATGGCTGCCATGGAACCATGAGCACATCCATTCCCTGTCAGCAACACGAGAAAGAAGAAGCTTTGACAGGAATGGATGTGTCCCATGGCTTGATGACATACATGAGATAACACAATAACAATTTGCATCATAGGCCTCTAAAAGGAATTGCAGAATCTAATGTTGGCCTTCAGCCGGATGAACTTGAGGATTAGTATATAGTAGCCTTAGAAATAATTGCAGTAGTAAACTGATCACAGTGTTGTTTAGGCCTCAGCATATTTTGTGTTGCTTTTCAAATATGTTCATGGCTGCCATGGAACCGTGAGCACATCCATTCCCTGTCAGCAACACGAGAAAGAAGAAGTTGTTGACAGGAATGGATGTGTCCCACGGCTTGATGACATACATGAGATAACTCAATAACAATTTGCATCATAGGCCTCTAAAAGGAATTGCAGAATCTAATGTTGGCTTTCAGCCGAATGAACTTGAGGATTAGTATATAGTAGCCTTAGAAGTAATAACAGTAGTAAACTGATCACAGTGTTGTTGAGGCCTCAGCATATTTTGTGTTGTTTTTCAAAATGTTCATGGCTGCCATGGAACCGTGTGCACATCCATTCCCTGTCAGCAACACGAGAAAGAAGAAGCTGTTGACAGGAATGGATGTGTCCCACGACTTGATGACATACATGAGATAACTCAATAACAATTTGCATCATAGGCCTCTAAAAGGAATTGCAGAATCTAATGTTGGCTTTCAGCCGAATGAACTTGAGGATTAGTATATAGTAGCCTTAGAAGTAATAACAGTAGTAAACTGATCACAGTGTTGTTGAGGCCTCAGCATATTTTGTGTTGTTTTTCAAAATGTTCATGGCTGCCATGGAACCGTGTGCACATCCATTCCCTGTCAGCAACACGAGAAAGAAGAAGCTGTTGATGGGAATGGACGTGTCACAAGGCTTGATGATATACATGAGATTACTCAATAACAATTTGCATCATAGGCCTCTAAAAGGAATTACAAAATCTAATGTTGAGGATTAGTATAGTAGCCTTAGAAGTAATAACAGTAGTAAACTGATCATAGTGTTGTTGAGGCCTCAGCATATTTTGTTGCCATGGAACATTAGAGGGAAAAACAACACAAAATATGTTGAGGTCTTAACAACACTAGAGAGAGAGAACAACACAATCTCCTAACTTGAGAATTAATATAGTGGCTTCGGAAGTAATAGCTGACTACTGTAGCCAAGAAGAGTTTTCATACATTTCCCACCTTTGACACTGTGATCAGTTTACTACTGTAGCCTCAGAAGTAATAGCAGTAGTAAACTGATCACAGTGTCAAAGGTGGGAAATGTATGAAAACTCTTCTTGGCTACAATAGTCAGCTATTACTTCTGAAGCTACTATATTAATCCTCAAGTTAGGAGATTGTGTTGTTCTCTCTCTCTTGTGTTGTTGAGGCCTCAGCATATTTTGTGTTGTTTTTCAAATATGTTCATGGCTGCCATGGAACCGTGAGCACATCCATTCCCTGTCAGCAACACGAGAAAGAAGAAGTTGTTGACAGGAATGGATGTGTCACACGGCTTGATGACATACATGAGATAACTCAATTGCTATTTGCATCATAGGCCTCTAAAAGTTGTTCTAAAAAAGTGGTAATGTGGTATGCAATATTTCTCATGGCATAACTTAGATATAGAAGACTTCAGTGAAGAACTAGAGGGGGGGTGAATAGGCGCCTCGACAAAATTCTTTCAAATTAGATGGCCCTTTCAAAACACCCAACGCTCCTCCAAACTTAATCACAGATTCTTCAGTAAAGACTATCACAAACTTGCTATTTAATCTTTATGTCTGATCAAGAAATCAGAATTTAAACAAACTTATGTGTTTAGCACCATACAAATAAAAATGTAATCATGGTTGTCATGGCGCCCCGGCGAAACCAGTCGCCACGGGGCCGACTGGACGCCTAGGCACCTAGGCGTCGCCTAGGCGGGCGCCTAGGCGTCGCCTAGGCGACCATTTAAATTCAGCAAACAGAGGTAAGCACTTTGCATTTCAGCAAACGTATCCATAGCACACATGTCCATAGCAAACAGAGGGCATACATCATAGTTCATACTTCATAGCACACAACCACACATGCAAAATAAAGTATCACACAATTCACACAAGTCCATAGCAATTCACACAAGTCCATAGCACACAACCGTTCCCTTCTCTGCCTTCTTTGCTTGCACCCGTCGGCCCATGCCCTTCTGCCTGCTGCTGCTGCCTACTGCAGCGATGGAGCAGAGGGGGAAGCAGAGAACGAGCTATCATGCCCCCGTGGCCCATGCCTTCTGCTGCCTGTTGCGGCTAGGGAGCACAGGGGAGGGGGAAGCAGACAACGGAGGGGATCAGGGGAAGCCGAGGCGGCCGGGCGGCCGGCGGCCGGGCGGCGCAAGGGGATGCGGTCAAGCAGAGCCCGCGGCCGGCGGCGCAAGGGGAACAGGAGCCTGCGGCCGGCGGTGAGCAGATCTGGTGGCCGGCGGCGAGCAGATAATAGTAAACACTGCCATAACAGTAAAAAAGGGCACTAGCTGACCTTTTTTTCACCACGGTGGTGACGAGTGGAGGGCGGCGACACGGGCTCCAGGGATGGTGGCGGCGCGTGCTCCGGGACGACGGCGACGGGCTTTGGGGATGGCGGCGACGGCTCTAGGAGCGACCGGCGCAGTTCGGTGGCGATGGGCTCCGAGGGTGGCGTGGGCTTTGGGAGCGACGTACAGAGTTTGGCGGCGACGGCCTTCGGGGACGACGACGATGGGCTCTGAGGGCGGCGTGGGCTCCGGGAGCCGCGGCAATGGGCAGAGTTCGGCGCACGGGAGTTAGAAATGAAACTAGGTTTTCGGACGGCGGGAGCAAAAACTTTTATATAGGTGTATTGGCAGTGGCGGGCATGATGACGTCATCCGCCCGCCACTGCTATTTTCTCATAGTAGTGGCGGGCATGCTAACGTCACCAGCCCGCCACTACTAATCCGCCCGCCGCTGGTGCTCGATGCTACTACTAAAAGGAATAGCAGTGGCGGGCTGGTGACGTCAGCATACCCGACCGCCACTACTATGAGAGGTGGGGGTTATCTAGCATACATTGCCTCTAATGTCGAGAAACACTTTGTAGCGCAGTGGTGCGGGGGTTGCTTTGGTGCCATGCGGTTCGAGGTTCGAACCTTGCTCCCTGCAGGCGGTTTGAGGTTCGAACCTTGCTGCTAGCATCCAAATATTTTTTTTACATTTCTATTCTAATTTTCATGTCTTTTTTATTCATGTTTAAATTCTAGTTTGAACTTGATTTTTTTAACAATAAAAATACATCATAACTTATCAAATTTAAAAAATTGGTATTTTTCTGCCTCACTTTACTTTTTTTTATTTCATTAAGAAACATGAGATTATCTGGGGATGCATTAGGGTTTAGAGAAGAAATGACTGAGGTTTGAAAGCAAAATCTAGTTTGAACTTGATTTTTTTAACAATAAAAATACATCATAACTTATCAAATTTAAAAAATTGGTATTTTTCTGCCTCACTGTACTTTTTCTCCCTTAGTTTACTGTTTTTATTTCATTAAGTGTGTTTTTATGATCAAAGTCAAAATAAGTTCAATTTGAACTACAAGACATGAAATAATTCACCAAAATTTATAGAAAAACCATATTCATGTTTTGACTCTATAATTAGTTATTATTATCCAGTAAATTTAAAACCATCATAAAAAATGTAGGTTTCCACAACACTCGATCGACAACTTGTATTTTTATAGTTTTTAATCCTCAAAAAATAAAATAAAGTCTAAAAAAGATGAGACTTGTCATGTTGTTATGATATGATCGATCCATAGATGTTGTCATAAAAAATAAAATTGTTTCGAGAAAATAATCATGTAGGGCGTTAAGAAACCTAAGATTCTGCGGGGATGAATTAGGGTTTAGAGATGAAATGACTCAGGTTTGAAAGCAAAACCTATAGTTGATTCTTCCTTTGAACTTGAAACTTTTTGAACAATAAAAATACAACACCAATATTCTAATTGCAAAAATTGGTATTTTTCATTAATAGAAATTGGTATTTAAATGCAAAAAAGTCCACGTAGAGGTAGGGATTATCTAGCATACACTGCACAAATAGCCGAGAAATACTTTGTAGCGCAGTGGTGCGGGGGGTTCTTTGGTGCCATGCGGTTTGAGGTTCGAACCTTGCTGCCGATGGGCGGTTTGAGGTTCGAACATTGCTGCTAGCGCCAAATCAACATTTTTTTCTGTTTTGTACTTTTTTAAATTTTCAGCACTTTTTATTGATGTTTAAATCCTCGTTGAACTTGAATTTTTTAACAATAAAAATACATCATAATTTATCAAATTTAAAAAGTTGGTATTTTTCTGCCTCAGTGTACGTCACTCGACTTAGTGGTGGCGGGCCGATGACATCATGCGACCGCCACTACTAAAAGGATAGCAGTGGCGGGCCGGTGATGTCATCATGCCCGCCACTACTAATCTGCCCGCTGCTGGTGGGGTTATCTAGCATACGTTGCCACTCATGTCGAGAAATACTTTGTAGCGCAGTGGTGCGGGGGTTGATTTGGTGCCATGCGGTTCGAGGTTCGAACCTTGCTGCCTGCAGGCGGTTTGAGGTTCGAACCTTGCTGCTAGCATCCAAACATTTTTTTTACATTTCTATTCTAATTTTTTTACAATAAAAATACATCATAACTTATCAAATTTAAAAAATTGGTATTTTTCTGCCTCACTTTAGTTTTTTTATTTCATTAAGAAATATGAGATTCTCCGGGGATGCATTAGGGTTTAGAGAAGAAATGACTGAGGTTTGAAAGCAAAATCTATAGTTTACTCTTCCTTTGAAATTGAAACTTTTTGTACAATAAAAATACAACACCAATATTCTAATTGCAAAAATTGGTATTTTTCTCCCTTAGTTTACTGTTTTTATTTCATTAAGTGTGTTTTTATTACATGTTGTTACAATATGATCGAGACTTTGTAGCGCGGTGGTGCGGGGGCTCGCTTGACACATCATGTTTATTTGAAAGCAAGTAAACAAACACAAGTCCAGGCTGGGGAAACCAGCTTACACATCAAAACGCACTACTGGTCAAACCCAAAAGAAAGATATGGTTTGGAGCTTCTTCTTCTTCCTCGGCACAAACCCAACCTATTTCTGGTTAAACAGATTAAAAGCCTCAACTTGTCAATCCTCAACCAACTCGGCATCATCAGGCAGTCTGAACTGCTCTCCATGTTCCTGAACAAGAAAATACACGCGGCGGCGATAGTGAGAACAACTTATTATCAATGATTGAATTGGATGATAAAAATATAAAATTTGCATAAAAAGAGGATCTTGCCTCCTTCCTCCTCTTGCTGTCACATTGCTCTACATGCTTCCCTTTTCCACCGCTAGCCTCGGCATGTTTCCCTCTACCACCGGTTGACTCATCATTCTTCCATCTGCCAACACTTACCCTATCTGGTTGCGGTGATCACGAGTCGTCCTCCGAGTCGGAGTCCATTACGAGAATCACTTTCTTCGCCAAACAACTGCAAACTATACCATCATGTACCTTATGTTTACCGCATTTGCAAACCTCACACACGCCACTTGATGTAGAGTCTGAGGATCCACTGTTTGGTTCAATCTTAGGAGGAGCCATCTGCAATTTTTTGTCACATTGATATAACATTAAAAAACCCTAAGCTAGTAATATTATAGTACATTAAAAAACATTATTGTTATAGTGGAAATTTTTTTTCTCAGAAATTTTTTATAGTACATTAAAAAACATTATTGTTATAGTGCATTCTACTAGTAATATTATACTAAATTATATTACCACGCATAAATTAATATAACAATTAGAAATCATTTTAACCCTAAGCTCGAATAAAATAAGACTAAAGATAGGTTATCTAACATTTACTGACTGGATGGCGGCGACGGGCGGCGCCGAGACGGGCTCCGAGGAAGGCGGCGACGGGCGGAGGGCAGTGGCGATGTGCTCCGGGACGTCGATGGCGGCGACGGGAGGAGGGGGGCGACACGGGAGTTTAGGGTTTAGAAAATGAAACTAGGTTTTCGGACGGCGGGAGTGGAAAGTATATATAGGTGTATTAGCAGTGGCGGGCATGCTGACGTCATTCTGCCTTAGTAGTGGCGGGCATGCTGACGTCATCTAGCCCGCCACTACTAATAGAGGTATGGATTATATATAGCATATAATACTCTTCCTACATTGACGTGAAACACTTAGTAGAGCAGTGGTGCGCGGGGCTCACTTGGGGCCATGCGGTTCAAGGTTCGAACCTCGCTGCCGGCAGGCGGTTTGAGGTTTGAACCTTGCTGTTGGCCCCCAAAATTAAATTTTTAAAAAAATTTCTATTGTTGTTTAATAAATTTTCTATTGATGTTTAATTAAATCCTCATTTGATCTTGAAAATGTTTTAACAATAAATGACATAATTGATTTTACAAATACGCACGCTAAACATAAATTATCTAGCCTTGCACTAATTTTCCATCGCCATTGGTGCGTAAATAAGGAATCACACTGCCAAATGACAGTTTTGCTTCAACCACATTGATCCTTGATATGTCAACGAAAAATGACACCTCATCAAACTGATTGTATTCTTCTTCGTCTTCGACTCCATCAACTCCAACAATTCTTTGTTTTCCTGGAGCAACGATGTATTTTTTCTCATCTATAGGATCAAGTATGTAAAATACTTGTGCCACGGATTGAGCGAGTATCCAAGGGTCATCTTTATAAGCCACCTTATTAAGGTCAACTATCGTAAACACGTAATCATCCATCTCCACACCTTCTGGATGTCTGACCCACTGACACTTAAATACAGGGATTTCTATAGAGTTCCCGTAGTTAAGTTCCCATATTTCTTCGATGTATCCATAGTAAGCATTCTTTTGTCCAGTGCTATCTTCTGCTTCTCCTCTGACACCACTATTTTGGCGCTGACTCTTTTGATCCTTTGCTTTTGTATAGAATGTGAAACCATTGATGTCATACGCTTGCCATGTTTTAACCATGCTCAATGGACCGTAAGACAATTTATTTATTATCATCTCTTCGTCGGTTTCTCCAATCGAAAGGTTTAGATCCCTCAGCCATGATGTGAAATAAATTTTGTGTTCTTTCATAATCCATTGTTCATCGCGATCTTCATTCTTTTCACGAAGCTCTTGCAGGTGTTGTTCAACATATGGTCTCATAATCGCCAACTGATGCATTACACTGTAATGTGATTCTCTTATTGTTTGGTAACTATTGTCTCGTATGATTTTCCTGCCTTTAGTTCCTTTACCGGTGAGTCTTCCATGGTGTCGGGACACGGGAACTCCTATTGGTCTTCCATCTCTTATGTAATCTGCGTAGCACTCAATGACTTCCTCAGTCGTGTAGCCCTCTATCATGGAACCCTCTAGATAAGCACGATTTCGTACGTAACCCTTGAAGATAACCATTAGACGCTCGTACGCATACATATTGTGCAGGTACGTTGGACCGAGAACAAAGATTTTGTCTGTTATATGTATCATATAGTGCTCCATAATATCAAAATATGAAGGAGGAAAGCACATCTCAAGCTGACACATAGTCTCCCTCATTTGTTTACGTAATTCATTTAACTCTTCAGTGTCGATCACCTTCTTTGATATGACATTGAAGAAGTGACACCTGCATGTTATCACCATCTTCAGAAATGAATGTTTGACTCCTCTTACTGCGATGGCGAGGAATAGCCCAAGCATAACATGACAATCATGAGTGTTGTAGCCGCTCATCCTCAAATCTGCTACGGAGACAATATTCTTTATATTCGTTGAGGATCTGTTGGAACTCTAATTCCATGTAGACACCTGAAGATTGATCTTTTCTCGTCAATTGTGAGGTTATAGCTAGCAGCCGGAAGGAAAAATTTTCCATTGGTCCTTTCTTGTGGGTGAAGCTCGGGTCTAATTCCGAGAGTTCGAAGGTCCCTTCGTACTTTGAGTCCATCTTTTGATTTTCCCGGTATGTCTAACAAAATACCGATAGTGCTTTCGAAGACATTCTTCTCAACGTGCATTGTATCGATAGCATGACCAATCTCCAACTCCTTCCAATAGGGCAAATATCTAAAGAAGATCGACTGCTTTTTAAATGGAGCGTCCTTTGAAATTTTTTCAGATTTCTTCCTCTTCTTTCCGAAAACAACTTTGATATTCTTTACCATTTCGAATAGAAATTTGCCATCTCGATTTCGTGGAGGCTGTCCAAGCTCGATTGTACCGTCGAAATGGTTCCTATTTCTTCGATATTTGTGGTTTTTTGGTAAAAATCTGCGGTGTCGCATATATATCGTCTTAACGAATGATGTAAGATGCATAGATTCTGTCTGGTCCACACACACTACACATGTTGTCTTTCCTTTAACCTGTCCTGTTAGGGACATGCGTCCTGGGTTGTCAGCTATGGTGCAAAAGATTATGGCTCTTAGATTGAAGTGCTCTTTCTTGTGCTCATCCCACACAAAGACACCATGTTCCCATAGACGTTTCATATCCTCCATCAAAGGTTCTAGAAAGATATCAATGTCATTGCCAGGTTGTTTTGGACCAGAATTTAGAGTAGTGAGCATAAGGTATTTTCTTTTATGGCACAACCATGATGGAATGTTGAACAAGCATAGAAAGAATGGCCACGTACTATGTGGGTTCCTCATCTCACCAAAGGGATTCATTCCATCCGTGCTAAGTCCCATCCTGATATTTCTAGGATTGTCCGAGAAATCTAGATGGGCCAGGTCAAATGATTTCCACTGCCTAGCATCCGCAGGGTGCCGAAGTTTTCCGTCCTTCTTTCGCCCAACGAAATGCCAGATTAATAGTTCAGCATCTCTAGGATTACAAAACATACGTTTCAAGCAATCAATCACCGGTAGGTACCACATTACTAAGGCTGGAACTTTCCTCTCCGTCTTTTTTCAAGGATGGTCTTCAATAACATTTTTATTCCTCTTCTGCAACCTCTTATTATTCTTCTTCGGGTGGTCATTGTAGTCCTCCACACAGTCATTTGGACGTTTGTATCGACTCGCGTTGCCCTGCGGACATCTCTCTAACAATCCATACTCTTTTCGATATAGGATACAGTGATTCGGGCATGCATGAATCTTCTGAACGCCCAAAGTCAACGGACAAATCATCTTCTTTGCTTGGTACGTATCAGATGGTAAACCATTGGGTTTTGGCAAAACCTTTTTTAGGAGTTGTAAAAGATCTGAAAAACTAGTGTCAGACCATCCATTGCTGGCCTTCAGTTTCATAAGCTCAAGAATTGTGTACAACACAGTATACTGCTTATCGCATCCATGGCGTTCCTCGTAAAGAAGGTTTTTTGATGCTTTGTCAAGTGCTTCAAAGTTATCGTATCCTTTGGTTGTAGTTCTCTGCAACAACACCTCAGGCGCAACATTTCGCATCAGTTCCTCCACATCAAAGGCGTCATCATCATCATGTTGATCAACATCATCATGTGTTATGTCGGATGTATGATCACAACCTCTTCTATGTTGATGAGCATCTTGCGGCACATCAGAATCTTCAGGAGGATTTTGGCCCATCTCACCGTGTTTCGTCCATATATAATAGTTCTTCACGAAACCATTTTTCAACAAGTGAAATCGTATGGTTTCACGATCAGAACACGGATACATCGCTTCGTTTTTACAAACTTTACAAGGACAATATATTGCCTCTTCACTCTGATGGGAAGCATATTGTGCGGCAGCTTCAGTAAATTCAGTTACTCTGTTAAAATATGCCACCACATCTCCGTCGTTGGACGAGTACATCCAGGACTTGTGCTCCATCTAAAACATATATTATTTGAAAAAATATTAATAAATTCATTATTGTTAATTTTAGTAATTTACAAATTGAAAATATATTGATTTATTATCGCTCATAACAACATTAATTAAAAATCCTCAATGCTTTAATTAAAACTATTTATTAAGCAGGAAAAATTATTAAATAAATTAACTATATTGGTTTCTCTCTCTCCAAACAACATAACTCTAGATCTATAATCATAAATCAGATTAAAATGACGTAAATCAATATACAAGTGATGAATAATTGTGAGGAGGGTCATATTTGTTCATTTGGGAGAAGGTAACACTGTAAATGGAAGATTATTTGAAAATTTCTATTCACAAACCCTAAATTAGTAAAACGCGAATAACTCATTGTATACATGATTAAATACAAAATAAATGTGAGATTCGGCATGGATTTACCTCCTAGAATGAAATCCTTCAAAAGAAATGAAAACAAAGCCTCCCCCCTCTTTATCTAGATTTTTGTCGCCATTGTACGGACAAAATTAAATGCGAACTCCGGTAGAGCTCGGGGAGGAAGAAGCTGTGCATTTATAGCTAGAATAGTAGTGGTGGTCACAAGTGATGTCATCAATACTTTAGTGGCGGCCATATTAGCAGTAGCGGGCAGCACCAGCGCCCGCCACTGCTATTGGTACAATAGTGGCGGTCCGGGATGACGTCAGCACCGACCGCCACTACTTTACCAACAATAGTGGCGGGCGCCGGTGCTGCCGTCAGCACCAGCAACTGTAGTGGCGGGCATCTAATGGCCCGCCACTACAGTGGTTTTGCCCAACGCCACTACAGTGACGGTTTGTAGTAGTGTTACCCCTCTATTACAACTGACATAGTGGAAACTATTCGGTACCCTTAATAGGGCTAAAATGGTAAAAGACTAATCTAATGAGAAAGAAGATAAGTCTTCCATCCTAGCTGGCAAGGAAGCTCTCGGAAGAGTCCTAGTTCGAAGATATACTCCGAACTAGAGTTCGCCTCCATACTTCAAACTTGATCCACGGTGACTCCGGAGTTATATGCTGGAAACCTTTGATTCAACCACCTGCCTTTGCCTTGTTAGCATAATGGCTCTGAGGATGAAATATTTTCCCCCAACAGTAGCCCCTCGAATACGCTTCTCCGCTAGACCTGTGATGTTAGGAGAGCAGTATACGCAAGAGAAATAATCATGCGCAGAGACTAACAATTTTAATCAGCGTTTAAAATATGTGGAGATTCGAAACTTCGAATCAACTTATAAGAAAATTATGTTCGAACTATTTTTTAGAATTAACTTAAAAAGTCCGAAAGCTTTTTTAGGCTTAGAAGAAATTGCTGTTGGCTTTTTCCTCAACAGAAATTAAGGGAACGCGTTAAGTTCGCAAAGAGATAACGGTCAGGAATGTGAAACGGCAGAACACCAAACGATAAAATTAGTGGCCCGGGCTATAAATAAGGGACCCAGATCCTTCCCAAATACTTTCTCACCGCTTTCCTGCAAAACAAACCAGTAGACAAGCCCTAGCCTCCATTTCTTCTTTGAGCAACCAGAGCAAATCCATGGCGAAGACCAGTTTCAAGGTTCCTGGGGCGGCTTCAACCTTGGCTCGGCAGCAGGCTGCGGCTGCAGCGGCGGCGGCGACATCAGCGACGGTGACTCCGACAGCAACAGTAGCGGCAATGGCGGCGCCAGGAAGAAATCCCCAACACGATGATCCTCAAGATCTCCTTCCGGCCTCATCGAAGTATGTAGATCAGTCTTACCAACTAGGACCTTCAACCTAGAAAAGAAGCTATTCCTTCGCAAAGGCCCGGAGAAGTGGTTGTCTTCGAAGCCTTTTTCAAAGCTGGATTAGGGCTCCCGGCTGTTGACTTCCTGGCCGAGGTACTGGATTTATTCCATGTTACTCTCCCCCAACTCTCTCCAAACGCGATAGCACGCCTTTCCATCTTCGAGTGGGCGTTGCGAGCTGAAGGCTGCGAAGGAAGAGCAGAAATCTTCGCAGCCCTACACCGGGCTTCTTGCCAACCCAAGACCTTCGTAGGTCCCGGAGGTGAAAAGATGGTGGTGGCCTTCGGGAGTATTAACTTCCAGCTCTGAGACGAATACGCTCTTTGATTTCCAGCTAAGGCCATCAATGCCAAATGGTATACGGATTGGATCCTCCGATGGTTTTACACCGAAGTTGGAGCAGGAAGTCGCTTAGCTGGACCTATACAGGACATAAACTTCCGGAGAGAAGCTCCTGTCCATCTGGATCCAGGCCAGCTCGAAGCTCGTCTTAGCCTACTTCAGAGGATTAGCCATCGCCTGAGTATGAGGGATTTGGCAGAGGAGTTCATCGGACTTCAGATCCCCCCTCTGATGGCCAACTGGCCAATCACCTTCGAAGAAGATATGGAAGGTGGCCTTCGAAAGATTTCTTCGAGCTCGAGCCCTGCAGGTAACTTCGAAAACAACATGTTTCATATATATTTATTTGAAGAAATAACCAACATCAACTTATCTTTCAGCCTCTCTAGCTCCTATGACTTCGGAGCAAATCGTGCAGCCTTCGGAGAAAATTCTGGGAGTCCCGACTCCGGCTGAGAAAGAATGGAGGATTAAGTTGGTAGGTACTTGGGAGCGGTCCAACCGAGTATGGGGGCTACTCGAAGTTGTTCCCCCTCCTCTTTTGGATTGGGTGCCTTCGGAACAAGTGCCTAAGAAAAGGAAGGCTGAAGTTGGAGCCTCGACCTCTGCCAAGACTCCATCGAAGAAGGTAGCCCGAAAGCCAAAAACTGTGGCGCCCTCAAGCAAAATAGCTTCGGTCTCTGATTCCTCGGAGGATGAAGGTAGAATGCTTGTTGATCTGATTGACAAATATGGAGCCCAAGCAGATGCAAGCATTGGTGACACTGCGAAGTTGCTGCAGAATCAACTTCGATTCCAGATGAAGCAACGACTGCGGCTCCCGAAGAGGCTCCAACAGTCTAAGATTTAACCGTGAATTCTGACTCCGACGAAGACTTTGGGGTAGCCTTTGACCCACCAAGCAGTTCGATGCTCACCCGTCGACAAGACTTCGAAGGTAAACTTCACAAAATTCCTTTATTCTTTTTCCTGCAAAATTATACAATGTATAATACCTTTGCCTCAATAGGATCTGCTCCTGTGGAAGAGGTCCGTCCCGAAGATACAATTCCTCGAACTTCGGCAACTCCAGAGCCAATTCCAGAAGTCTCCCAAATGGGACCTGGAATAGGTAAAGGCAAAATGGGCCCTCTCCCTGCTCCTAGTTCGGGATTAACTCCATCTGAGTCGAGAGACGGAGGTCAATCTACAGAGGGGGGCCAGTCTGCCGAAGTTCTTGAAGATACGGCCCAGCGCTCCGACCCCTCACCGAACGAAGACGACCAGAGAGCCTTGTCTTTGCTCCCTCTTCTAGCTCCTTTCTTGGAGCGAAGAACTGAACTTCGTACTTTGCTCGAACCTTTGGATCGAGCTAGACGTGAAGTCGGGGAGACAAACTTGGTAGCCATCCTGAGCGAAGCTGCGGGTTTGGAGCTCAGCGCCGCCATGGAACATGCAGCATACTAGGTACGAAGTATCTGCAAAACAAAATTGATCTCA
The DNA here is from genome assembly GCA_019279435.1 of Zizania palustris. Lineage (NCBI taxonomy): Eukaryota > Viridiplantae > Streptophyta > Magnoliopsida > Poales > Poaceae > Zizania > Zizania palustris. The sequence goes on from JAAALK010000290.1 coordinate 30,848,968, forward strand.
TATACAAATAATTTCTCACCTTGGTTTTTTCTCTTTGCAGCAAATAGTCTTGGCCCGGGCTGCGAACGTTTCAAACGAACGTGGAAACCTTCGCCTTCGAGAGGAAGTCACTACACTTCAACGAAATCTTAGCATTTCTGAAGGTCGAGTTTCCTATTTAGACAACATGGTCTCAGCTGAGCGGAGGGCCAGGCAAAGCTTAGAAACTGCAAATAAGTAGCTCGAAGCAGAACAAATCGTGCTTTGGGCGGAAATAGAAAAGATGCGGGCGGAGCATGCTACAACGGGGGCTGAACTTATCAGGCTCCGGGAGGAAAAGGCCAAAACTGCAGAGGAGGCTAGCCACCTACTTATCCAGAAAAATTCTTTGGCTACGGAGGCAGCTAGGCTCTCCGGTGTGGTGGAAGAATTGACTTCGACGAAGGACGCCTTGCTTGAAGATAAACTGAAATCGGAGAAGGTAGCTGCGGAGGTGATGAACCAACTCCTAGGTGTTCTAGAGTACTTCGGTACTACTGGGACACTTCCTTCGAATGACAACGCCTCCTTGCTTCGGTGGCTAAAAATGATCCAAGGAGCTGCGAAGATAATGAAGATGGCAGGCATTCGGTACGGAGAAATCTCCGGACATGTGGCTGCTATCGGCATACTTCGTTACTACGAAGATCTTGGAATATCGATAACTCCGAACACAGAGGCGGCTCCCATTAACTTCGACGATAGTCGGCTTCTTACTCCTTCCGAAGATGTGGCCACTGCTTGGCAAGCCTTTCAAGCTTCATGGAGAGCCGAAGGTCGCACTGCGATCAAGGCTTGGATTGACGAAGGACAACGCCAGAAGCAAGCTCGGTCGCAAGCCTCGAGCAGCCAGCCTCCACCAAACCCGCAGGTCTAGATTTGCCTTAGGATCCTGACTATGTAAATAATCATGCTTTTTGTGCATTTATGAATGAAAATTTTCTTATCGTATTTTTAGGCTTCACATCATATGGAAGATGTCGAAGTGTTAAACGTTAACGAAGAACTCCGCCTACTATGGGCTACCTTCGATCTTTTAAAACTTCACAAGCGACCTCAATTTTTAGTTCCTCGAGATAGCTCCGGTGCAATTATGCCCGAAGTATGCAAAGATATAATATCTTATATTAAAGAGGAAGAAAAAGAAATTTGCTTGGAAGCTTCATCTTCCGAAGACATTGCATGGTCCGAAGACGAAGCTCAGGGTAAAAAACCTGAAGAACTTGGAAGCTGAGAAAGGAGCCCCGAACGACTCCGAACTTGGGCCGAGCTTCAACAAGAACAGAAAGACTTTAAAGCTTCGAAGGGAGGTAGGAGAGTTAAACATAAAGTTGTTAGAACTCCCGGCTCTGGAACTAGTCGTTCCAACCTTAGCTCTAGAGATTGAAGGGGTCTTCGATTCCTTCTCGGTATAGATACCGATTTTTCATGATGTAATCATAATTTGTTCGAATAATAAATATTGATTTAAAATTGTCTCCCTATTTCCCAGCCCCTCTTTGGGCGTAAGCAACTTCGAACTATATTAAAAGATGGTTAGGCGCAAAGAAAAACTTAGGAGTACAATTTTGGGGGCTCGGAGCCCCTCAGCAATTTAAAGATTGATTAAAATCTTATAAAATGTCTTCGACTACTTGGAGTCTTAAGATTGGTAACTTAGTACCTTGTGTTTTGAAAGAAATCACTTTGGACAACTTTCCGGACACTTTAGTGTCCCAAACAATTGGTCACTTTGGACTTTTTCCACAGATATTCGAAGCTCATGAGCTCAAACTCTGTTTGTTTTGGCCTCCTTCGGCTCTTTTTGCGAATTCTATCAAACCGGTGGTTTGGAATTTGCAGTGGTCTCCTTGGACTCTTTTTATGGATGCTTTCAAGCCGGTGGCTTGGAATACGTTTTTTCTGTGACTTTCCCACCTCGTCGGAAGCTTCGGACCAATGGTCCAAAGTCCGAAAAATATGATTCAAATTAATGACACTTCCCTCCCGGTCAACTTCGCTATTCCAGTGCGTCCACTAGAAGTGAGAAGTATATGGGGGTAGGCATTATCTGAACCATAAGCTTTATTGATTCGGAAGGTGTTTACAAATGATTACAAGGAGCCCCTATGCGAAATATCGCTTTAGGTGCTCCGCATGCCATGTATGCGTTAACTCTTCACCTTCCAAATTAGCTAACTTAAAAGAACCAGGACGCCCTGAGCGGACAATTATGTATGGACCTTCCCACTTATTTCCTAATTTCCCTAGCGCTATAATACTTTGCAAAATGAGATGACCTGGTCTAAGTTCATTAATCTTGACCTTCGGGTCAAACCAAGTCTTTGTTTGCTGCTGATACTTTGACAAATTGGCAACATCTCGAAGTCTTGTCTCTTCTGTTAAATCAAGCGAAGTTTGTCTTTCTGCTTCTATTTCCGGTTCGGTGCTGAGAAGAGACCCTCCTTTAAGCTCCGTTGGTGTCATAGCTTCGTCTCCGAATAATAGTCTGAAAGGAGTGAAACCAGTAGACCTTGTTTGAGTTGTCCGAATGGACCACAGAATTTTAGGGAGCTCTTCAGTCCACAGTCCTTTCGCCAATACAACTATTCTTCGATTCAGCCCTGATAAGATATTACCATTGGCTCTTTCAACAGCTCCGTTAGACTGAGGATGCCTTACTGCAGCAAAACATAATTGGATGCCTAGGTCTTCACAGAATTTCCTGAAGGGTTCTGCATCGAACTGTGTTCCATTGTCAACTGTCAGCTGCCGAGGCACTCCGAACCGGCATATAATATTCTTCCAAAAAAAATTTTGTACATTATTCGAAGTGATAGCTGTTAGGGGCTCTGCTTCTACCCACTTTGAAAAGTATTCGATTGCTACCACTGCGAACTTCAAATTTCCTTTTGCTACTGGGAAGGGGCCAATAAGATCCATGCCCCATCTGGCCATGGGCCATACTGGAGCAATGACTTGGAGAGTTGTTGGTGGGCGATGACTTCTTCGTCCCATCCACTAACATCCTTGGCAAGTACGGACTAAGCTCTCCGCATCAGCTACTATTTTAGGCCAATAAAGCCCCTGGTGAAGTGTCTTTCCTGCCAAAGCTCGAGGGGCTAAATGGCTACCGCAGAGTCCTTCATGAATTTCTCGAAGAATTTCTTGACCTTTGGCTTGAGATATACATCGGAGCAAAGGGGAACATACTCCGGCCTTGTACAAAATACCGTTGATTATATGATAACTCTGAATTCTGAGTTTCAACCTCGAAAGTTGTGGCCCTTCAGACATATTTGCTTCTCCTTGCAACAATTCCATAATTGAACTTCACCAATCTGTACTTGGAATGCAAAGGACTTCCGCAGCAGGGATTTGTGGCACCGAAGGTGTACTGAGTTCTTCATAAAAAGCCTCTTCTGGTATGTCCATAGCTCCGGCTACAACTTTTGCTAAGATGTCTTCTTGCACATTTTCTGCTCTAGGTATACTCCAAATGGAAATCCCTTTAAATGCTGCTTCAATCATACGGATTTCTTCCAAGTTTTTTGCAAGCTGTGGATGCCGAACTTGAAAGCTCTTGTCTACGTGCCCTGCTACAATCTGAGAATCTGTCTTAATAACAACTCTTGTAGCCCCTAGAGCACGTGCCTTTCGAAGTCCCAATAAAATTCCCTCATACTCCGCTGTATTATTGGTAGACATAAAGTTGAGTCTTCCGGAGTACATTGCCTTTTGCCCTGAAGGCGAAATTATCACGGCTCCGACACCTGCTCTAGATGCTTGGAAAGCTCCATCAGAATAAATAGTCCAAATCCCTTCAGGGGGAGTCCATTCTGCCACGAAGTCCGCCAACACATGTGACTTAATTGCTGTTCTTGCCACAAAGGATATGCCAAAGGGTGCTAACTCAACGGCCCACTTCCCAATTCTTCCTGTAAAATCCTTACTTCGGAGCATATCTCCCAAAGGATATGAAGTTGGTACAATTACATTATGTGCCAAGAAATAATGCCTTAGCTTCCTCGAAGCCATTATCAGAGCATAAGTGAATTTCTCAAGCTCGGAATATCTTGTTTTTGCTCCAGACAATGCTTCAGACACAAAATAAACTGGATTTTGTACCAACTTCCCGTTGAAATCAACCTCTCTAACAAGGACTACACTAACAGCAGAGCCAGTAGCTGCAAGGTAGAGGAGTAGGGTTTCATCCACAATAGGCACCGTGAGTGTAGCAAGGTTACTGAGATAATTCTTAATATCTTCGAAGCTCTTTTGACACTCTGGTGTCCATGCAAAATCTTCGGACCCTTTCAATGCTTTAAAGATGGGCAAACTTCTCTCCGCAGAACTTGCCAAAAACCTGCTAAGTGCTGCAAGACGACCAGTCAGCTTTTGCACTTGCTTTAAATTCTCTGGGGGAGCCATCCTTTGCAACACAGTTATCTGATTGGGGCTAGCTTCGATTCCTCTGCTTGAAACTAGATACCCTAAAAATTTTCCAGCCTGCGCCCCGAAGATACATTTTTCGGGGTTAAGACGGATCCCACATGCCCGAAGGCTATTGAATGTTTCTGCTAAGTCTAGGCTATGTTGGTGCTTTAAAGCACTCTTTATTACAATATCATCCATATAGGCCTCTACATTGCGACCTAATTGATGACCTAGAGACTTAGCAATTAACCTCGAAAAAGTAGCCTCGACATTTCTTAAGCCAAAGGGCATTCTTACATAACAAAAGACTCCTGAAGGAGTTACGAAGCTTGTCTTGATTTCATCTTCGCGCTTTAGCCAGATTTGATGATAGCCAGAGTACGCGTCGAGGAAGCTTAATAACTTCGAACCGATAGTAGAGTCGACCAATTGATCAATTTGGGGCATGGGGTAGGGGTCGCGGGGGCATGCTTTACTCAGAGATGTAAAATCAATACACATGCGCCACTTCCCTGAAGATTTCTTCCTAACGAAGACTGGGTTGGCTAACCACTCCGTATGAGCCACTTCTCTGATAATCCAAGCCTTCGGGTTCACAAGTAAACTGTGCTCAATAATATCTCGACTGACTCCGGTGATGTCTTCATCAGACCAAGCAAAGACATCTAAATTCTCCTCAACTACTTTCTCTAACGAAGTAGCGACTTCTGGAGGCAAGTCTTTGCCAAATTGAAATGAATATTCCTTGCCATCTTTGACAATAACCTTCGTTACAATCTCTCCTTCGGGGCTTGGTCTTGGGAAGGATTTCTTCGAAGATTCATTGGGAGCAGGGAAATCCTCCGGGTTATCTTGCACACTGTTCACCTGTCTCGGATCAAGAGGAGGGCCATGACCATACTCCGCTCTTCGCGCGGTAGCCTGATCTCCGAAAATAGTGAGCACTCTCGCCTGTGTGGGCATCTTCATACACAGGTAATTATGATGCGCCACAACTCCGAATTGATTCAGCATGCCCCTTCCGAAGATGACATTGTATGCATATGGAGCATCCACAACATCGAAAATCACTTCTTATGTCCTGGTCAGTAGCCCCTCTCCAAAAGTAACTTCCAGGCCAATTTGACCGAGGGCATCGAGAGGGGGTCCTGCGAAGCCTTGTAAAGGATGGGTTGCTGGGAGAAGATGCTTCCTGGAGATGCAGAGTTGATCAAAATCTTGAACAAAGATAATATCTGTCGAACTCCCTTCGTCGATTAGCACTCTCCGGACCTCAGTCCCTGCTATGTCGGCAGTGATGACGAGTGGGTCTGCATGTGGAAACTTAATACCAGCTGCATCATCTGCAGAAAAAGATATCGGCACATGGGACCATTCGGGCATAGCAGCTGCAGACGAAGAGGTTCCAATATGGCCCACTTCTCTAACATATTCTCTTCTCTGCCTCTTCGACATACTTCCGAGGGTCCCTCCTCTGGAGATGGGGAGGACTACTCTTTTCCCTCGATCTTGTCCCTCTTCTTGCTTCGGAGGTGGCATAACATTGACCACCAGAGGCCGTCTTGCAGGGTCGAAGTTCTTTATTCGTGCCACAGCCTGGACATGTTCCGGATGCACTTCGGTCGGAACTCGGTCAGTAGTGCCTCGACCTAAACTTCTTTCCAAATACTCTCCTCTTAAAGCAAGTATAGATTTGCACGCATCAGTTGTGTGACTCCAATTTTCACCATTGACACAGCAGAAAAAGGCCTGGGCTTTGCCAGCTGGTTTCCCTGGCGGCCTCGAGCCATTGGTCTTGCTTCTTGAAGGCTGCGGAGCTCTTGGGGCAAACTTCTGTGGGGGTGCAATGTTCAAAACTTCTGAACGAGGATGCTTTGCCCCCGACGCCTGTCGTGCTGAGCTTCGAAGCTAGATCCTTGTGGTTGTATTGAAGTTTTCACTTCCAACTTAACTTCTTACAGTATCGACGGAGTTGCAGCAGTTCTCCAAAGCCATCCCTCTTCTGACCTTGCATATTCTTCGAAATAAGACATCAACTGAGCAACAGAAGATATCTTTTTCCTGTGAAGTTTATCAAGGAGGCTCACATGAATAACTCCATCTCGAGCTGCGTCAACTACAGAAGACGTAGTTAACCCTCGAATTTGCGACTTCGTATGAGCGAAGCGCTTGAAATACTGTCTTAAAGTCTCTCCGGGGAGCTGCTTCACCTGGAAAAGGCTTCCTGTTGACATTGGGGGTAAGAAGGTACCCTGAAAGTTACTCACGAACTTCTTCCTCAACTCCCCCCATGATCTGATTGATCCTGGCTTCAGAGACCAGAACCACCGCAGTGCTACTCCTTCGAGAGCTAGGGGAAAACATTTGGCCATAGTGTCTCGCACACCCCCACTGGCTTCAATTGCTAATGCATAAGAACGGGCGAACTCTCCAGGATTTTCATCTCCGGAATATTTGCAAAGCTTCGAAGTTTTGAACTTAGGGTCGAAGCGCACTTTCTGCAACTCAGGATGCAGCGGAGATTCGGTGTCGAAGGAAGCGTTCTCCGGGTCTTCGGGATAAGGAAGTTCGTCATCTTCGGGCACTTCGGGGATGGCTAGGGTGGCCTGAGAATGAAGCCTATCTACGGCTTCTTGCCGCCACCTTGCTACTTCAGCTTGGAGATTGGCCATTTGAGCGGCCATATCACCAAGACCATCTTCATCTCCTCCGGAAGGACCTTCCGGGTCTTGTGAACTGTACGCATCAGTTCGAAGTGGAAATTTAGGTGGAAGAGGGACTCTGGCTGGCCAAAGTATAGATGGAGTTGGGGGAGGAACTCCGTATGCTCGAGGAAGGGAAATCCCTTCCGGAGTTTGAGGTGGAGGAAACGTCGAAGGCCCTCTGACCTCAACTGTGTTTGAAAATCTTGCTCCGGAGGTCCGAGGAGACCTTCGAATAGGACTACCACCTGCACTCCGCTTGGGAGGCATGGTTTGAGAACTTGGTAGAGAACGAAGTTTTTTGGACTAGGTTCCCCACGGACGGCGCCAACTGTTGGCGTAAAAGATTACGCTAACAGGTTTCTGAAGGTTAGAAACTAACAAACGAAGTGTTTGCGAAGTAAACTATTTCAAGCCTCCAAAAGGATAATAGCTTAAAACAATTCGAAAATGTATATTGAATAGCTTGTATTCAGTCCCGATTACAGAGTAAAACGGGGGGTATTTATAGGCCCAAACATTAAGGAAAAGACCCTTTTACCCCTCTATTACAACCGACATAGTGGAAACTATTCGGTACCCTTAATAGGGATAAAATGTGAGAAACCAAGGGTTGATTTCAGAGTGTGATGAGTGATTGACAGGCTTTTACCCTCTGGTTCGAAGGGGTACCTCCGAAGGGGTTTGGAGGTGGTTTCACCGAAGGGTTCGGTGGTTTGGTTGCTGCAGCTATTGCAGCGGAGTGTGCCTGTCGGAGGGGTCCGACGGTACACGGTGACTGGGTTCGTACCGAAGGTCTCGGTACTTTGGGCGGTACACCGGAGTGTGTGCCGATGGTTGCTAACCCGGAGAGGTCTTTGGAGTACTGGATACACTTGTCTGTTTGTCTGTGGTGCGCAGGGGACTTCGAAGGCGATGGACGGACGTAGCAGGTGAACCTGGGTCAAGCGGGAGGCTTGATGCCAGGGGAGCAGGGAGCTCCATCACAGTGGCTACGAAGGGGTCCAGGTCGGTCCTCGGGTCGAGGTGCACCAGGAGAAGGCAGTAAGTGCGGAGCGTGGCTCCGGGTGAAGGTGCTCCGAGACAAAGTCCTCGGAGGTGAGGCACTTCGAAGGGTACTCCGGATGGAGTGACTTTGGAGTTTGGTGGTTCAAGTCCTCTACGTAGGCAAGGCATTTGAAGTGTGCTCCGGAGGGAGACATTCGAAGGTACCCGACGAAGGTCTCAGAAGTCGAGGTGCATCGAAGGCATGGTCCGGGTAAGGCTCATCGAGGAGTGTGCTCGGGGAGAGACACTGCGACGAAGGGCTCATGGAATGCTTCATGCGGAGGCCTTGGACAAAGGAGGGACTTCGAAGAGTGGTACTCCGAAGGTGCGGCTTTGGAGTGAAGCAGGCTTCAGAGTGAGGCTAGCTCCAGAGCGAGGTTGACTTGTGGTACTTCGGCCAGGCATGACTTCGGTACATGGACTGACGGAGTTCGAGCTGGGAGTAGCTGCGAAGACGTGGTGGTCCACTCCGGAGATGTTAGTGCGAAGGCCCAAGGGCTTTGACGGCTTCGGCTCAAAACCGTCACTGTATCGGAGGCTGACTTCGGTGAAGCGAAGGCTGTCAGGCTCAAGGCTTCTCGCCGAAGCTACCACACCCCTCGCGTGCGAAGGGGGGCTTCAGGAAGGTCAAAGATTGCAAAGGCTAACACTGTCTACTCTGCAAAAAGCTGATGCTGTCCCCTCTGCAAAGCTGACAGAGAAGCCTCCAGAATAAAGTAGACTACCTTTTGTACCCCTCAGTTCTGTAGAGACAAAACCTTTGTAAACCCTAGGGGTAATGTAGTCAATTCACCTGGGTGAACTGTGGGCTCTAAATATGGGGGCTGGGTAGGTAACATTTAACACTTTGAGCATTTACTGTTGAGCTCCTGTACCAGTCTCCTCACACTTTGAAAACATCCAGTGAGTTCATTTTAGTGTTCCTTGTTCAAGCGGCGAAGCCCTGCTTCTGTGTGCTTTTTGCTTGAGCTCGTTTTACATACCTCACTGCATACTTCGTCCATTAGTGTGTCACCTTGAGTGACTTGTGACAGTGCATCGAAGCGTGTGTTGACGAAGTGTGTTGTGTGCGAAGTGTGTTTTTCAGTGCGCGTTCGCTCTGTGTAACAGGAGGCTAGACCTCGCTGCTTACTAGCGAAGCCCTGTTCGAAGCCCATTTAGCTTCTCGCGTCAAAGCCCTTAGCGGAGTCCACTTGTGTGCGTTTAGACCTTCGCAGTACGAAGCCCAGCACCAGTTGCTATCGCTAAGTATTAGGTCCTAGTCCTCAGAGGGTAGTTCACTCTTGCGAAGGGTGAAGTGCGAAGTCTGCTCGAAGCACCCTGTGTGCGGAGCCTGCACTGACTTAGCAGAGTTGTTTTCGAGGTTGTGTGTGGAGCGAAGTCTGCTTGGCTTCAGACTTTTACTCCTTGCGAAGCCTGTGTTCGGAGCCGTCAAGTACCTCCGAACCAGACCTTCGAAGGTTGGTGTTCGAAGCCTGTTTCGCAGTAGACAGAATTAAAACCGAAGGCTATTTTTAGCCTGAAATTTTAAAAGCTCCCATTCACCCCCCTCTGGTCGCCGTTTTCGGTCCAACAATTGGTATCAGAGCAGGTTAAGATCACCAGTTGACCTTAACCGGTTTTGTGATCTGTTGGCGACATGGACAGAGCTTGTAAAATTCCTCTATTCGATGGGACTGACTTTGCATACTGGAAGGTGCGCATGGAGGCTTACTTGCTAAACCAAGGAAATGCAATTTGGGAGATTGTGGACTCACAATACTCCATCCCTGAGACTCGCACCTCTCAAACAGAAAAAGATCAGTATAATGCCAACTCCAAGGCTAGAAATATACTGTTCATTGGTTTGAGTAGAAGCGAGTTCGATAGGGTGCAGCACCTTAGGACTGCTAGGGAAATTTGGACCACTCTCACTATTTTTCATGAGGGCTCTACTCAGATCAAGGCCAGGTGCCAAAGCACATACAATCAACAGTATCAGCTGTTTGTGCAGGCACATGGTGAATCTATAGATGCCATGTTTTCGTGCTTTGATGCTATAGTGAGTAACTTGCGGTCCAACGGGACGCTTGCTTACAATGATCATGACGGGGCTATCAAGCTTCTCTATGCTCTTGACCGTAGCATATGGGAAGTGAAGATATCCAGCATTGAGGAGTCCGCAGGTTATGACACATTGACCTGTGATGAGCTCTTTAGCAAGCTGAAGTCCACAGAGATTGCCAAGGCATCTCTTGTTGTGCACAGAAGCTCTTTGCCACAGCCATTGGCATTGGTTTCTAGCACTAGCCGTGGCACCGCTGCAGAACTAAGCACATCTAGTACTTGTGTTCTTGCAGATGGTTTTGCTTAGTCCTCCCTGGTCTCCGTCACAAAGGAGCAGGTGGACACTCTGGATGATGATGAGCTTGCTCTCATTGCCAGAAGGTTCACCCGTTTTCATCATGAGAGACGGGATCAGAGGAGAAGTGGTTTTAGTGGTTGCTTTGAATGCGGTGACACTTCTCACATCAAGGCAAATTGCCCAAAACTCAAGAAGAGAGATGAGAGTGAGCGCCCCAAATACCACAAGAAGGAGAGGAAACCCTTTGTGAAGGGCAAGCGCGGCAAGGTGGCTAAGAGAGTAGCCAAAGCTGCTTCTAGAGCATTTGTTGCTGCTCTCAGCGACATCGACACTTCCTCAACTGAGGAGTCGAGCTCTGAGGAGGAGGAGTCCCCAAGGAAGGAGGACAAGAAGGACAAGAAGGGACGAGACTTCACCGGCCTTTGCTTCATGGCCGACAGCGATCACAGCGGCGATGAGCTTGACTCATCTGAGGTACCTCTATCCTATGACCAGCTTTCAATAAAATTAGATGAGCTGAATGAAGTAGTTCTTGGTCAGGATAGATTACTTGTGCAAGCCGCTAGAGAAAGAAAAGACCTTAGACTTAGGCTAGAATCTGTTTCTGCTGAATATGCCATGCTTAAGTCTAAATTAAATGATGCTGAATGTGAATCTTGTACTGTAGTCATGAGTGAGCTTGCTCAGTTGCGTTCTGTACATGCTCAAACTCTTTCTGAGCTTGAGACTGCACAGAAGCAGCTTTTGGTGGTTGATTCTAGACCTCATAATATTATTGAATGCATGAACTGTTCTTTATTGCGCGAGAGCATTAATTTACGTGATAAACATGTTCATGATTTAGAGGCTAGATTGGAGAGGGTCGGTAGTTCTAAGGATGTGCAGCCTGTTTGTGACACGTGCATTATCCTTAAGGACCAGCTAGGCACCGTTAGAGAGCGAGCTGAGAACCTCATGTCTGAAAATGAATACCTTCTTTCTGTGGTTAACAAATGCACCGAGGGAAAGGGTAGGATGAATTTGCTCTTGGCCAAAACCAAGATGTGTGCTGACAGAGCAGGGTTAGCTCTAGGTTTGGGTTTTGAGAGGATTCCTTCAGAAAATGGAAACAAAACTATTTTTACCTCTCCCACTACCCTAGAGAAAGAGAGAGCTCTGTTAGACACTCCACCAGCCAAGAAACCTACCCGAGCTCAAAAGAAAACCACTCCTCCTGCCAAGAAAAATCCTCCCAAGAAAACCACTTATTAGAAGCCCAAGGAGCCTGTGAGAGATGCTCCTAAGACCCATCAGAGTGCCCCGAGGAGAGTGTTTCATTGTTCCTATTGTCAGCGGGCGGGTCATTTGGTTGGGTTCTGTTTTCGTCGCATCAAGGATGAGCGATGCTCTCAGGCGATGAGTTACCAGGACATGCATTACCCATCTTTAGGTATGCATGAGTCTGTGTGTTACTATCGTCCTGCTTTTGAGGCTCCTCGTGCTTCTCGGAGAGGTGTTGCTCCTCGAGGTGTTTACCATGTTCCATATGGTGGTAGACCCCGGGCGAGTAGCTTTGTACCTCATCAGAGTAGGAGACCTCGACATGTTGTTCGATCACAGCATGTAGGTAGACCTCGCACTTTGCATCATTCAGATTATCATGTGCGTAGACCGTCTATTTTTTCTGTGCCGACTACTCGTGTCACTCAGTGCTGGCTGCCTCGTCACTTTTTCACTCACCCCAGCACTGAGCGATCGAGATACTCTTATCATGTGTAGGTGACAGATCAAGGCTTGGAGGGCACGTGGATCGTGGACTCCGGTTGTTCGCGCCACATGACCGGAGATGGAGCATGGTTCTCCAGCCTCACCACAACCAAGCAAAGGGAACTTATCACCTTCGGAAACAATCGAAGGAGTAGAGTGAAAGGTAAAGGTGTGGTAAGAATTAATTCAAATTTCACTCTCAAAGATGTTGCTTTGGTTGAAAACCTGGGATACAATTTGCTGTCTGTATCTCAGTTGCTTGATGAGGGCTTCGAAGTGCGATTTCATCACGATACTTTGCAAGTGCTCAATTCTGATGGCGTTGTGGTGTGTAAGATCTTTAGAGTTGGGAGAGTTTTTGAGCTGATTTTTCAGAATCATCTGGTTCTTCTCATTGTCTTGTTGCACATTCTACTTCTGAGCTTTGGAAGTGGCATAGGAGACTAGGGCATATGAGCTTTGAGTTGCTCGCTCGACTGAGTGCCCTAGGTCTGATCAGAGGATTTCCCAAGCTCAAGTTTGAGAACAATTTAGTTTGTGCTCCTTGTCGACATGGAAAAATGATTGCCGCTTCGCATTCGCCAGTCACCACAGTGATGACTGAACAACCCGGAGAACTTCTCCATATGGACACTGTCGGTCCTTCTCGGATTAGTTCTTTAGGCGGCAAGTGGTATGTTTTAGTGATTGTCGACGATTTCTCTCGCTACTCTTGGGTCTTCTTTCTTGCCAGCAAGGATGAAGTGTTTTAACACTTTCGGAGCTTGGCTTTGAGACTTTTCACTGAACTCCCTGGTGCATTGAAATTTATTCGAAGTGATAATGGCACTGAGTTCAAAAACAGTCTCTTTGTTGACTTTTGCATGGAGCATGGCATAGAACATCAATTCTCTGCTCCACGGGTTCCTCAACAGAGCGGTGTCATTGAGAGGAAGAACCGCACTTTGGTTGAGATGGCTAGGACGATGCTTGACGAGCATAGGACTCCTAGAAAATTCTGGGCTGAGGCCATGAACACTGCATGTTACATCTCAAACCGAATTTTCTTGCACTCAATTTTAAACTTGACATCTTATGAGCTACGTTTTGGGAGACAGCCCAAGGTTACTCATCTTCGAGTATTTGGCTGTCGCTGCTTTATCCTAAAACGTGGTAATTTTGATAAATTTGAGTCGCGATCTTCTGACGGGATCTTTGTGGGTTACACTACTCATGGTCATTCTTATCGTGTTTATAACTTGGAGACTAACACTGTCATCGAGTCATGTGATGTGACTTTTGATGAATCAACCCCCTCTGTTAGTTCTGCTTTTGAACAGGCAAATGAACACGACATGGAACAGACCTTATTCGAAGAAGAAGATCCCGGAGAGTTCGAGGATGAACCCCCCTTACCCTCGACATCAACCCCCGAAGCTGACCCCGCTTCGACCACTTCGGCATGAGGTCCCGAAGCAACTACCTCGACATCGGTCATCTTGGACCACTCCAACGTACAAGTTGAGGGGGAGACTGCATCCCGCCGTGAGGCTCCACATCATGTTCAAAGGATGCATCCTCCCGAGCAGATCATTGGTGAGCTTGATCAAAGGGTAACACGTTCCCATGCTCATTTCATTGATTTCGCTTTTGTTGCTTCTTTTGAGCCCTTAGATGTTAGTCATGCACTTTCTGATTCTAGTTGGATCAATGCCATGCATGAGAAACTTGAAAATTTTGAGAGAAACCAAGTCTGGACTTTAGTTGATCCTCCACCAAATGTTCATTTCATTGGAACAAAATGGATTTTCAAAAATAAACAAGGGGAGGATGAGACTATAGTTAGAAACAAGGCTAGACTTGTAGTTCAGGGTTTTTCTCAACTAGAAGGGATTGATTTTACTAAAACTTTTGCACCTGTTGCTCGCCTTGAGGCCATTAGGATTTTGCTTGCCTTTGCGACATCCCGGGGATTCAAACTCTATCAAATGGATGTCAAAAGTGCTTTTCTTAATGGTTTCATAAGTGAAGATGTTTATGTAAAACAACCCCCTGGTTTTGAAAACCCCAAGTATCCACATAAAGTCCTTAAACTTCATAAGACTCTTTATGGACTCAAGCAGGCCCCTCGGGCATGGTACGATAGACTTAAGTCTTTTCTGCTTGAGCGAGGGTATTTGATGGGCTCTGTTGATAAAACCCTGTTTACTCTCAAGCATGGCAAACTCCTAGTTCAGATTTATGTGGATGATATCATCTTTGGTGGCTCTTCTCATGCTTTGGTTGCCGAGTTTGCAGATACCATGAGCAAGGAATTTGAAATGTCCATGATGGGTGAACTCACCTTTTTCCTTGGTTTGCAAATCAAACAAAGCAAACAAGGTACCTTCGTCCACCAAACGAAGTACACCAAGGACCTGCTCAAGAAGTTTGACATGTCAGATGCGAAGCCCCTCGCCACTCCAATGGCTACATCTGTAGCATTGGGCCCTGACGAAGATGGAGAAGTCGTAGATCAGAAGGAGTTCCGAAGCATGATCGGCTCGCTTCTCTACTTGACTGCTACGAGGGCGGACATACACTTCGCTGTGTGTCTATGCGCTCGTTTTCAGGCTTCACCACGAGCTTCGCACCGCCAAGCGGTAAAGCGCATCCTAAGGTATCTCAAACATACCCTTGAATTTGGCATATGGTATTCAGCATCTTCATCTTTATGTCTTCGAGGTTATTCCGATGCGGATTTTGCTGGGTGTAGGATTGATAGGAAGAGTACCTCTGGTACTTGTCAGTTTCTGGGTATATCTCTGGTTTGCTGGTCTTCCCGCAAACAGTCTAGTGTTGCACAATCGACGGCTGAGGCCGAATATGTTGCTGCAGCTAGCTGTTGCTCTCAGATTTTGTGGATGGTTTCCACTTTGCGGGATTTTGGGTTAGATTATAAGAGTGTTCCACTTTTATGTGATAACACTAGTGCTATTTGTATTGCAAACAACCCGGTTCAGCATTCCAGAACCAAACACATTGATGTGCGGTATCATTTTCTCAGAGATCACAATGAGAAGGGTGATATTGAACTTCAATATGTTGATACCCAACACCAGCTAGCCGATATTTTCACAAAACCCCTCGATGCTTCTCGATTTGCCTACTTGCGTGGGGAGCTTGGTGTTTGTCACCCTTACGACATTTTGTGAGGGGGAGCTGTCTTTAATTGTCGTGCATATGCTCGTCGTGTGTGGAATTGCAGTTACATCTTTTGCATTTATATGCCTGATCTTAATTCATGAAATCGTGTCAGGTCAGCTCTTTTTAATTTATCTGAAACATTAATGTGCATGATGTTTACTTTTCAAACTCAAAATCATGCTCACTGCTCAATCTTGTATCTAGCATGTGTAGGCAGGACTGCTTTAGCTATCTTTTATCTGCTTGATAGCAAGATACTTTTCTCTGGATGCTAATTTGTGCAACTTGAAAAATTGTTCTCCATATTCATGGATATTCATAAAGTGCTAAACAATTTGTTCACTTAATCACAATTCCAAAAATCCATGATTTACATGCGTCAAAGTAAAAGATCCAGGTGGGTTTATTTGTCGCACTACCCTATTCTAGACTGCTTACCATTGCACATCGGTGTGAACTGGAATAGTGTAGTGTATGCCAAAATCATTGCTTTAAGCGTCTGATGGCTTTCATGCCTAGGCTTGGCCTGATTGGACAGTATAAGGTGGACAAACAAATAACCCCTGACATTAAGAAAAGAACAACAAAATTCATTGATCATCAAGTTTGCTTTCATAGCTCCATTTGAACTGGACTTGTCTGTCTAAGAGTAGAAATTGACTAGCTTTGCGCAGTCCTTGCTTTTCCTTGTCTAGTTTCCTTAATTAAGTGGTGATGCTTTTATTTCAAAAAAAATTTGATAAAATCACATGATGTCATCATTTTTTTAGAGAATGTTAAATTGAGCTGAGCACATGATCTTTGGTATTACTGTTGGCATATTTTTGCTTTATATGTCCCTGCAATTCTGCTCATTTCCAAGCAATGCATCTTTTAAATGCTCCTTGATGCTTGCATTGCCAAAGGGGGAGAAATTACTACGTTCTCTGTCGTGCCGTAAAGGGGGAGAAAATTGAGTTCTTTGTTTCCAAAAAGGGAAAATTAACTTAGGGGGAGTTTTTATCTTGAAAGAGGGGAGATTTGCCGAAGGGGCTTTTTTGAAAAAGGGGAGGAAAATTCTCTTGTCAAGTGACTTGATTTGGCTCATTTCTGAGATTATATGGTCACTTGTCTGCTGAAATTCTTTAATTTTTCTTGAATTTGAAATTGGTTGTCAATGCACTCATCAAGGGGTAGATTGAGAAACCAAGGGTTGGTTTCAGAGTGTGATGAGTGATTGACAGGCTTTTACCCTCTGGTTCGAAGGGGTACCTCCGAAGGGGGTTCGGAGGTGGTTTCACCGAAGGGTTCGGTGGTTTGGTTGCTGCAGCTGTTGCAGCGGAGTGTGCCTGTCGGAGGGGTCCGACGGTACACGGTGACTGGGTTCGTACCGAAGGTCTCGGTACTTTGGGCGGTACACCGGAGTGTGTGCCGAAGGTTGCTAACCCGGAGAGGTCTCCAGAGTACTGGATACACTTGTCTGTTTGTCTGTGGTGCGCAGAGGACTTCGGAGGCGACGGACGGACGTAGCAGGTGAACCTGGGTCAAGCGGGAGGCTTGATGCCAGGGGAGCAGGGAGCTCCGTCACAATGGCTGCGAAGGGGTCCAGGTCGGTCCTCGGGTCGAGGTGCACCAGGAGAAGGCAGTAAGTGCGGAGCGTGGCTCCTGGTGAAGGTGCTCCGAGACAAAGTCCTCGGAGGCGAGGCACTTCGAAAGGTACTCCGGATGGAGTGACTTTGGAGTTTGGTGGTTCAAGTCCTCTGCGGAGGCAAGGCATTCGAAGTGTGCTCCGGAGGGAGACATTCGAAGGTACCCGACGAAGGTCTCAGAAGTCGAGGTGCATCGAAGGCATGGTCCGGGTGAGGCTCGTTGAGGAGTGTGCTCGGGGAGAGACACTACGACGAAGGGCTCATGGAATGCTTCATGCGGAGGCCTTGGACGAAGGAGGGACTTCGAAGGGTGGTACTCCGAAGATGGGGCTTTGGAGTAAAGCAGGCTTCGGAGCGAGGCTAGCTCCGGAGCGAGGTTGACTTGTGGTACTTCGGCCAGGCATGGCTTTGGTACACGGACTGACGGAGTTCGAGCTGGGAGTAGCTGCGAAGCCATGGTGGTCCACTCCAGAGATGTTGGTGCGAAGGCCCAAGGGCTTTGACGGCTTCGGCTCAAAACCGTCACTGTATCGGAGGCTGACTTCGGTGAAGCGAAGGCTGTCAGGCTCAAGGCTTCTCGCCGAAGCTACCGCACCCCTCGCGTGCGAAGGGGGGCTTTAGGAAGGTCAAAGACTGCAAAGGCTGACACTGTCTGCTCTGCAAAAAGCTGACGTTGTCCCCTCTGCAAAGCTGACAGAGAAGCCTCCAGAATAAAGCAGACTACCTTTTGTACCCCTCAGTTCTGTAGAGACAAAACCTTTGTAAACCCTAGGGGTAATGTAGTCAATTCACTTGGGTGAACTGTGGGCTATAAATATGGGGGCTGGGTAGGTAACATTTAACACTTTGAGCATTTACTGTTGAGCTCCTGTACCAGCCTCCTCACACTTTGAAAACATCCAGTGAGTTCATTTTAGTGTTCCTTGTTCAAGCGGCGAAGCCCTGCTTCTGTGTGCTTTTTGCTTGAGCTCGTTTTACATACCTCGCTGCATACTTCGTCCATTAGTGTGTCACCTTGAGTGACTTGTGACAGTGCATCGAAGCCTGTGTTGACGAAGTGTGTTGTGTGCGAAGTGTGTTTTTCAATGCGTGTTCGCTCTGTGTAACAGGAGGCTAGACCTCGCTGCTTACTAGCGAAGCCCTGTTCGAAGCCCGTTTAGCTTCTCGCGTCAAAGCCCTTAGCGGAGTCCACTTGTGTGCGTTTAGACCTTCATAGTACGAAGCCCAGCACCAGTTGCTGTCGCTAAGTATTAGGTTGTAGTCCTCAGAGGGTAGTTCACTCTTGCGAAGGGTGAAGTGCGAAGTCTGCTCGAAGCACCCTGTGTGCGGAGCCTGCACTGACTTAGCAGAGTTGTTTTCGAGGTTGTGTGTGGAGCGAAGTCTGCTTGGCTTCGGACTTTTACTCCTTGCGAAGCCTGTGTTCGGAGCTGTCAAGTACCTCCGAACCAGACCTTCGAAGGTTGGTGTTCGAAGCCTGTTTCGCAGTAGACAGAATTAAAACCGAAGGCTGTTTTTAGCCTGAAATTTTAAAAGCTCCCATTCACCCCTCCTCTGGTCGCCGTTTCCGGTCCAACAAAATGGTAAAAGACTAATCTAATGAGAAAGAAGATAAGTCTTCCATCCTAGCTGGCAAGGAAGCTCTCGGAAGAGTCCTAGTTCGAAGATATACTCCGAACTAGAGTTCGCCTCCATACTTCGAACTTGATCCACGGTGACTCCAGAGTTATATGCTGGAAACTTTTGATTCAATCACCTGCCTTTTCCTTGTTACCATAATGGCTCTGAGGATGAAATATTTTCCCCCAACACTCACCCACTACCTTAGAGAAAGAGAGTGCCCAGTTAGACACTCCTTCAAAAACAAAGAAGCCTACCCAGCCTCCCAAGAAAATTCCACCTCCTCCACCTCCTATGACCCATGTGTTGGCGTAAAAGATTACGCTAACAGGTTTCTGAAAGTTAGTAACTAACAAACAAAGTGTTTGCGAAGTAAACTATTTCAAGCCTCCGAAAGGATAATAACTCAAAACAGTTCGAAGATGTATATTGAATAACTTGTATCCGGTCCTCATTATAGGGTAAAACGGGGGGTATTTATTGGCCCAAACATTAAGGAAAAGACCCTTTATCCCTCTGTTACAACCGGCATAGTGGAAACTATTTGGTACCCTTAATAGGGCTAAAATGGTAAAAGACTAATCTAATGAGAAAGAAGATAAGTCTTCCATCCTAGCTGGCAAAAAGACTCTCTGGAGAGTCCCCGTTCGAAGATATACTTCGAACTAGCATTCGCCTTCATGCTTCGAATCCTATTCAAAGCGCTCCCGAAGTTAGACATCAAAAGCCCTTGATTAAATCTCCTGCTTCTATCTTGTTACAACAATGGCTCTGAGGATGAAGTATTTTCCCCCAACAGTAGCCCCTCGAATACGCTTCTCTGCTAGACCTGTGATGTTAGGAGAGCAGTATACGCAAGAAAAATAATCATGCGCAGAGGTTAACAGTTTAATCAACCTTCGAAATATGTGGAGATTCAAAACTTCAAATCAACTTCTAAGAAAGTTACATTCAAACTATCTTAGAATTAACTTAAGGAGCCTGAAAGTTTTTTTAGAAATAGAAGAAATAGCCATTGGCTTTTTTCTTCTAATGGAAGTTACGCGATGCGTCAATTCCGTAACAAAATAACGGTTAAAAATGTGAAACGGTAGATGCAAACGGTAAAAAATCGTGGCCTGGGCTATAAATAGAGGGCCCATCCCCTTCTCGAGTACTCTTCTCACCACTTTAGTGCAAACTAACCCTAGTCTCCATCTTCTTCCTTGAGCAACCAGAGCAAGTCAATAGCGAAGATGAGTTTCAAGGTTCCTAGGGCGGCTTCAGCCTTGGCTCGGCAGCAAGCTGTGGCAGCAGCGGCGGCGGCGACTCCGACAGCAACAGTAGCAGCAATGGCGGCGCCAGGAAGAAATCCCCAACGCGATGATTCTCATGATCTCCTCCCGGCGTCGTCGAAGTATGCGGATCAATTCTACCAGTTAGGACCTTCAACCTGCAAGAGGGAGTCGCTCGCAGCAGCGATAGAAGGAAAGATTAGTTCGGAGATTGTGATTCGCAAACCTGGAAAAGAAGCTATTCCTTCGCCAAGGCTCGGAGAAGTGGTTGTATTCGAAGCCTTTTTCGAAGCTGGATTAGGACTTCCAACCGTCGACTTCCTAGCTGAGGTACTGGATTTATTCCATGTTACTCTCCCCCAACTCTCTTCGAATGCGATAGCACGTCTCGCCATCTTCGAATGGGCATTGCGGGCTGAAGGCTGCGAAAGAAGAGCAGAAATCTTCGCAGCCCTACACCGAGCTTCGTGCGAGCCCAAGAACTTCGTAGGCCCCAGAGGTGAGAAGATGGTGGTGGCCTTCGGGAGTATTAACTTCTGGCTTCGAGATGAGTACGCTCTTCGATTTCCAGCCAACGCCATGAATGCCAGGTGGTATACAGATTGGATCCTCCGCTGGTTTTACGCCGAAGTTGGGGCAGGAAGCCAGCTAGTGGGACCTCTACGAGACAAACTTCCGGAGGGAAGCCCTTGTCCACCCGGATCCAGGCCAGCTTGAAGCTCGCCTTAGCCTACTTCAACGCATTAGCCACCGTCTTAGCATGCGGGATCTGGTAGAGGAGTTCGTCGGACTTTAGATCCCCCCTCTGATGGCCAACTGGCCAATCACCTTCGAGGAAGATCCGGAGGGTGGCCTCCGAAAGATCTCTTCGAGCTAGAGCCCTGCAGGTAACTTCAAAAACAACATGTGTCATATATATTTATTTGAAGAAATAACCAATTTCAACTTATCTTTCAGCCTCTCTAGCTCCTATGAATTCAGAGCAAATCGTGCGAGCTTCGGAGAAAATT
The DNA here is from genome assembly GCA_019279435.1 of Zizania palustris. Lineage (NCBI taxonomy): Eukaryota > Viridiplantae > Streptophyta > Magnoliopsida > Poales > Poaceae > Zizania > Zizania palustris. Next base: position 30,869,935 of record JAAALK010000290.1, read on the forward strand.
CTGGGAGTCCCGACTCCGGCCGAGAAAGAATGGAGGATTAAGTTAGTGGGTACTTGGGAACAGAACAACCGAGTATGGGGGTTACTCGAAGTTGTTCCCCCTCCTCTTTTAGATTGGGTGCCTTCGGAGCAAGGGCCTAAGAAAAGGAAGGCCGAAGTTGGAGCTTCGACTTCTGCCAAAACTCCATCAAAGAAAGTAGATCGAAAACCAAGAATTGCAGCGCCTTCAAGTCCAATAGCTTCGGTCTCCGATTCCTCGAAGGATGAAGGTAGAATGCTTGTTGACCTAATTGACAAGGATGGAGCCCAAGCAGATGCATGCATTGGTGATGTTGCGAGCGTGCCAGAGTTTCCAAGCTACCTCGGGCAAGTTGGGACTTCGGCTGCTCAAGAAGACTTACCGCGGGATGAAGCCCCTATGAACGAAGATGGAGTCGAAGTTGCTGCAGAATCAACTTCGATTCCGGATGAAGCAACGACTGCAGCTCCCGAAGAGGCTCCAACAGTCGAAGCTTTAGTCGTGAATTCTGACTCTGACGAAGACTTTGGGGTAGCTTTTGACCCGCCAAGCAGTCCGATGCTCACCCGTCGACAAGACTTCAGAGGTAAACTTCACATAATCCTTTTGTTCTTTTTTCCTGCAAAATTATACAATGTATAATACCTTTGCCTCAACAGGATCTGCTCCTATGGAAGAGGTTCGTCCCGAAGATACAATTCCTGGGACTTCGGCAACTCCGGAGCCAATTCCATAAGTCACCCAAATGGGACCTGGAAAAGGTAAAGGCAAAAAGGACCCTCTCCCTGCTCTGAGTTTAGGATTAACTCCATCTGAGTCGACAGACGAAGATCAATCTACAGAGGGGAGCCAGTCTGCCGAAGTTCCTGAAGATACAGCCTAGCGCTCCGACCCCTCGCCAAGCGAAGACGACTAGAGGGCCTTGTCTATGCTCCCTCTTCTAGCTCCTTTCTTGGAGCGAAGAACCGGACTTCGGACATTGCTCGAGCCTTTGGATCGAGCTAGCCGCGAAGTCGGGGAGACAGACTCGATAGCCATCCTGAGCGAAGCTGAGGGTTCGGAGCTCAACAACGCCATGGAGCGTGCAGCGTACCAGGTATGAATTATCTGCAAAACAAAATTAATCTCATATACAAATAATTTCTCACCTTGGTTTTTTCTCTTTGCAGCAAATAGTCGTGGCCCGAGCTGCAAACATTTCAAATGAACGTGGAAACCTTCGCCTTCGAGAGGAAATATGTAGGACCGAAAGTAGCGACTAGAGGGGGGTGAATGGGCGCCTAAAAATTCTTTCGAATCTATGGCCTGCTACCAATACCCGACGCACCTCAGAAGACTAAGTACTAGAGTGTGTACCGAAAGCCTAAGTCTAAAAGGATCTAGCCTAAAACAATCGGTGCCAAAACAGAGAAACACCAATACAGTGCTAATAGGCAGATAAACAAAATATTCTAGACATGGCAAAATAAACTTCTCAGTGAAATAATCTAAGAACACAAGGAATGGGATGAGAAGTTACTGTTCAAAATCAGTCTCCTGTTCGAAACTTGGCGAAGCCTGCTTCGCTGTGCCGAAGCCTGCTTCGCAGTGTCGAAGCCTGCTTTGGAGTCCCTTATCGAAGTCAAGTGAAGGTTGTCGTTGAAGTGTCGAAGGTTTGTTGAGTCTAGCCTAGTTCAAGTGTAGCAAAATGCAAAGTATGCTTCGAAGTGAAGTATGAGAGTATCGAAGCCTGCTTCGAACAGTGTACTTCGAAGCCAATACTTCGAACAGAAAACTTCGAACAAAGTTCACAGAAATGCAACCTTCCAGAGAGAAGCGAATCGAAACACACAGCAGCAAGACCAAATCAAAGCCTACACTCTACCTTCGAAGCTAGCTTCGACGAGGTGCGACTACCGAAGTGGTAACCTCTGAACCACAGACCAGCCTCGAATCGAAGTGTGATGATGCTCTCACAAGAGATCGAAGCCTTGAAACATACTTCGAAAAAACAAGCTTCGAACTCACAAACTAAGATCAACGAAGATGACAACAGTAGAGCAATTTCTCAGAAAAACACACCCCGTTCAAAGTTTACCATAAAGACATGCTTCGGAGCTAACTTCGAAGCCAGTCGAAGTATGCTTCGCAGAAGTGCCAAAGTATGTCAACGAACAAAAACTACGCCTTCGAAGCTAGATTCATAGCTCGAGTTCGGAGTCAAAAGTTCTAGCGAAGCCTTCGAAGATGTCAGGTCGAAGCCTGCCTCACGGAGCTGAGGGACTCCGAACAGAAAAGGAGGCTTCGCTAGAAACAGCCAGAGAAAAATAATGTCCTATCTACACGATCAAAAAGGCTACGCAGGAAAAGCAAAGCTAGAGTAGTAGCACACTATAGCTACAGTACACATGAACTAGTACTCTCACGTGAAGAACAGAGGCATCCAGAGAAGAACATTCATTCAGGAATAAATCAGCCGCACATGAAACAAAACTGCAGTGAGATTAGTGAAGTGCTGCACACAAAACAGCAGGAACAAACAAACTTCCAGAACAGTGAGGAATCAAAATATACTCACGAAGAACAGGAACAATGTTCCTGGCGGCGCACGCAGGGAGAGAGAAAAGCACAGGAAACACAAATGACCCAAGGAATGATTAAAAAGTGATTTCTTGAAAAGGGTGACCTAACCCTAGTGATTGGGGCCCTATTTATAGGCTGCCCAACACTTAGGAATATTCCACCAGTGCCTTAGGGTTTTTTACAAACACTGAAATAAAGGAAAAGAGTAAATTGCCCTTAGGATTTTTTACAGACTCGACTGACTGACTGTGGGCCTAGGGACAAAATAGAAAACTCCTATTTACAGATGACATATCCGGAAGCTAAGCTTTCGTAGCGACTACGACTTCTCTTCTGGACAGTCCGATACAAGATCAGCGGTCGTCAGTTTTGCGCTGAAACTGACAAAGCCTCCACCGACTTTGCACCAGGTACCCGGATTGGGCCGGCCCGATTCCGCAGCTCTCTCAGCCTGGCAGTCACTCACCGCCCATGTACCGGAGTCAATCCTGGTCAACAGCCCAGTGGGTCTTCTGCTGCTCCTAGCCCATGTACCCGGATTGGGCCAGCCTGACTTTGCGGCCCCTCTACCCGACAGTCGCTCGCTGCTCGTGTACCTGAGTCACACGCGGCCCATGAAACAACAGATCTCCTCTCTTCTTCTGTCCTCTTTGACTATCGTTGACAATGACTCATCACATCTGGAGCCATGAGGCCCACGCTATTCAGCATGGCTCCTCAAAATCACTACTCTTCAGTGAAATCTTAACATTTCCGAAGGTCGAGTTTCCCATGTAGAAAACATAGTCTCAGCAGAGCGGAGGGCCAGACAAAGCTTGGAAACTGCGAGTAAGGAGCTCGAAGTAGAACAAATTGTGCTTCGGGCGGAAATAGAAAAGACGCGGGCGGAGCATGCTACGGTGGGGGCTGAACTTGTCAAGCTCCAGGAGGAAAAGGCCAAAACTGCAGAGGAAGCTAGCCACCTACTTAACCAGAAAAATTCTTTAGCTACGGAGGCAGCTAGGCTCTCCGGTGTGGTGGAAGAGTTGACTTCGGTGAAGGACGCTTTACTTGAAGATAAGATGAAATCGGAGAAGGTAGCTGCGGAGGTCATGAACCAACTCCTAGGTGTTCTAGAGTACTTCGGTACTACTGGGACACTTCCTTCGAATGACAATGCCTCCTTGCTTCGGTGGCTAAAAATGATCCAAGGAGCTACGAAGAGGATGAAGATGGCAGGCATTCGGTACGGAGAAATCTCCGGACAAGTGGCTACTATCGGCATACTTCATTACTACGAAGATCTGGGAATATCGATAACTCTGAACGCAGAGGCGACTCCCATTACCTTCGACGAAAACCGGCTTCTTACTCCTTCTAAAGACATGGCCGCTGCTTGGCAAGCCTTCCAAGCTTAATAGAGAGCCGAAGGTCGTACTGCGATCAAGGCTTGGATTGACAAAGGACAACGCCAGAAGCAAGCTCGATCGCAAACCTCGAGCAGCCAGCCTCCGCCGAACCCGCAGGTCTAGATTTGCCTTAGGGCCCTGACTATGTAAAGAATCATGCTTTTTATACATTTATGAATGAAAATTTGCTTATCGTGTTTTTAGGCTTCACCTCATATGGATGATATCGAAGTGTTAAACATTACCGAAGAACTCCGCCTGTTATGGGCTACCTTCGATCTTTTAAAACTTCACAAGCGACCTCGATTTTTAGTTCCTCGAGATAGCTCCAGTGCAATTGCGCCCGAAGTAAGCAAAGATATACTATCTTATATTAAAGAGGAAGAAAAAGAAGTTAACTTGGAAGCTTCATCTTCTGAAGACATTGCATGGTCCGAAGATGAAGATGGAGCTCAGGGTAAAAAACCTGAAGAACTTGGAAGCTGGGAAAGGAGCCCCGAACGACTCCGAACTTGGGCCGAGCTTCAACAAGAACAGAAAGACTTTAGAGCATCGAAGGGAGGTAGAAGAATTAAACGTAAAGTTGTTAGAACTCCCGGCTCTGGAACTAGTAGTTCCAACCTTAGCTCTATAGATCGAAGGGGTCTTCGATTCCTTCTCGGTATAGACACCGATTTTTCATGATTTAATTATAATTTGTTTGGATAATAAATATTGATTTTTTAAAATTGTCTCCCTACTTCCCAGCCCCTCTTTGGGCGTAAGCAACTTCGAATTATACTCAAAGATGGTTAGGCGCAAAGAAAAACTTAGGAGTACAATTTTGGAGGCTCGGAGCCCCTCAGCAATTTAAAGATTGATTAAAATATTATAAAGTGTCTTCGACTATTTGAAGTCTGAAAACTAGTAACTTAGTACCTTTTGCTTTGAAAGAAATCACTTCGGACAACTTTTCGGACACTTTAGTGTCCCAAACGATTGGTCACTTTGGACTTTTTTTTTCTCACAGATATTCGAAGTTCATGAGCTCAAACTCTATTTTGTTTTGGCCTCCTTCGGCTCTTTTTGCGAATGTTATCAAACCGATGGTTTGGAATTCGCAGTGGTCTCCTTGGACTCTTTTTACGGATGCTTTCAAGCCGAAACTTGGAATCCGCATTATTTGGTCTCCTTCGACTCTTTTTACAGATGCTTTCAAGCCGGTGGCTTGGAATCCGTTTTCTCAATGACTTTCCCACCTCGTCGGAAGCTTCGGACCAGTGGTCCGAAGTCCAAAAAATATGATTCAAATTAATGACACTTCCCTCCCAGTCAACTTCGCTATTCCAGTGCGTCCACTAGAAGTGGGAAGTATATGGGGGTAGGCATTATATGAACCATAAACTTTATTGATTCGGAAGGTGTTTACAAATAATTACAAGGAGCCCCTTTGTGAAATATCGCTTTAGGTGCTCCACATGCCATGTATGCGCTAACTCTTCACCTTCCAAATTAGCTAACTTAAAAGAACTAGGACACCCTGAGCGGACAATTATGTATGAACCTTCCCACTTATTTCCTAATTTCCCTGGTGCTATGATACTTCACAAAACAAGATGACCCAGCCTAAGTTCATTAATCTTGACCTTCGGGTCGAACCAAGTCTTCGTCTGCTGCTGATACTTTGACAAATTTGCAACAGCTCGAAGTCTTGTCTCTTCTGTTAAATCAAGCGAAGTTTGCCTTTCTGCTTCTATTTCTGGTTCGGTACTGCGAAGAGATCCTCCTTTAAGCTCCGTTGGTGTCATAGCTTCATCTTCGAATAATAGTCTGAAAGGAGTGAAACCAGTGGACCTTGTCTGAGTTGTCCGAATGGACCATAGGATCTTTGGGAGCTCTTCGGTCCACAATCCTTTTGCCAATCCCACTATTCTTCGATTCAGCCCTGACAAGATATTACCATTAGCTCTTTCAATGGCTCCATTGGACTAAGGATGTCTTAATGTAGCATAACATAATTGGATGCCTAGGTCTTCACAGAATTTCCTGAAGGGTTCTGCATCGAACTGTGTTCCATTGTCAACTGTCAACTGCCGAGGCACTCCGAACCGGCATATAATATTCTTCCAGAAAATTTTTGTACATTATTCGAAGTGATAGCTGTTAGGGGCTCTGCTTCGACCCACTTTGAAAAGTATTCGATTGCTACCACTGCGAACTTCAAATTTCCTTTTGCTACTGGGAAGGGGCCAATAAGATCCATGCCCCATCTGGCCATGGGCCATACTGGAGCAATGACTTGAAGAGTTGTTGGTGGGCGATGACTTCTTCGTCCCATCCACTGACATCCTTGGCAAGTGCGGACTAAGCTCTCCGCATCAGCTACTATTGTAGGCCAATAAAGCCCCTTGCGAAGTGTCTTTCCTACCAAAGCTCGAGGGGCCAAATGGCTACCGTAGAGTTCATCATGAATTTCTCGGAGAATTTCTTGACTTTCGGCTTGAGATATACATCGGAGCAAAGGGGAACATACTCCGACCTTATACAAAATACCATTGATTATATGATAACTCTGAATTCCGAGTTTCAACCTCGACAGTTGTGGCCCTTCAGACATACTTGCTTCTCCTTGCAACAATTCCATAATTGAACTTCGCCAATCTGTACTTGGAATGCAAAGGACTTCCGCAGCAGGGATTTGTGGTACCGAAGGTGTACTCAGTTCTTCATTAAAAGTCTCTTCTGATATGTCCATAGCTCCGGCTGCAGCTTTTGCTAAGATGTCAGCTTGCACATTTTCTACTCTAGGTATACTCCGAATGGAAATCCCTTTAAATGCTGCTTCAATCTTACGGATTTCTTCCAAGTATTTTGCAAGCTGTGGATGCCGAACTTGAAAGCTCTTGTCTACGTGCCCTGCTACAATCTGAGAATCTGTCTTAATAACAACTCTTGTAGCCCCTAGAGCACGTGCCTTTCGAAGTCCCAATAAAATTCCTTCATAGTTTGCTGTATTATTAGTAGATTTAAAGTTGAGTCTTGCGGAATACAAAGCCTTTTTCCTTGAAGGTGAAATTATTACTGCTCCAACACTTGCTCTAGATGCTTGGAAAGCTCCATCGGAGTAAATAGTCCAAATCCCTTCACTTGGCTTCTCCGGAGCCCATGCTGCAGGGGGAGTCCACTCTGCCACGAAGTCCGCCAACACTTGTGACTTAATTGCTGTTCTTGCCATAAAGGATATGCCGAAGGGTGCCAACTCAACAGCCCACCTCCCAATTCTTCCTGTAGAATCCTTACTTCGGAGCATATCTCCCAAAGGATATGAAGTTGGTACAATTACATTATGTGCCAAGAAATAATGCCTTAACTTCCTCGAAGCCATTATCAGAGCATAAGTGAATTTCTCAAGCTCGGAATATCTTGTTTTTTCTCCAGACAATGCTTCAGACACAAAATAAACTGGATTCTGAACCAACTTTCCGTTGAAATCAACCTCTCTAACAAGGACTGCACTGACAGCAGAGCCAGTAGCTGCAAGGTAAAGGAGTAGGGTTTCGTCCGCAACAGGCACCGTGAGTGTAGCGAGGTTGCTGAGATAATTCTTAATATCTTCGAAGCTCTTTTGACACTCCGGTGTCCATGCAAAATCTTCAGACCCCTTCAATGCTTTGAAAATGGGAAAACTTCTCTCCGCAGACCTTGCCAAAAACCTGCTAAGTGCTGCAAGACGACCAGTCAGCTTTTGCAATTGCTTTAAATTCTCCGGGGGAGCCATCCTTTGCAACGCAGTTATCTGAGTGGGGTTAGCTTCGATCCCTCTACTTGAAACTAGATACCCTAACAATTTTCTAGCCCGCGCCCCGAAGATACATTTTTTGGGGTTAAGACGGATCCCACATGCCCGAAGGCTATTGAATGTTTCTGCTAAGTCTACGCTATGTTGGTGCTTTAAAGCACTCTTTATTACAATATCATCCATATAGGCCTCTACATTGCGACCTAATTGATGACCTAGGGCCTTAGCAATTAACCTCGAAAAAGTAGCCCCGGCATTTCTTAAGCCAAAGGGCATTCTTACATAACAGAAGACTCCTGAAGGAGTTACAAAGCTTGTATTGATTTCATCTTCGCGCTTTAGCCAGATTTGATGATAGCCAGAGTACGCGTCGAGGAAGTTTAATAACTCTGAACCGGCAGTAGAGTCGACCAATTGATCAATTCGGGGCATGGGGTAGGGGTCGCGGGGGCATGCTTTATTCAGAGATGTAAAATCAATACACATGCGCCACTTCCCAGAGGATTTCTTCCTAACGAAGACTGGGTTGGCTAACCACTCCGTATGAGCCACTTCTTTGATAATCCCAGCCTTCAACAGCTCTTCCACTTCGTCTTTGGCAAAGGTAGCTTTCTCTGCAGACAGCTTCCGGAGTCCTTGCCTAACAGGTCGAGCCTTTTGGTTCACAAGTAGACTGTGTTCAATAATATCCCGACCGACTCCGATGATGTCTTCATCAGACCACGCAAAGACATCTAAATTCTCCTCAACTACTTTCTCTAACGAAGTAGCGACTTCTGGAGGCAAGTCTTTGCCAAATTGAAATGAATATTCCTTGCCATCTTTGACAATAACCTTCGTTGCAATCTCTCCTTTGGGGCTTGGCCTTGGGAAGGATTTCTTCGAAGATTCGTTAGGAGCAAAGAAATCCTCTGGGTTATCTTGCACACTGTTCACCTATCTCGGGACAAGAGGATGGCCATGACCATACTCCGCTCTTCGCGTAGTGGCCTGATCTCCGAAAACAGTGAGCACTCCCGCCTGTGTGGGCATCTTCATACACAGGTAATTATGATGCGCCACAGCTCCGAATTGATTCAGCATGCCCCTTCCGAAGATGACATTGTATGCATATGGGGCATCCACAACATCGAAAATCACTTCCTCTGTCCTGGCCAGTAGCCCCTCTCCAAAAGTAACTTCCAGGCCAATTTGGCCGAGGGCATCGAGAGGGGGTCCTGCGAAGCCTTGCAAAGGACGGGCTGCTGGAAGAAGATGCTTCCTGGAGATGCAGAGTTGATCAAAGGCTTGAACAAAGATAATATCTGTCGAACTCCCTCCGTCGATTAGCACTCTCCGTACCTCAGTCCCTGCTATGTCGGTAGTGATGATGAGTGGGTCTGCATGTGGAAACTTTATTCCAGCTGCATCATCTGCAGAAAAAGATATCGGCACATGGGACCATTCGGGCATAGCAGCTGCAGACGAAGAGGTTCCAATATGGCCCACTTCCCTAACATATTCTCTTCTCTGCCTCTTCGACATACTTCCGAGGGTCCCTCCCCCGGAGATGGGGAGGACTACTCTTTTCCCTTGATCTTGCCCATCTTCTTGCTTCGGAGGTGGCATAACATTGACCACCGAAGGCCGTCTTGCATGGTCGAAGTTCTCTAATCGTGCCACAGCCTGGACAGGCTACGGACGCACTTCAGTCAGAACTCGGTCAGTAGTGCCTCGACCCAAAGTTATTTCCAAATATTCTCCTCTTAAAGCAAGTATAGATTTGCATGCATCAGTCGCGTGACTCTGATTCTCCCCATGGACACAGCAGAAAAAGGCCTGGGCTTTGCCAGCTAGTTTCCCTGGCGGCCTCCAGCTGCTGGTCTTGCTTCCTGAAGGCTGCGAAGCCCTTGGGGCAAATTTCTGGGGGGGTGCAATGTTCAAACTTCTGAACGAGGATGCTTTTGCCCCAGACGCCTGTCGTGCTGAGCATCGAAGCTAGGCCCTTGCGGCTGCATTGTAGTCTTCACTTCCAACTTAACTTCTTGTAGTATTGACGGAGTTGCAGCAGTTCTCTGAAGCCACCCCTCTTCTGACCTTGCATATTCTTCGAAATAAAGACATCAACTGAGCAACAGAAGATATTTTTTTCCTGTGAAGTTTATCAAGGAGGCCCGCATGAATAACTCCCTCTCGAGCTGTGTCAACTACAGAAGACGTAGTTAACCCTCGAATTTGCAACTTCGTATGAGCGAAGCGCTTGAAATACTGCCTTAACGTCTCTCCGGGGAGCTGCTTCACCTGGAAAAGACTTCCTGTTGACATTGGAGGTACGAAGGTACCTTGAAAGTTGCTCAGGAACTTCTTCCTCAACTCCCCCCATGATCTGATTGATCCTGGCTTCAAAGACCAGAACCACCTTAGTGCCACTCCTTCGAGAGCTAGGGGGAAACATTTGGCCATAGTGTCTCGCAGTCCCCCGCTGGCTTCGATTGCTAATGCATAAGAGCGGGCGAACTCTTCAGGATCTTCATCTCCGGAGTATTTACAAAGCTTCGAAGTTTTGAACTTAGGGTCGAAGTGCACTTTCTGCAACTCAGGATGCAGCAGAGATTCGGTGTCGAAGGAAGCGTTCTCCGGGGCTTCGGGATAAGGAAGTTCGTCGTCTTCGGGCACTTCGGGGATGACTGGGGTGGCCTGAGAACGAAGCCTATCTGCCGCTTCTTGTCGCCACCATGCTACTTCAGCTTGGAGACTAGCCATTTGAATGGCCATATCACCAAGACCATCTTCATCTCCTCTGGAAGGACCTTCCGGATCTTGAGAACTGTACGCATCAGTTCGAAGTGGAACTTGAGGTGGAAGAGGGACTCCAGCTGGCCGAAGTATAGATGGAGTTGGGGGAGGAACTCCGTATGCTCGAGGAAGGGGGATCCCTTCGGGGGTCTGAGGTGGAGGAATTACCGAAGGTCCTCCGACCTCGACCGTGTTCGAAGATCTTACTCTAGAGGTCCGAGGAGACCTCCGAGTAGGACTACCACCTGCACTCCGCTTGGGAGGCATGATTTGAGAATTTGGTAGAGAACGAAGTTTTTTGGACTAGGTTCCCCACGGACGGCACCAACTGTTGGCGCAAAAGATTACGCTAACAGGTTTCTGAAAGTTAGTAACTAACAAACAAAGTGTTTGCGAAGTAAACTATTTCAAGCCTCCAAAAGGATAATAACTCAAAACAGTTCGAAGATGTATATTGAATAACTTGTATCCAGTCCTCATTACAGGGTAAAACGGGGGGTATTTATAGGCCCAAACATTAAGGAAAAGACCCTTTTATCCATCTGTTACAACCGACATAGTGGAAACTATTAGGTACCCTTAATAGGGCTAAAATGGTAAAAGATTAATCTAATGAGAAAGAAGATAAGTATTCCATCCAAGCTGGCAAAAAGACTCTCTGGAGAGTCCACATTGGAAGATATACTTCGAACTAGCGTTCGCCTTCATGCTTCGAATCCTATTCAAAGCGCTCCTGAAGTTAGACATCAAAAGCCCTTGATTAAATCTCCTGCTTCTATCTTGTTACAACAATGGCTCTGAGGATGAAGTATTTTCCCCCAACACCATGTGAGTACCCCCAAGAGAGTCTTTCATTGCTCATATTGCCAGTAGGTAGGTCATTGGGTTGGGTTTTGCTTTCGTCGCATCAAGGATGAGCGACGCTCTCAGGTGTTGAGTTTTCAGGACATGCATCACCCTTCTCTATGTATGCATGAGTCTGTTTCATACTCACATCCTATTTTCAAGGCTCCCCATGCTCTCTTGAGAGGTTTACCCCCTCATGGTATACACTATGAGTCATATGGTGCCAGACCACGTATTAGTGGCTTTGTACATCGACAGGTTGGGAGACCTCATCATTTGTCTGGCTTGTATCATGTAGGTAGACCTCGCACTTTGCATCATTCTACTTTTCCTGTGCGTAAACAGTCTACTATTACTTTGCCTACTCCTCATGTCTCTTAGTGCTGGATACCTCATCATTTTGTCACTTACCCCAGCACTGAGCGATCGAGGCTGTCTTATGTTGTGTAGGCGCTAGACAGAGTCTTGGAGAGCACATGGATCATTGACTACGGTTGTTCGCGCCACATGACTGAAGATGCATCATGTTCGCTAGCCTCACTTCAACTAGGCAAAGAGAGTACATCACCTTCGGGAACAACCGAAGGAGTAGAGTGAAGGATAAGGGTGTGATAAGAATCAATGCGAACTTCACTCTGAAAGATGTTGATTTGGTTGAAAATTTGGGATACAATTTTCTTTCTGTATCTCAATTGCTTGATGAGGGCTTCGAAGTGCGTTTTCAACACAATACTTTGCAAGTGTTTTGTTCGGATGGTGCTTTGGTTTGCAAGATCCTTAGAGTAGGAAGAGTTTTTGGAGCTGATTTTTCTGAGTCTTCTAGTTCTTCTCACTACTTAGTTGCACATTCTACTTCTAAGCTCTGGAAATGACATAGGAGACTAGGGCATATGATTTTTGAGTTGCTAGCTCGATTGAGTGCCCTAGGACTGATCCGAGGATTGCCCAAGCTCAAATTTGAGAAAAAAATTAGTTTGCGCTTCTTATCGACATGGAAAAATGATTGCTGCTTTGCATTCACCTATCTCGATGGTGATGACAAAATGACCCAGAGAACTTCTCCATATGGACACTGTAGGTCCTTGTCGGGTTAGTTCTTTAGGAGGCAAGTGGTATGTCCTTATCACTGTCAACGACTTCTCTCGCTACTCTTAGGTATTCTTTTTAGCAAGCAAGGATGAAGTGTTTTCACACTTTCAGAGCTTAGCCTTGAGACTATTCTCTAAACTCCCAGGTGCTTTGAAATTCATTCAAAGCGATAATGGCACCAAGTTCAAGAATAGTCTCTTTGTGGACTTTTGCATGGAGCATGGCATAGAACATCAATTCTCTACTCCGTGGGTTCCTCAACAAAATGGTGTTGTTGAGAGAAAGAACCACACCTTGGTTGAGATGGCTAGGACGATACTCGATGAGCATAGGACTCCTAGAAAGTTTTGGGTTGAGGCCATGAACACCGCTTGTTACATCTCAAACCGAATTTTCTTGCGCTCAATTTTGAACTTGACTTCTTATTAGATGTATTTTGGGAGACAACCTAAAGTTACTCATCTTCGAGTATTTTGTTGTCGATGTTTTATCCTAAAACGTGGAAATTTGGAGAAATTTGAGTCACGTTCCTCTAACGTGATCTTTTTAGGTTACACTACCCATGGTCATTCTTATCGTGTTTTCAATTTGGAAACTAACACTGTCATCGAGTCATGTGATGTGACTTTTGATGAATCAACCCCCTGTGTTAGCTCTTCTTTTGAACAGGCGAGTGACACACAATATGGAACAAACTATCTTTGAAGATGAAGATCCCGAAGACTTCGAGGATGATCCCCTACTACCCTCGACATTGACTTCCGAAGCCGACCCCGCTTCGACCACTTCGGCAAGAGGCCGCGAAGCTACTACCTCGACATCGATCATCTTTGACCACTCCCCGGCACAAGTTGAGGGGGAGACTACATCTCGCCGTGAGGCTCCACACCACATCCAAAGGATGCATCCTTCTGAGTAGATTATTGGTGAGCTTGATCAAAGGGTAACATGTTCTCATGCTCATTTCATTGATTCTGCATTCGTTGCCTCTTTTGAGCCCTTAGATGTGAGTCATGCTTTATCTGATTCTAGTTGGATCAATGTCATGCATGAGGAACTTGAAAATTTGAGAGAAACCAAGTCTAGACTCTTGTAGATCCTCCTCCTAATGTTCATTTTATTGGAACAAAATGGATTTTCAAAAACAAGCAAGGGGAGGATGGGTCTGTGGTTAGAAACAATGCTAGACTTGTAGCTCAGGGTTTTTCACAAATTGAAGGGATTGATTTTGCTAAAACTTTCGCACTTGTTGCTCATCTAGAGGCCATTAGGATTATGCTTGCATTTGCTGCATCCTGTGGATTCAAACTTTATCAAATAGATGTCAAAAGTGCTTTTCTTAATGGCTTCATATATGAGTATGTTTTTGTAAAACAACCCCTGGCATTGAAAACCCCAAATACCCCCATAAAGTCTTTAAACTTCATAAAGCTCTTTATGGACTCAAACAGTCCCCTCGGGCATGGTTTGATAGACTTAAGTCTTTTCTGCTTGAGTGAGGGTATTTGATGGGATCAGTTGATAAAACTCTTTTTACTCTCAAACATGGCAAAGATTTCCTTCTGGTTAAGATTTACGTTGGCGATATCATCTTTGGTGGCTCATCTCATGCTTTAGTTGCATAGTTTGCAGATACCATGAGCAGGGAGTTTGAGATGTCCATGATGGGTGAACTCACATTTTTCCTTGGATTGCAAATCAAAAAAGCAAACAAGGTACCTCCATTCATCAAAAAAGTACACCAAGGACCCACTCAAGAAATTTGATATGGCTGATGCGAAGCCCCTCGCCACCCTGATGGCTCTTCGGTAGCATTGGATCTGGATGAGGACGGAGACACCGTAGATCAGAAGGAGTTCTGAAGCATGATTAGATCCCTCCTTTACTTGACGGCTACGAAGCCAGACATAAACTTCGAAGTATGTCTGTGCGCTCAGGCTTCGCCAAGGGCTTCACAACGACAAGCAGTAAAGCACATTCTAAGGTATCTCATACACACTTTAGAATTCGGCATTTGGTATTCTGCATCTTCTTCATTATGCCTTCGAGGTTATTCAGATGTAGATTTTGCTGGGTGTAGAATTGATAGGAAAAGTACCTCTAGTATTTGCCATTTTCTAGGTACTTTCTTGTTTGTTGGTCTTCCCGCAAATAGTCTAGCATTGCAGAATCTACAGCTGAGGCTGAATATGTTGCTGCAGCTAGTTGTTGCTCACATATTTTGTGGATGGTTTCCACTTTGCGGGATTTTGGGTTAGATTACATGAGTGTTCCACTTTTCTGTGATAACACTAGTGCGATTTGTATTGCTAACAACCCAGTTCAGCATTCCAGAACCAAACACATTGATGTGAGATATTATTTTCTCAGAGACCACGATGAGAAGGGTGATATTGAACTTCAATATGTTGATACCCAGAACCAACTTGCTGATATTTTTACCAAACCCCTTGATGCTTCTCGATTTTCTTATTTGCGTGGGGAACTTGGTATTTGTCATCCTTATGGCATTTTGTGAGGGGGAGTTGTGTGTCATTGCATAAGCTTCTGTCATATGATTAACTGCTTTTACATGTACTTGTTGTATATGCCTTTGAATTATTGTCTTTAATCATGATGATTTTTCTTTATTGAATATGTATGATATTTGTCATGAGCATGGCTTTTAATTCTAAAAATTAAAACATGATCACTACTTAGTCCGGTAAGTAGCATGAGTAGGCTGAGTGTTTTGCTATCTTTTACATGCCTGGTAGCTAAGTCATTTACAATTGGATGCAAACATGCATCTTGATCATTTTAATGCTTTTCGTGGAAATCATGTATTGTAAATTGATAAAAATGAAATTTATATCCATGCATTTTATGCTGATATTGAAAAGATCTAGGTGGGTTTGCTTTGTTGCACTGCATTGTTGTAGACTGCTTACCATAGCACTTTGGTATGAACTCAGACATTGTAATGTATGGCATGACTAATGCTTTAAGCTTCTGATGGTCTTTGCTTGACCTAGGCTTGTCTTAGTCGGTTAGCATAAGGTTGACATGCAAATAACCCCTAGCATTAAGATCAAAAGAAAAAGGATAAAAAGCTTGAAAATATTGAATAATTACAAGGTTGGTGAAGCTTCATATTTTTTGCCTATGCATGGCCGAGTAGTATTTGCTAGTTTTTGCACTCCATGCTTTACTTTGTCTAGTATACTAGTCTAAGTGGTGATGTTTTTATTTGCTAAAACCCAAAAATGCTCACTCGTGATTTTCCTTGAGTATGATTCATATGAGCTTATCATGCAGTACTTATAGACAATATTCAAGGCAAATGCTAGGTTTGTACTGTAATTTCTGCTAATCATGTTTTAGAAGCTTGCATATGCACCCACCCCTTGATTATTGCATTGCCAAAGGGGGAGAATGTTTGTAATTCAGGGGGAGTTTTTGCTGCCAAAGGGGAAGTTGTTGTTGTGCCAAAGGGGGAGTTTTTGCCAAAGGGCTTTTTATGAAAGGGGAGAAATTTATTTTTCATGTGATATGATTTGGTTCATTTCTGAGTTTTTATGGTCACTTGTGCGCTAAAATATTTCAAATTTTTTCTGAGTTTGAATTTGGTTGTCAATGCACTCATCAAGGGAGAGATTGAGAGACCAAGTTGAGATGTGCCTTGGTTTCAGTCTGTGATGAGTGATTGACAGATTCTCTTCTTAGAGAAGGGGTCCCTCTGAATAGGTTCGGAGGTGTGTTCACCAAAGGGCTCGGTGTTTGATGGCTGCACATGTTCGCGGTGTGGTATATCTGTCGTAGGGGTTGGACAGTATACAGTTCAGAGGTTGTATCGAATGGGTCGGTACATTCGGCAGTACACCGGAGGGTGTTATACTCGGAGAGGTCTTTGGGGTATGGGATACACCTGTCTGCTTGTCGTTGGTGTGCAGGTGACTTCAGAGGCGACGCGATAGTCAGCACAGTAGGTGAATTGGGTCAAGCAGGGAGCTTTGGGCCAGGCAAGCGAGGATCTTGGTCACGGAGCCTGTGTGAAGTCGAGGTCAGACCTTGGATCGAGGTGTACTAGTCGAAGGTAGGAAGTGCGGAGGGGGACTCCGGCTGAAAGTACCCCGAGGCAAAGTACTCAGAGGTGGGGCATTTCGAAGGGGTACTCTGAAGGAGTAACATCAAAGGCATGGGAACAAAGGCCTAAGGAATGAGGTAAGGCTCCCAAGTGTGCTTCGGAAGGAGATATTTGGAAGGACACCTGACAAAGGTCTCAGAAGTCATGGTGCATCAAAGGCATGGTCCGGATAAGGCTCTTCGTAGAGTGTGCTCAGGGCTAAGACACTACGAAGAGGTGATTATGGAAATGCTTCATGAGGAGGTCCTGGATGAAGGAGGGACTTTGAAAGGTGGTGGAAAAAACCCTTCGTAAGAAGGTACTTCAAAGGTGGGGCTTCGAAGTTAGGTTGTCTTGATGTACTTTGGCCATGCATGGTTTCGATACACGAACGAGCGGATTTCGAGCTTGGAGTAGCTGCGAAGCCGTGGTGGTCCACTCCAGAGGTGATGGTGGGAAGACTCAAGGGCTTTGATGGCTTTGGCTCAAAACCGTCACTTGTATTGAAGACATACTTCGATGTAGCGAAGGCCTACGAGTTCGAATCCTACTACCGAAGCCACTGCAACAATTCTTGTGCGAAAGGTGGCTCCGGAGATTCCAGTCTAAAAAGCTGACACCAAAAGGAGCTTCCAATAAAGTAGACTACAATATGTACCATCGTGATTGCCAGAGGCAGTAAAGTTGTAAACCCTAGGGGTATAGTAGTCTATTCATAGTTCAGAGTACTGCCTATAAAAGGAGAGGTAGGCTAATGCCTAGGGCAACACTGCGCACTCCATTTTAGAATCTTATGTACTCACTATAGCATTGGTCCAGCCGCCATGAGTTGTACTTTGAGTCTGCGAGTTTTATGTTCCCTGTTCTTGCAATGAAATTTCTATTATGTTTTCATTGATTGCATGAACTTGTATTTGTGTTATTCGCACTATCTTACTTGAGTTTTCTGAAATTTGGTTTATTCTTTGCGAACCCTGTTTTCTACTCTATGGTTGTACTTATGAAGTGCTCTGTTTCACATGCTTGTGGTTTCTGAATGTTTTTGGTGTATGTTCGCTTTGTGTATATCAGAGGTTAGTAATCATGGATTACTATCAAAGTGCCTTTTTGAGTGTGTGCGAAGCAGCCATTTCTGAGCTTGCCGAAGTCTTCCTAGTTATACATTTTTGCTCTCACTTTCAGAGCACTCAGTGTGATGCCTATGTATTCATTACTGGTGCAAAGCATCTGAACGGAGCTCTTTGAGGGAAACAGAATTGTGCGAAGTATAGTTGTGTAATGCCTGCTCGACGACACCTTGGTGTGTGGAGCCTGCACAACCGTTGCTAAGTTCAGTGTGTCTTTGGGTTTTTGAGTGCGAGCAAAGTCTTCTGAACTTTGAACTTTTACCTCGTACAAAGCTTGTGTTTGATACCAACGAACTAGACACTTCGAAGGGTGTGTTCGAAGTCTGTTCAACAGATGAGAAAATTTAAAAAAGCTCCCATTCATCCCCCTGTGGTCGCCCGTTTCGATCCAACAATTACCCTTCGGTCCGACCGACAGAAGGCTGGAGGTCGGGGACCCCTCCAGTCACACTTCACAGAGCACGCCGAAGGCTACCCTTCAGCCAAACCCTTCACACCGCTGGTCTGATCGGTGTTATAGTGTCGGTCTGACCGGCTTACCTTGGCCGGTCTGACCGCCAGTTAGGCTTCGGTGCAACCGGCCCTAAATTGGACGGTTGGATATTTTCATCTATAACTTGGTTTTAATTGGATAATATTTTGTATTATTTAATTGCCTTGCAACTCTACTTTCCCTTCTCATATCTAGGGTCATCGGAACGCGACATCAGTGTCGTGTTAAGCTTAGGGGTTTGCCTCTAAGTATCCACACGCTTTTGGATCGTCAGATCGACATCAATTCTTTTGGCACTTTGACCGTCGTATTTTAGTGTCAACACACTTTTTGGTGACTCCGCTGGGGAAGAACATGCCAAGCACTTCGACATCGGCGATGGGTACATCGACTACGTCTAAGTCAATGGGACTCTCAATGCCGATGGATCCGGTGGGGAGAACGGAGATTGATGAGAAAACATCATCATCTCCACACTCGATGACCTCTCCAAGGAGGATAGGATAGGGATTGAGACCAAGATAAGGGAGCTACACGCTCTTCTGCTTGGGCACTTAACCAAGACCCATGGGGATTCATCAAGCATGACATCAACATCCCCGATCTACTCAGGAGCAAGGTAACACCATTGTCTCCTAGACTGTCCTCCCAGGACATCGAGCAAAAGATAGCCAACACAGTAGACCAGGCCATTAGCGCTACCATTGCAAACCGCATAGAGGCCATAGTTGACTCAAGAATGGAGGCGATGTTTAGGAGATTCGGCTTTTCCAGGGCCACTTCACCTACTCCAATCGCTAGTGTACCCCCTATTCATCGCATATACAGTAGAACTGATGGGAGTACCTGAAAATTGTTGTATCTTTGGCCACACCATCCGTGGCCAAGGCAGTGCATGACCCTGTCAGTTAGACTGGCCCTTGGGCTAGTTAGACCAGCGTGTCTCAAACTCTGCAGCCGGTAACAGTCGGTCATATCATCCATTAGGCTGGTCTGACCGGCCATTATGCCCTCGGTCAGACCGGTCCTATGGCTAGTCAGATGCCCCTACCACATATTATGTGCCGTCGCCCATGCCTGCGCAACCTTTTCCGACACTGCGCGCACCTCCTGCTCCCGCACACCCACATAGGCCCAAGTACGTCCCGTATCACGAGCTACCACGAGAGGAGGAGCCGCATGGCCGACACCCCGATATACCACTGCGTGTTGCGCCCCCGCATGAGAGACGCGCGCAGGCAGGAGGCGTAGATGACATAGAGGAGCAAATTTGTGCGCTATTTAGAGAGTGTGCAGGTTGGACACCTAGGGGTCGGGTTAGGGTTTACCACAGGCCATACTGCGACCACTTCGACACCATCCCGTACCCGCGCGGCTTTAGGGTTCCTAAATTTACAAAATTTGACAGTGAAGGTAGTAAGACCACCCTAGAGAACATAGGAAAATTCCTAGTGTAGTGTGGCAAAGCTAGTGGGTTGGATGCATTGAAGCTTAGACTATTCTCCCTATCGCTTTCCAGCACCTCTTTCACTTGGTTTTCAGCTTTACCGCCGAATTCTGCGCAGACTTGGGCCCAGTTGGAGCAGAAGTTCCATGATTATTTTTATACTAGGGAAACCGAGCTTAGGGTTTCGCATTTGACATCGGTTAGGCAGAAGGCTAGCAAGAGCGTCTCTGAGTACATTAAGCGGTTTAGGGACACCAAAAACCGATGTTTTACCTTGAACATTTCTAATAAAGACTTGGCTGACCTAGCCTTTAACGGTCTTCACTCCAAACTTAAGGATAAACTAGATGGCCAAGATTTCTTTGAGGTTAGTCAAGTGCTATGGAAGGCTCTAGTTCATGAAAGCCGAGCCAAGAGTAGAAAATTCACTAAGACATTTAACAAGCCTAAGGCCGAGATGCATGTCATGGAGAACTTTGATGAGGAATTATCGAAGAGCGAGGATGACTCAGTCGACATGTACACCATAGAGTGGACTTGGTCTAGTAAGGCCAGACCCATTACTTGCACTGAGTTACGGTCATCTCCTACCAAGAGTCGGCCCAACAAGGTGAAGTATTCTTTTGACGTGACTAAGTGTGATAGAATATTTGATTTTTTGTTGAAGAACAAGCTTATCAGGTTGCCAAATGGTGACGTTATCCCGACTGCCGACGACTTGAAGAAGCGTGCTTATTGTAAGTGGCATGATTCTCATTCCCATTCTGCTAACGATTAAAATATTTTTCATTGGCAGGTTCAATCGGCCATAGAAGAAGGACAGTTGAATTTGGATACAAATCCCAAAATGAAGCTCGACCAGGACCCCTTTCCTTTGAACACCATCGATCTCGATGATAAGAAGGTGCTGATTCGGCCCGAGCAGGCTGGGTCCACTAAGGGGAAGGAGGTCATGATCGGAGAACCACGCACACACACGCTCGTGCCAAAGAACTTTGAGGTAGGAGTGTGGAAAGTAAATACCAATGTATCGTCTTCAACTACGACCCATAAGAAGCCGAAGGTGACGTACGACATGCTACTCCAAAAACATAAGAAGAGGGCCGAGAAGGCGAACACTCAGCCAGGACCTACAGCGAGGCCAAACCCTCCTCGGAAGGGTGGGTTCGGCAAACGATGGGCAAAACCATTGGAGCCACAGTTTCCTCCACCATACCACTGGCCCATGGCACAGTGTCCACCGTGTTACTTTCCGCCTCCTAGGTACCCCACCCCATATTATATTGCTCCATTTGATCCCTTCGGATTTTATGACATGTAGAATCAGATGAATGCTGCAAGAGGCAACGTCTTTGGTATACTATCCGTTGCACCACGAGGATGTCCGGAGGAGGCATCTGAGGGTATCGTCGTCAAGGCGGGATCCTGGGAAGTCCCAATCCCTAAGGGGGCCCCTCGGAGCAAGACAGAGGCAAAATACAGAAGTCACCCGTGAAGACTTCGGCCTAACCGCAGCTCCAGGGCTAGTTCTACCAACTCTTTTTAGGAACCTGGCATCAGTCGTCTAGACCGGGCCCCTATGGCTAGTCCGACCGATAGTACACAGGAGCAGAATTCAGCCAAGCACAAAAATGTCGAGGCCGATCTGGGCAATTCTCGTTCGGCCAAAAATTCTAGAAGCAAGTTTGTGGTGCCCGACACTAAGCCACAGCCTTCGTGAGCACCTCCAAGTATGGCCAAGTCCAAGAAGAGGTGGCTACATCGTCTTTGAGCCCAGGAGATGCGCGAGAAGAAGGCCAAGGACAAGCGGGACACCATTTTCAAGGAGATCCATCCCCGACTAGTAGCGAAGCAGGTTTGGAAGCCGAAGTCGGTTGACGTAAACAACTCAGCTCCTACTCCAAGCGACGATGAGGATGATTTGATGGACAATGACTACATGCCTATCTCTGAGGGGCCCCCTCCTTAGGCGATGTATGTAAACGTCGGCATGCTTCCCGTTGAGTTTGATTTTCCACAAGCTGAGGCTGAGGTTGCTTAGCTGAGCCTCGGCCCAAAGGAGGCCATTTTTGAGAAGCCCGAGGATACGACTCGTCACGTGAACCCTCTCTATGTCAAGGGGCACATCGACGGGAAGCCAATATCGAGGATGCTTGTAGATGGAGTCGTCACTGTCAACTTGATGTCGTACTCTCTTTTGAAGAAGCTCAGCAAGAATGAAGATGACTTTATGAGGACCAACTTGACACTCAACGGCTTCAATGGCGAGAGCTTCGACGCCAAGGGCTTACTTTGTTTGGAGATGACAGTGGGCAACAAGACATTTCCGACGGCGCTATTCATCATCGATGTGCAAGGTAATTACATCGTATTGCTTGGGCGCGATTGGATTCATGCGAATTGTTGCATTCCATCTACTTTGCACCGGTGCTTGATTCAGTGGGACGATGATGATGTAGAGGTCATACCAGCTGACACTTCGGCCCAAGTTAGTTTGGCCGATGTGTCTATCGACGCCATCCACGATAAAGTAGAATGTCTGCCAGGTAGAGATCTCTTGGACTACAAATTTGTTAGCGTGTATGAGGGACATTTTGTTCCTATGTCTGTAAGCCAACTAGTGTAGCATGGCTGTCTCTAAATTAGTAGTCATGTCTAGTAAGTGTAATCTTGATTGGCTAAAGTCTCGTGTAGAATAATAACGGTCTTCTAAAGACGGTATTGTCAAAGCCATTGAAGATTTTAGCGAAGTAGAAAAGTTAGGTCAAGGTTTTGCGTCGGCTAACCCTCTAGAAGAGGTCGATATAGGTGATGGTAGTATTCCAAGGCCGACTTTTGTATATCAGAATTTGTAGGCTAACAAAAAGGCCGAAGTAATAAAGCTGCTTCGGTCGTATATCGAATGTTTTGCTTGGGAATACAGTGAGATGCCCAGACTTAGCTGTGAGCTCATGGAGCATTGGTTGCCTATCAAACCTGGGTTTAGGCCTTATAAACAACCCCCTCATTGCTTTAATTCAGCCGTGTATGACCAAGTTAAAGAGGAAATATAACGATTACTCAAGGCTGAGTTTATTAGGCCCAACAAGTATGTTGACATTGTGCCTATAGAGAAAGAAAGGGAGTGGCAAGATTCGTGTGTGCATTGATTTCAGGGATTTGAACAAGGCCACTCCAAAGGACGAGTACCCCATGCCGATAGCCGACATGTTGATCAACATTGCTTCAGGACACAAGGTACTAAGTTTTCTTGATGGCAACACTTGTTATAATTAAATCTTTATGACCGAAGAGGACGTCTATAAGACAACATTTCGATGCCCTGGTTTTGTCAGCTTGTTTGAGTGGGTAGTTATGACTTTTGGTTTAAAGAATGCTGGCGCTACGTATCAATGTGCTATGAACATGATCTTTCATGACTTGCTAGGAGTTATGCTAGAAGTCTATATAGATGATGTTGTAGTCAAATCGGATGCTATGGGAAACCATTTAGCCAATTTGAGAGTTGCTTTTGAAAGAATGTGTCGGTACGTCTTAAAAATGAACCTGCTCAGGTGTGCTTATGGCATGTCGGCGGGTAAGTTCTTAGGATTCATGATTCATGAGAGAGGTATTGAGATTGATCCTAAGAGGCTTGAGAATATTAAGAACTTTAAAGCGCCAACATGCAAGAGAGATGTGCAAAAGTTGCTAGGCAAGGTAAATTATTTGCACCACTTTTTATCTAAATTGTCCAGCAAGATTGATGCTTTTGTCCCCATACTTCGGCTAAAGAACGAAGCCTAATTCACTTGGGGAGCAAGTCAGCAACTCGCGTTCGAGAAAATTAAAGAGTACTTGTCATCACCGCCTGTGGTAAGGGCACTAAAAGCAGAGATTCCGTTTCGGCTAGACATTGCAATAGAAGATAGCGTGATAGGAGCTGTGCTAACTCAGGAATTGGAGGAAAAAGAGTACATCATCACATTCTTGAGTCGCCTCCTATTGGATGCCGAGACAAGGTATGTGTTTTTAGAGCGTTTGTGTTTATCACTTTATTATGCTTGTACCAAACATCACCACTATCTTCTATCTGCCACATGTATTGTTACTTGTCAAATGGATGTTATAAAGTACATGTTGCAAAAGCCGATTCTAAGTGGGAGAATCGGAAAGTGGGCTTATGCTTTGATTGAGTACGATTTGGCTTATGAACCCTTGAAAGCTATGAAAGGCCAAGTCGTCGCAAATTTTATAGTTGATCACCATGTTGATGTCAATTTGAGTGGTAGTGATACTGCTTTAATTGAAGTAGTACCATGGAAACTTTACTTTGATGGTTTGGCTTCCAAGAATGGCTAAGGTGTTGGAGTTGTGTTCATATCACCTAGTGGTATGAGTTTCGAGACCTCGGCCCGGTTAGAATTTCCTTGTACTAATAATCAAGCCGAATATGAAGCTCTATTATTAGGACTTGAATTATTAAGCTCCATGGGTGTTAAATATGTACATGAATATGGTGATTCGTTATTGATTGTTCAGCAAGTAGCTAGAAGTGCCCAACGTTTTAATGGTTTGCTAAATAGTTACTTGGATAAAAATGCCTAGACATAATTTCTACTTTTGACGATTTTGAGATTTCTCATGTGTCTAGAGAAGACAATTCAGTAGCAAATGACTTGGCTCAGCAAGCATCTGGTTACAAAATTAGGAAAGGTAAATTTTTTGCACAAGAAAAATTGATGCTTGACTTTAGTTTACCACGTGAGTCAGAGCACGTCGGTCTGACCGGCCTGACATGGCCGATCCGACCGCAGGTGTCTGGTCAGTCTGACTGGCCATTCTAGGCCGGTTTGACTTCCCCGTGCCAGTCATCCGATAATGGTCGGTCTGACTAGACCTCTATGGCTGGTCTGACCGCCCCGTGTCAGGAGGTTTTAGGGCAAGGGGGCAGGTTGAAATTAATAGTTTGAACACCAATTCGAGCGAGGATTTGGTGAGTACTTTAGGAAATCATGAGGATGATTGGAGGACTTCGATTATTCAATATTTGAGAGATCCTAGCAAGCGGGTTGATCAGAAAGTTTGTCGGCTAGCGTTTAAATTTGTATTACTTGATGATGAATTGTATCGCCAAACAATTGATGGAGTACTTTTGAAAAGTTTGAATGCTGATCAGTCTAGACTTGTTGTGGGTGAAGTACATGAATGTCTTTATGGTAATCATCAGTCTGCCCAGAAAATGAGTTGGATGCTTAAAAGAGCGGGTTTTTATTGGCCGACTATGACTAAGGATTTCTTAAGTACTATAGAGGATGTGATGCTTGTCAAAGGTTTGGTAATATTCAGCTCGCTCCTGCATCTTTACTTAATCCTATTATTAAACCATGGCCATTCTGAGGTTGGGCCTTGGACTTCATCGGCCAAATTTATCCTTCCTCTTTTAAAAGGGCATCAGTTCGTGTTGATGGCTACGGATTACTTCATCAAGTGGATGGAGGCTTCAATTTTATCTTGAAGCACATTATAAATAGATTCAGTATTCCCCAAACTCTTACTACATATCAGGGTGCTTCGTTTGTTTCTAAAGAAGTATGTGATTTTGCCGAATCTTATGGTATAAAGTTGATAAACTCTTCACCATACTATGCTCAGGCAAATGGTTAGTCCGAGTCTAATAATAAAACTATGATTAAGCTCATTAAGAAAAAGATTGAAGAGTTTTCTAGACGGTGGCATGAAGTGCTTTCTAAGGCATTATGGGCATGTATAGTTGCAAAGCATGGTGCCACCAAGGTGAGTCAATATGAGTTGGTGTATGGACAAGAAGTCATTTTACCCGTAGAGGTGAATCTTGGCTCTTTGAGGTTACTTAAGCAAGACGGCTTCTCGGTCGATGAGTATGAAGTTATGTTGAAAGATAATTTATAATAAGTGACCGATAAGAGATTTAGAGCTCTAGAAGCAATAGAAAGAGACAAGAGAAGGGTGGATAGAGCTTACAATAAGAAGGTGACAGCAAAATCATTTCAAGTTGGTGACTTGGTTTGGAAGACGATTTTACCTTTAGGCACTAAGAGCCCAAAGTTTGGTAAATGGTCGCCTAGTTGGGAAGGTCCTTTTAGAGTTGTTGGAATCACTCCAGGCAATGCATATTTACTAGAGTCTCTACAAGGAGAGTGATTTCGTAGAGCTTTGAATGGTAGGTAATGGAAAACGTACTTCCCAAGTGTGTGGCAGAACGCTTAAAGCGTCGAAAGGACGATATGGAGCATATCGCCGTTAGTTCGTTGTTCTTTTGGCACACTTAAGTTTTCCAAAACGCAGGGGGGGCATGTTTTGATATCAAAAATTGATATTAATGGTCAAAATTTTCAAAATGTCAAAATTGGTATTTTTGGCCGAAAATATACTAAGTCCTAGCATAGGCCGGTGTGACCGGCCTTGTACCGCCAGTCTGACCAACCCACTTCGGTCTGACCGGCCCTATAAGGCTGGTCTGACTCGATTTAATCTGAATGCGAGTCAGATTAGTGATTTTGGGGTATTTTTATCTCTAATTAGATTTTAATGATTTGGACTTGAATCTAACTCAGATTAACCACAGGAACATCATGACCAACCTCTATAAATAGAGGCAAGGCCGATTCAAGGGCTCCCCCAAAACCCTAATAGATCCAATCTATTATTTACCTTGAATCACATTTATATTCAATCTACTTTCCTTGTCCTAGGTTTAGTTTAGCACGTACATCTTTGCTGGTTTGTGCTGGAAACCACCCGTCTGCCGCGTCGTAATCATGGTAACTCCTTTTCGGTTCACTTGTGAATCGTCTATTTCATCCAAGAAATGGATTTCTATCGTTTTATCGGTTTTTACCAGTGGTTCAGTATCTTGGCCGAATTGCCTTTCGTTTCTTGATGTTTTTTTGTAGTGTTTCATCTCCCCGATCTTCGCCAAGAATTCTTGTTGCAATTGTCCACGGCAAGACGGTTGTCGGAGCCCCGGAAACCAACTTCTAGGAGCCATCGGTCTGACTGGAGGCAATACCTCAGTCTGACTGGCCCATGTTGTGCCATCATCGGACACACCGACTCGCGGCCGTCTGATAGGCATCATACTGTCGGTCTAACCGTTCTTCGTAGGAGGTCTCAGGAACACCTCGCACCGGTGTCGGAGTACCCCTTTGGACCCCCCTTCAGCTACTGTTCAGTCTAACTAGAGATTACCATTCGGTCCAATCAACCGAAGGATGGGTGCCGAGGACCCCTCTGGTCACACTTCATAGAGCACACCAAAGGCTACCCTTCGGCCAAATCCTTCGCACCGCCGGTCTAGCTGGTGGTATAGCGTCAGTCTAACAAGGCTACCCTTCGACCAAACCCTTCGCACCGCCGGTCTAGCTGGTGGTATAGCGTCAGTCTAACTGGCTTACCTTAGTCGGTCTGACCACCAGTTAGGCTTCGGTCCAATCGACCCTAAATTGGCCGGTTGGATATTTTCATCTACAACTCGGTTAGTTGGATAATATTTTGTATTATTTAATTGCCTAGCGACTCCACTTTCCCTTGTCACTATCTAGAGTAATCGGAATGCGATGTCAGCATTGTGTTATGCTTAGGGGTTTGCCTCTCTAAGTATCCACATGCTTTTGGATCGTCAGATCAGCGTCAATATGTTTTTTCCACTTTGACCATCGTATTTTAGTGTCAACAATATGTTCAAATTCATGTGCACGTTGTAAATATTCACATCACCTCTCTCTATGATCTCGCGGATCAAGTGATATCATCGACCTCCTTCACAGCTTCTGACGCTACGATATACCCAGTTTCTATCATAGAATTGACCACCGTCTCTTTCTTGGAACTCTTCCAACTTATTGCGCTTCGATTGAGGTAGAACACAAATCTAGATTGCGATCGAGAATCATCCTTGTCAGTATGAAATCTAGCATCGGTGAAATCACTTACAACAAGCTCTTATTCACCACCGTAAACTAGGAACATATCCTCAGTTCTTCTCAAGTACTTGAGGATACTTTTTACTACTCCCTAGTGACTTTCACGTTGGTTTGACTAGAATCTGCTCGTAACATTTAGAGCATAGGAGACATCTGGGCGTGTACATACCATGACATATATGATGGACCCAATCGTGGAGGCATATGGGATCACACACATTTTCTCTAACTCATTAGTTGTCGGGGCACACTTAGTCTTACTAAGAGAAATGCCATGTGACATTGGTAGAAACACTTTCTTGGAATTCTCCATTATGAATCGCTTCAAAACCTTGGCAATGTAAATATTCTGGCTTAATCCAATTAGCCATTTTATCTATCTCTATAGATCTTTATGCCCAAAATCTTTCATCGAGAAATTATTTTTTAAAAGAGTCTTGACAACATTACACAAAGGAATGTCATTTTCGATCAACAATATGTCATCCATATATAAGACCAGAAATACAAGTGAGCTCCCACTAGCCTTTTTGTAAACACAAGACTCTTCTTCATTCTTTATGAAGCCAAGCCCTTTGACTACCTCATCAAAACAAAGATTCCAACTCACACAAGCTTGCTTTAGCCCATAAATGGACTTCTACAACTTACAAACTTTTCCCAGCATTTTTCGGATCGTCAAGACATTCAGGATGTGTAATGTACACAGGCTCACTTAGGTTTCCATTCAGGAAAGCCATCTTGACATCAATTTTCCATATCTTATAGTCATAAAATGTGGCAATTGCTAGTATGATCTGGATAGACTTAAGCATGGTGACATACGAAAATGTTTCATCATAATAAACACCTTTAATCTGCCTGAAACCTTTCGCCACTAATCGTGATTTATAGATATGAACATTTCCATCATCGTATATCTTTTTCTTAAATATCTATTTAGAGTCAATAGTTTTGTTACCATCGGGTGGATCGACCAATTTCCAAACTTGGTTTTCTCACATGAAATCTAATTCGGATATGATGTCTCCAAGCCATTTCTTAGAGTCTAGTCCCATCGCTACTTCTGTATATGTCTTGGGTTCATCGTTGTCCAACAACAACATGTCGCGTTGTCTGGTGGTCAAAAACATAAACCTCTCTGGTGCGTGACTCACCCTCCCAGATCTTCATGGGGCTCATGTCTCAACAACAGGTTCATCAACCACTTGCATGTTCTGTTATGGTTCAGTGGATCTAGAACACTTTCCAGTGGCTCTCGAACTTCTTTGAGATGAATCGTTCTCCCACTAACATCTTTCGAGAGAAACTCTTTCTCAAGAAACACACCATTCTAAGTGACAAACACTTTGTCGTCTTCTCTATTATAAAAATGATATTGTTTGTTTTCCCTAGGATATCCCACAAAGAAGCACTTGTCAGATTTAGGAGTGAGATTGTCAGACGTCAAACGTTTGACATATGTGTCACAACCCCAAATCTTTAGAAAAGAAAAACTGGGACACCTCCCAAACCACATCTCATGTGGTGTCTTCTCTATTTACTTAGATGGAACTCTATTTAACGTGAAAGTGGCAGTTTCTAGAGCGAGTCCCAAAAGGATAATGGAAGATCAACATGACTCATCAACGACTGAACCATGTCCAACAAAGTGTGGTTCCTCTGCTTAGACACCCCATTCCACCGAGGCATGCCGGGTGGAGTTAGTTGTGGAACAATTCCACACTGCTTAAGATGATCATAAACTCATGACTCAAATATTCACCTCCATGATCAGATCATAGAAATTTAATTGTCTTTCCCATATGGTTTTGTACCTCATTCTAGAACTCCTTGCACTTTTCAAAGGATTTCCACATATGCCTCATTAAGTAGACATAACCATATCTACAGAAGTCATCGGTAAAAGTGATAAAGTACTAAAAACCACCTCTAGAGGTATGACTCATCGGTCCACATACATCAGTATGAACTATGGTCAATAGAAAGTTCGCCCTCTCACTGTGACAAGTGAAAGGAGTATTTGTCATTTTTCCAAGTAAACAAACCTCACATGTGTCTTATGATTCAAGATAAAATGACTCCAAAAGTTCATCTCTATGGAGCTTCTGCACGTGCTTCTCATTTATATGATCCAAACAACAATGCTAGTCATAGGTAAGATTCAAATCATTGAATCATATTTTCTTTGTATTAATGTTATAAATGTGTGCTTCTTCAAGTTTCAGAATTTATAATCAATTCACCAATGGACGAACACCATAGAGCATACAATTCGAAAATATTGAACAACACTTGTTCTTTATTATGAATTCAAAACCTTCTTCCTCTAAACATGAAGAAGAAATAATATTTCTACCCATTGCTGGAACATAATAATAATTATTTAATTCCAAAACTAATCCTGAGGTTAGCGACAAAGAATAAACACCAAGGACCAACGCTGCAACTTTTGCACCATTGTTGCCGCAAATATCTAGTTCACCTTTGGCACACTTTCTTGACCTACTCCGTCCTTTAACGATTTGCAAGTATGAATCATTGAACCAATATCAAATACCCATGAATCATTTGGACTAGTAGCAATATTAATTTCTATCACATTTATACTTGAAGTAGAAGAGGAAGTCCCACCTACCTTCTACTTACAGATTTCTTCCAAGTACCATTTGCAGTTTTAGAACCATTGACCAGTTTTACACGCAAACAAGGACATTGAGGTACCATACCTCTTGATCTGAGCTTGGTTTTCAAACATACCTTCGAGTCCCACAATAATATTATGGACATTCATGTTCACATCTTGCTTCAGAAGCTTAGATGACATATCAATAGGAATGAAACTACTGACATCAAGTGACTCATTTGAGTGCTTCTCACAAGCCCTCCGGTCAACTAGTTCATCATGACAGGACTCCTCTAGAATATATTCCTTTTTATTTCGTTCCATAAAGGATCGATCGCAAAATAAAGACTAAAGTGTTCTTAATCGTTGCCGCCATGATCTACAAAATTAAATGCAGGATTCAACACTATGCTATGTTTATCTTCTATCCAATAAAAGATGTATCACTATTAAAACTAGTCACTTTCCTTCTAATGACCAATAGTGTGACAAGATCCATATTCAACTAACTTCTAGTGAGCTTTGACATCACTGCTAGAAGCTAACTGACATAGGTAAGCAACCCTTTGTTATCACATCATATGTGACTCTTGTTTGTTGGAGTAGCATCTAATGCACAATATCCAACTCCATGCCCTAAAGCCCAAAACCATTTTGATAGCTTTGTTAAGAAAATCAATACTATGCTTGCAGAAGTTCGACTTCCACACTAACTGGTTAAGATAAAAGATAGTACCGTACTTTGGCAGACCCACTATTGATGATCGAGATCCTTGGTAGGTGCAGCTATTGGAAAGAGCATCAATACTTAATTTTCTAAGGAAAAACTATTCTAGCAAGGTAATGTTCCCTAGCGTAGATGAAACATGCAAGAATAGTATGATAGGAACATAAGAAAGAACCATAGGCAACACATTGACTATAAAATAGTATGGCCCCTTCACATGGTGATCTCTATCTCCATGGCTCCCATCATTTGTGTGTGTTTCTGACCTCCATGAACGTGTACTAGCCTATTACAAATAACAAATCTTATACTAGTTACATGAGTCGAAGCATCACCAGTAGACACGCATGTCGTATAACCATTGAACAACCTTGGGTTGTAAATAATCATGATACGCAAGCAATATTAATTACACACAATGCATCTCATACATTGTCAGTAAGGCCATACTAGTCAGAACATTCACTGCAAAACAAATTTAGGCAAATAATCTACAAGTGACTGATATCTTTATTTGAAAATTCTAGCTCAACTGGCACGAAATTTCCAGTTTTGTGTGGATCAGAACTTCCAATCTGTTGGAACTTCTGATAGCAAATTGTTCTCTCTATCGATTAAAAACCGACATCAAAACTTCTAATCTATCGGAACTTCCAATCGAATATCGGAACTTCCGATAGCAAAATCACTCTCTATATCGAATTATATTTGGTATCAGAACTTCCGATTCAATGAAACTTCCAATCAGTATAGGAACTTCCGAAATACGATGACCAGATAATAGATCTAATCTATTTTTCACCACGTATCTCCATACGTGATCAATCCAGATCGAACACTATGCATGTAAGCCCTGATACCACTGTTGGGACATAGGGAAGATATGCTAGCCGGCAATTTCAAAAAAAATCACCCCTAAAACAAGGAACCATGCGCGTGAGGGATAATGAATCATTACCTTCTAATGCGAGATGCTCTAGTGCAGAAGAAGAAGAAGATGTTGGGGAAGCGTGTCCTCGCTTATCCTCTTATTGCTCCATCCATTCCTTGGCGATTCAATCGGCGAAGACTGGCGATGTCCATGTGAAGAAGCCCATGAGCATCGCTATTCGAGCAACGCCTATATGTTAGATTATTTTTTTATATATTTGAACAATGGATGCTACACCATGAGATGTGTTCATTGTCAATTTTAGAAATACTTTCCTGGATCAAAACAAAAGAGGCATGCATATGGTACTCATGTATTATCAAGGAGGTTGATTGGGGACCAACAGACATTGAGTCGAGGATGTCTGCAAATAAAGAAGTGGAGGATGATGAGGACATCCCTAACAATGATACAACCATACACAAATATCAAGAGTTAATTACTCGAGTTCGAGCTCGACAATCAAATCTTTAGGTGAACTCATTTCTAACTACCTCGTTATATTATCTTGAGAATAAATTACTACCTAAAGATAATATTATTGTTAGGAATCGTGGAGATGATGAAGAATAACATGGATATAAGCAAAGAGTTGGAGAAGAACCAACAAGGACGTCCAAGCCAAGTTGGGAGTCCAATCCAACTATAGTTCATGTCCAACTCAGATTCTAGTAGCAATGTGGACTAAAATTGTCATCCAGGCCGCATACAAACTTCACTTTCGACATTCCACCTGGGCACAGAAATATAACTTCAGCATCTTTCCAATGCCATCAGTCTCATCTCAAAATTCCTTCTTGATCGACGGGAATTGTAAATACAAGATGGCATCCAGAATCTATGAGTATGTTGTTTTCTGCGTTGTTGGGCCTTTGGGCCATGTATCCAGTTGAGCCCATTTGGGGTGCATCCCAAGTACTATATAAGGTGTTTCTAAAGCCATCTCAGGTTTTTGGGTTTATTTTACATGTTGCTTTGATAGCCGTCGCTTTGCCAGATTTGTAAGTAAACCCCAATTCATAGATTCCAAAAGAATTTTCAGTTCGGTTGCATTTTCTTCGTTCTTGCTTGTGTTATTCAATTCACAGGTGAAGATTAGCCTTCCTGTCAAGGACAATTAGGCTATGCTTAGTTGATAACCAATGGAGCAGAAGTGTAGCGATTGCAAGGGCCAATCTTGTGGATCGGAAGCCGGATCGGCAATGTCGACTTCTCCACGAATCATTGATTATCCCCCACCTAACGGAAGATCAGACACCCCACCCTCCATCAAGTGGTATCAGAGCTTGGTTTATCATCAGATTGTTGTATCTTAAATTAGATTTATTTCATATTCATCCCATTGTCCACAAAAATGCCACAAAAATCAGTAGACGTAGGTTTCCCCTATCCAAGACCATCCATAGCCTTTGCATGCTTTAGTTTTAGAGTCCGTAGTATTGATTTTGTGTCCTTGGTCAAGTTTGATTGTTGGTTAGTATTGTGGTCCTGTTTTTATAAATCCTTTATACTAGTCACCACCCATAAATCCCCTTTGATTTGCAATCCGCGTCTGAACTAGAACATAAAAACCTTGATTTAGACTGCTACCAATTGGGATAGGACCATGATTGTGAGAAAACAAGCTAAGGTGCATTATTTCTACATTAGATTTAATTTTTATATATTTGAACTGTGGATTCTACACCATGAGATGTGTTCATTGTCAATTTCATCAATTTTAGAAAATACTTTCTTGGATCAAAACAAAAGAGGCATGCATATGGTACTCATGTATTATCAAGGAGGTTGATTGAGGACCAATAGACGTTGAGTTGAGGATAACTACAAATAAAGAAGGGGAGGATGCTGAGGACATCCCTAACAATAATACAACCATACAAGAATATCAAGAGCCAATTACTCGAGTTCAAGCTTGACAGTCAAATCTTCAGGTGAACTCGTTTCTAACTACTTCATCATATTATCTTGAGAATAAATTACTACATAAATATAATATTATTGTTATGAATCATGGAGATGAAGAAGAATAATATGGATATAAGCAAAGAGCTGGAGAAGAAACAACAAGGGCGTCCAAGCCAAGTTAGGAGTCCAATCCAACTATAGTTCATGTCCAACTCGGATTCTAGTAGCAGCGTGCACTAAAATCAATGTCCAGGACACATACAAACTTCACTTTCGACGTTCCACCTGGGCACGAAAATATAACGTTAGCACCTTTCCAATGCCATCAGTCTCATCTCAAAATTCCGTCTAGATTGACGGGAATTGTAAAAACAAGATAGCATCCAGAATTTGTGAGTATGCTATTTTCTGCGTTGTTGGGCTATATCCAATTGAGCCCATTTAGGGTGCATCCCAAGTACTATATAAGGTGTTTCTAAATCCATCTAGGGTTTTTGGGTTTATTTTACATATTGATTTTATAGATGTCGCTTTGCCAGATTTGTAAGTGAACCCAAAATTCATATATTCCAATAGAATTTTTAGTTCGATTGCATTTTCTATGTTCTTGCTTGTGTTATTCGATTCGTAGGCAAAGATTAGCCTTCTTGTCAAGGTCAATCAGGCTATGCTTGGTTGATAACCAATGGAGCAATAGTGTAGCGATTGCAAGGGCCGATCTCGTGGATCGGTGCTAGATCATCAACGTCGAGTTCTCCACAAATCGTTGTTTATCCCCCACCTGACGCAAGATCAGGCACCCCGCGCTCTATCAAGTGGTATCATAGCTTGGTTTATCATTAGGTTCTTGTATCTTAGATTAGATTTATTTCATATTCATCCCATAGTCCACGAAAATGCTACTAAAAATAGAAGACGTAGGGTTCCCCTATCCAAGACCATCCATAGCGTTTGCATGCTTTAGTTTTAGAGTCTGTAGTATTGAGTTTGTGCCTTGGTCAAGTCCAATTGTTGTTTAGTATTGTGGTCTGGTTTTATGCATTCTTGCTTGTGTTCTTTGATTCACATGCCAGGATTAGTCATCTTGCCGAGGTCAATCAGTCTGTGCTTGGTTGATAACCGGTAGAGCAGTGGTGTAGCGATTGCAAGGGCCGATATCGTGGATTGGAAGCCGGATCGTCAACGTCGAGTTCTCCACAAATTGTTGTTTATCCCGCACTTGAGGGATGATTGGGAACCCCACCCTCCATCACTAGCTTATCAGGTGTCGAGGCACACAGAGTTTTACTAAGAGAAATATCATGTGACATTGGCATAAAACCTTTCTTGGAATTCTCCATTTTGAACCATTTCAAAACCTTGTCAATGTACATACTCTGGCTTAATCTAATTAGAACTCTGATCTATCTCTATAGATATTTATGCCCAAAATGTATGCTACTTCTCCAAGTTCTTTCATTGAGAAACTATTTTTGAATGAAGTCTTGAGAGCATTCAACAAAGGAATATCATTTTCGATCAACAATATGTCATTCACATATAAGACTAGAAATACAAGTGATCTCCCACTATACTTCTTGTAAACACAAGGCTCTTCTTTGTTCTTGATGAAGCAAAACACTTTGACTACCTCATCAAAACAAAGATTCCAACTCAGAGAAACTTGCTTCGGTCTATAAATGAACTTATGCAACTTACAAACTTTCCCTGCATTAACCAGATTGTCAAGACCTTCAAGTTGTGTCATGTACACATCCTCACTTAGGATTCCATTCAGGAATGTCATCTTGACATCCATTTTACATATCTCATAATCATAAAAGGTGACAATTACTAGGATGATCTGAATAGACTTAAGTATGGCGACGGACGAAAATGTTTTATCATAATCAAAACCTTGAATCTATCTAAAACCTTTCACCGCCAATCATGCTTTATAGATGTGAACATTTCCATCAACGTCTATCTTTTTCTTAAATATACATTTACACTCAATAGTTTTAACACCATCAGGTGGATTGACCAAGATCCAAACTTGGTTTTCTCGCACAGACTCTAACTCGGATCTGATGGCTCCAAGCCATTTCTTAGAGTCTAGTCCCATCACTACTTTCACATAGGTGATGGGCTCATCGTTGTCCAATAACAACACGTCACGCTACCTGGTGGTCAAAAACATGAACTGCTTCGCCGCATGACTCACTGTCGTTGCGTTGGAACAACAATAGCCTATGGGGTACCCATAGTGTGATTTATGTAGGTAAAGGGGGGATTCATTACTACGGATCAATGGTTACCTAGATTGATGAGGAAAAAAGAGACAGTGAATACTCAGGAGAGTTTTTAGATAGGTTCGAGACTCCCGGAGGATAATAACCCTACTCATGTGTGTGTATGATTAAGGGGTGGAAGCCTTTCCGCAAAGAGTCTCCTCTGGCGTGTTTGTGTCTATCTTGTATATCAGTTAGCTAGATAGTTGCTTGCTTTCCTTGTGTAGGCTCCCCCTAATACCTTTATATGAGAAGGATCGGGGTTACAGATGGTTAATCACTATGTTAATGATTGAAGAAACAGTCAAATAATGGGTGATTATTGACAAAAATAATCATTACAATCAATGATGGTCCTTATGGAGATAAGGGTTGCCTTGGTAATTGAAGGTCGTCCATTGGGGTACTAGAACTTAGACAGATCTCTTCACAAGTGAGGCCTTTCGGGGACTTGTGGTCCCCTAAAATCAATCTTCATGAATTAGTCGACCATCTGGCAGTCGCCTTGAAACCACTCGGAAGAGTACTTGGGGTCATATCCTCGACAATAGCCCCCAAGATTTTTTTGGCATGCAACCAATCCGGAGTAGATGGAAATCCTTTTTCAGGAAAGGGGCCGGGCGGACTAGAGCCTATCAATGTTGTCAATTCTGAATGGATTTGTGTAACTTACAATGTTACTTTCGGTGAATGAAATGAGAGCAACTGTTGCTTTTTACTCCAACTTCCACTGCGCAATTTGAAATCTTCTGGCAGTTATGGAAACCATGCCGATGTAATTGATGGCGATAATGCTTCGTGTCGCATGTTTGGAAACTGAGATGCTTCGGAGATCTGGAATGGTTTGAGGTGGAAGCGAAGGTTATAAATATTTTCCTTGGTGTACCTTGATCCTTCACCCCAGTTCCCGCAACTTCTCCTTTATTTGATCCCTAGCGCCCCACAACCATACTCGACATTGCAACTGGGTAGTTTGCTATCGCAAAGCCCGCTGGTTGTTCAATGTCCAACCTTTGGTGTCTTCCTCCAAGACTTTGATGGTGGGCTACCAGGAGCCCCCATACTTCGGGTGATGAGTACCATTGCTTTTGATGTTTTGCAACGTCCCGCATTGCTAATGTTGGAGTACTGATGGATCCTCTACGGGATCATTTGGAGAGTGCCTTTGCAGGATAACCGGAGTCATGATGTGCATACTCAGAGGAGAGCAGTAGCATTGGCATCGAAGTTTGGCGATTGCATTGCAAGTCCATGTGGTGACCTTATGAAGGTTCTCGAGTTGTGTCGCGGCCAAGCGAGCCTATGTGGTGAACTTTCGGTGGCGCGCTAGAGTGGGCTATTTCCCTCTCGCTGCCCTCGACCTCATGAGGTTAGAGCGGTGCTCCGAGGTGATGTGGAGAAGGAAGCCCTCTTGAGTAGATAAAATGCTTGGCTTTCGTCTTCTCTAGCCTCTTCTCCATGGAACTCGACTAAGCGGGTTGGCGGCTTGCCTACTCAGGAATGCTAGCACACGCTCTGTGTGTAGACCATGTGGTGAAGCAACAATCGAGTGGCAGTGAGCTCGTATCACATTACTTCTATGACACAGGTGTCAACGATGAAGACCGCTCGCTCTTAGGGAGTGCTCTAGTAAGAGGCAGGTCTTTGGCGTGGCGGTTGATCTCGGCACTTATTGCCGAGATCGGCTAGACCATGGAGCCAATGGCATCGTAGTTAATGAATGCATCAGTGAAGGAGCACTCATCGATGGATTAGGGCACGTCCTCAGAGAACAACGCCTTGCTCGGCGAGTCGACAACATGTGTTGAAGAATATTCTAAAAAGATTCTTCACGCGACTTCACCGACTCGGGGGCTTCTCGTACTCAGGAATGGTCCATCACTGAGTGTATCCAGTGCAGCGGAGCTACATCTGAGTAGTCCTGACCCTATTGAGTAGATAAAAATAGTGTAAAAGAAACTTTTGTATATGTACATCTCTTCGAAATGTAATAAAATTTCTTCGTTATCAATTCTTCTGTTCGTTCGACTTTGTACAATGTTGAAAACTGACTTTATCATTGTAGCGATAGGTTTGTATAGCGCAGGGAATTGTTGATGCCAAGATTTAGTAAAGCCCGGGCCCGCTAAGGATGTTGCATGGTCAATAGAAGTCAAAGCAGTCTAGTCAAAGTTGGTCAAAGAAGCCCGTCCATATCATTATAACATGGCCGAATATGAAGGAGCCGATGAAGGTGAGACAAAATAAAAATGATCTAGAATCGGTTACAACATAGATTACTTGGACGACAAGTCTCTGGACTATAAACATGTATCTAATTTGCTAGGTTTAGAGGACACACAATCAACCACAACAAACTATTCATTTGGTGCATCGCCACCCTTGGGTTCCTGTAGGACCGAAAGTAGCGACCAGAGAGGATGTGAATGGGTGCCTAAAAATTTCTTGCTAAGCTATATCCTAATCCCAAGACCCAAATGAACTTAACCAGACAAATAATATTAGCAAAGCAAAATATTGGAACTACAGTTGTCTAGCCTAAAAATGATCGATATCTTAATTGAAATGATATTCAGGATAAACTAAAATAAAAATACTGTAGTAAATAAAAACACCTAGATAAAACACAAAATATTTATATTTTAGTCTATAAATAAAATACTAATCAAATGACTAAAACATGGATCATTAAAAATTAATTCAGAAATAAACCAAAATATACGACTATGACTAATAAATATTCTTTTCTTTTTATATGAGCAGATTAAACATATGTATTTAAATTAATAATTTGAGATAATTAATACGCAGATTAAATAATAATGTCTAGCAGATAAAGATTGTCTTCAGAAATTACTAAAACAACTAATACGAGATTACTAATAATTTTAGCAGATGAAAAATTAACTAAAAAAACCTACCATATTTAATCTAACTAGAAATCAGGAGATGAAAACAACTAACCTGCATCTCTTCATTGACTTCTCCGTGCACCGCTTTTCCTTTTCTTCACCCTCCTGCACTGCGCGAGCTACCGGCGAAAAACCCCCGCTGTAGTGCGGCAGAAGCATGCGCTGCACTGGCCGGTGTGCATAGCTTGCGGTGTGAGTCCCTACGCCTAGGGACTATAGAGCCTAGGCTGTCTCCTACAGCACTCGATGGAGAAACAGCACTGCGGCAGTGAAGACCTCGGCTGCCGGCCCTACTGCAGCCGCCCCGTGGGGGCCGCCCAGGCTACCGCTGCACTTCACGTGACATGCACAACGTAAAACGCGCCCGTGCTGCTTGCCTGACACCTGCTGCCGTGAGGTATAAAACCACTATGGGGCCCGCGCAAAGGGAAAAAAATCAGCCGGATGTGTGCTCTGCTGTGGGAGTCATGCGCTGCGAGAAATCTCGCCATGGAGAAAACTTTCGCCGGTGGCGACCAAGAAAGAAAACTGTGGCGACAAAAAAACTTGATGGACTGTAGATTGATCTCAGGAGATAATAAAAAATAAAAGTCACCCTAACCCTAGGGGGTAGGAGCCTATTTATAGGCGACTCCTAATACATGAAAAAGACTAATTTACCCCTAGGGTAAATTACACTGACTCTAAAATAAATTCCGAAATTACTAACATATCCTTAGAAAAATCAACTGACTCAAATAAAATATTATGGACTTAAAAACTAAATATTAATATCCTAAAAACAAAATAATCATAGGTTGTCAGTTTTGCGCCGAAACTGACAAAGCGTCCACTGTCTTTGCACCGGGTACCCGAATTGGACCGACCCGACCCCGCAGCTTCCTCACCCCGGCAATCGCTCGCCGCCCGTGTACCTGAGTCAAATCCAGTCAACAGACCAGTGGATCCACTGCCGCTCCTAGCCCATGTACCCGGATTGGGCCAGCCCAACTCCGCGGCTCCTCTACCCGTCTATCGCTCGCTGCCCGTGTACGTGAGTCACACGCGCCTCAGACACGGCAGGTCTTTATATCTCCTTCTTTTACTTCCGTTGACAATCACTCATCACAACTGGAGTATCAAACCCATGTGCTTCAACATGGTTTCTCAGTTCCTAAGGTTAAGCCCATCGGAACTTGGCACTTGTAACTGGGTTGTATGGTTCTGATCTCTAGCGATGAGGTGAGTCATGCCACCCCAACGGTCACATAAACTAGGTCATGTTCTTCAAGGCTGCATCATAACGATATCTTGAGGTATTGGTATGGTCAGTGATATCACTAGTTTATCTTGGTATATTGTCTATATCTAAGGCTGCATCACTTTGTTCTCTTAGATTGATGTGAATTAGGTGTCATAGTTTGAGCCTTCATCGGTTATGTTCGACATCTCATTCTATTGTATCTGGTTCATGCTGTTTATCATTCATCTAAATAAAGTATGCCCGATGTGTTGATGTGTTATTGATTTCTCGTGACTAGCAACTGTCTTGGTTAGGTCCGATCTTGCAGTTATGGTATTTTGATGGTATGGATACATTTTTTTGGTATGCTGAGTTTAGTGTCTATCGAAGTACAAGACGATAGGTTATCATTATTTCCACGCTATTTTCCACTCGCGTCTAGGAGACACTCATCGGCCTGCATGCTTAAGGACTTCACCCTATCGACCGATAGCATGCTCAGTCGATAGCGTGGGCGTCATCATCGTCCCTATAGCCGATCGATGCATTTATTCCTGTTTATTTTATTCTCACCACTTAGAACCTTCTTTTTTCTAAGATTATAGGACCTGCACTAGAGTTAAGAATATCTCCTAGGCCACGCGTGTGACCAAAAAGACACAAACACGCTTTTTAGCATGCCAAGTGGGACATTCTTCATATCATCCATCCATGGCTAGAGAAGTTGACGGTAATAACATCATCCCGATCACTATGGAGGCATTGACCGATGAGCAAAGGGCAGAGATACAAGACCACGTGGAAAACTACAAGAGATTGTGCCTCGACACTTTTGGCATGACTCGATCTGGCCCAATCCAGAGGAGTCAGGTTCCGAAACTAGTCGTAGCTGGTGAAATTCTTGAGTAGCTCGAAAGTCCGCGGGTCACTTTTTAGGAAGACATCAACAACACTTTACATCACACTCTCATCAATTAGTCTGATGTATTGGTTAATACCTTGCATGGGTTGATCAAGAAGACTGCTGACAGGATGATTGCTCAAGAGCCGACATAAGTCCCGGTGTATTTCTCGACTAATCATCCTCGTTTGTTGCGAAACCCTCAACATATTTGGCTAGTGCCACCACCAGAAGGGCCGATAAGACAGGGTCTACCAAACACTTTATTCGATCGGGAGGTTGATATGACGTTCCTATTACCCACCCCTATGCTCCAAGGGCTGGGCAGACAGGACCCATCCCAGAATACGCATCCCTTTAGAAGAGGTATGCCACCTTCCTAGCCTTCAGTCGTGCCGTAGGTGCTGATCAGGCAAGAGGTGCCCAACATATGTATGTAATTGTTAGGAACATGTTGCTTGACCTTGTGCCGCCAAGGGGGGCACCTAATGGCATCCCTCATAGATACCATCATACCGCATACTACGGAGTGCCGCCCTATATCAATGAAGAACAAAGATACAATGATGTTCGACTGGATCAATATGAGCAACCTCCAATGTCTAATCGATACCCTGTGCCAAACTAGTAGGAATACTATTGGGTGAATTGAATCACTGAAGTTATTCGGGATCAGTTTGGACTCAAGCCTAAAGATCATACGTACATGTATCGGTGACCATACCCGTAGTGGTTCGATCGGGTGCCCCTATTGAACCGATAAAAGATCCCTTACTTCACCATGTTATCGGGGCAGGACTCGGTCTCCACAATCGAGCATGTTAGCTGTTTTCTCGCCCAGCATGGCGAGGCATCAGCCGAGGAAGCACTCAAGGTCAGGTTTTTCCCGCTATCACTATCGAGATTAGCTTTCACGTAGTTCTCATCATTGCCGGTGAACTCTTTCAAAGGATGGGCAGATCTGGAGAATACATTTCACAAGTATTTCTTCGTCGACATCCATTTGATGAAGCTTACTGACTTGACGGTAGTAAAGCAGAAGATAGATGAGTCGGTGCAAGATTATGCGCAAAGATTCCTCGACGTGAGAAGTAGGTGCTATAGCCTGAACATCAGTGATGCGTCGCTAGCTGAGTTAACATATTTGGGACTCTTGAATCCAATAAAAAAGGTTTTCATCACAAGAATTCGAGAGCCTCTCACACTTGGTAGAGCAGGTATCGGCCCATGAGAGACGATTCCAGGAGGCAAAAAGGGATAGGTATCAGAAGAAGGTGGCGTATACTGACACATTCCATTCAGACTTCGATGAGGACAGCGGGTCCGATGTGGAAGTTAGCTTGGTCAAATGGACCCGAAACAAGAAGCAGATGGCGTGTCATTAGGTATAGGCAGCCAATAAAGAAGAAAAGTATGATTTTGACAACAGTAAAGCCGATAGGATATTCAATCTATTGCTTAAAAAAGCAAATCTAGTTGCCACCTAATCATGTGATACCGCCCATCGATGAGTTGAAAAAGAAGAAGTATTGTAAGTGGCATAATTCCCCGTTGCACCACACTAACGAATGCAAGGTATTTAGACAGCAAATCCAATCAACCATTGAGCAAGGCTGAATCAAGCTCGACGATGGGAAGAAGCCAATGAATATCAATGACCACCCTTTTCCGGTCAACATGGTACATGCGCACCGTGCTGATGATCGACACTCGAAGAAGAGCAAGCAAGCCAGCAGTAGCGTCACCTCCTTGGACCTAATCGGAAAATATGAAATAAAATCAAGAGAAATGATGGACAACGAGGACGATCATGATTACTCACGATTCAACCCCCATTGGAATTGTGAGATTTTCTTATTCTGCTAGAATAAAGGGCTACGTTTGTCGTCAATGGACGACTGCCCTGAGTGTGGTAGCGAAGGCAGGTGGCAGGGCAGTCATGACCCGTGCACTGATAGGACAAGGTCACACAATCATGAAAGGTTGGCAATCCATCAGAGGTTTTCACCATCGAGACCGTCGATACTCGAAAGGCTTGGTCCCATCAACACCAAGGACAACGGTTAATCGACTGATGGCAGCACCACGTCAAGAAAGCCACAGTGGTGTCCCAGTGGAGTCTTCACAAAGAATTAGAAAAGGAGAGTACAATGACTGTAGTCGAGAGAACTGAAGGTATAGAGTCACAAGAATGAGACTGATTGGCCCTAAAGGATTAAGAGTGAATGGTGACTAAAAGACAAGGCCGATCACGACGACAAGAAAGATGCAAGGATAAACATGGTTTTATTCCTCCCTATGGAGTATCGGGGTACTCCTGAAGATGATGCGGGGCAAGCCGATGCAATGGCCCAACTGATATTGACCCCACAGCCGATAGTATTTGACAAGCCATAAGATCACGAACATCGGCACATGAGACCTCTTTACATCAAGGGCCTGGTCAACGGGAAGCTGATGACCAAGATGATGATAGACGGAGGCAAAATCATCAACTTGATGCCACATGCCATCTTCTGAAAGCTAGGGAAAGGGATGGAGGACCTCATCAAAACCAATATGGTACCAAGGGACTTCCGCTGCAATTCATCAGAAACAATGGGAGTGCTAAACATAGAGTTGATGATTGGGAGCAAGATTGGGCCAACCACCTTCTTCGTCATAGAGGGAAAATGATCCTACAATTTGTTGCCGGGGCATGACTAGATTCATGCAAATTGCTGCATCCCGTCGACAATGCATCAGAGCCCCATGTAGTGGGTCGGCGACCAGGTAGAAATCATTTCCGCTAATAAATCGGTTAACGTAGCAATAACTGATTTATCGGTATGGGAGTTGGAAGAAGTCATCTACCTATCCAACAAAGCTTGGGACG
The DNA here is from genome assembly GCA_019279435.1 of Zizania palustris. Classification (NCBI taxonomy): domain Eukaryota; kingdom Viridiplantae; phylum Streptophyta; class Magnoliopsida; order Poales; family Poaceae; genus Zizania; species Zizania palustris. The sequence goes on from JAAALK010000290.1 coordinate 30,913,878, forward strand.
ATGATTTTCTTGAAGTATCAAATGACAGAATTAAACCAATCAGCAATGAACAACCCAAGCTTACCCTTTGAAGGCTATACGGATGAAGCAAAAGGTAAACTCGGTCAACTTCTCGATGAAATAAATAATGAAGAAGTAGACATCAGACTCGGTGATAGACCGAGGCCAACCTTTGTATGTGCTCAACTTCTCGATGAAATAAATAATAAATTAATTGTATTATTATGAGAGTATCGAGATTGCTTTACATGGGAATATCGTGAAATGCCACGTCTAAGCCAATCAATTTTAGAACATCGGCTCCCAATAAGGCAAGGGTATCGACCATTCAAGCAGTCACCTTGGCGGTTCAAGGCGGAAATATATCCAGATATCAAAAATGAGATAGCAAGGTTATATGATGCAGGATTCATAAGACCGCATTGATATGCAGAGTGGGTATCACATATTGTACTAGTATGGAAGAAAAGTGGGAAGCTTAGAATATGTGTTGACTTCAGAGATCTGAATAAAGCAACCCCAAAGGACGAATACCTAATGTCAATCACGGATTTGCTGGTGGATGCCGCATCGAGTCATAAGATTATCAGTTTCATGGATGGGAATGCATGTTATAATTAGATTTTCATGGCTGACGAAGACAACCACAAGATGACCGTATGGTGGCCAGGTGCTATCGGACTTTATGAGTGGGTGGTGATCACCTTCGGCTTGAATAATGCTGGGGCGACTTACTAGAGGGCCATGAAATACATTTTCCATTACTTGATCGTCCTATTGCTGGAAATATATATAGATGACATCATGGTAAAATCAAGCAGTACTCAAGACCATGTGGCCGATCTACACCAAGTTTTGGAGAGATCAAGGAAATACGAGCTAAAATAAATACCGAGAAGTGTGCTTTTGGCGTATCGACGGTGATGTTTCTAGGATTTATCATGCATGAGAAAGGAATCGAGATAAGCCAACATAGTATTGAAGCTATTAAGAACACCCAACCCCTTACCGATTAAACCAAGTTGCAGTCACTAATTGGGAAGATAAATTTTCTCAGGAGATTCATAGCTTATCTTTCAAGAAAAATAGAGTCGTTTACTCCATTGTTGAAGTTGAAGCCTTACCAGGAATTCATATGGGGAGAAAAACAACAAAAGGCATCTGACGTGATTAAAGAATACCTAGCATCACCACTAGTGCTGATGTCACCATAGAAAGGGATTCCATTCAGGTTATATTTGTCAACCGATGATGAAGCCATCAGGTTGGTCCTAGTGTAGGAGATTGATAAAAAAGAAAGGGCAATTTTCTATCTTAGTAGAAGACAACTGGATGCCTAGACCCAATACCCCACAGTGGAAAAGCTCTGTTTATGCCTATACTTCTCGTGCACCAAACAAAGACACTACTTGTTATCATCATAATGCACTGTGATATGTAAGGCCGATGTCAATAAGTATATGCTATAGGCCCTAGTGTTGAAAGGGCATACCGAAGAGTGGGTCCTCGCTCTCACTGAATTTCATCATAGATATTATTCAGCTAAGACAGTAATGCATTTGGTTCGTTGGATATCCCTAGATGGGATAGGGTCATCCCATTCAGTCAGTTGTTTGGTTGGAGGGCGAAGGTGGATGGGATGGCCAACGAGAGGAATATTCCTTCAATATGCTGGATAGAGAGATTCAGGAAATTTTTCTGGATGATCTCATCTAACATTGGTCGAGACGACGTGTCATCTCCTAATTAGTTATTACACATTTAATTTTTTGTTTATAAATATTCAAATGATTTTTACTCTCAAATTATTTATCCAATTTATGATCTAATTACATCATTGTATTGATTATAATTTAATCTATAAAATAAGATCTCATATGATTATATTTTTGTTAAAAAAATATATTTGACAAGTGGGTCCCACTAAATTTAACCTTATCTCATCCAAGTTGTATATATCTACTAAACCAAAAATTGTCTCATCCCATCCATCCAACCAAACAAACTCAAATGCATCATCCCATCCCTAATTTCATGGATGGGATTATCCTATACACTCTCACCCCTAAATCAAACGGACCCTAAATGGACAAGCAATAGCCAATTTTATAGTCCAACACAGAGATGAGGTAGTGACTCATGTTGAGCCGACACCTTGGACCTATTCTTCGACGGATCAGTGTGTCGACATGTATGAGGTATAGGCCGGGTGATTGTTTCTCCTTGGGCGGCATCATTTGTCTTTGCATATACCATCAGACCTTTCTCCACCAATAATCATGCCGAATATGAAGCAATAATGAAAGGGTTACAACTATTGAAGAAGTGGACACTGATATAATAGAAATTTTTGGAGACTCTCTGCTAGTGATGAGGCAGCTATCAAACGAGTACGAGTGCAAAGACATGTTGAAAGAATATCACGATCGGTGTCAAGACATAATGTCAAACTTCCGAAGCGTAACCCTTACTCATATCCCGAGGGAGCAGAACTCAAAAGCAAATGATTTGGCCTAGATGGTGTTAGGGTATAAGCCGATGGGTAGGTTAATCGAGGTAGACGCCGACGACTAGAGGTATGATATCATTTATTATTTGAAAAATCCTTCGACATCGGCACCAAGAAAACTCAGATATCAAGCAACAAGATACGTTCTGCTCGGAGAATACTTGTACCATCTGATGATCGAAGGAGTTCTCCTTAAATTTATAAGCGTCGAAGAAGCTAAGGTAGTGATGTGTGAGGTACACGATGGCATATGCAGGACACATCAGTCGGTCTAGAAAATGAAATAGTTGCTTTGGAGAGCAGGTTACTTTTGGCCTACTATGGTGGAGGACTGCATAAAATATTATAAGGGGTGCCAGGACTGTCAGAAGTTTGGAGCTATTCATAGGGCACCCACATCGGCAATAAACCCGATAATTAAACTCTGGCCCTTTAGGGGGTGGGGCATCGACATGATCAACCAAATCTACCCAGCATCAAGTAAGGGACATATGTTCATATTGGCAGCTACTGATTATTTCATGGGTAGAGGTCGTTCAATTCAAAAGGGTTACTTCTGCCGATGCCATTGAATTTCATAAGAGAACATATAATATATCAGTTTGGGATCCCACAATTCATCACCACAAATTAGGGGACAATTTTTGTATTGGAGGAGTTCCAGTAATTCGCAGCCGATATGGGAATCAAGCTCTTAAATTCGTCGTGTAGGACTGAAATAGGTGACTAGAGCGGGAGTGAATAGGAGCCTCAACAAAATATATTGAATCGATGGTCTTTTCTAAACACCCAACGCACCTCTAAATGAACAAGCAGAAGTAAGACAACTTTCACTGCAAAATCTCAAAAAAAGCTAGTGCTATCACTCTCCTATCAAATGTGATATGATGTGATAGTCTGAGAGAACACAAGCACTAAAAGTAATCTAGCTTTCAAAAACCAACAGATGTCCTGATTGAAAAGATACTCGTAAAAATCATATAAGGAATATTAAAAACCATTCACAGACTAGACAGCAAACCATCAAGTGCGAAAAAACATCCTTCAATCACAGGCATATCACAAAGCACAAGATAAATATGCACAATTCAAAGGTATCTAAGCAAGTTCATGACATGCTCTTGGATCTCAAAAAAATCAATAAACATGTATATTTCAATCTGAAATAAAACTGTTTGCAGCTATTTTAACCAAAAACAGATCAACCGTAGAAATGAATGCAGTAGCACGAGAATTGAGATAAGTTACTACGCTGGTTAATAGTGCTGTAGCCGAAATGCATTCACTCCTCCTGTGGGCTCCTGACTTCACGTGCATCACGTCCTACTTCTCTGCGCCGAGCATTTCCCTGGATCGCTCAGCCCCGCAACAACCACGCGCCAAACATTGATTGTCGCGCCAACATACGGCCATGCTTCCTCCCGCGCCGAGCGCAACACGCTGCGCCGAACACGCTCAAAGCCGAAGAAAATCGCAGGAACCGTTCGATCAAAGGAAACAGAGTAGGCGCACCGAGGGAAAAATCGGCGAGGCAGCGCCTCGAGAAAACCGTCGTTGTAGCCGCGAAGGAGTACTATGCCGCGATAAAAACCAGAGGCGGGATCTGTGCAATACGCTGGCGCGGTGGCTTGAGAAAACACAGTACGGCCGCGTTGGAACAGTGGAGAAGAAGGTAGATTAAAAGTTGAACTCTGATGTTTCCATTTGAATGAGTTAGTAAAAACTCTAAAATTAGATGGCCTTTTATAGAAAATTTACAAAATAGGAAAAGACACAAATACCTCTAGGATTTTTACAGACTCGAAGACCCACCGGTCTAAAAAATTAAAATCCTATCTAAAGGTAGTTTGTCCCGATTCAAAGCTTTCATAGCTACAACGGCTTCTCTTCAGAACGTTTCGATCTCGATCTATTGATTTTGAGCCAAAACTGACAAAGCCCTCTAGATCACGGACACATTTCACCAATCCGCAAACTCGACCTCTAGCAAGTCTCTCCCGCTCTCGATCCCTCGAGCCACCTAGTCATTTGCACTGGCCTCCCTTTCACTGACTTGGTCAACACGTTATCTCGATCATCTGTTCTTCCATGTCTTGCCTCATCTCCACGTATACGCCTGAGATCTTCCTCAACTTCACCCGGTATCCTTGATCGTCTTGCGTCCAGCTCCCTGCTTGACCCTGATCACCCGCTTCACATGGTGATCTCCATCTCCAAGGCTCCCGTCATTGAGCGTGTGCCTTCGGCCTCTATGAACCTGTACTAGCCTATTAAAATAGCACCTATTCTAGTTACATGATCTGAAGCATCACAAATTGACACGTCGTTCGTATGAGTGTACACCAACCTTGGGTTGTAAATAACCATGACACGCACGATATATTTAATTTACATTCAATGCGTCTCATACATCATAGCAAGGTCATACCAGTCACAACATTCTCTGCAAAACAAGGTTAGGCAAAGAATCTACAAGTGACCAATATCTAGATCCTAAAATATCAGCTCAACATGCTCAGAATTTCTAGTTTTGTGTGGATCGGACTTTCGATCAGGCAATGGAACTTTTGATCCACCGGAACTTCCGGTAGCAAAAATCTCTTTGTATTGATTAAACACTGATATCAGAACTTCTGATCTAATATCCGAACATCTGATAGCAAAATTGCTCTTTGTGTCGAATTATATTTGGCATCAGAACTTCCAATCAATATAGAAACTTCAAAAATCCGATGAATAAGAAATAGATCTAGGTGGATCGGAACTTCCGGTCCGGTAACCGAACTTCCAATCCACCTTCTTTGTCTCTAATTTTATTCTGGATTGGAACTTCCGATCAAGTATCAGAACTTCCGATCCACTAGAACTTCTGACTCCTCGGAACTTCCAAAATTTAGTGGACAGAAAAACATATCTAATTTATTTTCCACCACATATCTCCATACGTGATTGATCCAAATCGAACACTATACACGTAGGCTTTGATACCACTATTAGTACATGCGGAAGCTACACTAGGTGGCAAATGCAAAAGTTTCGCCCCCAAACCCTTGAACCATGTGCGTGAGGGATGATGAATCGTTACCTTCTAACGTGAGATGCACTAGGTGCAACAAAAGGAGATGTTGGGGAAGAGCGTCCTCGCTTATCCTCGTCTCGCTCCGCTCGCTCCCCGGCGATCTAATCAGTGAATACCGTCGGTGTCGACGTGAAGAAGCCAACAAGCACCACTATTCGAGCAGCGCCTCTATGGAGTCCACATGTATAGAGATGAGATTGATCTCATGCCGGCGTGCGAGTACCACTTGTTAAATCTTCGATAGAAATATCAATCTCAACTATTGAGGTCAAGAAAGGGAGAGGAGACATTCTTGGTGGCTAGGGTTTAGATCTAATCCTAACTGCAATTTATCTAATGTCTAAGACCTCCTTCTTCCTTTATATAGAGCTAGGACCATGGGCCCAAATCCACGTTAAGGACCAATAGTCTAATATGTTTCATCCACCTTAGAACTTCTGATCTTGACTCTATGTTTCAATTATGGAATAATCGACGCTTCCTTCCTCGCTTTGGACGATCCTACGATGATAGACAATGTGAACTTCAGGAATGTAATCCTCGGTTAGAAGCTGTTCTAACGTGTTACTAATGCAATAATTACCTTCGCTTGAGCTTCAGGAATGTAATCCTCATCGGCGTCTTCTCTCATTCGCTTCTTCCTAGGCTCCACTGGATGTGGATCTTCCAGAGAGTGGTACAAAGATTCGCTATCGGCGGATCCTTCAAACGAACCCTCTTTATTTGTTTTTGCAGGAGACTCGTAGATGAGATCCTCGACAGGACGTCCTTCTTCCGCCATAGATGAACTATTCATGAACAAATGAATAATTTGACTCGTAAATAAGGAAGGCAAGGAATTGAATAAAGAGCTAATGTATCTTGACTAATCGTTGCCTAGATGCTAGTCGAACCTCGCCTTTGCCGATCTATAGAGACCGATTAGGTTAAGAGTCTAATTAGGTTAAAATTCCAATTAAGTTAGGTTTGAGTTCTTAGATTAAATAAGTCCTATGAATGTATGCCTCATCCATCTAGATCCGCGCCTCCGTCGCATATGAAAGCCTCATCCCATACAACTCCCTTTGCGAAACTGCAACTTGGCATGTGGTGGTTGTAGGATGAGGAGTCTGGCTTCCTCGTTGACGATGTTGCCAAGGAGCTCTTCATGTCGGTGCTCACTGAGCACATGTACTTCAGTAATGACCTCTTAGGGAGGGCCATGTCAAGGCAAGGCCATGGAGACTAACAAAGTTCACTACGGGACTGCCCGGGTTTGCCGAGTGTCTAGGGCACTCGGCGAAGCCTCTTTTGCACTTGGCAAAGGCTTCGCCGAGTGCCACACTCGGCGAACCCACTCGGCACCGGCCTTATCGGTGACGTGGGGGTTCGCCGAGTGTTTTTTATCGGGCACTCGGCGAAGTCTTTGCCGAGTGCAATATAGACTTCGCCGAGTGCCACGCGTAGCACTCGGCAAACGTGGGGCACTAACGGCCGGGGGGGCGTTAACGAGGGTTTGCCGAGTGCCCCACGTGGCACTCGATGAAGGGGGTTAGCCGAGTGCCACGTGGGGCACTCGGCGAAGGGGGCTCAGGGGGGCACGTGGCACTGGCAGGCTTTGCCGAGTGCCCCACGTGGCACTCGGCGAAGGGGGTTTGCCGAGTGCCACGTGGGGCACTCGGCGAAGGGGGCTCGTGGGTGGCACGTGGCACTGGCAGGGTTTGCCGAGTGCCCCACGTGGCACTCGGCGAAGGGGGTTTGCCGAGTGCCACGTGGAGGCACTCGGCAAAGCCTCCCCAGAATGCACAGAAACGTGCCACGTGGCACATTTCTGTGCATTTTAGGTAGCTTTGCCGAGTGTAACACTCGGCAAATTTTTTTATTTTTTTTTTCATTTATTTAATGCATATTTCATCCAAAAAACACATTCAATCACAAAATTCATCACAAATTCACATTTAGTCACAAAATTTGCCGCAAAATTCACAATGAATCACAGATATTCACATTCAATCACTATATGAATCACAATTTCACTCACATCACAGAAATCACATACACATCACAAAAATCACATTCACACCACAAAATTCACGATCACATCACAAATTAACATTCACGTCACAAATACAAGTTCAAATTGACATCACAAAGTTCAAGTTCGCGTTCATGCTGACAAGTTCAAGTTAATTAACTATTTCATAATGGAAACTCACACCACGCATCACAAGTTAGCATTACCGCTATGACCATTGTGTGGAGATGGCTGCGTGTTTGATCCTGCTGCCGATGAATGAAACTGAAAAAAAGAAAAATAGTTAGAACAATTGTATATAACAAAAATGACAAAAACAATATTAGAAACTCACATTGCCACTCTGTGGAGTCCGTGGAGATTGTTGAGGTTGAGAAGGAAGTCCAGGCAGGCCCATATGACCTGAGAAAGATCCACCCATCTGCGCAAACCACTGCTGCATCTGGGTCTGCATCTCGGCTTGCATCTGAGCTTGCATCTGAGCCTGCAACCGAGCCTCCATCTGGGTCTGCCACTCGGTCTTTTGTGATCTTTCTTCATTTAGTTGGGCCTACAAAACATTAATTCACAGTCATTAACGTTCTCAAACAAACAAATTGAAGTGTTCGATGATTGATGAAAATGAACTAACCTGTAGATCAGCAATCAGACCCATAGATGTGTCTCGGCGAGGGCGTATACCCGGACCAGAGGTCGAGCTCCAAGCTCTCACCTCAGATAGAGAGGGGGTACTACGGGTATCAATGGCGCCGTCGCCCATCAAATATCGCCCATGTCTCTTGCCTCCTCCAGCTCTCATGACCACCTCGCCATCAATGTCATGTGCGAGTGGGTCATAATCGGCGCCATGCACTTCCCTTGCCATATCTGAATAGTCTTGGAGGCGTTGATATGCGTTGCGATTAGTGTACGACTCAACGGGGTCATTTGGAACGTAATTATTGCCTTCAACCGTCCTCTCTTTGTGAGCCAGAGCATATGCCATGACTTGGGAGCATTCCTGACCCGCATTGGCCGTTGACTGAAACAAGAAGATAGTTAGAGTTATATTGTTCAATTAAGCGAAAAAAAGAAAATGTAACTACATACCCATCTCGCCCTGAACTGGTCGAGGTTCAGCGAGCCTTGATGGTGTGCTGCCCCCGGCATGAGTAGGCATCTCTGGCGGCATGCATCGTGACTGCTCTGCCACTCGGCAGAACACCACCTATCAACAATTTGGCCCCAACACTCAAGATGAGCGGCACACCACTGTGGAGGGACCTATTTGATACAATTGAAATTGTTAATGACATAATATTAAGTATTAGAAGATACACGAGAATACACTTACCATCATGTATTCCTCTCGTGTCAGAAAGGTGGTCCGGGCATCCTTTTTGTTCTTCCTCTCTCGACGGTGCTGAGCGTAGAAGTCAATAACAGCTTGAATGCGCGCCTCATAATGCATGTCGGTGACAAGCTTCTTGGCGGCTCTATTAATAACAGCGGCAGCCTGATCCGCATACCCCTCATCACATCTATAAAAATCCTGCATATAGATGTAAAGAGAATGTTATGTAATCCACATGTCAATAGTATTGACACATATATTAAGAAAATAAACTTACCCAGAGCTCAGCCCTGACTCGATCGGCTAGGTGGGCAAATTGTCTCCCTTCTCGGTCAGGGGCGTCCGGCGCACTTTCATAGTGCCTCCATGAGTACGCCGGCTCCATCCTCCTATCAAAAGATACCAAACCAGGGAACTTTTCCTTGATAAGAAGCCCGAGGATGCCGTTTACATGGCGTGAGCACTCACGACCTGCTCGTTCAACCATAATCCAGTTCCTACCCCGATATCATTAAAAAGTATTAGTATATATTAAAAATTAAACTAATGAAAGGAATACATTATAGACTTTCTACAGCAACTTACCTATTTCCATCGGGTCGAATGAGCGCACGATCAGCTACTTCCACTAGTCGCCTCGGGAGTGACGAAGGACCACGCAACTGAGGAGCCATGCTGAATAGCGTGGGCCTCATGGCTCCAGAAGTGATGAGTTATTGTCAACGATAGTCAAAGAGGACAGAAAAAGAAACAAGATCTGTTGTTTCATGGGCCGCGTGTGACTCAGGTACACGGGCAGCGAGCGACTGTCGGGCTGAGAGAGCTGCGAAGTCGGGCTGGCCCAATCCGGGTACATGGGCCAGGAGCAGCAGAAGACCCACTGGACTGTTGACCAGGACAGACTCAGGTACACGTGCGGTGAGCGATTGCCGGGCTGAGAGAGCTGCGGAGTCGGGCCGGCCCAATCTGGGTACCTGGTGCAAAGTCGGTGGAGGCCTTGTCAGTTTCGGTGCAAAACTGACAACCGTTGATCTTTTATCCGACTGTCTAGAAGAGAAGTCGTAGTCACTACGAAAGCTTAGCTTCCGGATAAGTCATCTGTATCTCTAGGCCCACAGTCAGTCAGTCGAGTCTGTAAAAATTCCTAAGGGCAGTTGTTGGCGTAAAAGATTACGCTAATAGGTTTCTGAAGATTAGAAACTAACAAACGAAGTGTTTGCGAAGTGAACTGTTCTAAGCCTCCGAAAGGATAATAACTTAGAATAGTTCGAATGTGTGTATTGAATAACTTGTATTCGGTGTCCCTGTTACAGGGTGAAACAGGGGGTATTTATAGGCCTAAATATTAAGGAAAAGACTTATTTACCCCTCTATTACAACCGACATAGTGGAAACTAATCTAATGAGAAAGAAGATAAGTCTTCCATCTTAGCTGGCCAAAAAGATCTCTGAAGAGTTCAAGCTTCGAAGATATACTCCGAACTAAGGTCCATCTTCATACTTCGAGCTTGACTCAAGGCATCTCCGAAGATGCATGCTGGAAACCTTCGAATCCGTTATCTGCCTTTGTGTTGTTATTGCAATAACCCTGAGGATGGAATATTTTCCCCCAATAGTAGCCCCTCGAATATGCTTCTCCGTTAAACCTATAATGTTAGGAGAGCAATATACGGAAGAAAAATAACCATGCGTAGGGGTTATTAAATTTTAATTTATCTCCGAAATATATGGAGATATAAAACTTCGAATCAGTTTTAAGACAATTACTTTCGAACCTTCTTAGAACTAACTCAGGAAGCCCGAAAGCCTTTTTAGACTTAGAAGAAATAGCCGTTGGCTTCTTTCTTCTAACGGAAGTTACGCAGTGCGTTAATTTCGGAAAAAAGTAACGGGCAAGAATGCGAAACAGCATGGACAAACGGTAAAAATGTGAAGTCTAGGCTATAAATAGAGGGCCTAGAACTTTCCTGAGTACCTTTCCATCACTTTCTTGCAAACAAGCCATCCTTTGAGCCCTAGCTTCCATTCTTCTTCCAAAGCAACCCTGTAGCTTCAATGGCGAAAACCAAAGGTTCTAGAGCACCTTCAGCCTTGGCCGGGCAACAAGCGGCAGCAGCAGCAGCGGCGGTTGCAACCTTGTTAGCATCGACTCCGAATCCTTCAGTGGCGACAATGGCGCCGGTGGGAGGAAATCCCCAAAGCACCGGATCCCAAGACCTCTTTCCGGTGTCGACGAAGTATTTGGACCAGTCCCATCAACTGGGCCCGTCTACCTACAGTAGGGAATCGCTGGCGATTGCAGTAGATGGGAAAATTAGTTCAGGGGTGATGATTCGCAAACCTGGAAAGGAAAAAATTCTGTCACCAAGGCCTGGAGAGGTGGTCGTATTCGAAGCCTTCTTCGAAGCTAGATTGGGGCTTCCGGCAATAGACTTTTTGGGAGAAGTTTTGGACTTGTTCCACGTCACCCTCCCCCAACTTTCTCCAAGTGCGGTAGCGTGCCTTGCCATCTTTGAATGGGCGCTACGAGCTGTAGGTTTCGAAGGAAGAGCAGAGATCTTCGCAGCGCTACATAGAGCTTCCTGTCAACCAAAGACCTTCGTAGGCCCCGGAGGTGAAAAGCTAGTGGTGGCCTTCGGAAGCATCAATTTTAGACTTCGGGATGAGTACGCCCTTCGGTTTCCTGCTAAAGCTATCAATGCAAGATGGTACATCGACTGGATCTTGAAATGGTTCTACGCCGAAGTTGGGGCGAGCAACTGCCTAGCTGGACCCCTTCAAGATATCAACTTTCGAAAGGAAGCCCCTGTGCACCCAGATCTGGGCCAGCTCGAAGCTCGCCTCAGCTTGCTTCAAAAGATCAGTCGAAGGTTAAGCATGCGAGACTTAGCCGAAGAGTTCCTCGGGCTCCAAATCCCTCCGTTGATGGCCAACTGGCCAATCATTTTCGAAGAGGACTCGGAAGGTGGTCTTCGCAAGATTACTTCGACTTCAAGCCCTGCAGGTAACTTCGAAAACAACATATATTATGCATATTCATTCGAAAGAATAACTAACTTAACTTGTTTTTCAGCCTCCTCAGCCCCTATAACTTCGGAGCACATTGTAAGAGCTTCGGAAAAGATTCTGGGCGTCCCAACTCCGACCGAAAAGGAATGGAGAATCAAGTTGGTTGGTAGTTGGGAGTGATCCAACCGAGTATGGGGGCTGCTCGAATTGGCTCCGCCTCCTTTGGTGGATTGGGTGCCCTCGGAGAAGGGGCCCAAGAAGAGGAAAGTTGAAGCTGGGACTTCGAGCTCCGCCAAGACTCCAGTCAAGAAGGTGGCTCGAAAGCCAAAGAACCCTGCTCCTTCGAGCCCAAGGGCTTCAGTCTCCGATTCCCAAGAGGACGAAGGTAGGTTGCTTGTGCAGCTTATTGACGAAGATGCAGCCCAATGGACTGCACAAGTTGATGAACCTGCGAATGTGCCGGAGCCTCAAGAAAACCTTGAGCAAATGAGGACTTCGGCAGTCCAAGAGGATTTACCTCAGGACGAAGTTCCTGCAGATGAAAGTGGAGTCGAAGTTACTATGGCTTCGATTCCAGACGAAGCAACAACGACTGTTTAGGAGAACGCTCCGGTAGTCGAAGACTTGACGCTTGATTCGGACGAAGAACTCGCCTTCGATCCGCCAAGCAGTCTGATGCTCACCCGCCGCCAGAACGTCGAAGGTAACCTTCGAATAACTCTTTTATGTTTATTTTGCGTATTTATACGATGTATAACACTTTTGTTTTTATAGAGTCTACTTCCATTGAAGAGGTCCGTCCGGAAGATATAGTTCCTGGACCTTCGACAGCTTCAGAGCCAAACCCAGGAGCCACTCAGATGGGGCCTGGAAAAGGCAAAGGAAAGATGGACTCCCTCCCCTCTGCGAGCTCCGGATCAACTCCGTCTGAGTCAACAGACGAGAGCCAATCTTACGAGGGGGGCCAGTCTCCGGGGGCTCCGAAGACTACAGCTCAACACTCTGGGCCTTCGTCGAACGAAGATGACCAACAAGCTTTAAGTATGCTCCCCCTTCTAGCTCCTTTCTTAGAGCAAAGAACTGGTCTTCGGACTTTGCTCAAGCCTTTGGATCGAGCTAGTCGCGTTATTGGGGAGACAAACTTGGTGGCCATTCTGAGCGAGGCGGAGAGCTCGGAGCTCAACGCTGCCATGGAACGTGCAGCCTACCAGGTAGGAAGAATCTGTGAAATAACATCAAATTTACATACAAATAATTTCTTACCTTAGTTTTTTCTTTTCACAGCAAACAGTCTTGGCCCGAGCTGCGAATATATCAAATGAAAGAGAAATCGCTTGCCTTCGAGAGGAAAACGAAACTCTTCAACGGAATCTCACTATCTCCGAAGGCTGAGTGGTTCATATGGATAGCATGGTGTCAACGGAGCGCAGGGCCAGATAAGGCTTGGAGGCTGCGAACAAGGAGCTCGAAGCCGAAAGAATTGTGCTTCGAGCAGAAGTTGAAAGAATGCGGGCGGAGCACGCTACTGCGGGGGACCGAGCTTGTTAGGCTCCGAGAGGAAGCTAGCCAGCTTTTGAATCAAAAGAATTCCTTAACTACAAAAGCTGCTAGACTTTTCGGAGTTCTGGAAGAGCTAACTTCAGCGAAGGACGTGCTGATCGAAGATAAGCTGAAGTCCGAGAAAGTAGCTGCGGAAGTTATGGATCAACTGCTAGGCGTTCTGGAGTACTTCGGTACTACCGGGACGCTTCCTTCTGATGACAACATTTCCCTTCTGCGCCGGTTGAAAAGGATTCAAGGAGTGGCGAAGCAGATGAAGACAGCAGGCATTCGCTACGGAGAACTCTCCGGACAAGTGGCTGTTGTTGGCCTACTTCGTTACTACGAGGATCCGGGCCGATCGATAACTCCGAGCGCAGGAGAGGGCCCAATTACCTTCGACGACGAGCAGCTTCTGACTCCTTCCGAAGGTGTGGCCGCTGCCTGGCAAGTCTTCCAAACTTCATGGAGAGCCGAAGGTCGCTCTGCGATCAAGGCTTGGATCGACGAAGGACAACGCCAGAAGCAAGCTCGGACCCAAGCTTCGAGCAGTCAACCTCCTCCGAACCCGCAGGTTTAGATATGTCTTAGGATCTTTGACTATGTAAAGCTTTGTGCTTATGCACATTTATCAATGAAAATTTGTTTTTCATGTTTTTAGGCTTTGCCTCATATGGAAGATATCGAAGTGTTAGACATTAAGGACGAGCTTCGCTCATTATGGGCTACCTTCGATCTTTTAAAAGTTTACAAGCGGCCTCGATTTTTAGTTCCTCGAGATAACTCCGGTGCTATTACGCCTGAAGTAAGCAAAGATATACTATCTTATATTAAAGAGGAAGAAAAAGAGGTTAACTCGGAAACTTCGTCTTCTGAAGACGTTATATGGTCCGAAGACGAAGATGAAGCTCGAAGTAAAAAGCCTGAAGAACTTGGAAGCTGGGAAAGGAGCCCCGAACGGCTTCGAACTTGGGCCGAGCTTCAACAAGAACAAAAAGACTTTAGAGCTTCGAAGGGAGGCAAGAGAGTTAAACGTAAAGTTGTTAGAACTCCCGGCACTGGAACTAGTCGTTCTAACCCTAGCTCTAGAGATCGAAGAGGTCTTCGATTCCTTCTTGGTATAGATACCAATTTTTCATGATGTAATCTGTAATCATATTCGTTCGAATAATAAATATCGATTTAAAATTGTCTCCCTATTTAATAGCCCCTCTTTGGGTATAAGCAACTTCGAACTGTATTCAAAGATGGTTATGCGCAAAGAAAAACTTCGGAGTACAATTTTTTGGGATTCGGAGCCCCTCTGCAATTTAAAGATCTTTTAAAATCTTATAAAATGTCTACGACTATTTGTAGTCTGAAGAATGGCAACTTAATACCCTTTGTTTTTTTAAATAAATCACTTGAGATAACTTTCAGGACACTTTAGTGTCTTAGATAATTTGTCACTTTGGACTATGTTAACAGACATTCGAAGCTCATGGCTCAAACTCTGTTTTGTTTTGGCCACCTTCGGCTCTTTTTTGCAAATTCTGTCAAACCAATGGTTCGGAATTCGCAGTGGTCTCTTTGGACTCTTTTTACGGATACCTACAAGCCAATGACTTGGGCTCCGCATATTTTGGTCGCCTTCGACTCTTTTTACGGATACCTACAAGCAGTGGCTTGGGCTCCGCATATTTTGGCCACCTTCGGCTCTTTTTACGGATGTCTACCAGCCAATGGCTTCGACTCCGTATGATGTGGTTTTGGGCTCTTTTACGGATGCCTACAAGCTGGTGGCTTGGACTCCGGATTATGTCAGCCCCCACGTTGGAAACTTCAAACCAATGATTCAAAGTCCGAAAATATGATTCAGCTTTATGACACTTCCCTCTCGGTCAACCCCGCGGTTCCAGTGCGTCCACTCGGAAGCTGGAGGTTTATGAGGGGAAGGCACTATCTGAACCATATGCTTTATTAATTCAGAAGATGATTACAAGTGGTTTACAAGGAGCCCTTATGCGAAGTATCGCTTTAGGTGCTCCGCATGCCAAGTATGTGCTAATTCTTCACCTTCTAAATTAGCTAATTTAAAAGAGCCAGGGCGTCCTGAACGAACAATTAAGTATGGACCTTCCCATTTATTTCCTAATTTCCCTGGCGCTATAATGCTTCGCAGAACAAGATGACTCGGTCTAAGCTCATTGATCTTAACCTTCGGGTCATACCAAGCCTTCGTCTGCTGGTGATACTTTGATAAATTGGCCACAGCTCGAAGTCTTGTTTCTTCTGATAAATCTAGCGAAGCTTGTCTTTCTTCTTCAATCTCCGGTTTGATGCTGTGAAGTGATCCTCCTTTGAGCTCCGTTGGAGTCATAGCTTCATCTCCGAATAGTAATCTGAATGGAGTAAAACCTGTGGACCTTGTTTGCGTAGTTCGAATGGACCACAAACTCTTCGGAAGTTCTTCGGTCCACAATCCTTTTGCTAATCCTACTATCCTTCGATTTAGCCCTGACAAAATATTTCCATTGGCTCTTTCTACAGCTCCATTCGACTGAGGATGCCTCACTGCAGCAAAACATAACTGGATGCCTAGATCTTCGCAAAACTCCCTGAAAGGTTCTGCATCGAACTGTGTTCCATTATCAACTGTGAGTTGTCTAGGCACTCCGAACCGGCAAATGATATTTTTCCAATAGAATTTTTGTACATTGTTCGAAGTGATAGCTATTAAGGGCTCTGCTTCTACCCACTTAGAAAAATATTCAATAGCTACCACTGCGAACTTTAGATTTCCCTTAGCTACTGGAAAGGGACCAATTAAATCCATACCCCATCTGGCCATAGGCCATACCGGAGGAATAACTTGGAGAGCTGTTGGTGGGCGATGACTCCGTCGATCCATCCACTGAGATCCTTGACAAGTGCAGACCAAGCTCTCCGCATCAGCTGTTATTTTAGGCCAATAAAGCCCCTGGCGAAGTGTCTTTCCTGCCAAAGCTCGAGGGGCTAAATGGCTACCGCAAAGCCCTTCGTGGATTTCTCGAAGAATTTCTTGACCTTCAGCTTGAGATATACATCGGAGTAGAGGGGAACATACTCCGGTCTTGTATAAAATACCGTTGATTATTTGATAATTTCAAGCCCTGAGTTTCAATCTCGAAAGTTGTGGCTCTTCGGGCAAATTTGTCCCTCCTTGTAAAAGTTCCATGATTGAATTTTTCCAATCTGCACATGGAATGCAAAGAACCTCTGCAGAGGGAATTTGCAGCACCGAAGGTGTACTGAGCTCCTCATAGAAAGCTTCTTCTGGTATATCCACAGCTCCGGCTGCAGCTTTTGCTAAGATGTCCGCTTGCACATTTTCTGCTCTTGGTATACTCCGAATGGAAATACCCTTGAAGTGTGCTTCGATCTTACGGATTTCTTCTAAGTACTTTGCAAGTTGTGGATGTCGAACTTGAAAACTTTTATCTACGTGCCCTACTACTATTTGAGAATCTGTCTTTATAACAACTCTTGTAGCCCCTAGAGCACGTGCTTTTCGAAGTCCGAGTAAAATCCCTTCATACTCCGCTATATTATTGGTAGACTTAAAGTTGAGTCTTGCGGAGTACATTGCTCTTTGCCCTGAAGGCGAAATCAACACTGCTCCAACGCCTGCTCCGGATGCTTGGAAAGCCCCATCGGAATAAACAGTCCAAACTCCGTCACTTGACTTCTCCGGAACCAAAGTTGCAGGTGGAGTCCATTCTGCTACAAAATCCGCTAAGACTTGCGATTTGATTGCTGTCCTTGCCAAAAAAGATATGCCGAAGGGTGCTAGTTCGACTACCCACTTTCCAATCCTTCCAGTGGAATCTTTACTTCAGAGCATATCTCCCAAAGGATACGAAGTTGGTACAATTACATTGTGAGCCAAAAATAATGTCTTAATTTCCTCGAAGCCATTATCAGAGCATAAATGAACTTTTCGAGTTCGGAATATCTTGTCTTCGCTCCTGATAATGCTTCGGAGACAAAATAAACAGGATTTTGGACCAACTTCCCATTGAAATCTATTTCTCTGACAAGGACTGCACTGACAGCAGAGCCTGTAGCTGCAAGGTAAAGGAGTAGGGTTTCGTCCGCAGTAGGCACCGTGAGTGTAGCGAGATTACTGAGATACTCTTTAATATCTTCGAAGCTTTTCTGACACTCCGGTGTCCATGCAAAATCTTCGGACCCTTTCAAAGCTTTAAATATAGGCAAGCTTCTCTCCACAGACCTTGCTAAAAACCTGCTAAGTGCTGCCAGATGTCCAGTCAGCTTTTGCACTTGCTTTAAATTTTCCGGAGGAGCCATCTTTTGTAGCGCAGTTATTTGAGTAGGGCTAGCTTCAATCCCCCTGCTTGAAACTAAATACCCTAACAACTTCCCAGCCTTAGCCCCGAAGATACATTTTTCAGGGTTAAGACGGATCCCACATGCCCGAAGGCTATTAAATGTTTCTGCTAAGTCTAGGCTATGTTGGTGCTTTAAAGCACTCTTTATTACAATATCATCCATATATAGGCCTCCACATTGCGACCTAATTGATAACCTAGAGCCTTAGCAACTAACCTCGAAAAAGTAGCCCCGGCATTTCTTAACCCAAAAGGCATTCTTACATAACAAAAGACTCCCGAGGGAGTTACGAAGCTTGTCTTGATCTCATCTTCGCGCTTTAACCATATTTGATGATAACCAGAATACGCGTCAAGGAAGCTTAATAACTCCAAACCTGCGGTGGAGTCGACCAATTGATCAATTCGGGGCATGGGGTAGGGGTCACGACGGCATGCTTTATTCAAGAATGTGAAATCAATGCACATGCGCCACTTCCCGGAGGATTTCTTTTTGACGATGACTGGGTTGGCTAACCATTCTGTGTGAGCCACTTCTCTGATAATCACAACCTTCAACAATTTTTCGACTTCGTCCTTCGCCAGAACAGCTCTTTCTGCAGACATTTTTCGGAGTCCTTGCCGAACAGGCCGGGCCTTCGGGTTTACAAGCAAACTATGCTCAATGATATCCCGATCAACTCCGGTGATATCTTCGTCAGACCAAGCGAAGACATCTAAATTCTCTTCCACCACTTTTTCCAAGGAGGTTGCAACTTCTGGAGGTAAATCTTTAACAAATTGAAATGTATATTCTTTACCATCTTTAACAATAATCTTCGCTGCAATCTCTCCTTTAGGACTTGGTCTTGGGAAGGATTTCTTCGAAGACTCAAAAGGAGCTGAAAAATTTTCTTGATCATCTTGCACGCTATTTACTTGTTTTGGATCAAGAGGGGGGCCGTGACCATATTCTGCTCTTCGGGCAGTAGCTTGATCTCCGAAGACAATAAGGACTCCTGCTTGCGTGGGCATCTTCATACACAAATAATTGTGATGTGCCACAGCTCCGAACTGGTTTAACATGCCTCTTCCAAAGATGACGTTGTAGGCATATGGAGCATCTACAACGTCGAAGATTACTTCTTCAGTCCTGGCTAACAATCCTTCTCGGAATGTAACTTCCAGACCAATTTGGCCAAGTGCATCAAGCGGAGGTCCAGCGAAGCCTTGCAAAGGACGAGCCGCTGGAAGAAGGTGTTTTCTGGAGATGCACAATTGATCGAAGGCTTGAATAAAAATAATGTCTGCCGAACTGCCTCCATCAATTAACACCCTTCGAACCTCAGTTCCTGCAATGTCAGCAGTAATGACAAGTGGGTCCGCATGTGGGAATTTAATGCCAACTACATCCTCTACAGAAAAAGATATTGGTACATGAGACCATTCCAGCATAGCAGCTGTGGATGACGAAGTTCCAATGTGGCCCACTTCTCTGACATAGTCTCTTCTCTGCCTTTTTGACATGCTTCCGAGGGTACCTCCTCCGGAGATGGGGAGGACTACTCTTTTTCCTCGGTCTTGCCCTTCTTCTTGCTTTGGAGGTGGCATAACATTGGCCACCGGAGGGCGTCTTGCAGCTTCAAAGTTTTCTATCCGCGCCACAGCCTGGACAGGCTCCGAGCGGACTTTAGCTGGAACTCGGTCGGTAGTACTTCGACTCGAAGTTCTTTCTAGATACTCTCCTCTCAGAGTAACTATAGCCTTGCAAGTATCAGTTGCGTGGCTTCGGTTTTCACCATGAATACAGCA
Organism: Zizania palustris; assembly: GCA_019279435.1. Taxonomy (NCBI): domain Eukaryota; kingdom Viridiplantae; phylum Streptophyta; class Magnoliopsida; order Poales; family Poaceae; genus Zizania; species Zizania palustris. The sequence continues at coordinate 30,933,522 of JAAALK010000290.1, forward strand.
GAAAAGGGTCTGGCCTTTGCCAGTCATTTTCCCTGGCGGCCTCCAGCCGCTGACCTTGTTTCCCAAAGGTTGTGGAGCTCTCTGGGTGAACTTTTGCGGGGGTGCAATGTTCAGGACTTCAGAACGGGGATGCTTTTGCCCCCTTCTCCTATCATGCTGAACTTCGAAGACTGGTTCTCGCGGCTGCGCCGAAGTTTTTACTTCCACCTTTACTTCCTACAGTATGGATGGAGTAGTTGCAGTTCTTCGAAGCCAACCTTCTTCCGACCTTGCATATTCTTCAAAGTATGACATCAGCTGAGAAACAGAAGATATGCTTTTCCGGTGAAGCTTATCAAGGAGGCCTTGATGACTGACACCTTCCCGAGCTGCGTCAACTACTGAAGATGTAGTTAACCCTCAGATTTGCGACTTCGTATGAGCGAAGCGCTTGAAATATTGCCTCAATGTCTCTCCAGGGAGTTGCTTCACCTGGAAAAGACTTCCCGTCGACATTGGAGGCACGAAGGTGCCTTGAAAATTGCTTACGAACTTCTTCTTCAGCTGCCCCATGAATTAATTGATCCTGGCTTTAAAGACCAGAACCACCTTAATGCTACTCCTTGAAGAGCTAAGGGGAAGCATTTTGCCATGGTATCTCGAACTCCTCCACTGGCTTCAATTGCTAGAGCATAAGAACGGACAAATTCTCCCGGATCTTCATCTCCTGCATACTTGCAAAGCTTCGAAGTCTTAAACTTCGGGTCGAAGTGAACCTTTTGTAGTTCAGGATGCAGCGGAGATTCAGTATCAAAGGAGGCGTTCTCCGGGGCTTCGGGATAGATGGGTTCGTCGTCTTCAGGCACTTCTAGAATAACTGGGATGGCTTTAGAGCGAAGCCTATTTGCAGCTTCTTGCCGCCATCTCGCTACTTCGGCTTGGAGACTGGCCATTTGAGCGGCCATATCACCAAGATTTTCTTCATCTCCTCCGGAAGGATCTTCCGGGTCTTGAGAACTGAGAGGATCAGTTCGGAGTGGGACTTGAGGTGGAAGAGGAACTCCGGGTGGTCGAAGTATAGAGGGAGTTGGCGGAGGAACTCCGTATGCTCGAGGAATGGGAACTCCTTCCGGAGTTTGGGGCGGAGGAAACGTCGAAGGTCCTCTATCCTCAATAGTGTCGGGAGGTGCCTCTCCGGAGGTCCGAGGGGACCTCCGAACAGGGTTACGAGGTGCGCTCCGCTTAGGAGGCATGATGCAAGAAGTTGGTAGAGAACGAAGTTTCTTGGACTAGGTTCCCCATGGACGGCGCCAACTGTTGGCGTAAAAGATTACGCTAACAGGTTTCTGAAGATTAGAAACTAACAAACGAAGTGTTTGCGAAGTGAACTGTTCTAAGCCTCCGAAAGGATAATAACATAGAATAGTTCGAATGTGTGTATTGAATAACTTGTATTCGGTGTCCCTGTTACAGGGTGAAATGGGGGGTATTTATAGGCCTAAATATTAAGGAAAAGACCTATTTACCCCTCTATTACAACCGACATAGTGGAAACTATTCAGTATCCTTAATAGGGCTAAAATGGTAAAAGACTAATCTAATGAGAAAGAAGATAAGTCTTCCATCTTAGCTGGCAAAAAAGATCTCAGAAGAGTTCAAGCTTCGAAGATATACTCCGAACTAAGGTCCATCTTCATACTTCGAGCTTGACTCAAGGCATCTCCGAAGATGCATGCTGGAAACCTTCAAATCCGTTATCTGCCTTTGTGTTGTTATTGCAATAACCCTGAGGATGGAATATTTTCCCCCAATAGTAGTTGAGTCTTTTCTTTTTATTCCTGCGTCTGTAAAAAACCCTAAGGGGCTGGTGGAATATTCTAGGTCATTGGGTAGCCTATAAATAGGGCCCCAATCCCTAGGGTTGGACTACCCTTCTAAAAATCACTTTTTCAATCATTCCTTGGGTCATTTTGTTCCTGCGTGTTTTTTCTCTCTCCCTATGTGCGCCGCCAGGCAACAAGCCTTGTTCTTTCTGAGATTCACTTGGTTCTTTGCTGTCTGGAAGAATTTAGTTTGGCTGTTTTGTGCGAAGCATTTATGTGTGCAGCACTTCATTCACTGTCTTTGCTGTTGTGTGCATGCGGTAATTTTATTCCCTGAGAAGAAGCTTCTCTGTTGTTGTGATTTGTTCATCACGAGGAGTACTAGTTCTTGCTGTTTGCAAGTAGTACTACTACACTGTAGCAACAGTACACTAGTACTAGCTTTGCTTTTTCTGCGTAGCCTTTTTGATCGTGTAGACAGGGCCAAGTGCCTTTTCTGGTTGTTTTCTACCGAAGCCCCTTCTCTGTTCGAAGCCCCTCAGCCCCGTGAGGTAGGCTTCGACCCAACATCTTTGAGGGCTTCGAAGTACGTTTTTGTGCTGTCTGACTGCTTGACCTACATCGATCATCTTTACGAGGGTACACTTCGTTGCTTGGGTACATCGATTATTCTTGCGCAGCAAATTTTGACAGGCTTCGAACCTTGCTCCGAAGTACGTCTCTCTGGTATACTTCGTTCGACGTGTTCCTTCTTGCTCTTGTGTTCGAAGTTTGTCATTCGGAGTTTAGCCCTCGGGTCGATGGTTATCACTTCATTTATCATACCTCGACCAAACTAGCTTTGAAGGTAATCCTGTTGGCTTCGAAGTTGTTTTTGCTAGCTCCGAAGGTAGAGTGTAGGCTTCGATTTGGTTTCTCTGTCATGTGTCGGGCTTCGCTACTCTTTTGAAGGTTGTCTTTCTGTGAGATTGTTCGAAGCTTTCTATTCGAAGTCTAGCCTTCGAAGTACACTGTTCGAAGCAACCTTCGACTCTGTCATACTTCGCTTCGAAGCATACTTCGCTCTTTGCCACACAATCTAGGCTAGACCAAAACAACCTTCGGCACTTTTACAATAGCCCTCGCCATGCTTCGACACTGACCTCCGAAGCAGGCTTCGACACCGACCTCCGAAGCAGGCTTCGACACAGCGAAGCAGGCTTCGACACAATGGAGCAGGCTTCGCCGAGTTCTGAACTGGAGACAAATCTGAACAGTAACTTCTCATCTCACCTTATATATACTTAGATCATCTATTGAGAAGTTTTGACCTGCCTTGTCTGGTATATTTTGTTTATCTGTCTAGTAGCAATGCTTTGATAAGTTCTCTGTTTAATATCAGTTGCTTCTAGGCTAGATACCTTTAGACTTAGGCAATCTGTTCATATTCTGCTGCTTAGTCCTTTGAGGTGCGTTGGGTATTGGGATCAGGCCATATATTCGAAAGAATTTTCAAGGTGCCCATTCACCCCCTTCTGGTCGCTACTTTCGGTCCTACAAGTGGTATCAGAGCAAGGTTAGGGTTTTTCCATACCTTAACCGGTTCTAAACCCCAGTAGTGACCATGACGTCTCCAAGCAAGGTCCCGTCCTTGGAAGCCTATGGCTATAACTATTGGAAGACTCGCATGCGAGCCTATCTCATGAGCTAGGGTTCGGACATTTGGGACATTTGCGTTCACACCACGTTTGTCATTTTGCCAGTCGCTGAGCATGGTACTGCTGGTATCATTGCCCAGCATCTGAGCAACAGTAAGGCTGTGAACATTCTTTTTTCTGGTTTAGGTCCCACTGAGTTTGAGCGTGTGAGTCATCTCTCCACTGTGAGATAGATCTGGGATACCCTCAAGGCACACCATGAGGGAACAGCCCAGGTCAAGGCTCGTCTCTATCAGACCTACCTGCGTGAATATGAAAATTTCACACAGAAGTCGGGTGAATCTGTTGAGGCTTTGTTTGGTCGTTTTCAGTCGATCATAAACAAGCTTCGGGACAACAAGGCTGAGGGTGCTCAGTTAGTCTCAGATCACGAGCAGGCGCTCAAGGTTCTCCATACCTTGGACCCAAAGATCTGGGAGATCAAGGTATCTTCTATCATTGAGAGCACTTCTTATGATACCTTGACCATCTCTGAGTTGTTTAGCAAGCTGAAGGCTACTAAGGTTGATCTCCAGCTGAGATCAAATCTCACTGGTTCTGGATCGAAATCTCTGGCCCTTGCTACACCTTCTGTTGATCTCACTACTATGAGCTGTGTCGGGTTCTCTTTGATGTCTATCACTGAGGACCAGCTTGAGTTGTTGGGAGATGATGATTTGTGTCTTTTTAACAACCGGGTGCGTCGTGTCTATGACAAGAGAATGTTCAAGAGACACGGCACAAAATCCGGATGCTTTGAGTGTGGTGATCTAGGACACTTCATCGCCGATTGCCCCAAGCGTAATGGACACAAGAAGGGAACCGGTGGTGGCTTCCATGACTCCGGCAAGCACGACAGCTCTTCCTTCAACAAGGGCAAGCCGAAGACCAGATTCTTCAAGAAGGCCCTGAAGGACTACCGGCGAGAGAACAAGAAGCGCGACAAGGCCTTCTTCGCCAAGATGGAGAAGAGCTACTCCAAGCGGTCCACGTCTTCTTCCTCTTCATCGAGCTCAAGCGATGAGGAGATCGCCATCAGGAAGGGGAAGGACAAGGACGATCCGGCAGGCCTCTACTTCATGGCTTTCGGGGACAGACCGAAGAGCTGCTCACACCAGCGCCGAAGATCCCGCAAGAGCTTCTGCTCAATGGCTCTTGGGGATAAGGAAGAAAAGAGCTCCTCCGATGACTCCGATGACGACAACGAAAAGGTATCATCTTATGAGCGTGAAATTGTTGATTTACTTGAGAGCAATCGCCAGGAGTTAAAATATCGGGAAAAACTGCTTAGGGGGGCCAAGAAGAGGATAGATGAGTTAGAGAGTGAGCTTGCCGTAGCCAACGGCAGAATTGAGAGTCTGTCTTCTTCCCCTTGCCTGGGTGATAGCAGTGAGTGCTCGAAGTGTGAGGTGCTTTTGTGTGAATTGTCGACTTTAAAGTCCAAGTACACAGAAAGGGTTGATGAGAGGGACGCTTTGGCCACTAAGCTTGAAAGCGCTCAGTTGGAGATGAAAGATGCTCAAGCCACTATCATCGCACCCTGTGTTGATTGCCCATCTCATCTAGCTGCCTTAGCTGAGCTTAAATCCAAGGGCGATGAGCATTTGGGTGATTTGGAGAGGTTGAGAGCTGAGCTTGCGCAGACTAGGCTAGAGCTTGAGACACTATCAGTTCCACCCACTGTCTGTGAGAACTGTTTGTCTCTTAGAATGGAATTGATCAAGCTGAAAGCCGAAAAGTTTGTCCAAGTAGAAAGTGAGTGTGAGACCTGCTTGTCTCAGGTGGAGGTTCTAGCCTCCTTGAGAGAGGAGGTAGCGGATTCTCAGAATGAGAACTTTTACCTCCGTTCTATCCTGAGTTGGATCAGTGCCCGAGAGCCACAGCTCGGCATGATGATCCAACAGTTCAAGAGGCAGGATGGGTTTGGGGTAGGCTACACCTACACCAAGGCTGACTTTGAGAGTGCTATTAGCCGGGCAGTGAAGTGGAGTAAAATGACTCCTGAGCAGAGATACCCCAAGACTCACTCCACTGAGTCTTCCCAGTCTTGTCAGCCTAAGGATGGAGTGATTCATGAACAACCCAAAGCTCCACCCAAGAAGCCCATCTGGGTTCCAAAGCCCAAACATCTCCACACTTCTCTTGACTCTCTTCCTGGACCCTCTCAACCCAAGAAGACTACACCGAACACCACTAAGCCCCAAAACCCCAAGCCTCAACCACATCCCAAGAAGCCCACCTATCATTGTGAGTATTGTCAGAGAGATGGGCATCTTGCGGAGTTTTGCTTCAGGAGGAAGCGGATTGAGAGAGTAGAGCGTGCTCGTGGTGGTCAGGAGCAGTTTTACCAGCAGGGTGGTAGACTGCGTGTTCCTCGACGCGGGGAGAGGCTGGAGGCCAGGCCGCGTCATGTAGGTGGTGGTAGAGGAGACGGCTTTCTTGCCCGTGCTCCAGTTGGTGGTGGTCGTTCCAGCAGAGCTCCAGGCCGTTTTGGCTACGGTCTTGGACCTCGTGGCCGAGGGTTTAGGCAGAACCGAGGACCGCGCTTTGAGCCGCATTTTGGTTCGAACTCTCATGATGATTTCTGCTTTCCGTCTTTTGAGCAGATGGCTCGACACTGGTTTAGCTCTGTTGCTAAACCTGGTGCTGGACCATTTGCTCCCACTTACAGCCACTGATTGTGCAGGATCGAGGACTAGAGGACGTTTGGATCATGGGCTCAGGATGCTCTCGCCACATGATGGGACATCGCGGATGGTTCTCTAGTCTCACTCCCCCGAGCTCCAAAGAGTACATCACTTTCGGGAACAGTGGTCAAGGGAAAGTAAGTGGCATTGGCTCAATTCGCATTTCAGATCATTTCTCTTTGAAGAATGTTGCTTTGGTTAAAAATTTGAACTTCAATTTGATTTCTGTTTCGCAACTTCTTGAGGATGGTTTGGAAGTGCGTTTTAAGAAGGGCGATTCTTCTGTATTTGACTCTAGAGGGTCTTTGATTTGTCAGATCTTACCATTTGGTAAAGTTTTTCGAATTGACTTCTCTAGTTCTTTTGGCCCTTCTCGTTGTTTGATAGCTGGATCTTCTTCTGAGCTCTGGAAGTGGCATAGGAGGTTAGGCCATTTGAGTTTTGATCTGCTAGTCAGGTTAAGCTCTATGGACCTCATCCGAGGATTGCCCAAGCTTAAAATGGAGAAAGATCTAGTTTGTCATCCCTGTCGTCATGGGAAAATGGTTGCCGCTTCTCACTCACCTGTGACTCAGGTGATGACTTCGTATCCGGGCGAACTTTTACACTTGGACACTGTCGGTCCAGCTCGGGTACATTCAGTCGGTGGGAAGTGGTACGCACTTGTCATTATTGACGACTTTTCTCGATTTTCGTGGGTTTTCTTTTCGGAGTCTAAGGATGAAACTTTTCAGTTTGTTCATGACCTGATTTTGAAACTGAAGAATGAGAACAATGGTCGGATGCGAGCAATTCGCTCCGACAACGGTTCTGAGTTCAAGAATTCTCAGTTCGTCAGCTTCTGTAGTGATCAGGGTCTTGATCATCAATTTTCTGCTCCTTACACTCCCCCACAGAATGGCTTTGTGGAACGAAAGAACCGCTCGCTAGTCGAGATGGCCAGGACGATGCTCGATGAGCACAGGACTCCAAGGCATTTTTGGGCTGAAGCCATGAACACGGCTTGCTATCTGGCCAACCGCATTTTTCTTAGAGCTTACCTTGGTAAGACTTCATATGAATTGCGGTTTTGCAGACAGCTCAAAGAGAGCCACTTGCGAGCGTTTGGCTGCAAGTGCTTTGTGCTCAAGAAGGGAGGGCATTTGGACAAGTTTGAGTCTCGTTGCTGGGATGGTGTTTTTCTTGGTTATGCATTACATTCTCGAGGTTTCCGTGTTTGGGAACTCGAATCCCAGCAGCTTGTCGAGACTTGCGAAGTTTCTTTTGATGAGTCCTTGCCTTCTTTGACTCCTTTTGAGCCTTCTAGTGATGATGAGCTTGGAGAGTCCATCTTCGAGGAAGATGAGGATACTCCAGCTGTTGATGAGGGTGGGCCTTCTGCACCCCCTACAGAGCCCACACCTTCTGAGACTTCGACTGAGGATGAGGGCGGACCTCTGATTACTTCTTCCACTACGATCGAGCCCCCTCAGTCGAGTCTAGAGGTGCCAGCTGCTGACTCCAGTGAGGTGACTTCAGATCACCAAGGATCCCGAGCAGTTCAGCGTGATCATCCCTCGGAGCTCATCATCGGTGATTTGTCTGAGAGAACCTTGCGTTCATCTGGTAATTCTCTTGTTGTGTTTGCTGAATCCACGTTTGTTGCATCTTTTGAGCCCAGAGATGTTTCTCATGCTCTTTATGATTCTAATTGGATTAATACTATGCAAGAAGAGCTTGAGAACTTTGTCCGTAATCGGGTTTGGACACTAGTTGAGCCGCCACCAGGATGCAACCCCATAGGCACCAAGTGGGTATTCAAGAACAAGCAAGGTGAAGATGGGGTTGTGGTGCGCAACAAGGCTCGATTAGTTGCCCAGGGTTTTTGCCAGAAGGAGGGCATTGATTTTTAAGAAACTTTCGCCCCTGTTGTCCGTCTTGAGTCCATTCGCATTCTTTTAGCTTTTGCCGCCTCGAAAGGTTTTAAGCTTTTTCAAATGGACGTTAAGAGTGCTTTTTTGAACGGGTTCATAAAGGAGGAAGTTTATGTTAGGCAGCCCCCCGGTTTTGAGAACCCCAAGTTTCCTCGACATGTTTTTAAGTTGCAAAAAGCTTTATACGGGTTGAAGCAAGCCCCCAGGCTTGGTATGACCGTTTGAAGCAGTTTTTGTTGGGGAAGGGCTTTGTGATGGGTTCTGTGGATAAAACTCTTTTCCTGCTCAGAGATGCTTCAGATTTCTTAGTTGCTCAGATTTACGTGGACGATATTATTTTTGGTGGTACTACTAATGATCTTGTGTCCATGTTTTCTGAGCAGATGCACAGTGAGTTTGAGATGAGCCTCATGGGTGAGCTTAAGTACTTCTTGGGGCTCCAGATCAAGCAGACCAAGGATGGCACCTTCATCCACCAAGGTAAGTACACTCGTGATATGCTTAAGAAATTTGACTTTGGTGGGGAGTTGAAGCCGCAGATGACCCCGATGGGCACATCTGGGGGTCTGGACAAGGACAAGAGCGGCGTCAAGGTCAACGAGAGAGAGTTTCGAGGGATGATTGGCTCGCTGCTGTACTTGACAGCGACAAGACCGGACATACAGTTTGTCGTGGGACTTTGCGTGCGTTTTCAGTCTTCACCACACGCGTCTCATCGGCAAGCTGTCAAACGCATTTTCAGGTATCTCACTTATGCGCCCGATCTCGGTCTCTACTATTTAGTATCATCATCTCTTGATTTATCTAGCTTTTCTGATGCCGACTTTGGTGGGTGCCGGTTGGATCGCAAGTCGACTTCCGGTACTTGCCAGTTTCTTGGTTCTTCTCTTGTCTCTTGGTCTTCTCGAAAGCAATCTGGAGTTGCTCTTTCGACCACAGAGGCTGAGTATGTAGCTGCTGCTCACAGTTGGTTTGGATGATTTCCACTCTGCGAGATTTTGGGTTGTTCTTTCCTACCAGGGTTCCATTGTTTTGCGGCAGGACTAGTGCTATTAGTGTAGGGAAAAACCCATGTCTTCATTCAAAAACCAAACATATTGATGTGCGCTTTCATTTTCTGCGGTATCAATATGAGAAAGGTGTCATTGACCTTGTTCATGTTGATACCCATCATCAGTTGGCTGACATTTTCACCAAACCCCTAGATCAGTCTAATTTTGAGCGTTTACGAGGGGATTTGGGTGTTGTGTATCCTTTCTAGGATATTTTGCGTCAGTTTTCTGTTTTTTTTCTTTACTCTTTTCTTGAGTCTTTTTGTGTGTGTTCATATCATGCATATTCACATATCACACCTTAGAGCTGCTTCTGTTATATGATTGAACTGCTTTACTTATTCTAGCTGGTACATGCTTTTGAATACTTGTCAATGATCATGCTTTAGTTCAGTTCACTTGATATGTCTGATATCTGTCATATGCATGGCTTTTATGCTTTAAAACTTGAAAAATGATCACCATTGCTTCTGGTAACTAGCATGTGTAAGCTGAATGTTTTTGCTATCTGTTACATGCCTTGTAGCTAGTTCCTAACTTAGATGCAAACATGCAACTTGGACATCTTTCTGCTTTAAAACATGGAAATGTGCTATAAAAATGATGAAAAATCAAGAAAAATGAAAAATTCCATGCCTCTTTATGCATTACATGCAAAAGAACCAGGTGGGTTTGCCTTGTCGCATTGCATTGTTCTGGACTGCGTACCATAGCACTTTGGTATGAACTAGGACAATGTAGTGTATGCCAAGACCAAAGTCTTAAGCTTCTGATGGTCCAGATCTGGCCTAGGCTTGACTTGGTCGGTCAGTATAAGGTTTGACATGCAAATAACCCCTGGCATAAATGAAAAAGAGAAAAGAAAAAGCCTGAAAATTGAAATGATAACAAGTTTGCTGAAACACTTTGTCTTGGACAATGCTTATCTTGGTAGATATCAGTTTAGCTTCCACATCTCATGCTTTATCTTGCTTGTTAACTGGAAAATATGGTGATGCTTTTGTTTGCAAAACCTGAAAAATGCGTGCTAATGACTTTCTTTAGATATCATCTGTTGCACTGATCGTGCCATGTGTCTTAGACTATATGTCTTTTGCTCTACTTGTTAGATATTGTAATTGCAGTCAATCATATCTGAGAAGCATGCTTTATTCACTCCACTTGCACCCCAGATGCATTTATCGCATAATTTGAGGGGGAGTTGCATTTTAGGGGGAGTCTGTCTCTTTTTCGAGTGCTTGATGAGTTCACTTGTCAACAAGGGGGAGAACATTTTGATAAGAGTTTGAGGGGGAGTTTTTGTCTCGCTTACTCTTTTGATATCCTTGTTAATATTCCTGAGATTGCACTTGTTTTTGAGCTTTTACCCTTGGTTAACCATAATGACCGCTTCTTGCTTTTGTTTGGCTTTTGGTCATTAGGGTTAAACTTTTACGTTATTTTCTTCTTCTTTGTTTTTCTTGTGCTTTGTTTTCGTATTTCCACATTTGTTCGCAGGTGCTGAAGAGCTGAAGAAGAGGAGTGTTGACGATGCACTCATCAAGGGGGAGATTGAGGAGCCATGCTGAATAGCGTGGGCCTCATGGCTCCAGAAGTGATGAGTTCTTGTCAACGATAGTCAAAGAGGACAGAAGAAGAAAGAAGATCTGTTGTTTCATGGGCCGCGTGTGACTCAGGTACACGGGCATCGAGCGACTCTCGGGCTGAGAGAGCTGCGAAGTCGGGCTAGCCCAATCCGGGTACATGGGCCAGGAGCAGTAGAAAACCCACTGGGCTGTTGACCAGGACTGACTCAGGTACACGGGCAGTGAGCGATTGCCGGGCTAAGTGAGCTGCGGAGTCGGGCCGGCCCAATCCGGGTACCTGGTGCAAAGTCGGTGGAGGCCTTGTCAGTTTCGGTGCAAAACTGACAACCGTTGATCTTGTATCCGACTGTCCAGAAGAGAAGCCGTAGTCGCTACAAAAGCTTAGCTTCCGGATAAGTCATCTGTATCTCTAGGCCCACAGTCAGTCAGTCGAGTCTGTAAAAATTCCTAAGGGCAGTTGAGTCTTTTCTTTTTATTCATGCGTCTGTAAAAACCCTAAGGGGCTGGTGGAATATTTTAGGTCATTGGGCAGCCTATAAATAGGGCCCCAATCCCTAGGGTTGGACTACCCTTCTAAAAATCACTTTTTCAATTATTCCTTGGGTCATTTTGTTCCTGCGTGTTTTTTTCTCTCTCCTTGTGTGCGCCGCTAGGCAACAAGCCTTGTTCTTTCTGAGATTCACTTGGTTCTTTCCTGTCTGGAAGAATTTATTTTGGCTGTTTTGTGCGAAGCATTTATGTGCGCAACACTTCATTCACTGTCTTTGCTGTTGTGTGCATGCGGTAATTTTATTCCCTGAGAAGAAGCTTCTCTGTTGCTATGATTTGTTCTTCACGAGGAGTACTAGTTCTTGCTGTTTGCAAGTAGTACTACTACACTGTAGCAACAGTACACTAGTACTAGCTTTGCTTTTTCTGCGTAGCCTTTTTGATCGTGTAGATAGGGCCAAGTGCCTTTTCTGGCTGTTTTCTACCGAAGACCCTTCTCTGTTCGAAGCCCTCGGCCCCATGAGGTAGGCTTCGAGCCGACATCTTCAAGGGCTCCGAAGTACGTTTTTGTGCTGTCTGACTGCTTGACCTACATCGATCATCTTTACGAGGGTACACGTCGTTGCTTGGGTACTTTGATTATTCTTGCGCAGCAAATTTTGACAGGCTTCGAACCTTGCTCCTAAGTACGTCTCTCTGGTATACTTCGTTTGACGTGTTCCTTCTTGCTGTTGTGTTCGAAGTTTAGCCCTCGAGTCGAAGGTTATCACTTCATTTATCATACCTCGACCAAACTAGCTTCGAAGGTAATCCTGTTGGCTTCGAAGTTGTTTTTGCTAGCTCCGAAGGTAGAGTGTAGGCTTCGATTTGGTTTCTTTGTCGTGTGTTGGGCTTCGCTACTCTTTCAAAGGTTGTCTTTCTGTGAGATTGTTCGAAGCTTTCTGTTCGAAGTCTAGCCTTCGAAGTACACTGTTCGAAGCAACCTTCAACTCTGTCATACTTCGCTTCGAAGCATACTTCGCTCTTTGCCACACAATCTATGCTAGACCAAAACAACCTTCGACACTTTTACAATAGCCCTCGCCATGCTTCGACAATGACCTCCGAAGCAAGCTTCGACACCGACCTCCGAAGCAGGCTTCGACACAACGAAGCAGGCTTCGACACATTGGAGCAGGCTTCGCCGAGTTCTGAACTGGAGACAAATCTGAACAGTAACTTCTCATCTCACCTTATATATACTTAGATCATCTATTGAGAAGTTTTGACCTACCTTGTCTGGTATATTTGGTTTATCTGTCTAGTAGCAATGCTTTGATAAGTTCTCTGTTTAATATCAGTTGCTTCTAGGCTAGATACCTTTAGACTTAGGCAATCTGTTCATATTCTGCTGCTTAGTCCTTTGAGGTGCGTTGGGTATTGGGAACAGGCCATATATTCGAAAGAATTTTCAAGGCGCCCATTCACCGCCCCTCTGGTCGCTACTTTCGGTCCTACAACAACCACACTGCAGCCGCTTCTGTAGCCTGCTCCTCTCCCTCTGCCCCAACCTCCTCCCCACCGTCTGCCCCCATCTCCTCCTCCTCCACCCTAGCCTGCTCCTCCTCCTCCTCATCCGACACGTAATCATCATCGTGACAGGATGCCGGTATATGGCCGGTAGTTTCACTCGAGGGTGCGGGTGCCTTTCCTCTCACTGCTGACTTCTTTGTTCTCCTACCTCGAGGTCTAGATGAGGACCCGACCTCATCTTGAGAGGGAGTGGATCTACTGCCTTTTCCTACTACTGCACTTATTAATTTCTTTAAACCCCCCACCATATTTCAATCACCTGCTACGAAAAAGAGTAAATCACTTTAGATAAACCGTGAAATGTGTTATAAACGCATTTATTCTAAAATTAAACATAATTCTCATACAACTGCTAGAAATAGTCATCGTCGTCCGGATTTGCTGGATCATATGTATTGTCATCACTATCACGTGATATGATGTAATCGTCCAGCTGTTCAGGAGGTGGAATGTTGTCATCACTTTGAGTGCTTGAGTGCAATCTCTCTAGCAGTTCTAAGTCTCTTCCATTATGAATCTCGTCTCCTTCGTCGGCATTCGCACCACTTTCGTTATCTGTCTACCAAACGCCGTCTCTAAGAATACTTCAGTGTTCTTGATCCAATCCATGGTCACCTCGGCCTGACTAGGGCGACCCGTGTACATCCACTCACGATGATCCATCTTGAACTAAACTAGGAAACAACACTCGTGTTTAGGGGTTAGATAGGTAAGATAGGTCCTAATCCCACCATAGAATGCGTAGATTGAGCTCATTTTCACACTCTGTTCCGATCCAACCCAAAATTTCGGCAGCACCTCCCCGCTGCTCTCCAAACGCACGTCTGGGCAACATGCCAAGAGGATGTGCGTTCGGAGAACAACGGGGAGGTTCTGCCGAAACCATGAGTCGAATCAGAACGGAGCATGAAAATGAGCTCAATCTACGCATCTTCCGGCTGTCCAAACGTGGACAATTCGAAACAGTTACGGCCACAAATATGCAAAGACATGCATATTCCAAACCGTAACTCTTCCGAATGGGAGACGCCTAGGTTACGCGACAATAACAAGAAAAATTAAAATAGGACGACACAATGGTCGTCACCCACATACACATATCACGACGCGATGGCCGACATCCACATACACATATATATATCACGGCACGATGGCCAACATCCACATATAAAAGATATTAATCAACATAATCATTAAAACATAAAAACTATTACAACGATTATATTAAAATTTCTAAAACATGTATATTAGAACAACATGGTATTAACATGGCATTTCACATGACATTCTTAATAATTAAACATGTGATTACATATGTGATTAAACATTACATTAAATATGTCATTAATTTCAACTAACATGTATAAACGAACATGTATATATATAGACACACACACACACATATATATATATGAAATTTCAACAAATGAATAAACTAACATTTGATGTAATATAGCATCACCACAAAATTTAAACTAATTTCAAACAAAAATTTAAAAACCTAAATTTTAGGTGTCAAAAATACCAGAGGAGCTAGGGGTCGGGGGCAGAGGAGGCGGCGGAGACGGCGGCCGGAGGAGGAGGGGCCAGGGGCGTCGGGGGCGCCGGGGAGAGGAGGAGGCCGGGGGGAGGAGGAGGCACCGGGGGGAGGAGGTGGCACCGGCGGGCGGGGGGGCTGACTTGCCGGCGGCGGGGTGCGAGGGAGGCTGGCGACGGGGGCTGACGGGGGGAGGCCGGTGGCGGGGGCGCCGGCATTGCCGGCGGTGGGGCACGGGGGAGGGAGGCGACGGGGGCTGGGCGGCCGACGGCGGGGGAGCAGGGGGGCTGCCGGCGGCGGGGGAGCAGGGGGGTGCGGGGGAGCTGCAGGGGAGCGGGGGAGCAGGCGGCGGCGGCGGGGGAGCTGCGCACGGGGGAGCGGGGGAGCAGATCTGGGCGTTATTGCGCCCAGATCTGTGGGCCTTTTTTTAGAAGGGATTCGAGGTTTGCCGAGTGCCAAATTAGGAGGCACTCGGCAAACTATTTTTTTTTTTGAAAAACTTTGCCGAGTGCCATTAGTGAGGCACTCGGCAAATATTATTTTTTTTAAAAAACCCTTTCTTTGCCGAGTGCCCGAGATAATTGCACTCGGCAAAGATTTTTTTGTTTTTTTCAAAAAAAACTAAAATAGAAAATAGACAGTAAAAAATCCCATAATTTGGCATTATATAATATATAGTTATTTTTACTCCTACAAATTTTCTTAGTTCAAATAAACAAATTTAATGCACTTGTAGTTCAAATTTGTGATCTTTTAATTAAATTCTATAAATAAGTTCAATTAACTAAAAATAGCAATCTAGTACTAAAAAATCCCAAATTTGGACATGATATAAGATACATTAGGATTTATTAGTACAAAAAGTTTGAATGGCAAATAAAGATTTGAATATCGATTCCTTCTAAACCTATCTCATTCCATCCATAAACACATTTACCCTCTCGTGGATTCTCCAGTTTCCAAACGTCGTACATGAAAATTTGTCGAAACATTATGAAATTTTTATCACAGTATATATGTATGATATAATGACACCATGTCAAGTATCACATTTTTAGGCATCAATTTAATTTTATTTAATTAAAAACCATTAAGATCCATGTTGCCGCTCGAGTGTCGTAAATTAGATTTTAAATATTTAGATATATTTAGTTGTAAAAGATTAAAAATAGAATCATGAACATAAATATGATTTTTCTACAATTTTTGAGTCATTATTTCATGTACATGCAGTTGTAATTTGACCCACTTCGAAGTAAATCCTAGAAAAAGGATTAATTTATTAAAAATAGCAAGCCCACTCATAAAAGTATGAAAATTTTCCATGGATTAACATATGTTGAATTATGACTGTAAAAAAATTCAAGTTCAAAACATGTTTTAAATGTGATATAGAGTCAAAATATGTTTTCACATGAAATAATGGGATCATCATACTTTGCCGAGTGCATTTAGATATGGCACTCGACAAAAGTGATTTTTTTGGTCTTTGCCGAGTGCCATTTCTATTTGCACTCGGCAAAGATTTTTTATACTATTTTTTTAAAAAAAAACTAAAATAGAATAAAGACAGTAAAAAATCCCATAATTTGGCATTATATAATATACACTAATATTTCATCCTAGAAAATTTCTAAATTCAAATAAACAAATATAAGGCACTTGTAGTTTAAATTTGGGATCTTTTACTTAAAATCCTATAAACAACTTTTTTAACCAAAAATAGCAAACTAACTCTAAAAAATGCCAATTTTTGACATGGTATAAGATAAATTGAGTTTTAGTAGTACAAAAAGTTTTAAGTTCAAACAAATATTTGAATATCGATTTGCTTCTAAACCTAACTCATTTCATCCCTAAACTACTAAACCTTCTGGAAGATTGTCCAATTTCTAAAGGTCATACTTGAAAACTTTGTCGAAACATTATGAATTTTTTACCATATTATATATGTATGATATAATGACACCATGTCAAGTGTCATATTTTTTAGGCATCAATTACATTTTCTATAATTAAAAAACCATTAACCTGCATATTGCTGGTCGAGTGTCGTAAATTAAATTTTAAATATTTAGTTATATTTAGTTGTAAAAGATTACAAATGTAATCATGAACACAAATATGATTTTTCCATAATTTTTGAGTCATTATTTCATGTACATTTAGTTGAAATTTGACCCACTTCGAAGTAAATCCTAGAAACATGATTAATTTATTAAAAATAGTAAACCCACTCAGAAAAATATGAAACTTTTCTATGGCTTAACATAGATTGCATTATGAGTGTAAAAAAATTCAAGTTCAAAACATGTTTAAAATCTAATATAAACTCAAAATGTGTTTTCACATAAAATAATGGGATAAACTTTGCCGAGTGTTTTTATCTGTGGCACTCGGCAAAGTATAGGGTTTGTCGAGTGTCTGTTAGTGGCACTCAGCAAACCCACATTTTCACTCCTGCCGTCATAACGGCGTCAACAAAAAATTTGGCGGGGGAGTTTTCAGCTTGTTTGCTGAGTGCCACATACGTGGCACTGGGCAAAATGTTGGAATTGCCGAGTGTAACTATGTTTGTCGAGCGCATGACATCGGGCACTCGGCAAACTAGTGTTTGCCGAGTGCCCGATGAAATGCACTCGGCAAACATCGTAGCACTCGACGAACGTGTGTTTTCCGGTAGTGGTTGTCACTACAAGAAAACAGAAACTTTTCGTCGGCTAAAATAACTTCCGTTGGTTTTTTAAAAAACCGACGAAAGTTAAATAACTTCCGTCGTCCTTAAAGAGCCGACGGAAGTTAACTTATCTTCCATCGGTTCAACCCTCAACCGACGGGAGTTATTTTTTTCCCCCGCTATTTTTCCCCAGCCCCGCCCACGCCTAGGTTTTCCAGCTCCCCGCCTCTCTCCCCGCCTCTCTGCCTCCACCGCATCCCCTCCACCGCCTCCCCTCTGCCACCGTCGCCGCTTCCGCGTCTCGCCGCCTCCGCGCCTCCCTGCCTCGCCTCCCCGTCCTCTTCCGCGTCTCGCCACCTCCTCCATTCTCTTCAGTCTTCACCTCACTCCCCCGCAAACCCTAGCCCCATATCCCCTCCTCTCGCCGCCTTGCTGCTGCATTACCCCCGTATCAACTGCCTCCAGCTCAGATCCACCCATGCGCCTCCCGGCCCTACTCCCGCTACTGCTCGCCGCGGCAGCGGCGGAAGCGTCGGCGCTGTCGGCGAGGATGGTGCACTAGCTGTCCCACTAGGCTCGGCTTTCGGCGGGGGCGTGAGGGGGGCAGTGGCCTCACCGCGGAAGCGGGGATTACTACCGCGCGCTGGTGCGGAGTGACCTTCAGAGGCAGAAGCGGCTCGTTGTCGGCAAGTAGAAGCTCCTCTCCTTCTCCCACGATGGCAGTGCTTTCTTCCCTGGCAACGACTTCGGCTGGTGAGTTACATTTCCATCTCCAGATCTCCCTCCCCTTTCCTATATCTTCTACTGCACTGTAAATGCATCAGCATCAGCGTCTATTCGCATGCTGTACGTTGTGAATCCGTGAGGCCACGAGTTCTCATAATTTTTGGTAACTTAATTATGTGTTTTTGCTTTTCAGTGTGACGACCATCGCTAGTCTAAGGAACTCAACAAAGCATCTGAATGTTTGACAGCAAGTAATTGACATACAACAAAGTAGTTGATGGCCCTGCTTTGACCATTACTATTTTGTTCTTCATTTCTGTGTTGATTGGCATGTGTGGGGTTGTATTCATTTTTATGAATTTATTTGGGTTGTAAAGGAGAAGACATGTTAAATTGTGAATATATTTGGTTGAATTTGGATGTTAAATTGTGTTATGCTGAAATGTGACATGTAAAAGTTTGTAAAGGATGTGTTCTAAATGTCAGAAAAAGCAAAAAAAATAAAAGAAAATTACCAGTTTTTAGTGCATCGGCTGGGATGCACAGAAAAAAGCAAAAAAAAGAAAAAAAAAGATAACTTTCGTCAGCTAATGTTTGGCCGACAAAAGTTAATGATTTCCTGTGGTAATTTTCGTCGGCCATGTTTAGCCGACGGAAGTTAACTAACTTCCGTCAGCGGCCGACGGAAGTTAGCTAACTTCCGTCTACCCGCTTCCGTCGGCCAAATGCCGACGGAAGTTAGCCTTTTGCCGACGGAAGTTAGCTTCTTCCGTCTGGAAAGTGCTAACTTCCGTCGGCTTTGGCCGACGGAAGTTTCCTGGATTGTTGTAGTGTGTTGAGGCCTCAACATATTTTGTGTTGTTTTCAAATATGTTTATGGCTGCCATGGAACCCATGGGAACATCCATACCCTGCCAGTAGCACAAGAAAGAAGAATTTGTTGTAAGGGTATGGATGTGTCCCATGGCTTTGATGACATACATGAGATAACTCAATAACAATTTGCATCATAGGCCTCTAAAAGGAATTGCAAAACAGGAAAAAGACATAGAATTGCAATAGAGAAAAAAAGGTCCACATGACTCCACATGCCGGATGCACTTGAGGATTAGTATAGTAGCTTCAGAAGTAATAGCAGTAGTAAACTAATCAACAGTGTCAAAGTTGGGAAATCGATGAAAACTCTTCTTGGCTACAACTCTCCTGTTGGTTGTGTTATGTATGATTCAAACTGGGCAGTGGCCTCATCCATCAGTAGTCAGCTATTAGTTATGAAGCTACTATACTAATCCTCAAGTATATTGAACCTCTAGAAATACCAACGAACATGACTAAAAGAAAATTCAAGAAAAAACAGCATGTTGGAGGATCTCAGTCTAGATTTTTGAATGAATTTAAGCTTCTTTCATAGAAGAATAAGTCTCAAGTTAACAAGAAAGACATCATTGTAACCTCCAATTTTGTAGACATGTATTTACATGTTAGATACAAGTTGCAAGAGTATGAACAATATTATTAGGAACACATAATACACCCTCACAATGGTACATACCAGCAAGATATCAAAGTTGCTCAAATAGTTTTGGAATGGATAGATATAATCCTCATAGTAGGTCTCAGGTTAACGAGAAGTCCATCATTGCAGCCACCAAATTTAATAAGCAAAAAACTAACTATAGTGTGAGATGTTTTGCTTCTATACACTACTTGAATAGAAATAACTGCAACTTGTATATTTTAGCTAGCAAAAAAGAAAAGAAAAAAAAGTTGCATGAGATATACCAATGAGAATGTGAAGATGTGGCCAATGAGAATGTGTGTGTTATAAATAGTTGCTCACTGTAATTGGTTTTCTAAGAAGAGGAAACGAAAGAGAAAAAGGCACAGGTATGTGTGGTGCTATAAAACTTCATGACTTGCATTCTTCCTCTTCCTTGTGTATCACATAAAAATGTGAGTTGTGTCTACAGCGATCACATGTGTGTTTAGAGTAGCAGCACTCAGTAATGGGCTGGATATGCGCTTTGGTCAATGTCCTCACAGATAGATGTAACTCAAGACATTTACATGTAAAATCTTGCAATTCATCATTATGAAGAGCCATATGCACCACCATCAAGGGGAGATCAATGCCTAGCCCTAAACCCCACCTAGATGCCTTGAGAACACTGGTGCCAATCCATATTGATGATATTAAGAAAGTTAAACAAATACATCTTCAACAAGGTTTTAGCATGATGTGGAAGATATTCTACAATGAGTGTTTAGACTTCATCACTCTCATTTATTACCAGTTTCATTATTGTAGTCATACATGTTATAATAGTTTTTTAGTGGTTTGAACTGAAATATGAGACATATGTAATTACAACATTTACCAAACATATATTACTTATCAATTGGCCAAATAGAGTAACACAAGCAAGTTATTTGGTGTAAAAATTAATTAGGTAATAACAATGTAAATATCAAACATCTTAAAAACGGCAGTTTATCCAAGAATAACAATGTTTTTTTGAGATATACGAGTGGCGACGACAGGCTCCGGTGGCGGCAGCGGTCGCCGAGGGCGGCGACGGGCTCCGGGGGCGGCGATGGGCTCTGAGACGGTGGTCGCGTGCTCTGGGGGTGGCGACGGGCTTTGGGTTGGCGACGGTCTAGAGGGTGGACACGAGCTCTAGGGGTGGCAACGGGCTCCGAGACGGTGGACGGGTTATCCGGGGGTGGCGACAGACTCTAAGGATGGTGGCGACGGGTGGAGGGCGGTGGCGACGGGCTCCGGGGGCGGCGGCGATGTGCTCCGTGACAGCGGCGAAGTGTGGAGTTCGACAACGTGGTTGTTTAATTTCCAAATGAAATTAGGTTTTTGTCCGGGCGAGAAGGAAAAACTTATTAGGTGGATTAGCAGTGGTGGGCAAGATGATATCATCTTGCCCGCCACTACTATTTCTCTTAGTAGTGGGGGTCGGTGACGTCACTCGGACTACCACTACTAAGCCGCCCGCACTGCGTTCAACTTAGCAGTGGCGGGCCGTATGACATCACCCGACCACCACTACTAAGAGAAATAGCAGTGGCGGGCAAGTGACGTCAGCTTGCCCACCACTGATTAAACACGCCCGCCACTACTAACTCTGAGGAGTATTTTTAGTTAGTAAAATCATATATTACCAATAAGTAAATAAAAGGTTTCAATATATATTTTCAACTTGATTATTATTATTATTATTATTAAGAAATTTCTTATTAGATTAGACATATATATTACCAACAATTAAATAATAACATATATTACTAATATCTTAAACAAAATGACACTAGTGCCTTGTTAGTGCTATACACATTAATGACATAAATAGAAAAATATATTACCAATATCTTAAATATAAATGACACTACCAAATGACATAATTGATTTTACAAATATGCACAATCTCTTAAGATAAACATTAATGATTTAGCCTTGCACTAATTTTCCATCGCCATCGGTACATAGATAAGGAATCACACTGCCAAATGACAGTTTTGCTTCAACCACATTGATCCTTGCTATGTCAACGAAGAATGAGACCTCATCAAACTGATTGTATTCTTCTTCATCCTCGACTCCATCAACTACCATAATTCTTTGTTTTCCTAGAGCAACAATGTATTTCTTCTCGTCTTCAATATCAAGTATGTAAAATACTTGTGCCATGGATTGAGCGAGTATCCAAGGGTCATATTTATAACCCACCTTATTAAGGTCAACTATCGTAAACCCGTAATCATCCACCTCCACACCATCTAGATGTCTAACTCACTAGCACTTAAATACGGGGATTTCTATAGAGTTCTCATAGTTAAGTTCACATATTTCTTCGATGTATCCATAGTAAGTATTCTTTTGTCACATGTTGTCTTCTACATCTTCTCTGACACCACTATTTTGGCGCTGACTCTTTTGATCCTTTGCTTTGGTATATAATGTGAAACCATTGGTGTCATATGCTTGCCATGTTTTAACCATGCTCAATGGACCATAAGACAATTTATTCATCATCATCTTTTTATCGGTTTCTCCAATCGAAAGGTTTAGATCCCCCAGCCATGATATGAAATGAATTTTGTGCTCTTTCATAATCCATTGTTCATCGCGGTCTTCATTTTTTCACGAAGCTCTTGCAGGTGTTGTTCAACATATGGTCTCATAATCGCCAATTGATGCATGCCACTATAACGTGATTCTCTCACTGTTTGGTAGCTATTGTGTAGGACCGAAAGTAGCGACCAGAGGAGGGGTGAATGGGCGCCTTGAAAATTCTTGCGAATCAATGGCCTTCTCCCCAACACCCAACACACCTCAAAAGACAAACATCGAAAGTAAACAGACCAAAACTGCTGAAAATAATCCAGCCTAAAAACGATCGGTGTCCTAGTTTGAAAAGACACCAAAACAGTGTTAACAGGAAGATAAAAGGAGTATTCAATTCACTGCCATTTCAATCATTATAGCAACAAATATTTCAGGCGGTATAAATTCATTCATGTAACACTAGCAACTCCACAAGAATAAATCACACATGATAAAAACAGTTCAGCACAAACTGATCATGCAAAAGTATTATATAACTAGTAAATTATTCTGAATAGATCAATTTTAGAGCTTAGAGTCTAGCCGAAATATGAATAAAACAAGTATTAAATACTGCGGTTGAACTCTACATAAAGCTAGATCAGAACTATTTTTTAATCCAGTCGGCTATTGAATCAAAAGCATGAGCATGATTCTCGAGGAAAAACTATTTGATTTAATCCTACTCAAGTTGCTACAGTACTCACTGTTGTCGTGCTCCTTGCTTGACGTAGACCCTAGCGCGTTGCAGTGCTGCTTCGCGTGATGCAGACCCAAGCACTGCTCGTCTCGGCTTACGCGTGACCAGTTGAAAATTCGCTACACCCGCTGCCGTGCACTTGCCTTCCACGTCAACACCGCAGAAAATCCGGTTGGCTTCTCATGCCAAGCTGACACACCACGCCGCACATCACCTAGCCATCGCTGCACGCAAAGAGCGCTGGCTACCGCGCTAGCTGGCTGTAGCTGCTAGCTGCATGCGATGCACAGCCACAACAGCTAGGCTGGAAGGCTAGACGCTGCTGTGCTGCCAGGCTAGCCGCACTGCCGCGAGGCACGCTGCCGTGCTAGGCAACAGCTGCCTAGGCCACCGGCTAGCTGTGCCGGCTAGGGTGCTACTTCTGAAAAGGCTCTGAGACGCGTGCACAGAAGTGAAAACCGGAGAGAAACAATTGCATAGAGAAGAGATCAACAACGGTGATGCAGAGAACGAAAAAATCCAGATCTACGGGAAAAACAAGCCGGCGGCAGAGAAGAAACATAAAAGATCGACCCAATATTTGGAATTAGTAAAGTGTTTTTCAGAAAAGGGTAACCCTAACCCTAGGGTATTGGGGCCTTTTTATAGGCAGCCCAATAAATGGGAAAAATGCAAAAATACCCCTAGAGTTTTTACAGACGCTAAATAAAAAATGGAAAAGACCGAAATGCCCTAAGGATTTTTTACAAACTTGACTGATAGATTGGGGCCTAAAGGCAAAATAGTAAAAACCTAAATAAAGATAACTTGTCCTCAAGCAAAGCTTTCGTAGCAGCTAGGGCTTTACCTCAGAACGGTTAGATCCGAGATCAGCGGTCAGTTTTGCGCTGAAACTGACAAAGCGTCCACCGTCTTTGCACTGGGTACCCGGATAGGGCCGGCCCGACTCCACAGCTCCCTCAGCCCGGCAATCGCTCGCCACCCATGTACCTAAGTCAATCCCGGTCAACAGCCCAGTGGATCCTTTGCTGCACCTAGCCCATGTACCCGGATTGGGCCAGCCTGTAACACCCCAAGATTAAAAAAGAAATAAAATAAAGGAAATTATTATTCAAAGCATTTCTAGAATTATTTAATTAAAGAAAATCCTAAAAGAGCCCTATTAAAGCCAAATAGGGAGAAATATTCAAAATTTGGACTTGGAAAATTTATTGAATAAACTAGAGGCCAAGACATAATTTCAGGAATTTTTACAAATTTTTATCAACAGTGATTCAACCCTTAATCAAATAAATGAATTACTGGATTTATTTTAAATCAAAAAATCATTATAAACCTTAAATGGGCCTCAACCTCGAATCCGCCTCAGCCCAACCCAGCCTAGCGCTCGCGTCACTGACATGTGGGACCCAGGTGTCGGCACTGTTTCCCTCCTCCCTCTCCCGCCCGCGCCCCGCATCGGCCCACCCGTCAGCCTCACGCGCCCGCCTCTATCTCTCTGGTCACCAGGGCCCGCCTGTCGGCCCTTCCTTTTCTGCTTCGCTCGCTGACAGGTGGGGGCCACCTGTCAGCTTCGTCTTCTCCATGGAAGGGGTCCCCCCTACTTTCCCGGCGATCCCCTTCCGGATTCTCGCCGCCGGCCGCCCGATTTCACCCGATCGGACCTCGGACACCTTTCCTTGGACCCCCGCGACCCCCTTCCATCTATAGGCCACGCGTTTTGGCAATTATGGAAACCGGGCCGAGGAAAAGGAACCCTCGTCGGAGAAGGAAGGAAACCTCCGGTTTCCTTCCGTTTGGCCGCCACCGGTGACCCTATAAATACCCTCGCCCTCACCGCGCTCAGCCCACACCACCGCAGCCTGAGCCGAAGCAATCCAGAGCGCCGCCACTCTCTTTTCGGGTTTACCCTCTGCTTCAACTCCGGCCGCCACTCGCCGTCGACTTCGGCCTCCCTCGTCCTAGCCACCGCCACCGTCGAGACCGCCGGAGCCCGCCCGCCCTCGGCCACGCCTCCGTCGGCCGTGAAGAACGCCGGATCGCCGTCGCCGTCGACCACCCGAACAACCTCTTTCGTCTACCCTCGTCGTCGGTCACCGTCCGCCACTCACCGCCACCGTCGAAGGTACCATCGTGACCGCCGTTCACCCCTCTTTCCATTTCCGGTGAGATCTTGGTCCTTAGGCGCTCGCCGCCATCGTCGCTGTCGCACCCGAGGCCGCCGTCGCCGGAGACGAAGGGGTTATGTGCCCCCTTACGCCCGTGCCGTGCCAGATGGCCCCCTAGCCGCACTATCGCGATCGGAGGGCTAGGATTAAATCCCTTCGGGATTTAATCCAGGCCCTTGATCTGGTCAATGGGGTACAGGGCCATCTCAACCGTTGATCACAACTTAAATCCCCGGAGCGATCTCGCGCGTCCACGTCATACCGGTTCGAAGGATTTAATCACAGCCATCCATTTTCACTTAACCCCTCCCGCCTCACGCCTGACCGCCAGATCCAGATCCAACGGCTCTGGATCAACCGGTTCACGCGCACAGTGTGTCTGTCCATCGTGGGCCTGGCTCACCGTGGACCAAAACCTATTTCCTGTTTAAATAAAATTCCAGAAATTAATTTAAACTTTGAAAATTCATAACTTGCTCATTTGAACTCCAAATTTCACCATTGAAATTTTATTAAATTCAGCATTTTATTCTCTACACATTAATGCCATAAAAATAGTATGTTACCTTAGCCCAAAATAATATTATTAATTAAATAAATAAAAACCCCTTAGGGATAAATGGATAATTCATGAAATAAATTAGGAGAAACCCCAAAACTTTAACCTTTGATATTATTCACTATAACTTTAGTATAATAAAGCTCAAATCACATAATTAAATCATAAAACTTGTATGTTTATTTTTTGTGATGCTTTATTGAATGTTTCATTTATTTTTTTCGTATCTAGAAGACTACGAGATCGTCGTGGAGCCGGAGTTCTATCCCGAGGTTCCACCTTAACCTTTTGCTGATCAAGGCAAGTCACAACCCCTATTTTGATCATCATTGAGCCCATGTTTTAATAAATTATCGCTATAACTCATAGGTTAATATTGCATTAGTCAAATATCAAGCCCTACACTTATATTTATTAGATCCCCGTCCTTGTGTGCAAACCCAAGCCATGCTTATTGAGCCTTAACTCCTTGTCACTCTACTATAAAAGTATTAGATAGTGCCCAATGTACCGGCACAACTGCTATAGAATAAAAAGAATGAGTCGTAGATAGATGGATTCTACTATATGAAATTTGCCCGTTATTCTTGTCTCTGGACTCTGTTGGAGTTGGCTATGTTATAAGTATGGTGGGTTCCGGGTGCAAGCTAGGGCATTGGTTGGTCACACCCGGGGCACTATAAGGACTGGTCTGCGGGATCTGTTGCAAAGCACTTCCGTACCAACCACAAGTCTAATGGGTAAGTCCTAACTGAAAGTATGGAACAATCCGACTCGATGCACCATAGTGGAGGGGGCAAGGGGCAACCTGCGGGTGACTTGAACTGACGTGGCTCAAGGGGGGTATGGTGAGGCTCGATGCGTCGGGACACCATATGAATCCCATAAGAGGGTGCTATCGGGTCGAGGAGGACCATATGGAAGGTTTTGGCACGAGTTCCCGTGGTATGGGTCATCTCGTTACACGTTCATGTAGGTGATGAGTGCGTGCCTTGTGGGTACAGTGGTACACCTCTGATCAGAGTAATTAAATCTTTTCGAAAAGCCGAGCCCACGGTCAAGGGCGGGTTGTGTGACTACTCGCAGTTAGTTTACAATTGTTTGAATGGTTGAGTTATTCATGGCATGTAAGGACTGTTGAGCGAGGTGGGGCTGACTGTACCCCTCGAGTTAGTAGATGATGATGCATACTCATATTTAAATTTCTGTAATAATAACTTGATCTCATTTAATGCTTTACAATTATGCTTTTCCGCAAAATTAGCCACTATCTCCCTTGTTATTACTCTGCATTATATTTGCATACGGTGGCCTGCTGAGTACGTTTGTACTCACCCCCGTTGACTTACACCACCAGAGCTCGTCTACTACGAGGAGGATGAAGGTCTAGAGTAGCGACCCAGTCAAGGCGAGACTGGAAGGAGGCATTCATCTAGGACCCTTTGTTTTATTAGTTTCTCTTCATCTTTACTCACTTTTGTATTAATACGGTCTACGAACCATGAATGATTGCTCGTATTATTCGTGGTCGCATGATGAACGTCTTGTTCTTATTGATTTTCTATGGAATTTCAATAATGTCCTGATTTATTAAATCGGGGCGTGACACAGCCCGACTTCACAGCTGTAGGACCAAAAGTAGCAACCAGAGGGGGGTGAATGGGCGCCTAAAAATTTCTTGCTAAACTATGTTCTAATCCCCACACCCAAACAAGTTTAACCAGACATATAATATTAGCAAAGCAAATTACTGAAACTAAAATTGTCTAGCCAAAAAAATGACCGGTGTTTTAATTAAAATGATATCAAACATAAACTGAATAAAAATACCACAGTAAATGAAAACACCTAGACACATCATGAAATATTTATATTTCAGTCTAGAACTAAAATGTTAATCAAATGAATAAACCATGGATCATTAAAAATTAATTTAGAAATAAACCTAAAGTATTGCATGTAAAACGAGAAAAAATATTACGGCGACTAATAAATTTTTCTTTTTATATGAGAAGATTAGAAACACTTAAATAAGAAGTACGAAATAAGTAATAAAAATTTAACAGATTAAAAGTTTAACTGCGAGATTAATTTTTTATGCTAATAAAAACCAACAGATAAAAAAACTAGCAGATTTAAACTAATTAAAAATTAGGAGATAATAAAACTTACCTGCATCCGATCTGCGGAAAACTGCGCCGTGGAAATTTTTCTCGTCGTCAACCGCCTGCACCGTGGAGAACGCCTTTTTCCTTTGCTACGCGGCGTGAAAAGCACTCTATCAGCCTATGGCTGTCGTGCCACGCGTTGCAGACTGCACGTGCCTAGGAACTTTGTAGGAGAAAACAGGACTGCGGGCCTTGTGCGCTACTGTGGAATCCTCCACCCGTGATGATGATAGTGTCGTGGGGCCCGCCGCTGCTAAAAATTGTGTACGCCAACTGCTTTCTCTTGGCTATGCCACCGCCAGCTGCTACGCCTGGACGCTGCCTTGCGCAGGCTGCCGCTGGCCTGCGAGCCTCTTTTTCGTGCGCCATTTTGACTCCGGCGTTGCCGCCGTGTGCTGGTTTGCGTGCGCGAAAAGAAAAAACACGCCGTGGAAGAAAGGAGAAGCCGCCGAAGAAAATGGAGATCGAAAAATATGGTACGTGGACTGTAGATTGATAATTGAAGAAACAGTCATCTATCTCTAGGGGGATAGGGGCCTATTTATAGGCGACTCCTAATACATTAAAAGACAAATTTACCCCTAGGGTAAATTAACATTGACTCTAAAATAAATTCCGAAAATTACTAAAATATTCTTAGAAAAATCACCTGACTCAAATAAAAATATTCAGAACTTCAAAACTAAATATTAATATCCTAAAAACAAAATAATCATAGGTTGTCAGTTTTGCACCGAAACTGACAAAGTGTCCACCGTCTTTGCACCGGGTACCCGGATTGGGCCGACCCGACCCTGCAACTTCCTCAGCCCGGCAATCGCTCGCCGCCCGTGTACCTGAGTCAAACCTAGTCAACAGACCAGTGGATCCTCTGCCACTCCTAGCCCATGTACCCGGATTGGGCCAGCCCGACTCCTTGGCTCCTCTGCTCGGCTGTCGCTCGCTGCCCGTGTACCTGAGTCACACACTCCTTAGACACGACTGGTCTTCATATCTCTTTCTTTGACTTCCGTTGACAATCACTCATCACATCTGGAGTATCAAACCCATGTTCTTCAACATGGTTTCTCAATCTCCCCTTTGATGAGTGCATTGTCAACACCATTTTCAGCATTTCTTCAGAACCTGCAAAAACATGTGGAAACAGGAAAACAAAAAACAAAAGAAAATAGAAGAAAGAAAATAAAAGTTTAACCATAATGACCAAAAGCCAAACAAAAGCACGAAAACGATCATTATGGTTAACCAAAAATAAAGACTTAAAAAAACAATGCAATCTCAGAATTACCAACAAGGAACTCCCCCTGAAATAAATCCCAAAGAAAGCTAAAAATGTTCCCTAAACTCCAAAATTTCTCCCCCTTGTTGACAATTGGACTCATCAAGTGAGACTAAATGCACTCTAAAGAGACATAGACACAAACTCCCCCTGAAATGCAGCTCCCCCTCAAAATATGCCATGAATGCAGATGAGGTGCAGGTGGAGTGTGAAAAGCATGCTTCTTAGATATGATTAACTGCAATTACAACATCTAACAGGTATAGCAAAAGATATACTATCTAATGATCAGTGCAACAGATGATATCTAAAGAGAGTCATTAGCACGCATTTATCTACCAAGATAAGCATTGTACAAATCAAAGTGCTTCAGAAAACTTGTCATCTTTTTAAATTTTTCAGACTTTTTCTTTTGCCTTTTTATTTTTTTCATTTCTGCCAGGGCTTATTTGCATGTCAAACCTTATGCTAACCGACCAAGTCAAGCCTAGGCCAGAACTGGACCATTAGAAGCTTAAGACATTGGTCTTGGCATACATTACACCATCCTAGTTCATACCAAAGTGCTATGGTAAGCAGTCCAGAACAATGCAATGCGACAAAGCAAACCCACCTAGATCATTTCTAATAATCATAAAAATGCATAATTTTTTACTTTTTCTAAATTTTTATCATTTTTATAACACATTTTTCATATTTAAAACATATGGATGTCCAAGTTGCATATGTGCATCTAAGTAAGGATCTAGCTATCAGGCATGTAAATGATAGCGAAAGCATTCAGACTACACATGCTAGTTACCAGAAGCAATGGTGATCATTTTTCAAGTTTAAAACATAAAAGCCATGCATATGACAAATATCATATATATCATGTGAACTAAAACAGAACATGATCATCGACAAGTAATCAAAAACATATACTAGCTAGAGAAAGTAAGGCAGATTAATCATATAACAGAAGCAAGCTCAAAATGTGATTGATGATTATGCATGATATGAACGCACACCAAAAGGACTTAATAAAAACAAAAAAGAAAGAAAAAACTGACTCAAAGTATCCTAAAAAGGATACACAACTCCCAAATCCCCTTGCAAATGCTCAAAAGTAGACTGATCTAGGGGTTTGGTAAAAATATCAGCCAACTATTGATGGGTATCAACATGAATAACATCAATGACCCCTTTCTCATATTGATCCCTCAGAAAATGAAAGTGCACATCAATATGTTTGGTTTTTGAATGAAGACAAGGGTGTTTCCCTACACTAATTGCACTAGTGCTATCACAAAACAAAGGAACTCTCGAAGGGAAGAACAACCCAAAATCCCGCAAAGTAGAAATCATCCAAACCAACTGAGAACAGCAGTTAGCAGCAGCTACATACTCAGCCTCAGTAGTAGAAAGCGCAACTCCAGATTGCTTTCGAGAAGACCATGAAACAAGTGAATAACCAAGAAGCTGGCAAGTACCAGAAGTCGACTTGCGATCAAGCCGGCACCCACCAAAATCAGCGTCGGAAAAACCAGCTAAATCAAGAGAAGATGATGCTGAATAGTAAAGACCTAAATCCGGAGCATAAGTAAGATACCTGAAAATACGCTTCACTACATGCTGGTGAGATGCGTGTGGCAAAGACTAAAAACGTGCGCACACACCCACGGCAAACTGAATGTCTGGTCTCGTCACAGTCAAATATAGTAGTGAAACGATCATCCCTCGATACTCTCTCTCGTTTACCTTGACGCTGTTCTCGTCCTTGTCCAGACCTCTAGATGTACCCATTGGGGTCATATGTGGCTTCAGCTCTCCACCAAAATCAAATTTCTTTAGTATGTCCCGTGTATACTTACCCTGGTGGATGAAAATGCCATCCTTGGTTTGCTTGATCTGGAGCCCTAAAAAGTACTTGAGTTCTCCCATGAGACTCATCTCAAACTCGCTATGCATCTGCTCAGAAAACATGGATTCAAGCTCATTAGTAGAACCACCAAAAATAATGTTGTCCACATAAATCTGAGCAACCAATAAGTCTGCGCCATCTCTAAGCAAGAAAAGAGTCTTGTCCACAGAACCCACCACAAAACCTTTCTGGAACAAGAACTAATTCAGGCGATCATACCAAGCCCTGGGATCCTGCTTCAGACCGTATAATGCCTTCTACAACTTGTAAACATGTCATGGAAATTTAAGGTTCTCAAAACTGGGGGGATGCTAAACATAGACCTCCTCCTCTATATACCCATTTAGAAAAGCACTCTTGACATCCATTTGATGAAGCTTAAAACCTTTAGAAGCAGCAAAGGCCAAAAGAATACGAATGAACTCGAGGCGAGCAACAGGGGCGAATGTCTCTTCAAAATCAATACCTTATTTTTGACAAAAACCTTGTGCCACTAATCGAGCTTTATTGCGCACCACAACACCATCTTCTCCTTTTTTGTTCTTAAACACCCACTTGGTGCCTATGGTGTTGCATCCAAGTGGCAGCTCAACTAGTGTCCAAACCCGATTGCGAACAAAATTTTCAAGCTCTTCTTGCATGGCGTTTATCCAATTTGAATCAAAAAGAGCATGAGAAACGTCTCTAGGCTCAAAAGTAGCAACAAAAGCAGACTCAGCAAACATAGCGAGAGAACCAACTGAAGAACGTAAAGATCTCTCCGTAAGATCACCTATGATGAGCTCTAAAGGGTGATCACGCTGAAATGCTCGGGATCCTAGGTGATCTGACGTCACCTCACCAGAGTCAGCAACTGGCTCCTCTGGACTCGGCTGAGAAGTCATCTCACCGGAGTCAGCACCTGGCACCTCTGGACTCGGTTGAGGAGGCTCGATCGAAGTAGAAGGAGTAATCAGAGGTACATCCTCATCCTTAGTCGAAGTCTCAGAAGGTGTGGGGTCTGCAGGCGGTGCAGAGGACCCACCCTCATCATCAGCAGTAGTGTCATAATCTTCCTCGAAGATGGACTCTCCAAGCTCATCATCTCCAGAAAGTTTAAAGGAAGGAGTCAACGAGGGCAAAGACTCATCAAAAGAAACCTCACAAGTCTCGACAAGCATGTGAGAGTCTAGGTTCCAAATACGAAAGCCTCATGAATGCAAAGCATAACCAAGAAAGACTCCATCCCAGCAACGAGACTCAAACTTGTCCAAATGCACTCCCTTCTTAAGCACAAAGCACTTGCATCCAAAAGCTCACAAGTGACTCACCTTGGGCTATTTACCAAAGCGCAACTCATATGACGTCTTACCTAAGTAAGCTCGAAGAAAAATGCGATTAGCAAGATAGCAAGATGTGTTCATTGCATCAGCCCAAAAACGCCTATGAGTCCTATGCTCATCAAGCATCGTCCTGGCCATCTCGACAAGCGTGCGATTCTTTCGTTCTACAACGCCATTCTGTGGGGGAGTGTAAGGAAAAGAGAACTGATGATCAAGACCTGATCACTATAGAAACTGACGAACTGAGAGTTCAAAAACTCAAAGCCGTTGTCCGAACGAATTGCTCACATCAGACCATTATTCTCGTTCTTCAGCTTCAAAATCAGGTCATGAACATACTGAAAAGTCTCATCCTTAGACTCTAGAAAGTAAACCCATGAGAAACGAGAAAAATCATCAACTATCACAAGGGCGTACCACTTCCCACCGACTGAGCATACTCGAGCTAGACCTATTGTATCCATGTGCAACAGCTCTCCCGGGTACGAAGTCATCACCTAAGTCACAGGTGCGTGAGAAGCGGCAACGATTTTCCAATGATGACAGGGATGACACACTAGATCCTTCTCCATCTTAAGCTTAGGCAAACCTTGGATAAGATCCATAGAACTCAATCTAACAAGCAGATCAAAGCTCAAATGGCCTAACCTTCTATGCCACTTCCATAACTCAGAGGAGGATCCGACCATCAGACAGCGAGAAGGACTAGAAGTACTAGATAAATCAATACGAAAAACCTTACCGAAAGGTAAGATACGACAAACTAAAGATCCTCTAGAATCGACAACAAAAGACATGCCCTTCTTAAAGCGCACTTCTAAACGATCCTCAAGCAGTTGCGAAATAGAAATTAGATTAAAGTTCAGATTTCCAACTAAAGCAACATTCTTCAAAGAGAAATAATCAGAAATATGAATCGACCCAATACCTTGTACCTTCCCTTGAACACTGTTCCCGAAAGTGATGTATTCCTTGGAGCTTTGGGGAGTGAGGCTAGAGAACCATCTGCGGTGTCCCGTCATATGGCGAGAACATCCTGAATCCATGATCCATATGTTCTCCAGTCCTCGATCCTGCAAGATCAATGGTCATGAGTGGGAACAAATGGTCGACCACCAGGTCTAGCAAAAGTACTAAACCAGTGTCGAGCCATCTGCTCGTAATTAGGAAAGCAGAAGGAATCATATGAGTCTGGACCAAAACGCAGCTCAAAGCACATTCCTCTGTTCTGCCTAAAATCATGGCCACGAGATCCAAAACTGTATCCCGAACGATCTGGAACTCTGCCAGAATGGAAACCACCCTCTAGAGCACGATCATAAAAACCATCTCCTCTACCACCACCTACACGATGTGGCCTAGCCTCTAGCCTCTCTCTACGTCGAGGAACTCTCTGTCTACCACCCTGTTGGTAGAACGGCTCTTGCCCACCTCGAGCTCTCTATGCTCGCTCAACCCGCTTCCTCCAGAAGCAAAACTCCTCAAGATGCCCGTCTCTCTGACAAAACTCATAGTGATAGGTAGGCTTCTTGGGATATAGTTGAGGGTTGGGATTCTTATGCTTGGTGGTGTTGGGTATAGTATCTTTGGTGTGAGAGGGTCCAGGTAAAGAGTCAAGAGAAGTGTGGAGAGTTTTAGGATTTGGGACCCAAATTTGCTTCTTAGGTGGAACTTTAGGTTGTTCTTGGAACACTCCATCCTTGGGCTGACTATCCTTAAAGGACTCAGTGGAGTGAGTCTTGGTATATCTCTGTTTAGGAGTCATCTTACTCCACTCCACTGCTTGGCTAATGGCACTCTCAAAATCAGCCTTGGTATAGGTGTAACCTACCCCAAACCCATCCTGTCTCTTGAACTGCTGGATCATCATGCCGAGCTGTGGCTCTCTGGCACTAATCCAACTCAGGATCTAACGGAGGTAAAAGTTCTCATTCTGAACATCAGCTAGCTCCTTTCTCAAAGAAGCTAACACCTCCACCTGAGACAAGCAGATCTCACACTCTCTATCAACATCGACAGACTTCTCAGCTTTTAGCTTGATCAACTCCATTCTCATGGACAAACAGTTCTCACAAACAGTGGGTGGAACTTTTAAGGTCTCAAGCTCTAGCTTAGTCTACTCCAACTCATCTCTCACTCGTGCTAACTCGCTCAACTGCTCATCACTCTTGGCTCTCAGCTCAGCTATACTAGCTAAATGAGATGGGCATTCTACACAAGGTACGACGACAATGGCATGAGCATTTTTAGATCCTACTGAGCGCTCTCAAGCTCAGTGGCCAAGGCGTCTCTCTCATCTACTCTCTCTGTGTACCTGGACTTAAGAGTCGTCAGGTCACACAACAACACCTCACAGTTAGGGCACTCACCACTATCACCCAAGCAAGGGGAAGAAGACAGACTCTCAATCTTGCCATTCGCCATGGCAAACTCACTCTCAAGCTCATCTATCCTCTTCTTAGCCCCTCTAAGTAGTTTCTCCCAATACTTCAACTCCTGACGGTTCTGTTCTAGTAAATTAACGACTTCTTGTTCATAGGAAGATACCTTCTCATCGCTATCGTCGTCGGAGTCATCGGAGGAGTTCTTTTCTTTCTTCTCCCAAGAGCCATTGAGCAGAAGCTCTTGTGGGGTCTTCGGCTGTCACGTGAGCGACTCTTCGGCTTGTCCCCGAAGGCCATGAAACATAGGCCCGCTGGATCATCTCTGTCCTTCCCCTTCCTGATCACAATCTCTTCATAACTTGAACTCGAGGATGAGGAGGAAGACGAGGATCTCTTGGAGTAGCTTTTCTCCATCTCGGCGAAGAAAGCCTTGTCTCGCTTCTTGTTCTCACGCCTGTAGTCCTTCAAAGCCTTTCGAAAGAATCTCGTCTTGGGCTTGCCCTTCGTGGAGTTGTCGTACTTGTCGGAGTCATAGGAGTTGCCACCGGTTCCCTTCTTGTAATTCTTCTGTTTGGGGAAGTCGGCAATGAAATGACATGTATCACCACACTCAAAGCATCCGAATTTTGTGCCGTGTCTCTTAAACATTCGCTTATCATAGACACGTCGCACCCAATTGTTAAACAAGCACAGATCATCATCTCCTAGAGTATCAAGTTGTTCCTTGGAGATAGACATCAAGGAAAAGGTAGTACAACTCATGGCATTAGGATCAACAGACGGTGTCGCAAGCACTAGAGTTTTTGAGCTAGAACCAGTGAGATTTGATCTCAACTAGATATCGACCTCTGAGGCCTTGAGCTTACTAAAAAGCTCTGCGACTGTCAAGGTATCATAAGACACGCTCTCAACAATAGAAGAAACCTTGATCTCCCAGATCTTAGGGTCCAAGGTATGGAGTACCTTAAGCGCCTGTTCATGATCTGAGACTAGCTGATCACGCTCGGCGTTGTTGACGCGAAGCTTGTTAATGATTGATTGAAAACGACCAAATAAAGCCTCAACAGTCTCACCCGGTTTTTGTGAGAAATTTTCATACTCACGCCGGTAGGTCTGGTAGAGCCTAGCCTTGACCTGAGTTGTCCCCTCATGGTGTGCCTAGAGGGTAGCCCAGATCTCTCGAGCAGTGGTGAGATGGCTAACACGCTCAAACTCACTACGACCTAGACCAGAAAATAAAATGTTCACGGCTTTACTATTATTTTGATGTTGGGTAACTACATCTGCAGCAGTATCCATAGCAATAGGCACTATGGTGAAAGTAGGATGAACACAAATCTCCCATATGTCCGAGCTTTGGCTCATAAGGTATGCTCGCATGCGAGTCTTCCAATAAGTGTAGCCAAAAGCTTCTAGGGACGGGATTTTACCAGAAGACGTCATGGTCACTACCTAGGTTTAGAATCGGTTAAGATATGAGAAAACCCTAACCTTGCTCTGATACCACTTGTAGGATCGAAAGTAGCGATTAGAGGGGGGTGAATGGGCGCCTAAAAATTTCTTGCTAAACTATGTTCTAATCCCAACACCCAAACAAGTTTAACCAGACAAATAATATTAGCAAACCAAATTACTGAAACTAAAATTGTCTAGCCAAAAAAAATGACCGGTGTTTTAATTAAAATGATATCAAAGATAAACTGAATAAAATACCACAGTAAATGAAAACACCTAGACAAATCACAAAATATTTATATTTCAGTCTAGAACTAAAATGCTAATCAAATGAATAAACCATGGATCATTAAAAATTAATTCATAAATAAACCTAAAGTATTGCATGTAAAACTAGAAAAAAAATATTACTGCGAATAATAAATTTTTCTTTTTATATGAGCAGATTAAAAACACTTAAATAAGCAGTACAAAATAAGTAATAAAAATTTAATAGATTAAAAGTTTAACTCCGAGATTAATTTTTTATGCTAATAAAAACCAATAGATAAAATAACTAACAGATTTAAACTAATTAAAAATTAGGAGATAATAAACTGAGCCGTGGAAATTTTTCTCGTCGTCAACCGCCTGCGCCGTGGAGAATGCCTTTTTCCTCTGCTGCCGTTGAGATGGCTTTCACCGAGCCGTGCGTCACCGGGACAATACAGAAGCAGCAACAGCTGGTAGCTTCACCTTGGGCTGTGCGGCTAGGCTGCTGCACTGCTGCCAGCTGGCTATGGGGCATGAAAAGCACTCCGTCAGCCTATGGCTGTCGTGTCGCACGGTGCAGACTGCACGAGCCTAGGAACTTTGTAGGAGAAAATAGGACAGCGGGCCTTGTGCGCTGTAGTGGAATCCTCCGCCCGTGATGATGATAGTGCGTGGGGCCCGCCGCTGCAAAAAACTGTGTACGCCAGCTGCTTTCTCTCGGCGATGCCACCGCCAGCTGCTACGCCTGGACGCTGCCTTGCGCAGGCTGCCGTTGGCCTGCATGCCTCTTTTTCCTGCGCCATTTTGACTCTGGCGTTGCCGTCATGTGCTGGTTTGCGTGCGCGAAAAGAAAAAACATGCCGTGGAAGAAAGGAGAAGCCGGCGAAGAAAATGGAGATCAAAAAATATGGTAGTGGACTGTAGATTGATAATTGAAGAAACAGTCATCTATCCTCAGGGGGGTAGGGGCCTATTTATAGGCGACTCCTAATACATGAAAAGACTAATTTACCACTAGGGTAAATTAACACTGACTCTAAAATAAATTCCAAAAATTACTAAAATATTCTTAGAAAAATCACCTGACTCAAATAAAAATATTGTGAACTTAAAAACTAAATATTAATATCCTAAAAACAAAATAATCATAGGTTGTCAGTTTTGCGCCGAAACTGACAAAGCGCCCACCGTCTTCGCACCGGGTACCCGTATTGGGCCTACCTGGCACCGCAGCTTACTCAGCCCGGCAATCGCTCGCCGCCCGTGTACCTAAGTCAAACCCAGTCAACAGACCAGTGGATCCTCTGCCGCTCCTAACCCATGTACCCGGATTGGGCCAGCCCGACTCCGCGGCTCCTCTTCTCGGCTGTCGCTCACTGCCCGTGTACCTGAGTCACACGTGCCTCAGACACGGTAGATCTTCATATCTCTTTCTTTGACTTCTGTTGACAATCACTCATCACATCTGGACTATCAAACCCATGTTCTTCAACATGGTTTCTCAGCGGCCCCTCTGCCCGACAGTCACTCGCTGCCCGTGTACCTGAGTCACATGTGGCCCAGAAACAGCAGGTCTTGTCTTCTGTTCGTGTCCTCTTTGACTTCCATTGACAATCACTCATTACATCTGGAGCCATGAGGCCCATACTCTTCAGCATGACTCCTCAATCTCCCCCTTATTGAGTGCATTGTCAACACTTCTCTTTATTAGCTCTCCAGTACCTGCAAGCACATGTAGAAACACGAAAACAAAAACACAATAAAATAAAGAAGAAGAAAATAAAAGTTTAACCCTAATGACCAAAAGCCGATCCCAAGCAAGAATGTGGTCATTATGGTTAACCAAAAAATAAAAACTCAAAACGAGTGCAATCTTAGAATTATCAACAAGGATATCCAAAGAGTAAGGACAAACAGGACAAAAACTCCCCTGAAATAAATCCCAGAGAAAGCCAAAATTTCCCCTAAACTCTTCTAAGAGAACGAGTAACCCAAAATTTCTCCCCCTTGTTGACAATTGGACTCATCAAGCGAGACTAAATGCACTCTAAAAAGATAGACTCGTAATCCCCCTGAAATGCAGCTTCACCTCAAAATATGCAATCAATGCAACTAGGGTGCAGGTGGAGTATAGAAAGCATGCTTCTCAAATATGATTGACTACAATTACAACATCTAACAAATATAGCAAAAGGCATACTGTCTAAGACACATGGCATGATGAGTGCATCAGATGATATCTAAAGAAAGTCATTAGCACGCATTTTTCAATTTTTGCAAACAAAAGCATCACCACATTTTCTAGTTGACAAGCAAGGTAAAGCATGAGATGCAAAAGCTAACTGATATCTACCAAGATAAGCATTGTCCAAAACAAAGTGCTCCAGCAAACTTATTATCTTTTTAATTTTTAGGCTTTTTCTTTTTCCTTTTTCATTTTTGCCAGGGGTTATTTGCATGTTAAACCTTATGCTAACCGACCAAGTCAAGCCTAGGCCAGAACTGGACCATCAGAAGCTTAAGACATTGGTCTTATCATACACTACACTATCCTAGTTCATACCAAAGTGCTATGGTAAGCAGTCCAGAACAATGCAATGCGACAAAGCAAACCCCCCTGGATCTTTTCAAATTTAACATAAAAAGGCATGGATTTTTCATTTTTTCTGATTTTTATCATTTTTATAGCACATTTCCATGTTAAAGCACAAAGATGTCCATGTTGCATATCTGCATCTAAGTGAGGAACTATCTATCAGGCATGTAAAAGATAGCAAAAGCATTCAGCCTACACATGCTAGTTACCAGAAGCAATGGTGATCATTTTTCAATTTTAAAGCATAAAAGCCATGCATATGATGGATATCACACATATCATGTGAACTGAAACAAGGCATGATAATCGACAAGTAATCAAAAGCATGTACCGGCTAGAATAAGTAAAGCAGATCAATCATATAATAGAAGCAGGCTCAAAGTGTGATATGTGAATATGCATGATATGAACACACACAAAAAGACTCAAGAAAAGAGTAAAGAAGAAAGAAAACTGACTCAAAATATCCTAAAAAGGATACACAACACCCAAATCCCCTCGCAAACGCTCAAAAGTAGACTGATCTAGGGGTTTGGTTAAAATGACAGCCAACTGACGATGGGTATCAACATGAACAAGGTCAATGACACCTTTCTCATATTTATCCCTCAGAAAGTGAAAGTGCACATCAATGTGTTTGGTTTTTGAATGGAGACAAGGGTGTTCCCTACACTAATCGCACT
The DNA here is from genome assembly GCA_019279435.1 of Zizania palustris. Lineage (NCBI taxonomy): Eukaryota > Viridiplantae > Streptophyta > Magnoliopsida > Poales > Poaceae > Zizania > Zizania palustris. The sequence goes on from JAAALK010000290.1 coordinate 30,972,822, forward strand.
TGTGCTGTCACAAAACAGAGGAAATCTGGGAGGAAAGAACAACCCAAAGTCTCGCAATGTGGAAATCATCCAAACCAACTAGGAGTAGCAGCTGACAGCAGCTACATACTCAGCCTCAGTGGTAGAAAGTGCAACTCCAGATTGCTTTCGAGACGACCAAGAGACAAGAGAAGAACCAAGAAACTGGCAAGTACCGGAAGTCGACTTGCGATCCAACTGGCACCCACCAAAGTCAGCATCCGAAAAGCCAGATAAATCAAGAGACGATGATGCTGAATAATAAAGACCTAGATCGGGCGCATAGGTAAGGTACCTGAAAATGCGCTTGATAGCCTGACGATGAGACGCGCGTGGTGAAGACTGGAAGCGCGCGCATAGTCCTACGGCAAACTGAATGTCTGGACTTGTCGCCATCAAGTACAACAGCAAACCAATCATCCCTCAAAACTCTCTCTCGTTGACCTTTACGCCGCTCTCGTCCTTGTCCAGGCCCCCAGATGTACCCATTGGGGTCATCTGAGGCTTCAGCTCTCCACCAAAGTCGAATTTCTTCAACATGTCCCGCGTGTACTTACTCTGGTGGATGAAGATGTCGTCCTTGGTCTGCTTGATCTAGAGCCCTAGGAAATACATGAGATCACCAATGAGGCTCATCTCAAACTCACTGTGCATCTTCTCAGAAAACTTGGACAGAAACATATTAGTAGAACCACAAAAAATAATATTGTCCACGTAAATCTGAGAAATCAAGAAGTCTGAGCCATCTGTGAGCAAGAAAAGAGTTTTGTCCACAGAACCCATCACAAAGCCCTTCCCCAACAAAAACTACTTCAACTGGTCATACCAAGCCCTGGGGGCTTGCTTCAGACCGTATAAAGCTTTATGCAGCTTAAAAACATGTCGAGGAAACTTAGCGTTCTCAAAACCGGGGGGCTGCGTAACATAGACCTCCTCCTCTATGTACTCGTTTAGAAAAGCACTCTTGACATCCATTTGAAAAAGCTTAAAACCCTTCGAAACGGGAAAAGCTAAAAGAATGCAAATGGACTCAAGGCGGGCAATAGGAGCGAAAGTCTTCTCAAAGTCAATACCCTCTTTCTGGCAAAAATCGTGGGCAACTAGTCGAGATTTGTTGCGCACCACAACCCCATCTTCACCTTGCTTGTTTTTTAACACCCACTTGGTGCCTATGGGGTTGCATCCGAGTGGCAGCTCAACCAGTGTCCAAACACGATTGCGGACAAAATTCTCAAGCTCTTCTTGCATGGAATTAATCCAGTTCAAATCAGAAAGAGCATGAGAAACGTCTATGTGCTCAAAAGAGGCAACAAACGCAGACTCAGCAAACACAGCAAGCGAGTCAACAGAAGAGCGCAAAGTCCTCTCAGTAATATCACCGATGATGAGCTCTAAGGGGTGACCACGCTGAACTGCTTGGGATCCCAGGTGATCTAAAGTCACCTCACCGGAGTCAGCAGATGGCACCTCTAGACTCAACTGAGGGGGCTCGTTCAAAGTGGAAGAAGTGATCAGAGGTCCGCCCTCGTCCTCAGTCGAAGTCTTAGAAGGTGTGGGTTTTGCAGGCTGTGCAGAAGGCCCACCCTCATCGACAGCTGGAGTGTCATCATCTTCCTCGAAGATGGACTCTCCAAGCTCATCATCTCTAGAAAGCTCAAAAGAAGGAGTCAAAGAAGGCAAGGACTCATCAAAAGAAACCTCACAAGTCTCGACAAGCTACTGGGAGTCGAGTTTCCAAACACAGAAAACTCGAGAATGCAAAGCATAACCAAGAAAGACTCTATCCCAGCAACGAGACTCAAACTTGTCAAAATGCCCTCCCTTCTTAAGCACAAAGCACTTGCAGCCAAACGCTCGCAAGTGGCTCACCTTGGGTTGTCTGCCAAACCGCAACTCATATGAAGTCTTACCTAGGTAAGCTCTAAGAAAAATGCGGTTGGCCAGATAGCAAGCCATGTTCATGGCTTTAGCCCAAAAGCGCCTAGGAGTACTATGCTCATCGAGCATCATCCTGGCCATCTCGACTAGCGTGCGGTTCTTTCGTTCCACAACGCCGTTCTGTGGGGGAGTGTAAGGAGCAGAAAACTGATGATCAAGACCCTAATCACTACAGAAGCTGACGAACTGAGAGTTTTTAAACTCAGAGCCGTTGTTAGAGTGAATTGCTCGCATCCAACCATTGTTCTCATTCTTCAGCTTCAAAATCAGGTCATGAACTGAAAAGTCTCATCCTTAGACTCCAAGAAGAAAACCCACGAGAATCGAGAAAAATCGTCAACGATCACAAGTGCGTACCACTTCCCACCAACTGAGCGTACCCGAGCTGGACCAATAGTGTCCATGTGTAACAGCTCTCCTGGGTACGAAGTCATCACCTGAGTCACAGGTGAGTGAGAAGCGACAACCATTTTCCCGTGACGACAGGGTTGGCAAACTAGATCCTTCTCCATATTAAGCTTGGCAATCCTCAGATGAGGTCCACAGAGCTCAATCTGATTAGCTGATCAAACCTCAAATGGCCTAACCTCCTATGCCACTTCCAGAGCTCAGAGGAGGATCCAGCAATCAAACAACGAGAAGGGCCAAAATAACTAGAGAAGTCAATCCGAAAAACCTTACCGAAGGGTAAGATCCGGCAAACCAAAGACCCTCTAGAATCAGCCACAGAAGACATGCCCTTCATAAAGCGAACCTCCAAACCATCCTCAAGAAGTTGCGAAACATAAATCAAATTGAAGTTCAAATTCTCAACCAAAGCAACATTCTTCAAAGAGAAATGGTCAGAGATGTGAATTGAGCGAATGTCGTGTACCTTCCCTTGACCACTATTCCCGAAGGTGATGTATTCCTTGGAGCTCGGGGGGAGAGTCTGGAGAACCATCTGCGATGTCTCATCATGTGGTGAGAGCATCCTGAATCCATGATCCACATGTCCTCTAGTCCTCGATCCTGCATAGCCAGTGGTCGCAAGTGGGAGAAAATGGTCCGACACCAGGTTTAGCAAAAGAGCTAAACCAGTGTCAAGCCATCTGCTCAAAGGAAGGAAAGCAGAAAGCATCATAAGAGTCTAGACCAAAGCGCGGCTCAAAGTGCGGTCCTAGGTTCTGCCTAAAGTCTTGGCCATGAGGTCCAAAACCGTATCCAGAATGGCCTAGAGCTTTGTCGGAGCGAACACCACCCTTCGGAGAACTGGCATGAAATCCGTCTCCTCTACCACCACCTACATGACGTGGCCTGGCGTCTAGCCTCTCCCCGCATCGAGGAACTCTCAGTCTACCACCATGCTGGTAGAACTGCTCCTGGCCACCACGAGCTCTCTCTACTCTCTCAACCCGCTTCCTCCTGAAGCAAAACTCCTCAAGATGCCTGTTTCTCTCACAATACTCACAGTGATAGGTGGGCTTCTTGGGATGTGGTTGAGACTTGGGGTTCTTGGGCATGGTGGTATTGGGTGTAGACTCTTTGGTGTGAGAGGGTCCAGGTATAGAGTCTAGAGAAGTGTACTGTGGAGATGTTTGGGCTTTGGTACCCAGATGGGCTTCTTGGGTGGAGCTTTAGGCTACTCTTGAAACACTCCATCCTTGGGCTGACTAGCCTGGAAAGACTCAGTGGAGTGAGTCTTGGGATATCTCTGTTTAGGAGTCATCTTACTCCACTCCACTGCTCGGCTAATGGCACTATCAAAGTCAGCCTTGGTATAGGTGTAGCCTACCCCAAACCCATCCTACTTCTTAAACTGCTGGATCATCATGCCAAGCTGTGGATCTCTGGCACTCACCCAACTCAGGATCTGACAGAGGTAAAAGTTCTCATTCTGAACATCAGCTAGCTCCTCTCTCAAGGAAGCTAGAAGCTCCACCTGAGACAAGCATATCTCACACTCTCTATCAACTTGGACAGACTTCTCAGCTTTCAGCTTAATCAACTCCAATCTAATAGACAAGCAGTTCTCACAAATAGTGGGTGGAATTGACAATGTCTCAAGCTCTAGCCTAGTCTGCTCCAGCTCAGCTCTAACTCTCTCCAACTCGCCCAACTACTTATCACCCTTGGCTTTCAGCTCAGCTAAACTAGCTATATGGGATGGGCAATCAACATAGGGCACGATGACAGTGGCATGAGCATCTTTCAGCTCCACCTGAGTGCTCTCAAGCTCAGTGGCCAAACCGTCCCTCTCATCTACCCTCTCTGTGTACCTGGACTTCAGAGTCATCAGGTCACATAGTAACACCTCACAATTTGGGCACTCACTACTACCACCCAAGCAAGGGGAAGAAGATATACTCTCAATCCCACCGTTGGCCATGGCAAGCGCACTCTCAAGCTCATCTATCCTCTTCTTAGCTCCTCTATGCAGTTTCTCCCGATATCTCAACTCCTGACGGTTCTCTTCAAGTAAATCAACAATTTTGCATTCATAAGAAGATACCTTTTCATCGTCGTCGTCATCGGAGTTATCGGGGGAGCTCTTCTCTTCCTTATCCATAAGAGCCATTGAGCAGAAGCTCTTGCGGGATCTTCGACGGTGATGTGAGCGGCTCTTCGGCCTATCCCCGAAGGCCATGAAGCAGAGGCCTGCCAGATCGTCCTTGTCCTTCCCCTTCCTGATCACGATCTCCTCATCGCTTGAGCTTGATGAAGAGGAAGAAGACGAAGACCGCTTGGAGTAGCTTCTCTCCATCTCGACGAAGAAGGCCTTATCTCACTTCTTGTTCTCGCACCAGTAGTCCTTCAGGGCCTTTCTAAAGAATCTTGTCTTGGGCTTGCCCTTTGTGAAGGAGGAGCTGTCGTGCTTGCCAGAATCGTAGGAGCTACCACCGGTACCCTTCTTGTGACCATTGCGCTTGGGGCAGTCGGCGATGAAGTGACCTGGATCACCACACTCAAAGCATCTGGATTTTGTGCCGTGTATTTTGAACATTTGCTTATCATAGACACGACGCACCCGGTTGTTAAACAGACACAGATCATTATCTCCTAATGACTCAAGTTGATCCTCAGTGATAGACATCAAGGAGAACCATGCACAGCTCACAGAAGAGGAGTTAGCAGAAGGTGTAGTAAGGGCCAGGGTTTTTGATCCAGAGTCAGTGAGATTTGATCTCAACTGAATATCAACCTCTGTGGCCTTGAGCTTGCTGAACAACTCAGAAATTGTCAAGGTATCATAAGAGGTGCTCTCAACGATAGAGGATACCTTGATCTCCCAGATCTTAGGGTCCAAGGTTTGGAGAACCTTGAGCACCTGCTCATGATCTGAGACCAGCTGAACTCCCTCGGCCTTGTTGGCCCAAATCTTGTTGATGATCGATTGAAAACGACCAAACAAGGCTTCAACAGATTCACCCGGCTTCTGTGTGAAATTTTCATATTCATGCTGGTAGGTCTGATAGAGCTGAGGCTTGACCTGGTTGTCCCCTCATGGTGTGCCTGGAGGGTAGCCCAGATCTCTCTAGCAGTGGAGAGATGGCTCATAGGCTCAAATTCAGTGGGACCTAAACCAGAAAACAAAATGTTCACCGCTTTGTTGTTGTTTTGATGCTGGGCGATAATATCAGGAGATGTACGCTCAGCAACAGGCAATATGGTGAAAGTAGCATGAACACTAATGTCCCAAATGTCTGCGCTCTGGCTCATGAGATAGGATCGCATGCAAGTCTTCCAATAAGTATAGCCAAAAGCTTCTAGGGACGGGACCTTTCCACAAGAAGCATGATCACTACCTGGGTTTAGAAACCGGTTAAGGTATGGAAAAAACCCTAACCAATATATGATACCACTTGTAGGACCGAAAGTAGCGACCAGAGGGGGGTGAATGGGCGCCTTAAAAATTCTTGCGAATTAATGGCCTTCTCCCCAACACCCAACACACCTCAAAAGAAAAACAGCGAAAGTAAACAAACCAAAACTGCTGAAAATAATCTAGCCAAAAAAACTGGTGTCCTAGTTTGAAAAGACACCAAAACAGTGTTCACAGGCAGATAAAAGGACTATTCAATTCACTGTCATTTCAATCATTATTGCAACAGACATTTCAGGCAGTATAAAGTCATTCATGTAACACTAGCAACTCCACAAGAATAAATCACATATGATAAAAATAGTTCAGCACAAACCGATCATGCAAAAGTATTATATAACTAGTAAATTATTCTGAACAGATCAATTTTAGAGCTTAGAGTCTAGCCGAAATATGAATAAAACAAGTATTAAATACTGTGTTTGAAGTCTACAGAAAACTAGATCAGAACTATTTTCTAATCTAGCCGGCTATTGAATCAAAAGCATGAGCACGATTCTCGAGGAAAAACTATTTGATTTAATCCTACTCAAGTTGCTACAGTACTCACCATTGTCGTGCTCCTTGCTTGACGTAGACCCTAGTGCGTTGCAGTGCTGCTTCGCGTGATGCAGACCCAAGCGCTGCTCGTCTCGGCTTACGCGCGGCCAGCTGAAAATTCACTACGCCCACTGACGTGCACTTGCCTTCCACGTCATCACCGTAGAAAATCCAGTTGGCTTCTCGTGCCAAGCTGACATTCCATGCCACGCATCACCTAGCCATCACCGCATGCAAACAGCGCTGGCTGCCACGCTAGCTGGCTGTAGCTACTAGCTGCATGAGATGCACAGCAACAGTAGCTAGGCTGGCAGGCTAGACGCTGTTGTGCTGCCAAGCTAGCCACACTGCCGTGAGGCGCGCTGCCGTGCGAGGCAACAGCTGCCTAGGCTGCTGTCTAGTTGTGTCGGCTAGGGTGCTGGTGCTGAAAAGGCTCCGAGACACGTGTGCAGAAGTGAAAATCGGAGAGAAACAATTGCACGGAGAAGAGATCAACAACGGCGATGCAGAGAACGAAAAAATCCAGATCTATGGGAAAAACAAGCCGGCGGCGGAGAAGAAACATAAAAGATCGACCCAATATTTGGAATTAGTAAAGTGTTTTTCAGAAAAGGGTAACCCTAACCCTAAGGTATTAGGGCCTTTTTATAGGCAGCCCAATATATGGGAAAATGCAAAAATACCCCTAGGGTTTTTACAGACGCTGAATAAAAAATGGAAAAGACCGAAATGCCCTTAGGATTTTTTACAGACTCGACTGACAGACTGTGGGCCTAAAGGCAAAATAGTAAAAACCTAAATAAAGATAACTTGTCCTCATGCGAAGCTTTCGTAGCAGCTACGGCTTCGCCTCAAAACGGTCAGATCCAAGATCAACGGTCAGTTTTGCACCGAAACTGACAAAGCATCCACCGTCTTCACACCGGGTACCCGGATTGGGCCGGCCTGAATCCGTAGCTCCCTCAGCCCGGCAATCGCTCGCCACTCGTTTACCTGAGTCAATCCCGGTCAATAGCCTAGTGGATCCTCTGCTGCTCCTAGCCCATGTACTCGGATTGGGCCAGCCCGACTTCGTGGCCCCTCTGCCCGACAGTCGCTCGCTGCCCGTGTACCTGAGTCACATGCGGCCCAGACACAACAGGTCTTCTCTTCTCTTCGTGTCATCTTTGACTTCCATTGACAATCACTCATCACATCTGGAGCCATGAGGCCCATACTCTTCAGCATGGCTCCTCATATTGTCTCATATGATTTTCCTGCCTTTAGTTCCTTTATCGGTGAGTCTTCCATGGTGTCGGGACACGAGAACACCTATTGGTTTTCCATCTCTTATGTAATCTACGTAGAACTCAATGACTTCCTTAGTCGTGTAGCCCTCTATCATTGAACCCTCTAGATAAGCACAGTTTCGTACGTAGCCCTTGAAGATAAACATGAGACGCTCGTACGCATGCATATTCTGTAGGTACGTTGGACCGAGAAAAAGATCTGGTCTACTATATGTATCATATAATGCTCCATAATATCAAAGTATGAAGGAGGAAAGCACATCTCAAGCTGACACATAGTCTCCCTCATTTATTTACATAATTCATTTAACTCTTCAGGGTCGATCACCTTATTTGATATGATTTTGAAGAAGTGACACATGCGTGTGATCACCATCTTCAAAAATGAATGTTTGATTCCTCTTACTGCGATGGCGAGGAATAGCCCAAGCATAACATGGCAATCAAGAGTGTTGTAGCAGCTCATTCTCAGATCTTCTACGGAGACAATATTCTTTATGTTTGTTGAGAATCCTGTTGGAACTCTAATTTCATGTAGACATCTGCAGATTGGTCTTTTCTCGTTAATTGTGAGGTTATAGCTAGGAGCCGGAAGGAAAAATTTTTCATTGTCCCTTTCGTGTGGGTGAAGCTCGGGTCTAATTCCGAGAGTTTGAAGGTCCCTTTGTACTTTGAGTCCATATTTTGACTTGTACGGTATGTCTAACAAAATACTGATGGTGCTTTCGAAGACATTCTTCTCAATGTGCATTGTATCGATAGCATGACCAATCTCCAACTCCTTCCAATATGGCAAGTACCTAAACAAGATTGACTGCTTTTTAAATAGAGGGTCCTTTGAAATTTTTCCAGATTTCTTTCTCTTTTTTTCGAAAACAACTTCGATATTTTTCACCATTTCCAATAGAAATTTGCCGTCTCGATGTCGTGGTGGCTGCCCAAGTTCGATTGTACCATCGAAATGGTTCCTATTTCTTCGATATTTGTGGTTTCTTGTTAAAAATATGCGGTGTTGCATATATCGTCTTAACGAATGATGGAAGATGCACGGATTTTGTCTGGTCCACACACACTACACATGTTGTCTTTCCGTTAACCCGCCTATTAGGTACATACGCCCCGAGTTGTCATCTATGGTGCAAAAGATCATGTCTCTTAGATTGAAGTGCCTTTCTTGTGCTTATCCCACACACGAACACCATGTTCCCATAGACATTTCATATCCTCCATCAAAGGTTCTAGAAAGACATCAATGTTATTGCCAGGTTGTTTTGGACTGGAAATTAGAGTAGTGAGCATAAGGTACTTTCTTTTATGGAACAACCATGATGGAATGTTGAAAAAGCATAGAAAGACCGGCCACATACTGTGTGGGTTTCTCATCTCATCGAAGGGATTCTTTCCATCCATGCTAAGTCCCATCCTAATATTTCTAGGATCCTCCGAGAAGTCTGGTTGGGCCAGGACAAATGATTTCCACTACCTAGTACCCGTAGGGTGCCGAAGTTTTCCGTCCTTCTTTCGCCCAGCGAAATGCTAGATTAATAGTTCAGCATCTCTGGGATTAGAGAACATACGTTTCAAGCGATCAATCACCGGTAGGTACAACATTACTAAGGATGGAACTTTCCTCTCCGTCTTATATCCGTGCTGCTCTGCAATAACATTCCTCTTCCTCTTCTGTAACCTCTTATTATTCTTCTGGTGGTCATTGTAGTCTTCCACACAGTCATTTGTACGTTTGTATCGACTTGCGTTGCACTACGGACAACTCTCTAACAATCATTCTTTTTTCGATATAGGATACAGTGGTTCAAGCATTCATGAATCTTCTGAACGCCCAAAGTTAACGGACAAATCATTTTCTTTGTTTGGTACATATCAGGTGGTAGACCATTGGGTTTCAGCAAAACCTTTTTTAGGAGCTGCAAAAAATCTGAAAAACTAGTGTCGAACCATCCATTGCTGGCCTTTAGTTTCATAAGCTTAAGGGTTGTGTACAACACAGTATACTGCTTATTGCAACAGTGACGTTGCTCGTAAAGAAGGTTTTTCGATGATTTGTCAAGTGCTTCAAAGTTATCGTAGCCCTTCGTTGTAGTTCTCTGCAACAGCACGTCGGGCGCAATATTTTGCATCAGTTCCTCCACATCAAAGGCATCGTCATCATCATGTTGATTAATATCATGTGTTATGTCGCATGTATGATCACAACCTCTTCTATGTTGATGAGCATCTTGTGGCACATTAGAATCATCAGGAGGGTTTTCGCCAATCTCATCGTGTTTGTCTATTGTCTTCTTCTCCTTCTTCTCCTCCTTGGGAGGTTCCTACTCTTCTGAGCTTGGCTCCTCGCTTGATGTACCGTCAATGTCGCTGAGGGCCGCCATAAAAACTCTGGCTACTCTATTATCCACTTTGGCGCGCTTCCCTTTGAAGTAAGGTTTCTTGTTCAACTTCTGGTGCTTGTGCTCATTTTCATTTTTCATTTTTAATTTAGGGCAATTCACTTTTATGTGAGAAAGATCTCCACATTGAAAACATCACTGCGACCCTCCTCTCCTTTGGTCTCATCTATCATTGTAGAAGCGGATGAACTTCTTGACAATGAGAGCTAGCTCCTCATCATCTAGAGTGTCAACTTGTTCTTTTGTGACAGAGACAAGGGAGGACAAGTCAAAACCACCAGAATAAGCACAAACTACAGAACCAGTAGAAAAGTTACCTCTAGATGAGGTACCACTACTAGGACCGGAAACCAAAGCAATAGAAGGAAACAAAGAGTTTCCAAATCATGGACGAGATGCTTTGGCAATCTCAGTGGATTTAAGATTACTGAAAAGTTCATCGCAAGTCAAAGTGTCAAAGCTCACCGACTCGTCAATGCTAGAGATCATCACCTCCCATATGCTACGATCAAGAGCATAGAGACGTTTGATCGCCCTATCATGGTCTAATTAAGCTAAAGTCCCAATGGAGTGCAGATTGCTCACAATCCCATCAAATCGAACAAATATGGCATCTAAAGATTCGTCGGGGCCTTGCACAAACATTTTATATTCTTTATTATATGTGCTTTGTCTCCTAGCCTTAGTCTGAGTAGTGCCCTCATGAAAAGTTTTCAAAGTGGTCCAAATTTCACGTGCAGTTCGAAGATGCTGGACCCTACTAAACTCTTTTTGACTGAGACTCATGAACAATATGTTTCTTGCCTTGCTATTATAATCGTAATGTTCCTTTTGAGCCTGAGTGGTGTGAGTTTCAGGGATCACATATTGGGAATCCACGATGTCCCATATAGCACTTCCTTGGCTTAGTAGGTAAGCCTCAATGTGTACCTTCTAATAAGCAAAATCATGACCGTCGAATATCGGAATCTTAGTGTTCTTATCCATGTCGCCAAAAAGGATCACAAACCGGTTAAGGTCAACTGGTGATCTAACCGGCTCTTATACCAATTGTGGGATCTGAATGATGACTAGAGGGGGGTGAATAGGCGCCTCGACAAATTCTTGCGAATATGATGGCCTTTTCAAATCACCCAACGCACCTCTAAATGAACAAGCGGAAGCAGATGTAGTAAAGACTCCGATAAAAATAGATGTTATCACTCTCCTATCTGATATTATGTCAAATGATAGATTGAGGGATCACCAGCACTGAATTTGCACACACAAAGACTATACTTTAAAAATAGTTCTGAAACTTTTTCTGTTTTATACAAAAGACGCACATAAAAATAATTTCATAATGGGCTTGGTGGAACATGTGCTCGCCAATACATGCAGTTGTTAATGGTAAAAAACATCACTACATATGGCAGCACATGATCAGCAAGCTAGGAAAGAAAAAGAAGGGAGAAAAATGTTTCTAGATTTAATTTTCAGCCTTCAAGATTTTCAGCAAATGACCACCTTCTAGAATTTTTATAGAATATAGATGAGCCAAAAAATATACGTTGCTGTGTTCAGAACCTTTTGCAAACTTCAAACGTGGAACCCTTGTAACTTGGACAACAAGAGTTATGTAGAACTCAGGTCCAAAAACAGAACCAAAACTAATCAAAAATCGCCTCAAAGATTGAATCCACACTGAAAACACGACACATGGCAGAAATCAGCAGTTTTCAGAACTTTTTAGGTACTTTGTTGGACAAGAAAATATATGCAGCAGTGGTCAAAACCTTTTGAAAATTTCAAACATGGAATCCTTGAAACTTGGAAAACAAAAGTTATGTAGAACTCAGGTCCAAGAACAGTACCAAAACAGATCAAAACTCGCCTCAAAGATTGAATCCAGACTGAAGACAGAACTCAATCAGCAGAAATCAGAAGTTTCCAGAACTATTTAGGCACTTTGTTGGATAGAAAAATATATGCAACAGTGGTCAAAAGATTTTGAAAACATCAAAAATGGAACCTTGGAAACTTGTACAACAAGAGTCGTGAAGAACTCTAGTCCAAAAACAGCATCAAAAGTGCATCTGAAAAGGATGAACAGTACCTACGCTGGAAGCTCCTAGATGTGCTTTATCCGAATGATGAACACTAAGCACGAAATTAAGAACAGCAAAAAGGCTAGAACAAAATAGAAATTGTGGTTGGTAGCCCCAAAATATTCAGCTGAAAGAGACCCCTAAACCCTAGGCCTTTGGGTCCTTTATATAGGCAAGCCCATTAAAGAAATCTCCAAAATACCATTAGGGTAAAAATTCTAGGTATTTACCTAATTGTCATAATGAATTTTCAGAATTACAAATTCTGAAAAATCCATTAATGCAAACTCCTAATTTATTACATCATTGACCCTATTCTTTTAATATTTTTTCAGAAGTAAGAATTCCGAAAAATACTAAAAGATTACACTTAATCTCGATGACAAAACAAAGAAAATAAACTCCTAATTACTAGAATTAAAAACATTTTTTGATGTGACGGTTTTCAGCAAAAATTGACAAAGCCTCCTCGATCGCCGGGATGTGACGCCAATCCGCGAACTCAACCGCCAGCAAGTCTCTCCAGCTCTCAATCGCCTCGAACCGTCTAATCACTTGCACTAGCCTCCCTTTCGCTGACTTGACTGTCACGCTGTCTCGACCATTCGTCCATCCATGTCTTGCTCTATCTCCTCGTGTGCTCCTGAAATCATCTCCAACTTTACCCAGCATCCTTGACTCTCTGGTATCGAGCTCCCCGCTTGACCGTTGATCACCTGCCATTGACAGTTGGTTAGCATCTCTAACCTACACACATGAGACAAGCCAAAAACAAGAGACGCAATACACACCGATCCCCTCGGTATAATCCATATCCACACATCGATCCCATTGATGCAATCAAACCATCACTCACTCATCACTCTAGATCATCACTCCAGATCAACCAACCTTGTCAATCACTCATCATACAAAAAAAGCACAGTGCGACCTCACTTTGTTTCACAATCTCCCCCTTGATGAGTGCATTGACAACCCCAAATAGAAACATTATGAAAGTTTCACGTTAAGCACACACGTGACCATAAAAACTCAGAAAAGAGCAGAAACATGTCACTTGATTAAAGATCTCCCACTTTAGCAAAAACTCATGCATAGCAAATCATCTTTGTTGGCAAAAGCATCAATGCATCATGAAAGCCAAAAGCATCAATGCATCATGAAATACATTACTCCCCGTTAACAAATCAATCATCTCATGAAAGCCATTACTTCTCCTTAACAAAGCAATCATCTCATCATGTAAACAATTTCTCCCCTTTGTCAATGCAAGCATCAAGATGATAAAAAATGCAAAGAGGGGTGTGAGGGTAGAGTATAGATGCAGGCTTCTGAAACATGAGTAATTCTAATTACAGTACAAACAAGCATTTGCCTTGAATATTGTCTAAAAGTACTAAATGAAACACTGAGATGAATATTATCTAAACAAAAGCCTGAGCAAGCATTTTCAGATTTTAGCAATTAAAAGCATCACCACTCGGACTAGTATACTAGACATGGCAAGGCATGAGATGCAAAAGCTAATCAAATACTAACCAGATAAGCATATCCCACTACAAGGAGCTTCAGCAAACTTGATATGCAATTGATTCAAGCTTTTTGATTTTATTTTCATTTTAGTGCTAGGGGTTATTTGCATGTCAACCTTATGCTAACCGACCAAGCTAAGCCTAGGTTTGAAACTATCGGAAGATTAAAGCAAAAAGGTCTCGGCATACACTTCAATGTCCCAGTTCATACCAAAGTGCCATGGTAAGCAGTCTATAACAAAGTAGTGTGACAAAACAAACCCACCTGGATCCTTTCAATTTCAGCAAAAAACAACATGAATATCAATAATTTTCATTCATTTTAATTCATTTTTCAATTTTTTAATTTTCAGCACAATATTTTTGAAATGATCAAGTTGCATATTAGCATCCAAGTGAAAAGGACCTAGCTATTAGTTATGTAAAATATAGCAAATGCACTCAACCTATTCATGCTAGTTTCTAGACTAAGTAGAGATCATTTTAAATTTTTTTCACAAATAAAATCCATGCTCATAACAAATGTCTGAAGTATTCAAGCCGAGTGTAATCAACAATATTAAAGACAATACATCAAAGGCATAATAAAGTATGTGCTTGTAAAAGTAATTAATCATATAATAGAAGCTCGTGCAGTGCTACACAACTCCCCCTCAAAATATGCTAGAAGATCTCGAATGCTCGGTGTTGGGGGTGAGTAAAAAATTGTTTAGGAATCCAGCATTGTAAAACTCGAGAACCAGGTGTTGGCGTAAAAGATTACGCTAACAGGTTTCTAGAAGTTAGAAACTAACAAACGAAGTGTTTGTGAAGTAAACTATTTCGAGCCTCCGAAGTGGATAATAACTCAAAACAGTTCGAAGATGTGTATTGAATAACTTGGTATTCCTCCTTCATTACAAGATAAAACAGGGGGTATTTATAGGCCCAAATATTAAGGAAAAAACCCTTTTACCCCTCTGTTACAACCGACATGGTGGAAACTATTCGGTACCCTTAATAGGGCTAAAATGGTAAAAGACTAATCTAATGAGCAAGAAGATAAGTCTTCCATCCTAGCTGGCAGGAAATCTCTCGGAAGAGTCCAAGTTCTAAGATATACTTCGAACTAGAGTTCGCCATCATACTTCGAACTTGATCCAAGGTACTCCCGGAGTTAGATGGTGGAAACCTTTGATTCAATCATTTGTCTTTGTCTTGTTATTACAATAACCCTAGAGATGAAGTATTTTCCCCCAACAGTAGCCCCTCGAATACGCTTCTCCGCTAGATCTGTAACGTTAGGAAAGCAGTATACGCAAGAAAAATAATCATGCGTAGGAGTTAACAGATTTAGTCAACCTCTAAAATATGCAGATATTCAAATCTTCGAATCAACTTCTAAGAAAATTATACTCGAACTATTTTTAGAATTAACTTAGTAAGTTCGAAAGCTTTCTTAGACTTAGAAGAAATAGCCATTGCCTTTTTCCTTTCAGCGGAAGTCGCGATGCGTCAACTTTGCAAGGGGTAACGATCAAGATGCGAAACGGCAAACCTAAACGGTAAAAAATCGTGGGCCTGGGCTATAAATAGGTGACCAAGACCCTTCCCGAATACCCTTCTCACCGCTTTCGTGCAACCAAGCCCTAGCCTCCAAATTCCTTCTCTAGCAATCCGTGTGATCTCATGGCGAAGAAAAGCTTCAAGGTCCCTGGGGTGGCTTCAGCCCTTGCTCGGAGCAGGCTGCGGCGGTAGCAGCGGCAGCGGCATCAGCGACGGTGACTCTGGCGGCAACAGTGGCAGCACCAATGGCGGCGGCAGGAAGAAATCCCCAAAATGTTGGTCCTCACGATCTCCTTCCAGCGTCTTCGAAGTATCCGAACCAGTCTTATCAACTGGGGCCGTCAACCTGCAAAAGGGAGTCGCTCGCAGCAGCAATAGAAGGGAAGATTAGCTCGGAAATCATAATTCGCAAACCTGGAAAGGAGGCCATTCCTTCACCAAGGCCTGGAGAAGTGGTAGTCTTCGAAGCTTTTTTCGAAGCCGGGCTGGGACTTCCGGCAGTCGACTTCCTGTCGGAGGTATTGGATTTATTCCACGTCACCCTTCCCCAAATCTCTCCGAACGCAATAGCGCGCCTTGCCATCTTTGAATGGGTGTTGCGAGTTGAAGGCTGGGAAGGTAGAGCAGAGATCTTCGCAGCACTGCACAGGGCATCTTGCCAACACAAGACCTTTGTAGGCCCCGGAGGTGAAAAGATGGTGGTGGCCTTCGGGAGCATCAACTTCCGGCTTCAAGATGAATATGCTCTAAGATTTCTAGCGAAGGCCATTAACGCAAGATGGTACAGAGATTGGATCCTCCAGTGGTTTTATGCCGAAGTTGGGGCAAGCAGCCGTCTGGCCGGACCCTTGCAAGACATAAACTTCCGAAGGGAAGCCCTGGTTGACCCAGATCCCGGCCAGCTCGAAGCACGCCTCAGCCTACTTCAAAGAATTAGCCGCCGCCTGAGCATGCGAGACCTAGCGGAAGAGTTCATCGGACTCCAAATCCCTCCTCTGATGGCCAACTGGCCTATCACCTTCGAAGAAGACCCGGAGGGCGGGCTTCGAAAAATTTCTTCGAACTCAAGCCCTGCAGGTAGCATCGAAAACAATATGTTCTGTATATGTTTATGTAATGAAATGACTAATACCAACTTATCTTTCAGCTTCTCAAGCCCCCATGACTTCGGAGCTAATTGTTCGAGCTTCAGAGAAGATTCTGGGAGTCCCAACTCTGGCTGAGAAGGAGTGGAGAATGAAGCTAGTGGGTAATTGGGAGCAGCTCAACCGAGTATGGGGGGTACTCGGAGTTGCTCCCCCTCCTCTTCCTGATTGGGTGCCTTCAGAGCAAGGGCCGAAGAAGAGGAAAGCGGAAGCTGGAACTTCGGCTCCTATTAAGACTCCTTCCAAGAAGGTAGCCCGAAAGCCAAAGAGCGTGGCGCCTTCAAGTCCGGTGGCTTCGGTCTCGGATTCCTCTGAGGACGAAGGAAGACTCCTTGTTAACCTGATTGACGAGGATGAAAACCAGGCGGGTGCAAACACTGGTGTCGACGCAAACGCGCCAGATGTTCCGAGTAGTTCCGAGCAGGCTAGGACTTCGGCAATCCAACCAGACTTGCCGCATGAAGCCCTTATGACTGAAGGCGGAGTCGAAGTTGCTGCTGAGCCAGCTCCGATTCCAGACGAAGCAATGATTGTAGCTCCAAGAGAGGCTCCGACAGTCGAACCTTTGGTCCTAAACTTTTAGTCCGACGAAGACTTCGGGGTTGCTTTTGATCCTCCAAGCAGCCCTATGCTCACCCGCCGACAAGACTTCGGAGGTAAACTTAGCACAATCCCTTTGTTCCTTTTCCCTGCAAAATTATGCAATATATAATACCTTTGT
Source organism: Zizania palustris (assembly GCA_019279435.1). Taxonomy (NCBI): domain Eukaryota; kingdom Viridiplantae; phylum Streptophyta; class Magnoliopsida; order Poales; family Poaceae; genus Zizania; species Zizania palustris. Next base: position 30,989,907 of record JAAALK010000290.1, read on the forward strand.
CTCAGCAAGGTTCGCTCCTATGGAAGTGGTTCCTCCCGAAGATACGGTTCCTGGGACCTCAACAACTCTGGAGCCAATTCCAAAAGTCACCCAAATGGGACCTGGAAAAGGTAAAGACAAAATGGACCCCTTTCCTTCTCTGAATTTAGGACTAACTCCGTCTGAATCAATAGACGGGGGTCAATCTACGGAGGGGGGCTAATCTACCGAAGTCTCTGAGGACACAGCCCAGTGCTCCGACCCCTCGCCGAATGAGGATGACCAGAGGGCTCTGTCTATGCTCCCTCTCCTAGCTCCTTTCTTGGAGCGAAGGACCGGACTTCGAACTTTGCTCGAGCCTTTGGATCGAGCTAACCGCGAAGTCGGGGAGATAGACTTAGTGGCCATCCTTAGTGAAGCTAAGGGTTCGGAGCTCAATGCTGCCTTGAAACGGGCAGCGTACCAGGTACGAAGTATCTGCAAAACAAAATTAATCTCTTACAAATAATCTCACCTTGCTTTTTCCTCTTCGCAGCAAATAGTCTTGGCTCGAGCTGCAGCTGTCTCGAACGAGCGTGGAAGCCTTCACCTTTAGGAGAAGATTACTACTCTCGAGAGGAATCTTAACATCTCCGAAGGTCGGGTTTCCCACTTAGACGAAATGGTTTTAGCAGAGCGGAGGGCCAGACAAAATTTGGAGGCTGCGAATAAAAAGCTCGAAGCGGAACAAATTGTGCTTCGGGCAGAGATAGAGAAAATGCGGGCAGAGCACGCTACGGTGGGGGCTGAGCTAGTCAAGCTCCAAGAAGAAAAGACTAAACCTACGGAGGAGGCTAGCATCTTGGTTAGCCAGAAGAGCTCTCTAGCTTCGGAGGCAGCTAGGCTCTCCTCTGTGGTGGATGAGCTGACTTCATCAAAAGACGCTTTAATTGAAGATAAGCTGAAATCGGAGAAGGTAGCTGCGGAAGTCATGAACCATCTTCTAGGTGTTCTGGAGTACTTCGGTACTACTGGGACATTACCTTCGAATGACAACGTCCCTCTGCTGCGAAGGCTAAAAATGATCCAAGGAGCTGCGAAGGAGATGAAGACAGCAGGTATTCGGTATGGAGAGCTCTCCGGCCAAGTAGCTGCTCTCAGAGTACTTTGCTACTACAAAGATCTAGGGTTATCGATAACGCCAGACTCGGGGGTGGCTCCCATTACCTTCGATGAAAACCAGCTTCTTAATCCTTCTGAAGACGTGGCCGCAGCTTGGCAAGCCTTCCAAGCTTCGTGGAGAGCCGAAGGTCGCACTGCAATCAAGGCTTGGATCGATGAAGGACAACGCCAGAAGCAAGCTCGGTCTCAAGCCTCGAGCGGCCAGCCTCCACCGAACCCGCAGGTCTAGCTTTGTTTAGGATCCCAACTATGTAAAAACGTATGCTTTCATACATTATGAATGAAAATTTACTTATGATGTTTTTAGGCTTGTCAACCCCGTATGGATGATGTCGAAGTGTTAAACGTTACCGAAGAACTCCGCCTGCTATGGGCTACCTTCGATCTTTTAAAACTTCAAAAACGACCTCGATTTTTGATTCCTCGAGATAATTCCAGTGCAATTGCGCCTGAAATATGCAAAGATATATTATCTTATATTAAGAAGGAAGAAGAACAGATTAACTTGGAAACTTCGTCTTCTGAAGACATTGCATGGTCCGAGGATGAAGGTATTGCTGAAGCTCAGGGAAAAAACCTAAAGAACTTCGAAGCTGGGAAAGGAGCCCCGAACGACTTCGAACTTGAGCCGAACTTCAACAAGAACAGAAAGATTTTTCGAAGGGAGGTAGAAGAGTTAAAAGCAAAGTTGTTAGAACTCCTGGCTCTGGAACTAGTCGTTCCGAGTTTAGTGGTAACTCTAGAGATAGAAGGGGTCTTCGATTCCTTCTCGGCATAGACACTGATTTTTCGTAATGTAATTGTAATTTGTTTGAATGATAAATATCGATTTTTAAAATTGTCTCCCTACTTCCCAGCCCCTCTTTGGGCGTAAGCAACTTCGAGCTATAGTCAAAGATGGTTAGGCACAAAGAAAAACTTAGGAACACAATTTTGGAGGCTCAGAGCCCCTCATCAATTTAAAGATTGATTAAAATCTTATAAAGTGTCTTCGACTACTTGGAGTATGAAACCTGGTAACTTAGTACCTTTTGTTTTGAAAGAAGTCACTTCGGACAAACTTTCCGGACACTTTAGTGTCCCAAACGATTTGTCACTTTGGATTTTTTAACAGATATTCGAAGCTCATCAGCTCAAACTCTGTTTTTTTTGGCCTCCTTCGGCTCTTTTTGCGAATGCTATCAAACCGGTGGTTTGGAATTCGCAGTGGTCTCCTTGGACTCTTTTTACGGATGCTTTCAAGCCGAAGTTTGGTCCCCACGATCGGCGCCAACTGTTGCCATAAAAGATTACGCTAACAGGTTTCTAGAAGTTAGAAACTAACAAACGAAGTGTTTGCGAAGTAAACTATTTCGAGCCTCCGAAGTGGATAATAACTCAAAACAGTTCGAAGATGTGTATTGAATAACTTGGTATTCCCCCATAATTACAGGGTAAAACGGGGGTATTTATAGGCCCAAATATTAAGGAAAAGACCCTTTTACCCCTTTGTTACAACCGACATGGTGGAAACTATTCGGTACCCTTAATAGGGCTAAAATGGTAAAAGACTAATCTAATGAGCAAGAAGATAAGTCTTCCATCCTAGCTGGCAGGAAACCTCTCGGAAGAGTCCAAGTTCGAAGATATACTTTGAACTAGAGTTTGCCTTCATACTTCGAACTTGATCCAAGGTACTCCCGGAGTTAGATGCTGGAAACCTTTGATTCAATCATTTGTCTTTGTCTTGTTTATTACAATAACCCTGGAGATGAAGTATTTTCCCCCAACACCAGGTAAAGCAATATACTGATCATGCACTGGGTATGAATCATGAAAAAGGTGTGTGGTCTACCTCCAAAGCGCGAACCTGGAAAACGATGAGGTCTCCTAAACTGTCGAGAATCAAAGCCTCTTACACATGGTCTAACACCATATGAAGCATGGTGTACACCACGACGAACATAATCTCTCATGGGACCATGGGGAGCCTTAAAACCAGAATAAGAGTGAAAAGTAGACTCATTCATACCAAAAGATAGGTAATGCATGTCCTGAAAGCTCATCGCAAAGCACGTCGTTCGTCCTTGATACGACGAAAACAAAACCCAACCAAATGACTCACCCGATGACAATAGGAACAGTGATACACTCTCTTGGGTGTGTGAGCATGGGTCTCATGCGCAAATCTTATAGTTTTATTGGGTTTTTGCTGAAGAGTTTCCATTGGCTGACGAAGGGCTTACTTAATAGGTTGAGTAGGATTCTCGGCTTTTTGTGTGGTGTCTAATTGGGCTTTTTCTTTCTCAAGGGTAGTGGGTGGAGTAAACACAGTTTCGCTTGGAGTGTTTGGAGTGGTTCTCACATAGCCCAACCCTAGAGCTAACCCTGCCCTATCAGCACACAATTTTGTTTTAGCCAAAAGCAAATCCATCATACCCTTTACTTCAGTGCATTTTTCAACCACGGAGAGAAGATAATCATTTTCACATTTTAGTTTTTTGACTTGCTCTCTAGCAAAGCTGAGTTGGTCCTTAAGGGCGATGCAAGTGGGACACACCGGCTACACATCCTTAGAACACTCAACACTCTCCAATCTAGCATTAAGTTCATCAACATGCCTATCTCTCAAATTAATGCTTTCAATAAGTAAAGGATAATCATGCATTCGTTGATGACAACATGACTAGAATCCACCTCCAAAAGCTGCTTTTGAGTACTTTCAAGTTGTTCAATAACTTGAGCATGAGTAGTACGTAGCTGAGCAAGTTCATTCATGACAACAAGACATGACCCACATTCAACATCATCGGACTTAGATTTCAAAATTGCAAGTTCAGTGGAAATACTTTCAAGTCTGAATTTTAGTTCTTTTCATTCTTTAGCAGAAAGTTTAAGTAATCTATCCTGAGAACAGACAACATCATGCAATTAATTATTTTAAAGAAGAAGCTGATCATGGGATAGATATACCTCAGAAGTGTCGAGCTCGTCGCTGCTATGGTTGCAATCGACCATGAAGCAAAGGCCGATGAGATCCATTGTCTTCTTCTCCTTCTTGGGAGGTTTCTCCACTTCTGAGCTTGGCTCCCGCTTGATGTACCGTCGATATCGCTGAGGCTGGCCACAAAAGCTCTGGCTACTCTTTTAGCCACTTTGTCGTGCTTCCCTTTGAAGTAAGGTTTCTGGTTCCACTTCTGGTGCTTGTGCTCATTTTCATTTTTCATTTTTAATTTAGAGAAATTCGCTTTTATGTGAGAAAGATCTCCACATTCAAAACATCCCTACGACCCTCCTCTCCTTTGGTCTCATCTATCATTATAGAAGCGGTTGAACTTCTTGATAATGAGAGATAGCTCCTCATCATTTAGAGTGTCCACTTGTTCTTTTGTGATATAGACAAGGGAGGACAAGTCAAAACCACCAGAACAAGCACAAACTACAGAACCACTAGAAAAGTTACCTCCAAATGAGCTACCACTGCTAGGACCGGAAAACAAAGCAATAGAAGGCAACAAAGAGTTTCCAAATCTTGGACGAGATGCCTTGGCAATCTTAGTGGACTTAAGGTTACTGAAAAGTTCATCGCAAGTCAAAGTGTCAAAGCTCACTGACTCTTCAATGCTAGAGATCTTCACCTCCCATATGCTATGATCAAGAGCATAGAAAAGTTTGATCGCCCTATCATGGTCTGAATAATCTGAAGTCCTAGTGGAGCGCAAATTTCTCACAATCCCATGAAATCGAGCAAACATGGCATCTACAGATTCGCCGGGGCCTTACACAAACACTTGATATTCTTGATTATATGTGCTTTGCTGCCTAGCCTTAATCTGAGTAGTGCCCTCATGGAAAGTTTTTAAAGTGGTCCAAATTTCACGCGCAGTTCAAAGATGCTGGACCCTATCAAAATCTTTTTGACTCAGACTCATGAACAATATGTTTCTTGCCTTGCTATTATAATCGTACTGTACCTTTTGAGCCTGAGAGGTGTGAGTTTTAGGGATCACATATTGGGAAACAACAATGTCCCATATAGCACTTCCTTGGCTTAGTAGGTAAGCCTCCATGCGCACCTTCCAAAAAACAAAATCATGACCATCAAATATCAGAATTTTGCTCAAAAGAAGTGCTAACACATGGAGAAGATTCATCAAAAGTCACATCACATGACTCGATGACACTGTTAATATCAAGGTTAAACACACGATATGAATGACCCTAAGAAGAATAGCCTAAAAAGATACCATCACAATAATGTGACTCAAATTTATCAAGATTGTCATGTTTTAGAATGAAGCACAAACATCCAAAAACTCTCAAATGAGTAACATTGGGCTTCCTTCCAAATCTCATCTCATAAAATGTCATATTCAAAAATGAGCGCAAGAAAATTCAGTTTGAGATATAACAAGCTGTGCTCATGGCCTCAACACTAAATCTTCTAAGAGTCCTATGCTTATCGCACATCGTCCTAGCCATCTCTACTAGAGTGCGGTTCTTTCACTCAACATCTCCTTTTTGTTGAGGAACCCACTGAGCAGAATACGAATGTTCTAAGCCATGCTCCAATCAAAAGTCATCAAAGAGACTATTCTTGAACTCAGTGCCATTATCACTGCTGATTGCTCTCAATGCACTAGGGAATTATTTAAATAGCCTAAAAGCTAAGCTCTGAAAGTGTGAAACACTTCATCCTTGCTTGCAAGAAAGAAGACCAAACAATAACAGGAGTAGTCATCAACCACGACAAGGACATACCATTTGCGTCCGATTGAACTAACTTTGGATGGACCAATAGTGTCCATATGAAGTAATTCCCCGGGTTGTTTAGTCATCACCAGATTAACTTGTGAATGAGAGGCAGCCACCATCTTTCCATGTCGACAAGGAGCACAAACGAGATTGTTCTAAAACTTGAGCTTGGGCAATCCTCGGATCAAGCCTAGGGCACTCAGACGTGCGAGCAGGTCAAAGATCACATGCCCTAGTCTCCTAGCCACATCTAGAGCTCAAAACAAGGTCTAGCAATTAAGTAATGAGAAGAATGAAAACACTCGGAAAAATTGACTCCAAAAACTCTCCCTATTCTTGAAATCTTACAAATAAAAGCACCAGAAGAATCAAGAACTTGAGAAGTATCGTGTCTAAAACGCACTTTAAAGCCCTCGTCAAGAAGCTAGGATACTAATAGTACATTGTATCCTAAATTCTCAACCAATGCGACATCTTTAAGAGTACGTGAAGTTATCATTGATCCTTACCATTCCTTTACCTTTCGCTTTACCTCTTCGATTGTTTCCGAAGGTGATGTACTCATGTCGCTTGGTTGAGGTAAGGTTAGAGAACTATGATAACTTTTCGGTCATGTGGTGCGAACAACCAGAATCGATGATCTACTTGTTCTCCAAGCCTCCGTCTACCACCTACAAATGTTGAAAACATCTCGAGTGCTTAGTGCTAGGGTAAGTGAAAAACTTTCTATGAATCCAACACTGAGAAACTCGAGGGGCAGAAGTGGGATGTGAATCATGATAAAATGTGTGTGGTGTACCAACATGACGAAAACCATGAATAGGATGAGGTATCCTAAATAGTCGAGAATTATAACCGCTTACACATGGTCTAGCACCATATGAGTCATAGTAAGAACCACGTTGGGCTAATCCTCTAGTATGAAAACATGGAGCCTCAACAAATCGAGGGAAAGAGTGAGAAACACGATCATATATACCAAGTGATGGATGATACATGTCCCATGGACTCAACTCCTGAGAGAGTCACTCATCCTTCATGCGAGGAAAGAAAAACCAATCAAATAACCCACTGTTGGCATAAAGGATTACACCAGCAGGTTTGAGTGGTTACGCTAGATGTATGTGTTTTTCCTCTGCAGATTCTCTGAGAGGGATAACAACTTTGCTATGTGGCTCTATTTCTCCCTTCAAAAAGGTGTCTGTACAATACGAGGGTAAGGTATTTATAATATGGGCCCCATGGGGAAAATACCCTTCTGCCCCCGAGATACATTCGTCATTGCAGACCTTGTATCATGGCCATCACCGCCGGCGCTAGGCCCACAACCATCGTCGGTCATCGCCGGAGAAGATGACCGGAACATGTAATTACCCTATGTCGTGTTGGATATCACCGCGGCCGCACGATCTTGATCAAACGACTGAGATTATATGTCATTCAGATTAAATCCTGGTCGTCGATCTGAACGAATGGGTACCGAGCACCGTCAGTCATTGATCTTCACTTAAAACCCCCGCGCGTACTATGGCCGCCAGATCCCGATCCAACGGCTCTAGTTCACCTGGTCCACAACATAGTACGTGGGTTTATGGTGAACTCAGTCCACCATGGACCAGAGGATGAATTAGGATTTAAAATAAATTCCAAAAATGGTTTTAAACTTTAAAAATTCATAACTTCCTCAAATTAACTCCAAATTTGACCATTCAAATTTTAGAGAGTTTATCTTTTTATTCTCTTCATGTTCATCCAATAAAATTTATATGTTTAAAATAGACATTTTATAGTATTTAATTGGGATTAAAATAAAATTTAAGTAATCATTTTATAATTTAAAAAATTCATAACTCCTTGGAAATAACTCTAAAAATTACCATTCCAATTTCAGAAAACTTGTCATTTTATTATCTTCATATTTATCCAATAAAATTCATATGTTTATACTGAACTTTTATATGGTTTTAATTGGAATTAAAATAAAGTCCTAGAAATTGTTTTAAACATCCAAAATTCATAACATCTTTGAATTAACCCCAAATTTGGCCAATCCAATTTCAGAAAGTTTATCTTTTTACTCTTTACATGTTCAGCCAAAAAAAATTGTATGATTGTACTATTGATTCCATTGTTTTTAATTGTTTTGTTGATAGCAAAAAATGGTATTAATGGTCAAGATTGTCAAAATATCAATTTTTATAGTTTGGGCCAAAAATACACAAGTCCTGGGCTAGGCCGAAGCATTACAGGGTCGAAGACCCATCGAACATGGGGCTTCAGAAGCCTTATTGCAGCCTTCTACCTTTGGCCCGAAGGCCTTCGGAGGCCTGCCTCGCCGAAGGTTCGGCCTAAGGAGCAGGCTTCGGTAGGACCTGCCGAAGGCCCACTTCGGGCTGTTTTCGGAGATGGAGTTTGAGTCTGATTCTGGCTATTTTTATCCCTAAACTTTATTAGGCCAAATCCTACCAGATTAGCCTTAGAGATAAGAAGACTAACCCCTATAAATATAGGGGTGAGACCGATTCATTAGACCCCCCCGACACAAATCAACTTCAAACCCTAGTTTTAACCATACCTTTACTTTCGTTTATTTTCTTGTACTACCTTCTTGGGTTTGCTTGGAAGCCCTCCACCAGCCACTTCAGAACAATGGTAATCCTTATTAATTTGCTCATGAAGTACCCGTTAATCTACGTAACAGATTGCTATCGCCTTGTTGCTTTGCTTGTGAAGTATTCGCTAATCTACATAATAGATAGCTACCTTCGTTTCTCTACCGCAACACTTAGCAAATTTGGTCCCCAGGCCGAATTGGCACTTGATCTCTGTTCTATTGCAGGTTTTCACACTCGGAGCCCCTTCGGCCAGGTTGTCCGGAGAAAGAAAGACGATTTTAGAGGCTACCGGAACACCCTTCGGCGGGAACCCTGCTTCGACTACCCGTGCTAGATCCATCACGCTGTTGTCAGTCTAGTTAGGTCCATACACCAAAGAGATCAGCAGTAGGCTTCATCGCACCAGGCTTCACCACACCTACACTTCACGCTGGACGAAGTCACGCCAGCATGTTGCGTTGGAGTATTTTGTCATGTCAGAGACTTCGCTCCGAGCCCTGCTGTTCGGAGGTGATTTCACGTCGAGATCTGTTCGGAGATTGCCTTTGGCCAGATCAATCCGAACGCCAAAGAGCATCTTCAGTGAACCCTTCGCATCAGACGTCGAAGGCCCCTTCGGTGAATACTTCGCACGGTACACTTCGAATTGGCCTGGATCTGTTCAGTTGGCTGGTTTCTTTTATTTAATATATTTCTTTTCGGCTAATTGGATTATTTCTGTGTGATCTGATTACCTAGCGACTCCACCCCTTTCCACTGTTAAGGGTAGTCGGAACGCGATGTCAGTGTCGTGTTACGCTTAGGCTTGTCCCTAAGTATCCACACACTTTTGGATCGTCGAACTAACCCAAGTGCAGGGGCATGTTTTCGTGTCAACACACTTTTTGGCGACTACGCTGGGGAGGGTTGTGCCAACATGACTAGTACATCTACATCGGTCGCGGGTACGTCTACAATGACTTCTACATCTACAACGTCGATGGATCCGATGGGGGGCGCATATATTGACAACCTCAACATCCGTACGCCTACCCTTGAAGATATCCCCAAAGAAGACCAGGCAGAGATTGAGCAAAAAATAGCCGCATCGGTGGATCAAGCTGTTAGTGCTTCACTAGACAGCAATTTAGATTTGGCAGTTAGCTCTCAACTAGAGGCGACACTTAGAAGGTTTAGCTTTACCAAGGCCATTCCTCCAACTCCAATCGCCAGTGCACCCCTGGTAATTCGTATCTATAGAAGAACCGGCGGTAGTACTAGCAATACCATCACATCTCTGGCATCAACATATATGGCCGAGACAAGCCATTATCAAGCTAACCCTATTTATTGCACACCACCTACACCTGAGCTAGTTTTCCCCGCGTTGCCCGCGCCTCATGCACAAACGCATAGGCCCGAACATGTCATATACCTAGAGCCAACACGTGAGGAAGAACCCCGCGGCCAACACGCCAACATACCACCACGTGTCGTGCCTCGCATGAGAGGTGCACACAGGTAGGTGGCCAGGATGACATTGAGGAATGGATCCGCGCACTATTTAGGGAGTGCACCAGTTTCCTGCCTAGGGGTCGGGCTAGGGTTTACCGGAAGCCATACCCCGAATATTTTGACACTATACCATACCATTGCGACTATAGAGTCCCTAAATTCACCAAGTTCGATGGTGAGGGTAGCAAAACCACACTAGATCATGTCAGCCGGTTCTTAACATAGTGTGGAGAAGCTAGTGGGTCGAACGCTTTAAAGCTCAGACTATTTTCTCTTTCCCTATCCAGCACCGCTTTCACTTGGTTTTCGGCGCTCCCGCCGAACTCTGTCCAGATGTGGGCTAAATTGGAACAAAAGTTCCATGACTATTTTTATACGGGTGAGACAGAACTTAGGCTTTTACACTTAACATCGGTTAGACAGAAATCTAGCAAGAGTGTCTCCGAGTACATCAAGCGCTTTAGAGATACCAGAAATCGATGTTTTAGTCTCAATATTTCAGAGAGGGATTTGGCGGATCTAGCTTCCAACGGGTTGCGTTCTGAGATTAAAGAGAGGCTAGACAACAAAAACTTTTTAGAAGTCAACCAAGTCTTGCAGCAGGCCCTGGTCCAAGTAGGTCGAGCCAAAGACAAAAAGTTTGTTAAAACATTCAACAAGTCTAGGGCTAAAGTCCACATCATGGAACATTCCGATGAGGAGGAGTCAGAGGAAGAAGAGGATTCGGCTGACATGTGCACGGCCGAATGGGTTTGGAATGCTAAGAGCAAACCCGTCACTTGTTTTGAGTTACGACTATCTCCCACTAAGAGTCGGCCTAGAGAAGGCAAATAGTCATTTGATATAACTAAGTGTGATAAAACATTTGATTTTTTCTTGAAGAATCAACTTCTCATGTGGCCTAAGGGCCAAGTCATTCCATCCACCGACGAGCTAAATAAACACCGCTACTTCAAGTGGCATGATTCGCATTCCCATTATACTAACGATTTCAATGTTTTTCGTCAGCAGGTTCAATCGGCCATAGAAGAAGGACGATTGAAAATAGACCCCAATCCAAAGATGATGCTGGACAAAGACCCATTTTCCATGAACACCGTCGACCTCGACGAGAAGAGAATACTGATTCGGCCAGAGCAGGTCGAGCCAACTAAGGGGAAAGTGGTCATTATTGGAGAATCGCGCGCACACACACTCATACCAAAGAACCCTAAAATAGGAGTGTGGAAAGGTAATGTATGCACGTTTCCTTTGGCTAGGGCTCACAAGAAACCGAAGGTAACGTATTAGATGTTGTTAAACAAACACCAGAAAAAGCCAAGGAAACATGCCCCCACGCAAAAAAGTTGAGATAGCCGAAGGGCCCAAGGCAGTCAGGAGGTGGCTTCGGACCACATTTGTCGAACCCTCTGCATGGTGGCTTCAGACCCTAGTGGCCGAACCATCCGCACAACGGCTTCGGACCCCAGTGGCCAAACCCACCGCATAGTGAGTTCGGACCCCAATGGTCAAACCCTACACAAAACAAGTTTGGCCCCCAATGGCTGAACCCTTCACACAATGAACTCGGACCCCAATGGCCGGACTCAACTCCGCTCTGGGCGAACCCGCCGGCGGGAGGCTTTGGCCTAGAATGGTCGAACATACCTCCGGCCTGGCAAGACCCTTCGCTAATATGATCCGAAATACCTTCAACAAGGTCGAGCCCCCCTCCTGGTAATGGGTTCGGCTCGTAGTGGGTGAAGTCGCCGGAGACACCAATGCCTCCACCGTACAATTGGGCAGGGACCCTGTGGGTTCCGCACACCTCGCCCCTCAAATACCCTTCACAGTATAACACTGCCTCCTATTTTCCTTTGGAGTATTATAATGGCAGGGGCAAATAGACGTGGTGAAAGGAGATGTCTTCCATAGGCTATCCATAGTACCTCCGAATCGACTTGCACAGGATGGAGCCAGGGGATATGGATGCGAAGAGGCGAAGGAGGAGGAGTCCGAAGCCATCACCATCAAGGTGGGGTCTCAGGAAGTCCCAATCCTGAAGGCCCTTTCACCGAAGCCCGACGGAGGTGAGTCCCCTAGTTCAGCTAAGGCTAGTGCCGAAGCCCGGTCCAATCGCCCGAACAAGGCGGTTTGACCGACAGGGTCTGCAACAAAGTGCCCATCAATTATAAAACACACGAGGCCGACCTGGGTGGTACCCCTTCGGCCAAAAATCACAGAAACAAGGTGGTGGCACCTAGTACCAAGCCACAACCATCTTGGGCACCTCCAGGCATATCCAAATGAGAGAAAAGGCGTCTACAATGCCTACGGGCACATGAGATGCGTAAGAAAAAGGTCGAAGATGAACAAGATGCCATCTTTGAGGAGATTCACCCTCGACCAGTTACGAGACATGTATGGAAGATCAAGCCAGTTGAGATGACCAACCTGGCTCCCGTTCTTCGTGACGATGATAGCAACATGCTCGACGACGATTATACGCGTGTCTCCGAAGGACCCGCACCTCAGGCGATGGACATCAACGTCGTCATGCTGCCCGCCAAGTTCACCTTACCACAAGATGAGGCTGAGGTCGCTCAGTTGAACCTCGGCCCACGCAATGCTATTTTTGAGAAACCCGAGGAAACGACTCACCACCTAAAGCCTCTCTACATTAGGAGTCACATTGATAGGAAGTCGATCTCCAAAATGCTTGTCGATGGTGACGCCACTGTTAACCTAATGCCTTACTCTCTATTGAAGAAGCTTGGCAGAGGCAAGGAAGACTTAAAGAAAACTAACCTAATGCTCAACGGCTTCAACGGCGGGAGTTCCGAGGCAAAAGGCGTACTCTCCATGGACTTAACAATAGGTAACAAGACATTGCCAACAACATTCTTCATCATTGACGTGCAAGGTAACTACAGCGTGCTGCTCGGGCATGACTGGATTCACACGAATTGCTGTATTCCTTCTACTTTGCACCAATGCCTGATACAGTGGGACGATGATGACGTAGAAGTCATACCAGCAGACACTTCGGTCTAGGTAGCATTGGTTGATGTGTCCATCGACGCCATCCACAATAAAGTAGAGTGTATATCAGGTAGGGACCTTTTGGATTACGACTTCATTAGCATATCCGGGGGACGTTTTGTACCTATGTCTATAAAGTTGGCTGGTGTAGCACGACCATTTATAAATTAGTATCCATGTCTAGAAAAAGTAATCTTCATTGGCTGAAGTCTCGCGTAGAGCAATATCGGTCTTCTAAAGACGGTATTGCCCAAGCCATTGAAGATTTTAGAGAAGTAGAGAAATTAGGACAAGGTTTTGCATCGGTCGATTCTTTAGAAGAAGTTGACATAGGCAATGGTAGCATTCCAAGGCCGACCTTTGTAAACCAAAATTTACAGGCTAATGAGAAGGTCGAAGTAATAAAGTTGCTTCAGTCGTACGTTGATTGATTCGCATGGGAGTATAGCGAGATGCTCGGATTAAGCCGGGAGCTCGTGGAGCATCAGATACCTATTAAACCCGGGTTTAGGCCTTATAAACAGCCCCCTCATCGCTTTAATTTGGCCGTGTATGACCAAGTTAAAGAGGAGATAGCACGATTACTCAATGTTGAGTTTATTAGGCCATGCAGGTATGCTGAATGGGTCGCTAATATTGTGTCTGTAGAGAAGAAGGGGAGCGGCAAAATACGAGTTTGTATTGATTTCAGGGATCTAAACAAGGCCACTCCGAAGAATGAGTACCCCATGTCCATAGTCGACATGTTGATCAACGATGCTTCAAGACACAAGGTACTAAGCTTTCTTGATGGTAACGCTGGTTATAATCAATTTTTTATGGTTGAAGAGGACGTCTACAAGACAACTTTTCAATGCCCGAGTTTTGTCAGCTTGTTCGAGTGGTAGTTTTGACTTTTGGTTTAAAGAATGTTGGCGCTACATATAAACGTGCTATGAACTTGATCTTTCATGACTTGTTAGGAGTCATGTTAGAAGTCTACATATATGACGTTGTAGTCAAATCGGACGCTATGGGAAACCACATAGCCGATTTGAGAGTTGCTTTTGATAGGATGCGCCAATATAGCTTAAAAATGAACCCGCTCAAATGTGCTTTCGGTGTGTCGGCAGGCAAGTTCTTAGGATTCATGATTCATGAGAGAGGTATTGAAATTGATCCCAAGAAACTTGAAAAGATTAGAAACTTTGAAGCGCCAACGTGCAAGAGAGATGTGCAAATGTTGCTAGGCAAGATGAATTATTTGCGTCGCTTTATATCCAACTTGCCTACCAAGATCGATGCTCTTGTCCCCATACTCCGGCTAAATAATGAAGCCGAGTTCACTTGGGGGCAAGTCAGCAAAGCACCTTTAAGAAGATTAAAGAGTGCTTATCATCACCTCCCGTGGTAAGAGCACCAAAAGTCGGGATTCCATTTCGTCTATACGTTGCTATAGAAGATAGCGTGATAGGAGCCGTGCTAACTCAGGAGGTGGGGGGAAAAGAGTACATCATCACATTCTTGAGCCACTGCCTGCTAGATGCTGAGACAAGGTACGTGTTCATGGAGCGTTTGTGTTTATCACTTTATTATGCATGTACCAAACTACGTCAGTATCTTCTCCCCAGCACATGTATTGTTGCTTGTCAAACCAATGTCATAAAATACATGTTGCAAAAGCCGATTCTAAGTGGTAGAATCGGGAAGTGGGCTTATGCTTTGATTGAGTACGATTTGGCTTATGAGCCTCTAAGAGATATGAAAGGCCAAATCGTCGCTAACTTTATAGTCGATCACCATATAGATGTCAATTGGGGTAGCATCGTTTCTCTAGTTCAAGTGGCTCCATGGAAACTTTATTTTGATGGTTCGGCTTGCAAAAATGGCCAAGGTATTGGATTAGTTCTCATATCACCTAGTGGTATGCGCTTTGAGACCTCAGCCCGTTTAGAAGTTCCTTCTACTAACAATCAAGCAGAGTATGAAGCTTTATTGTTAGGACATGAATTGCTAAGTTCCATGGGTGTTAAACATGTTCATGCGTATGGTGATTCTCTGTTAGTGGTACAACAAGTAGCTAAAATTTCTCAATGTTTCAATGGTTTGCTAAATAGCTACCTGGATAAATGTTTAGACATAATTGCTACCTTTGATGACTTCAAAATTTCTCACGTTTCCAGAGAAGCCAATTCGATTTCCAAAGCTATGGCTCAGCAAGCATGTGGCTATCAGGTCAGGAAAGGAAAATATTCTGTACTGGAAAGGTCGATGCTTTAACTCCCCGCCAAAGCCAGAGACTTCGGGCGGACGCGAGGTCCATCAGACCCTCCGGACCAGACCCCTTCGCCTACCGAAGGGTGTTGCACGTCGGAGCCCTCATACCGGAGCCCTTCATCCGCCGAAGGACTCAGTACGCTGATCTCCTCACGTTGAAGCCTTCCGGGCATCGAAAGACTTCACGCGTCGGAACCCTTCATCGAATGGCTTCGATCCGATCGGCTCCACACAACCGATCCGACTAGCCCTCGGCAGGAACAAGAGTGGCTCGGGTGTCACCTTGAAATCAGCAATTTAGACACCACTCCAGAAAAAGAGTTAGCAAACCCTCCGGAAATACATAAGGATGATTGGAGAATTCCAATCGTCCAGTATTTAAAAGATCCTAGTCAAAGGATTGATCGGAAAGTTCGGCAACATGCATTTAAATTTGTGTTGCTTGACGATGTATTGTACCGCTGAACTATTTATGGAGTACTTCTAAAGTGCTTAGATGTCAATCAATATAAGATGGATACGGGAGAAGTTCATGAGGGACTTTGTGGCACTCATTAGTCGGCCCAAAAAATGAGTTGGATGCTCAAAAGAGCAGGTTTTTACTGGCCGACTATGATTGAAGATTGTTTTAAATACTATAGAGGGTGCGAAGCATGTCAGAAGTTTGGTAATATTCAATTGGCTCCTGCGTCACTACTTAATTATATTATCTAACCATGGACGTTCCGAGGTTGGGGTTTAGACTTCATCGGCCAAATTCATCCTCCCTCTTCAAAAGGGCATCGGTTCATGTTGATGGCGACGGACTTCTTCACCAAATGGACCGAAGCCGTGCCTCTAAAGAACATGACCCACAATGAGGTAACTGAATTTATCTTGAAGCACATTATACATAGATTCGGTATTCTCCAAACTCTCACTACATATCAAGGTACTTCATTTGTTGCTAATGAAGTGAGAGACTATGCCGAATTTTATGGTATTAAGTTGATAAAATCTTCACCATACTATGCTCAGGACAATGGTCAGGCTGAGTCTAGTAATAAAACTATGATTAAACTCATTAAGAAGAAAATTGAAGAGTTCCCTAAAAGGTGGCATGAAGTGCTTTCAGAAGCATTATGGGCTTGTAGAATTGCAAAGCACGGTGATCCAAAGTTAGTCCATATGAGTTAGTATATGGACAAGAGGTCGTTCTACCAGTAGAAATGGATCTTGGCTCTTTAAGATTTCTTAAGCAAGATGGCTTATCGGTCGATGAATATGAAACTCTTTTAAAAGATAGTTTGGAAGAAGTGACCAGTAAGAGGTTAAGGTCTTTAGAAGCTATAGAGAAAGATAAAAGAATAATAGCTAGAGCCTACAATAAAAAAGTTAGGCCAAAATCGTTTCAAGTTGGTGACTTGGTCTGGAAGACGATTTTACCTTTACGCACTAAGAGCCCCAAATTTGGTAAATGGTCTCCTAGTTGGGGTCATTTTAAAGTAGCCGAAATCACTCTAGGTAACGCATACTATTTAGAATCTTTACAAGGACAGTGGTTTCGAAGAGCTTTGAATGACAAGTATTTGAAAAGGTACTTCCCAAGTGTGTGGCAAAGCGCTTGAAAGTGTCAAAAGGCCGATATGGGAGGTATCGTCCTCAGCCAGTTATGCTTTTAGTTCACTTATTTCACTAAAAGGTAGGGGGGCATGTGTTGATAGCGAAAAATGGCATTAATGGTCAAGATTGTCAAAATATCAATTTTGGTAGTTTGGCCCAAAAATACACAAGTCCTGGATTATGAGGAAGCCTTATAGGGCCGAAGGCCCATCGAACATGGGGCTTCGGAAGACTTATAGAAGCCTGCTACCTTTGTCCCAAAGTCCTTCGGAGGCCTGCCTTGTCGAAGATTCGTCCCGAGTAGTAGGCTTCGGCAGGCCCTGCCAAAGGCCCACTTCGGGCTATTTTTCAGAGATTGAGTTTGAGTCTGATTCAGGCTGTTTTTATCCCTAAACTTGATTAGGCTGAATCCTACCAGATTAGCCTTAGAGATAAGAAGACTAGCACCTATAAATATAGGGGTGAGGCTAGTTCATTACACCCCCCGGCACAAATCAACTTCAAACCCTAGTTTGAACCGTACCTTTACTTTCGCTTATTTTCTTGTACTACCTTTGTGGGTTTGCCTAGAAGCCCTACACCGGACACTTCAGAACAATGATAATCATTTTTACTTCACTCGTGAAGTACCCGTTAATCTACATAACAGATTGCTATCGCCTTGTTGCTTCGCTTGTGAAGTATACGTTAATCTACGTAACAGATTGTTACCTTCGTTTCTCTACTGCAACACTTAGCAAATTCAGTCCCAGGCCGAATTGGCACTTGATCTCTATTCTGTTGCTGGTTTTCATGCTCGGAGCCCCTTCGTCGAGTTTGTCCGGAGCCAGAAAGCCGGTTTCAGAGGCTACCAGAACACCCTTCAGTGGGAACCTTGCTTTGACTACCCTTGTCGGATCCATCATGCTGTTGTCGATCTGGTCAGGTCCGTAGGCCAGAGAGCTCCATAGTAGGCATTGTCACACTAGGCTTTGCCACGCCTACACTTTGCGTTGGACGAAGTCATGCCAGCACGTTGCGTTAGAGTATTTTTGTTGTATCAGAGACTTCGCGCCGAGCCCTGCTGTTAGGAGGTGATTTCATGTCAAGATCTGTTTGGAGCCTACCTTTGGCCAGATCAATCCGAACGCCAAAGTCTATCTTCGGCGAACCCTTCGCATCAGGCGCCAAAGGCCCCTTCGGTGAATAGTTTGCACGGTACACGTTGAATTGGCCTAATCCATTCAACTGGCTAGTTTATTTTATTTAATATATTTCTTTTCCGCTAATTGGATTATTTCTGTGTGATCTGATTACCTGGTGACTCCACCCCCCTTGCCACTATTAAGGGTAGTCGGAACAGGACATCAGTGTTATGTTACGCTTAGGCTTGTTCCTAAGTATCCGCACACTTTTGGATCGTCGAACTGACCCAAGTGCAGGGGCACGTTTTTGTGTCAACATGTTTGATCTTCTCGTTTTACGTACCGAGAAGTTGATGACGCCTTCGAGGAGTCAGAGTATTTCCCTGAAGTCTCCCCTCCATTATTTACTGAACAAGGCAAGTCACAAACCTCATTTTGATCATATTGAGCCTAGTTTTTAATTAAATATCGCTAAAACTCATAGGTTATATTTGCATTAGTCAAATGAACAACCTTACACTATATTTATCAGATCTCCGACCTTGATGTGAAACCCAAGCCATGCTATCGAGCCTAAATTCCTTGTCACCATGATACTTACTAATATTAGAAGTGGCTAATGTATCAACACAACTGCTATAGGATTAAAAACGAGTCGTAAATACTTGGATTCTTATATATGATCCCCGTATTTCTCTAACCCCTGGTATTCTGTTAGATTTGGAATTGGCTAAGTATGTTAGTATGGTGGGTTTCGGGTGCAAGCGAGGGCATTGGTTAATCGTACCTAGGGCACTATAAGGACCGGTCTGCTGGATCCATTGCAATACACTTTCGTACCAAGACACTATCTGGAGAGGGTCAAGTAGCACCTGCGGGTGACTTGTACCATGTGGAACAAAAGGGGGCGCGACATTGGTCCAGTGCGCTGGCGCGCCAGTGAAACCAATAGTGTGTGTTATTGGGTTAGAGCGCTTCATGCTAAAGGTTTCGGCATGAGTTCCTGTGACTTGGGTCAATGGACACAATGCGGTGTGCGGGAATAAGTGCCTTGTGGGTACAATGGTACACCTCTGATCAGAGTCTAAATCTTTTCGGAAAGCCGAGCCCACGGTCAAGGGCGGGTTGCGTGACATCCCACAGTTAGTATATGTTTGAGAAGTGTTGCGTGTTGATTGATCATGTATGGACTGTTGAGTGAGGAGGGCTGACTGTACTCCTCGAGTTATAAGGTGTTGCATCATCCATGATTTAATTATTCTTTATAATCAAACCTGACTCACCTTAACCACTAAAACATAAAAATGTACTTTTCCGCACATTAAACCATTACCTCCCCTTGCTACTACCTTGCATTATTACTGCATTTCTTGGTGGCTTGTTGAGTACTTTTGTACTCATACCCATTGGAAAACCCACTTTAGAGACGGTGTATTATGATGAGGATGGTCTGGAGTAGCGACCTAGTCAAGGAAGCGACCCTAGAGGAGATGTTCATCTATATTATTGTTTTCTTAGTTTATTTTATATTAACACTTGTGTAATAATGTGGTCTGCGAACCACGAATCATTGTTGTATGTTTGGTGTCATGTGATGAACATCATGTGATTATTGATTTTCCTTGGAATTTCAATAAAGTGTAGGATTTATTAAACCAGGGCGCTACACCACGTAAGCCTCAGGCTTCTATAAAAGGTGGTGGTCCCCCATTGCCATTGAGTCCCCTGCACATTCATAGCTTCTGTTGATAGCAAAAAAATGAAATTAATGGTCCAAATTATCAAAATATCACTTTTGGGTAGTTTTACCCAAAATATGCCGAAACATGGCACGGGCTGGTGCAATCGGCCATGTAGGCCCCGTTAGACCAGCCATATGGGCTCGGTCAGACCGGCCCAATCTATATCCGATTCAAATTAGTTGATTTCGGGTCTATTTTATCTCTAATTACTTATTGATGACTTGGAACTCGTGTACAACTCAGAATAGAGCACAAACACTCATGACCAACCTCTATAAATGGAGACAAGGACGATTCAAGGATTACCCCCCCCCAAAAAAACCCTAATAGATCCAAACTATTTTTCCTTATCGGTTCGCTCGTGAATCGTTTGTTTCATCCACGTAACGAATTTCTATCGTTTTATCGGTTTTTACCGGTAATTCGGTCCCTTGGCCAAGTTACCTCTGGTTTTCTAGTGTTTTTTGCAGTGTTCCATCTCTCTTATATTCACCAAGAAGTTTAGGGCAAAGGGACCAACAGCAAGATGATCGCCGGAGGACCCAGGTGATCGGATCTATCAGTTCAGTCTGACCGGCATTGATAGGCCAGTCTGACCGGGTTGTGCCATGCCGTAATCCCATCGCCGGCACGCGCCGGTCTGACCAGTGGTGTGCAGTCAGGCCTCAGCATACCCTTTTCTATAATGTCGGTCAGACTACCGCCTGTAGGCCGGTCTAACTATAGTTCCCTAGTCGGTCTGACCAGCAGCCCTAGGTCGGTCCGACCGCACAGCCCCTGTTCGATTTAATCGATTTTAGCTAGACGATTAGTTTTAATTATTTTTAGTTATTCTCGTAAGCATCGGTTAATTGAATATTATTTTGTAATATTATTTGATTGCATGGTGTCTCCGTTATTTCCTTACCACTATTCAAGGATCGTCAGAACACGACGTCTGCGTTGTATTACGCTTAGGGGTTTACTCCTAAGTATCAGCACGCTTATGGATCGTCGGATCGGCGTTAGTGTGTTTGGCACATTTTAGTGTCAACAACTTCTTCTTTCCTAGTTGCTTGTCCCTTCCCATCCCTCGTCTTCAACAGTTATACTTTTTCCTTTGCGTGGACCTGTGTTCTAGAGAAGATGACGAAGAAGAAGAGTGTCATTCCCATTGTGGATTCTCACTTCATCCAGCAGCAGATGGTGACAGTCATGACCGCCGTAATGTCGAATCTTGCAAGAGCTAGCGACCCTCGAGACATTTGGCCGCCTTCTAAGAAGTTCACCGAGCAGACCTTGGTCCTAGGGAGATTTATCTGCATGGAGGGGTCTGTGAAGAATGTTGTTCAAAATCACGTTGAACCTAGCGTCGAGGCGAGACTTCCTAGAGAGGAGACCATTCCGGAGCCGCGTGAAGGATATGTCATCTTCGAGGCATTCTTCGAGGCGGTGCTTGGGTTCCCCACTTTGGGGCTCTTAGCAGAGGTCCTCCACTTTTACAACATGGACCTGTCGCACCTATCCCCCAATGCCATCGCCCGCCCGACCGTCTTTGAGTGGGCCATGAGGGCGAAGGACTGTGAGGGGAGGGTCGAAATCTTTGCGAAGATGCACAATGCCAACTGCCAGCCGAAGAAGCAATTCAAGCTGACGGCTCTACGATGCTTCTGGCATATGGGGGCATCAATTTCTAGCTCTGGAAGGAGCACGTGGATTTCTTTCCTGCGAAGGCCATCAACGAGCGGTGGTACTCCGATTGGATTCACCGTTGGTTCTATGTGGTGGCTGTGGCGCCCCGATTTATCGAAATCGGAACATTATTGAATTTCCATAGAAAAACAATAATACAAGAGGTTCATCATGCGACAATCGTACATACGAAAATATTCATGGTACACAGACCATATTATTATATCAGAGTTTAGTAAAACCAATAATAAAGATAATTAAAATGCATGACGAACGCCTTCTTCAAGATCTTTTCTCTTGACTAGGTCGCTACTCCAGACCGTCTTCATAGTAGGCATCCTCTGTGGGGTTCAACGAGTATGAGTATAAAGAGTACTCAACAAGCCACCGCGAATGCAAGTAATAATGCAAGATAATAACAAAGGAAGGATAATGGCTAAAAGTGCGGAAAAGTACATTTTCAGTTATTGCATTTAGTGTAGTCAAACTTTATCATGCGGAATAATAAACATGAACTTCAATAACATCATCTAACTCGAGGAGTACGTTTTACCTCCTCGCACAACGGTCCTTATATGTCAAACCAACATGCACATCCATTTCAAGGTAATCTAACTGTGGGATGTCACGCAACCCACCCTTGACCGTGGGCTCGGCTTTTCGAAAAGATTTAAGACTCTGATCAGAGATGTACTACTGTACCCACAAGGCATGCACTCATCCCAAACGAGATGACCCATACCACGGGAACTCGTGCCAAAACCTCGGCATGAAATGCTCCAAGCGATAACCACCCTCTCTAGGTTTCGCCGGCGCGCCGGGCCGCATCCCGGCTAACGTCACACCCTCTTTTGCGCCACGTTGGTACAAGCCACCCGCAGGTGCTGCTTGACCCATCTCCAAATGGTGGCCTCGGTTTGGAACACTCCATACCTTAGTTAGGACTTACCCATTAGACTTGTGGTTAGTACGGAAGTGTATTGCAACGGATCCCGCAGACCGGTCCTTATAGTGCCCCGGGTGCTACCGACCAATGCCTTAGCTTGCACCCGGAACACACCATGCATTCACTCACAACCACAACTCCAACACCGACATAATTCCAAAGATGAGAATAACGGGGATCATATAGTAGAACCAATCGCTACGACTCATTTTTAATCCTATAGCAATCGTGTCAATCCATTGGACACTAGCTAATAATACTAATCATATGGTGATAAGGAGTTTAGGCTAGAAAGCATGGCTTGGGTTGCACATCAAGGTCAGGGGATCCTAAATAAATATATTGTAAGGGTTTCATTTGACTAATGCATGTATATCCTATGTGTTTTAGCGATAGTTTAATAAAACATGGGTTCAACATGCTCAAAAGATTGGTTTGGTGACTTGCCTTGTTCAGCGAATGGGGAGGGAGGAACTTCCGGGAAATATTCCGGCTCCTCGGTGGCGTCGTAGTCATCCCAATATAAATAAATACAACATTCAATTAAACAATATAAAACCACACAACAGCACGTAGGTTTAAATTGGTTTAATTTAAAGGAAAACAAGTTGTTAAGTTTTTGAAATTGATTTTATAAATAATTTAAAAGGAATTACAATGAAATGTTGTCCTTTGTGAAAAGGGGTTTTAAATGTGAGTAATCTCATTTTAAGTTTTCTAATTAATTTAAATGAAGGGTTCAGAGAAAACTTAGTGGTTTCACTCTTCTAACAGGGAATGAATAAATATAAACTTTGCTGCTATTTAAATGATCAAATTTACATTTACCCTAAAGGTATTTGAATACTTTATTAAATAACAATGAAATATTCAAAGTAAACATATTTTTTTATTGCATTATCATGTAGATGATATTATTACAAATTTTCTGAAATTGGAATGGTAATTTTTGAAGTTAAAATGCGCCAGATATGAATTTTACAAGTTTAAAACAGTTTCTGGAATTTATTTTTAAATTTAAATCGCCTCGGGTCCACGGTGAGCCAGGCCCACGGTTTACCCGCGCACTGTGCGCGTGGTCCGGCCCAATCTGGACCGTTGGATCCAGATCCAACACGCGAGGGCGAGGCGGGACGTTTAAGTTGACATGGACGGCTGAGATTAAAACGTTGAAGCGGTACGCGATGGACGATCTAGATTAAATGCGGGTTTTAAAAACTAACGGACGCACGAGATTAAAACATACCCCTTCGCTCAGATCCGACGGCGCAGATTAAACCGCACATGGGATTTAATCGGTACCGTTAGATCTAGATCGCACGACCAGGATCAAATCCGACACGGCACGGGTACTCGACCCGTGCCGGTCGTCTTCTCCAGCGATGGCGAGTGGGCCAGAGGCCACGGCGAGCGACGACGGTCGTATCTAAGGCCTAAAACGGAAAGAGGACACTACGGGGATCACGAGGGTACCGTTGGCGAGGTGAACGGTCGATGGAGCGAGGCCGGTGACGAGCGGAGGCGGCAGAGGTGTTCGGGTCCTTGGCGGGGTTCGGCGTCGACGGAGGGGTGGCCGAGGTCGGGATGGCCTTGGCGGTCACGGAGGTGCAGTCGGCGTGGACGGCGAAGGACTCCGGCGATGGCAAGCGGTGGCTGGAGTACGGGCGACGGTGGTGCGCTAAAAACCGGAGTGTGAGTGCTTTGTTTGTTCTTGCAGCGAGTGGGTGTAGGGGTGTAACGCGGACGACCAGGGGGTTTAAATAGGGCCATCAGCGGGGGCAGAGGGGGCGCAATTGACGGTGGTCGAGAGTAAACGCGTTTAAACGCCGGTGAGCTCGGGTTGAACTCGATTCATCGAACCTGGACGCGAATCAGTCGGATTTGAATGGGGGAAACGGTCGCCGTGGACCGGGGGTTGTAATGGCGGGCTCAATTTGAGGGAAGGGGGTCAGGAGCAACGGATCCGAGACGCGTTATGGCGTCGGCCGGCAAGGGGGGGGATTTGGGGGTGGATCTCGCGGGGAAGACGGATCCGATAGGTGGGGGCCACCGGGCAGTGGGCGCGAGCGAGCGGGTGAGGCGGCTGATGGGTGGGGTCGGGCTCGGGCGCGAGAGGGGGCGGTTGGCGCCGACAGGCGGGGCCAGGGTGTCGGGTGCGCGCGCGAGAGGAGGGGGGTCACTGATGGGTGGGGTCGGGCTATCAGTCCGAGGCGGGCGAAGGTAACGGGCTGGGCCGGCCGGGAGAGAGAGAAAGGGAGGAGGGAGGCCCATTACTGTTTCAAAGTATTTCTGAATAAAAATAATTCCAGGAAATAGATTAAAATCTTAGGGCTACTTTCAAGGTTGATAAAAATTTGTAAAAATTCTCAAAAATATATCTTAGCCTTAGGGTCATACATAAAAATTTTCAGCTCCTGGTTTGGTCGTTTCACCTATGTTGTAGTTCAAAATGGTGAAAGAGAGTATTAAAGGTATTTCCAAAATAATTAATTCCATGAAAATATATTAAATAATATTTTTATTCCTTTGAAAATTTGGGGTGTTACAGTGGCCAGGACAGACTCCGGGCTGTCGGGCCCTCTTTGCTAGATCTTATACCGGAGGCTGGGAGGCCGACGTCTCAATGGATGTGGGCTCGGCTTTGGCCCACATTCATCTTCTACACCTTGTGTCTCAGCGAATGATCATGTGGGACTTGGCTGAAAATCATGGGCCTCATGGCTCTAGAAGTGATGAGTGATTGTCAACGGAAGTCAATGATGACGAGAGAGGAGATGAAGAGGAGAAGATACCCGTCGTGTCTTGTGCTACATGTGACTCAGGTACACGGGCGACGAGCGACTTCTGGGTAGAGGGGCTGCGGAGTCGGGCCAGCCCAATCCGGGTACATGGCCCAGGAACGGTAGGGGATCTGCTGGTCTGTTTGACCGGGTTTGACTCACTTAAACTAGTGGCGAGCTGAGCGATTGCCGGGCTGAGGGAGCAATGGAATTGGGCCAGTCTAATCCAGGTACCTAGTGCGAAGACAACAAACGCTTTATCGGTTTTGGCGTAAAACTGATGCACCAATCCGGACCCTTGATGTGAGATTAGACCGTCCTAAAGTGAAGTCATAGCTTCTACGAAAGCTCTGCATCACGACAATCTACCTTTAATTATGATTTTACTGTTTTTTCCTTTGAGTTCGCGTTTGTATTTCAGAGTTTGTACCCTCGTGGTAGTTGCATCATTTCCTTTTTTGAACAGCCTATAAAAAGGCATGTATACCCTAGGTTTTCATCGTCTAACCTGAATGAAAATTTTAGTTCAACTTTCCTTGGGTCCCCTACCTCTGTTTAGCCATCAGCCAGAAATTCCATGTTCGGCTGGTCAGTTTTTGTTCTGGGCATGCCGGCCGCACTGTAGCATCGTAGGAAATCCCAAGACGCTGGCTTTGCGTGAGGGGCACAATGATTGGGCTACGTAAGTAGCAGGCCGTACGCCGGGGCTGCACGAAAAAATCTTCTGGGCCGCTCGATGCCTCTGGCTTGCGGTGTTTCGCCAGGGAAGCAGGCGTGCGAGGCGGAAGCGGCGTGTGGCCACGAGTGGCGCTTAGTGCGGTTGTGCGGCGCACTGGACGCGGGAAGCAGCGACGCCCTGAAGCAGCGAAAGCAGTGTGCTAAAACGATGCGTGCAGACCAGGTGTTCAATTGATTGCTCGAACAAGAGACTACAGATAGAACAGTAACATTTTCCTCGTTTTTCGTGCACTACAGTAGTTAATTTCTTCAACATTGTGTAATAGATTAAATTGCAGCGAGCATTTTATCTACAATTTTTAATATGAATGTTTGTTGATATTTGTTTGTATCCTTAGTGTATTTTGGATCATCTATGAGCACAGTTAATCATCTGCATGTATTTTATCTGATTAGCGGCCTGAGTATTGCTGATGATTTTATCTGTACTATTTGAAATGTTTGTGTGTTAAATGTGTTGTTTGTCTTCCCTTAAACACTCTGGTGGTGTCTTTTTGATTAGGACACCTGACATTTTTTGGCTAGACTATTTTATTGCTTTTGATTTGTTTTTGGTTTTGCTATTTATCTATTGAAGTGTGTTGGGTGTTGGGAGAAGGCCATTGATTCGAAATAATTTTTTAGGTGTCCATTCACCCCTCTCTAGTCGCTACTCCCGATCCTACAGCGGGCCCGGTTGACCCCTCTAAACCTCCATCAAAGAAGATGGCCCGCAAGCCGAAAGGCCATTCTGCCGCCATCACCCGCCCCGATTCCTCGGAGGACAGGACTTAGAGATGGGACCTAGTTGCCGAAATAGAGGCCTCGGTGCCAGACATTGCTGGGGATAGGGACCTGGCTGACAGTGCGGCGGTTGAGGAAGTGTCATCTATTCTTCTGACGAACGCAGTCATGGAGTAGGTGGACGAGGAGACATCAGCCGACCGACGGGATAGCTGTCTCTGGGTGAGTCAGGCGGAGAACCACCAGTTGACTCCCGGGCGAGCCTGATGAGGCATGCTGCGACCGCCAGGGAGCTAGTTGATCCGCTAGTGGAATTGGTAAGGAGCGCCAATATCGTGGCCGAGCTGACGACCGTGCTACGCGAGTCTGTAGGACCGAAAGTAGCGACCAGAGGGGGGTGAATGGGCGCCTAAAAAATTCTTGCTAAACTATATTTTAATCCCACCACCCAAATGAACTTAACCAGACAAATAATATTAGCAAAGCAAGTTTCAAGAATTAAGGTTGTCTAGCTTAAAAATTGACTGGTGTCCTAATTAAAAAGATATTAAAAATAATCTAAATAAAATTACTGCAGTAAATAAAAAACACTTAGAAAACAGTCACGAAATATTTATATTTCAGTCTAGAAATAAAATACTAATCAAATGAATAAAATATAAATTACTAAAAGATTAATTCAGAATTAAACCGAAAATATTGCAGGTAGGAAACTAGAATAAAAATATAACTGCGACTAATAAATTTTTCTTTTCATTTTATATGAGCAGATTAAACATATAAAAATATTACTAGACAACTAATAAAATTTAACAGATTAAAAATAACAAAGAAATTTCGAAATAAATTTTCAGCTAATTTATTAATAGATGATTATCTAAAAATTTGATCTCCCTAAAAATAGTAAAAATAGTAGATTAAAACTAACCAACCAACAGGAGATCCAAAATTACCACCGTTGAAGAAGAACCGCTGTTTAGAGAAAAAATCCTGCCGCTCAAAAGCTAAAAAGCTTGGATTTGCTTGGCCGTGTGCACTGTTGCATGGAGTTTCAACCGTGGGATGGCCGTGATGCTTTGCACTGCTGCGTAGCCGGCCGCATGATCCAGCCGGTGAGCACTGAGCGGTGAGCCAAAAGCGGCACGCGGCTGGCGCGGGGCCCACGCGGGGTGATATCCGGCGGTCGGCGGCAGTCGTGCGGACTCCAGTCTCCAGCGAAGCGCGGCGCGAGGCACGCAGCATGGGATCCCGAGCGGACTCAGCGCATGGAAAAAAACTTGCAGATGAATACTTTTTGGTGGAAGACGAATGCAGACCAAAGTAAAAAGTGGACTGTAGATTGATTTGGAAAGAAACGGTCAACTATCCTAAAGGGGATAGGGGCCTATTTATAGGCAAATTCTAATACATGAAAAGACTAATTTACCCTCGGGTAAAATAAACTGACTCTAAAATAAATTCCGAAAATTAATAAAATATTCTTAGAAAAAATAACTAACTCGAATAAAAATATTCTAAACTTAAAAACTAAATATTAATATCCTAAAAATGAATTAAACATAGATCGTCAATTTTACGCCGAAACTGACAAAGCGTCCACCGTCTTCGCACCGGGTACCCGGATTGGGCCGACCCAACCCCGCAGCTTCCTCAGCCCAACAATCGCTCGCCGCCCGTGTACCTGAGTTAAACCCAGTCAACAAACCAGTGGATCATCTGCCGCTCCTAGCCATGTACCCGGATTGGGCAAGCCCGACTCCGCGGCTCCTCTGCCCGGCCGTCGCTCACTGCCCGTGTACCTGAGTCACATGTGCCTCAGACTCGGCAGGTCTTCATCTCTCCCTTCCTTTGACTTCTGTGGACAATCACTCATCACATCTAGAATATCAAAACCATATTTTTCAACATGGTTTCTCAGAGTCTCCGGGGAACTCTCTAGGAGGATTCTTCCGGACACTGGATGTCGTAGTATCCTTTGATTCTTCGTTGGACGGAGTTGGGGCCGGTAAGCCGCTTCCTGTGGACTTATGTTTTTAGCTCTCACTAGCTGCCTTTGCCTGCATTGTCTCATATGTACTTTCTTATTTTGTAGATACCTTAGAAGGAAATGCCTCCCCCAACCCTCCGTCCACTAAGGAGGTGGTCGAGGCGAGTGAGGAAGCTCGCGTCGAGGTGGTTTACGTGCTGGAGTCGTACAAGGAGGTCAGCTCAGAGAAGACTTCAGAGGGAGCCTCTTAGTGCCCTGGGATTCCTCCCGGGGTGGAGATCGATTATGTGCATGGAGGCATCCTCCTATTGGCTACATTCATAACTTCCGAGGCAGACCTCGTCACAAAGAAAGAGCCCTTGTACCGAGCCTGCTTGGCCTTAAGGGGTACCGACATGGTCTCCAAAGTGGGTCAAGCGGATGTTGCCGATTTGAATTTTGCCATAGAGCGCGCAACTTGCCAGGTATGCTCATCGAAGTGTTTTTGATTGCTCTCCACCTTTTTCCTTCACTTACTTTCTCCTTTGTAGCTCATCATCCTAGCACAAGGAAACACGACGTCTCTTTCCATGGAGCGCAGCCGACATAATTGCGAGATCGCAAAGTGTCACGAACGCATCGACGGTTCTGAGGGAAAGGCGTGGGATCTTCAGGCCAAACGGGATGTCCTGGCTGTCGAAAGTGCGAAGCTTCAGGACCAGGTAGCCGAGGTAGATGAGCTTCGAGCCTAAGCGGCCAAGGTCGACAAGCTTCGGGTTCATGTGGCCAAAGTCGAGGAGCTCCAAGCTCGGGCGACCGAGGTCAATGAGCTCTTAGCGCAGGTGGTCAAAGTCGAGGAGATCCGAGACGAGGCGGCGCAAGCCGGAGCCCTTAAGGCACAGGGGGTTACTTTGGATAAGATGCTCGCGGACCTCCTAGCTTCGAACGAGAAGCTAAAGTCATCAGTGGCGAAGTACGAGGAGACAGCGGCCGAGACCATAGGCATTCTACGGGACATCCTAGAGCGCTATGGGACGTCTTGCTCTTCGACTTTTGACGTCGCAAGCGAGCCCTAAGCCACCGATTGAAGTTCAACCAGGCTGCCACGAAGAACATGGACATCACTACAACCAAGTACGGGGAAGTCTCTAGGCGAGTGGCCATCCTCGGTGTCCTTCACCATCTCGAGGCTATTGGGGGCATCATTCCAGCGGCGGTGGTGGTAGCGCCTGTCGTCTTCGGAGGTGACTGCCTCGTTGCTCCGTCTCCAGTCGTCGCGAAGGCTTGGAAGGCCTTCCAGGCACCTTAGAGGACAGATGGCCCATCGGTGGTGAAGGCTTGGATGGACGAAGTTCACCATAGGAAGCATCCACCAGCGTAGCCTCCTTCGGACCCGAAGGTGTAGTTTCCATTAGGGCTTTTCCTGTAAAGTTAGTCTTGTAATAAGATCTGTGGGTTTATGAAATGAGAACTTTTAAACATTGCTCAGGGTTCGGTTGAGGCCTTGAGCCCCGAGGTCAAGATACTCGAAGCGACGGATGCCCTTCGCCACTAGTGGGCTATTTTCAAAGCCCTTAGGACTGATAGATACGCTCGTTTTACTATACCTCGCGATAGTCATGGAAGCGTTATTCCTGACATTCTAAACGTGGTACTCGCTTTCGTAAAAGAAGAAGAGAAGGAAGTGGAGGCTTCGTCTTCATCATCCGAGTTCGTGGATTGGTCTGATGTAGAGCAGGATCCTAAAGAGGTGGAGTCGGGGGGACCATGCCCTTCGAACCTAGGCTCAACATCAGGAGGAGCAGAGGTCTCGAAGGTAGTCTTCGAGAAAGGCAAGGCAAGGCCGATCTAAGGCCAGGGAGGAAGCCCTCGCAGCCCATAGGGCTCCGAGATCATTGGGGCATGGAGAGGGTTCTCGGGGACAAGCTAGCTTGCAGGAGCAGAAATATTTCTGGTTTCTTCTTGGGCTAGACACCGATTTATCATAGGGTCTTAGATGTTGCTTGAATTTTGGTTGTGTTGTAATTGCAATTATAACTTAAATAAAATTTTACGGATTGAAAAGCCTCTTTTGTTTTGTACTCCGAATGTATTATTACCCCTGCCCCTCCTTGCGGGTGGGTGGCTTCTTGTCCTCGCGCAATGATTACTGTTATGATTCGAAGCGTGTGATTTTTGGCAAGCATGCCTCGGGCAGACATTTTTAAGTTTTATTTTCGGGGATACATTATTGAACTGGTAGTTTGGAGTCTACGTTACGGATGCGCACTGGGGGTGCTTCAAGCCTGTGGCTAGGGATACATGTTGTGGATGCTTCGAGCCTATGGCTCGGAGTCCATGTCATGGATGCTTCGAGCCCGTGCCTCGCAATCCATGTTGTGGATGCGTCGAGCCCGTGGCTCGAAATCCATGTCGTGGATGCCTCGAGCCCATGGCTCAGAATCCATGTCGTGGATGCCTCGAGCCCATGGCTCAGAATCTATGTCGTGGATGCTTTGAGCCCGTGGCAAAGAATCCATGTCATGGATGCTTCGATCCAGTGGCTCTGAATCCATGTTGTAGATGCTTTGAGCATGTGGCTCAAAATCCTTGTTGTCGATGCTTCGAGCTCATGGCTCGGAATCCATGTTGTGGATGATTCGTGCTCGTGGCTCAGAATCCATGTTGTGGATGCTTCATGACTGTCGCTCAGAATCCGTGTTGTGGATGCTTCAAGCCTATGGCTTGGGATCCATGTTGTGGATGCTTCGATCTTGTGGCTCAGAATCCATGTTGTGGATGCTTTGAGCCCGTGGCTCGGAATCCATGTTGTGGATGCTTTGAGCCTATGGCTCAGAATCCATGTTGTGGATGCTTCTAGCCTTTCCGAAAAAAATCTTGTACTGTAGTGCATCCACTTTGGTAAAGGTTGTTTCGGGGGAGCATCACACGAAGAGATGGATTTTATTGCAAAATAATACATCGGTTATGATTACAATAATTTTATGCGAAGTATTGTTTGAGATGCTCCACATGCTAGGTATGCTTTAGCTCTTCTCCTTCTAGGGTGGCTAACATGAATGAATCGGGACGACCGAAGTGGAGGATGATGAACGGGGCTTCCCACTTGTTGCCAAGCTTCCATGGGGTGATCACACTTCGGAGGACAAGGTGCCCTCACTTTAGTTCTTTCAGCTTCACCTTAGGGTCATTGCAAGCTTTCATCTGGTTGTGATATTTGATGAGGTTGGCGAAGGCTCGGAGCCTCGTTTCTTCGGACAGATTGAGCGAGGTACGCTTTTCTTGCTCATCTTCAGGCACTGTTGTTCGTAAGGATGCTCCCTTGAGCTCTATTGGTGTCATTGCTTCGTGTCCGAATAGCAACCGAAACGGTGTGAATCTGGTTGACCAAGTCATTGATTCATATTTTGTAATTCTTCCACCTAGAGTCCTTTGGCGAGGCCTACGATCTGGCGGTTTAGGCCGGATAGTAAATTTCTGTTGGCTCGTTCAACGGCTCCATTGGACTATGGGTGTCTAACACGAGCGAAACATAGTTGGATTCCTAGCTCTTCACAAAATTGCTTCAATGGTTCAACATCGAATTTTGTATCGTTGTCGATTGTCAGTTCCCTTGGTACACCGAACCTGCAGATGACATTTTGTCAGAAGAATTTTTGGACATTCTTTGAGGTCATGGCTATCAAGGGCTCAGCCTCAACCCACTTTGAAAAATACTCGATCGCAACCACGAGAAACTATAAGTTTCATCTTGCTCTTTTGAATGGTCCTATCAGGTCCATCCCCCACCTGGCCAACGACCATACTAGAGTTATAATTTGGAGAGGGGTGGGGGGTCGGTGGCTCCGCCGCCCCATCAATTGGGATCCTTGGCAAGTGCGCACCAGGGCTTCGGTATCGGATATAATTGTAGGCCAGTTCAGACATTGGCAAAGTGTCATTTCTGCTAAGGCTCAAGGTGCTAGGTGGCTGCCACACAAGCCTTCATGGATGTCTTGCAGTATTTGTTTCCCTTCGGCCCGAGAGATACATCAGAGTAATAGCGAGCATACACCGGACTTGTATAACACACCGTCGACGATGTGGTAGTGCTGCACGCTGTGCTGAAGCCTTGAAAGCTCGGGGCCTACGAGGAGTGTTTCTTCGCTCTGAAGCATCCTCAAAATTTGGTCCTGTCAGTCTTCAGGGGGTATGCAGAGGACCTTGGTGGGTTCTGCAGATGGTACCGAGAGCCTGGATATCTCCTCGAAAAAATCCCCTGGTGGGACGTCTTGACCCCCGGTTGCTGCCTTAGAGAGGATGTCCGCCTATTGGTTGTCGGCTCTAGGGATTCTTCGAACGGAGATTCCCTTGAACGCTGCTTCGGTCTTGCGGATGTCTTCTACGTACGCGTCAAGGTCCGGGTGCCGTGCTTGAAAGCTCTTATCTACAAGCCAAACGACAATCTGGGAATTTGTTTTTATAATGACTCAGGTGACGCCTAGTGCGCGCGCCTTCCAAAGGCCTAACAACAAGCCTTCGTACTCGGCTATATTATTTGTGGCTTTAAAATTTAGCCTTATAGAATACAATGCCTTTTGCCCGGAGGGCGAAATGATGACCACTCATGCGCCAGCTCTGGATGCTTGGTAAGCTCTGTTGGAGTAGACCATCCAGACCCATTCGCTAGCTTCTTCTGGAGCCCATATTGCTAGTGGAGTCCCTACCGCGTCGAAATCTGTGAGGACTTGAGATTTGATGACCGTTCAGGTGATGAATGTGATGTCGAAGGGGAAATCTCCACTGCCCACTTCCCAATTCTTCCAGTGGCACCTTTGGTTTAAACATGTCCCCAAGGGGGTACGAAGTAGGGATGGTGATGCCATGGGCCAGGAAGTAGTGGCGTAGCTTCCTCAAAGCCATTACGAGGGTGTAAGCTATCTTTTCAAGCTCGATGTACCTCGTTTTGGCCCCCGAATGTGCTTTGGACACGAAGTACACTGGTCTTTGGTCATCTTCCCCTTGGATTCTTCTCCTCACACGAGCACAACACTTACCGCGAATCCTGTAGCCGTGAGGTATACAAGAAGGGTCTCTCTGTCGAGGGGTTGGTGAGAGTGGCTAGGTTGGCGAGGTATTCCTTGATTTCGTCGAAGCACTTCTGGCATTTGGGGGTCCAAGCAAAATATGCTGATACTTTTAGTGGCTTGAAGATTGGGAGGCTTCGCTCAGATGGACTCCGCAGGCTCAGAGGCTATCAAATGTTTCTGCTATGTCTAGGCTATGCTGGTGCTTTTGTGCACTCTTAATTACAATGTCGTCCGTGTATGCCTCGATGTTATGACCTATTTGATGACATAGAGCCTTAGCAATTAGCCTAGAGAAAGTAGCCCTGGCATTTCTCAAGCCGAAGGGCATTCTTACATAGTATAAGACTTTGGAGGGAGTGATAAAACTAGTCTTAGCTTCATCTTCACGTTTCAACCATATTTGATGGTAGCCGGAGTAGGCATCGAGAAAGCTAAGGAGCTCGAAGCCGGCTGTGGAGTCTACTAGTTGATCGATGTGAGGCATGGGGTATGAGTCACGAGGGCATGCTTTATTTAAAGAAGTGAAATCAATACACATGCGCCATTTGTCGGAGTTCTTCTTTACAAAGTCTGGGTTCGATAGCCACTCCGTATGGCTAATTACTTTGATAACTCTAGCTCGGAGCAGCTATTCTACTTTGTCTTTGGCGAGCTTGGCCCTCTCCGTGGACAGCTTCCAGAGCACCTAGCGCACCGGTCATGCCTTCGGATTCACTAATAAGGATGCTTGATGATGCTCCGATCCACTCCTAGGATGTCCTCGTCCGACCAAGCGAAGACATCCAGATTGTCCCAGACCACGTCTTCCAGCATGGCCAGGACTTCGGGAGCGAGCCATCCACCGAATTGGATGGGGTAATCTCGGCCCTCCTTGATGATGATCTTTGTGATTACCTCTCCTTCGGGATGGGGCTTGGTGCTTGGGCCCCTCACATGCTCGGAGGGGGGATGGTGCTGGCGGCCTTGGTCTTCCGGGTGTCGTCGGTAGAGAAGGAGATGTCGAGGTCCCGATGTGTCCCACTTCACGGACGTACTCTCGGCGTTGCTTCTTTGACATGCCGCCCATAGCACCCCTGCAATTGATGGGCAACACTATGTGTTTCTCCTGATGTGAGTTTTCTTTGGTCCTAGGGGTTGGCAGCTTGCTTGGGCCTAGGAAGTATCTGGGAGCTTCATGCTCCTCGATCCGCTTGACCACTTGGACCGGCTAGGAACGGGCGGCGGGCGGCGCCCTATCGGTGGACCCCCGGTCGGAGCTTTTGCTCGAGGTAGTCATTCGAAAGGGCGAGGATGGTCCTGTAGGAATCATTGTCGTGGCTCCGATTATCTCTATGGATGCTGTAGTGGAAGACCGTGCTCCTGTCAGGGCCCTTGCCTGTGGCTTCGAGTTGGCGGCCCGCCCCCCGCCTTGAGTGTGCTGGAATTTTGGAGGCTTCGAGGTGGGGGCGATGCTGAGCACCTCTCCCCGGTAGTGCTTCCGCCCTCTTCAGGAGTCGTGGTGCCGAGGCTCCGTCGGCGTAGTGCGAGGGGGGTTGTGGCTTATTGCTTCATGGATTTTGGCCTCCGGGGCCCGTACCGCAGCGATCATTGCCTGCCTCTAGAGCTGCCCCTCCTCGAACCTAGCGTACTATTTTAAGTACGTCCTCAGTTGGGCCACCGAAGAGATTAGTTTTCGATGGAGCTTATCGAGTAGGCCTTGGTTGGTGATGCCTTCGCGGGCCATGTCGATGACCGAGGAGGCGGATAGCCCCTAAATTTGGGCCTTAGTGTGGGCGAAGCGCTAAGAGTACCAGCGGAGCATCTCGCCGGGTTACTACATCATCTGAAAAAGGCTCTCTATAGACATGGGGGCCACGAAGGTCCACTGGATGTTGGTGATAAACTTTTTCTTCAATTGCTCCCAAGACTTGATGGACCATGGTTTCAGCGACCAGAATCACTGGAGAGCAATCTCGTTGAGAGCAAGGGGAAAGCATTTTTCCATCGTGTCCTGCTCCCCTCCGCGGACTTCTATCGCCAGGGCGTATGACCGGTAGAATTCTCCTAGGTCGGACTCCCTGGAGTACTTTGGGAGCTTAGCCTCATGGAACGTGGAGTCAAAATGCACCCTTTGCAAATCCGGGTGTAGCGGGGATTCTTCATCAAAGGAGGCATTCTGCTCCCCCCTTCGCGCTTCTTGGTCTTCTACGTCGCTTATTGTGACGGCTTCAGCTTCTATCGCCGGATTATATACAGCAGTACTGTCCATCGTCGTGAACAATTTTGCAACTGATCAGCACAGTTCTTCTTTTGCCAGTTGCCAGCTTGCTCCAGAAGTTTCACTGCCATGAAGCATTTGTGTTTCATAGTCCATTTAATTTCACTACCATGAAACGTTTGTAGTTGCGCCGAGAGCTTTTCTGCTGGTAGCCATAGCCGCCATTGTTTTTTTCTTTGAAGAAACTGTTTACCATCATTTGCCAAGCACTGTTGCTGCTATCTTATGTATACATTGGTGATTACATATGCAATCTTGTACAAGGGTCAGGAGGAATATTATTTCCCTTGATTTGCTGTTGATATCTGAGATCCTTTTTTAATCACTGATATCTAATATTCTGAACCTTGCACCATTGTTGCCAAAGTGGTATCTGAAACTGTTTAAGAAATGGAGTTACCAATCAAGTTCCATACCTCTTGATTCTCCTGGTGAATATTCTTGAAGTATATCTGATTGATTGATTTGGTTGAGTTGTGTGAACTTTTAGTTCATGTTTGTACTGAATTTAATTTCTTGGCTAAAAAGTTTGAGAGGCTCAACTCATTAATCTGAAATCATATCTTGATCCCTTTGTTCAGTTTAGTTGCTCTGTTGAGGATCCTGTGATAACTCTAATCTATTAATTCAAGTGTACTATACTGAATTATTCCATCATGAATCACTCTTAATTACATTTTGATCATGGTTTTCAGATTTTTGGTTCAGTCAAATGTTAATCTGAATTGAAGTTTTGGTAGCTTGCTTGTTTATTTTCTGAAGTAATTGCTACTCATCATCTTTTGCCAAGCATCTCACTGATGTTCTCCTTCTTTGATGCTAAAATCACACAAATAGAACCAATGGCATCTGAAGGATGATCTCAGTTATTCGGGTTAATTTTTTCCGTGCCATTACGATTTTCACGGTTTGCCAAAATGTCATCATTGTGTTACTGCCAGATGGGAGCCGCCACAGTCACTGACAGTGGCATGTAGGCAATTTTTTAAAATTATAATGGCATGTGAGTAATTTTCCCCAGTTCAGTTAGTTCTCATTTTTCTCAACTGAATATTCTTGTTTGATGTTCAAGTGCCTAAGTAACTTTTGCTACTGAGTTTGATCATTTTTGGTCGTTTCAGATTTTCTATAGCCTTGCTGAGTTCTGTTCCAGATTCAACACAGTATTGTCAAAATAGTGGTGGTGTTGATTTCTGGTTTATTTTGGCAGGCAATTTTTTAATCGAGATCAGTCAAACTTTATTATCGTCTAGCTAATTGGCTTGCACTTGTTAGAAGTTGGTATTTTGTATAAGTTCTGTCCTGGCCTTACTGCACCCAACTTTTGATTTCAGCCAATGATCTTGAACTATCTGAAGTGATAATGTTTTGATGAATTCCTTGAAGCAGTGGTCACAATGTTTATGCAGATTTAATACATGAATTAACTGCACTTGCCAATGACTGCATGAAACCTGTATTCTAGCTGAATATGTTTCACTGTCTTCTGGACTGCTTCATTTTGTGATTAATATTTGATCCGGGTAATCTCCTTGCTTCTGTCTGTGAGGTTTTAGTTTTAGTCGGCACATCATAGTCCGAATTGAGTAGTTCAGCATTTCATTCTCCGATTTACAAGAGTAATCGGCAACTCAAACTCTGACTACAACATTTTGGTGCTTCAAAGACCGACCAGGAAGAAAAAGTGTTTTGAATTAATTTTAGTGCACTTGCTCTTTTAGAGGTGCGTTGGGTGATTTGAAGAGGCCATCAGTTTCACAAAAATTTATCAAGGCGCCTATTCACCCCCCTCTAGACATCTTCACCTGGTCAGACGAAGATATCCCTAGAGTTGACCGGAACATTATCGAGCATAGCTTGCTCGTTAACCCTAAGGCTCATCCTATTCGCTAGGGGCTCCGCAAGTTGTCAACTGAAATAGCAGACCTCGCTAAAGCAGAGGTAGAAAAGTTGCTAAGAGCCGGAATCGTTAGGGAGGTGGCCCACACGGAGTGGTTGGCTAACCCTGTCTTCGTCAAGAAAAGGGCTCCAACAAATGGTGCTTGTGCATTGACTTCACATCTTTAAATAAACAATGCCCACGAGACCCCTACCCCATGCCACGCATTGATCAACTTGTTGAGTCTACGGCTGGTTCCAAGCTCCTAAGTTTCCTTGATGCATACTCCGGTTACCATCAAATATGGCTGAAACACGAAGACGAAGCCAAGACAAGCTTTATAACCCCTTCCAGAGTATTTTGTTATGTTCGAATGCCCTTTGACTGGAGAAATGCCGGGGAAACTTTTTCACATCTCATTGCTAAAGCTCTAGGTCACCAAATAGCCTGAAATGTTGAAGCCTATATGGATGACATTGTAATCAAATATGTTTTAAAGCACCAGCATAGTCTAGACTTAGCAGAAACTTTTGAGAGCCTCCGAGCACGTGGAGTTTGCCTCAATCCTGAAAATTGTATTTTCGGAGCTCAAGCAGGAAAATTGCTAGGGTGCTTAGTTTCGAGCAGACGAATCGAAGCTAGCCTGACGTAGATAAGTGCACTACAAAGAATGGCTTCGCCTGAAAATTTGAAGCAAGTCCAGAAGTTAGCTAGACGCCTCGCAGCTCTCAGCAGATTCCTAGCCAGATCAGTGGAGCGAAGCCTCCCAATTTTCAAAGCCTTGAAATTGTCTGAAAGTTTCAACTGGACGCCGGAGTGCTAGAAAAGCTTCGACGAAATCAAGGACTATCTTGGAAATCTATCAACGCTTACTATACCCCTTGCAGAGGAAACTCTCCTCCTTTATCTTGCAGTAACAGGCTCCGTAGTAAGTGCAGTGCTGGTCAGAGAAATAGAGCTTGATGGAAACTGGTGCAAAACTCATTATACTTCGTTTTAGAAGCCTTGTCCGGAGCAAAAACACGGTAATCCGAGCTCGAGAACTTTGCATATGCTTTGGTAACGGCCTCGCGGAAGCTAAGGCATTACTTTTTAACACACAATATAATTGTCCCTACGTCGTATCCCCTTGGTGATATGCTCTAGAGCAAAGACTCCACGGGGAGAATTGGAAATGGGTTGTCGAGTGAGCCCCTTCGGCATTTCCTTCACTGCAAGAACAGCCATTAAATCTCAAGTTGTAGTTGACTTTGTTGCAGAGTGGACTCCATCCACAATATGGCTCTGGAAGAACCATGCGAAGGAGTATGGACAATATACTCCGACGGAGCATTTCAATCATCCGGAGCTGGTGCCGTAGTCGTGATAACTTCATCTTCAGGACAAAAAGCAATGTACTCGGCAAGGCTCAACTTTAAGTCGACTAACAATATTGCAGAGTACGAAGGAATCCTACTTGGTCTCTGTAAAGCACAAGCGCTTGGATCAACTCGAATTGTAATAAAAACAGATTCCCGAGTTATTGCAAGGCATGTTGACAAAAGCTTCAAAGCTCGACATCCACATCTTGCGAAGTACTTAGAAGAGATCCGCAAGATGGAGGCATTATTCAAAGGAATTTCCATCCGAAGCATCCCTCGGGTAGACAATTAGCTTGCAGACATCCTGGCGAAGGCTACAGCCGGAGCATTAGATGTCCTGAAAGGGGCTTTTTATGAATACCTTGTCAACCCTTCGGTACCTCATAAACCCTCCGCTGAAGTATTTTGTATACCAATCACTGATTGGCAGAGCCCAATATTAGACCTTTTGCAAAACAATTCAAGTCCCATCGAAGGATTGTAAGGTTGGCAAAGGGACTGTGGACATAAGAGCTTCCTAAGATTTTATGGTCCATTCGGACCACACAAGCTAGGTCTACAGGCTTTACCCCATTCAGGTTGTTGTTCAGAGATGAAACCATGATCCCAACGGAGCTAAAAGGTGGGTCCCTCCGCACAATGGAGCTAGAAGATAAAGAAGAAAGA
Organism: Zizania palustris; assembly: GCA_019279435.1. NCBI lineage: Eukaryota > Viridiplantae > Streptophyta > Magnoliopsida > Poales > Poaceae > Zizania > Zizania palustris. The sequence continues at coordinate 31,029,691 of JAAALK010000290.1, forward strand.
AGCACTTCGCTTGACTTGTCTGAAGAAACAAGACTTTGAGTTGTCGCTAATTTGACAAAGTACCAAGACCAAACGAAAGCATGGTATGATCCGAAAGTAAAAATTAATGAACATAGACTAGGTCATTTGGTACTGCGAAGTGTAATTGCTCTGGGGAAATTACGAAACAAATCAGAAGGACCATATATTATCCTACGCATAGGGTGCCCCGGATCTTTTAAATTAGCAAATTTAGAAGGGGGAGAGTAAAGCATGCATGGCATGCGGAGCACCTTAAACGTTATTACGCTTAGGGGTTCCTTGTAAAAAAATTGTAAAGTACCTTTTCTAAATGAATAAAAGCTTATGTTCGAATTATGCTTACCCCTCAACATTCCCTACCGCTGGTGGACGCATCAGAGGAACGGAGATGCTTGCGGAGGTAAGCATCTTTCATTAGAACCCAATAAACGGACTTCGAACCACTGGTTCGGAGATTCCGTAAAAGAGTCCAAGGACTATAAAATAACAAACTTCGAACCTCCGGGTTTGGAGCATTCGTAAAAAAGCCGAAGGTGGCCAAATCCTACGGATTCCAAGCCATTGGTTTGATAGCATCCGTAGAAGAGTCTAAGGACATTAAAAGAACAGATTCCGATCCTTCAGGTTTGAATCGTCTATAAAAGAGCCGAAGGTGGCCAAATCCTATGGATTTCAAGCCATTTGTTTGATAGCATCCGTAGAAGAGTCTAAGGACTTTAAAAGAACAGATTTCGATCCTCCGGGTTTGAAGCATCTGTAAAAGAGCCGAAGGTGGCCAAATCCTATGGATTCCGAGCTTCGGCTTGATAGCATCCGTAGAAGAGTCTAAGGACTTTAAAAGAACAGATGTTCGATCCTCCGGGTTCGAAGCATCTGTAAAAGAGTTGAAGGTGACCAAATTATAAGGTTTCAAGGCCCCGACCGAATGAAACCCATTAAGAGTCCTAAGTGACCAATTTTGGAGCTCTAATTTATAAATTTGAAGCTCTTTTCTAAGTTTGGAGGCATCCAACAATTAGTTTGATGCTTCAAATACTCTACCTTTAATAGGTAAGACTTCATGATATGAACATACAGTTCGAAGAAATCTACAAAAGAGTCGAGTTTGTTGTTATCAGTACTATTTGCAAAGCATCGACTTTATTATACCGAGCGTTATGTGCGATGGGCCCTATTGCATTGCATATGCCCCCCACAAAGAGGGGCAGGGGAATGAGGCACAATCAAACAATGCTTCTCAAACAAATTATATTGCTTGGTTAATCACATTACAACCATCATAATTAGGAAAAATTATTATCTAAGCCTAAATAAAAATAGAGACGCCTCTGACCTCTAGAGCTACCTTTGAGACCAGTTCAGTCTTCGGAGCCTGGAGTTCTCAGAACCATTCTTTTGGTTCGATTACCCTTCTTCTTCGAAGCCCCCAGCTTTTTCTGCTCTTCTTGAAGTTTGGCCCAGGTTAGAAGTCGTTCGGAACTAGCCTCAGTTGTGTCTTCAACTTGATACTCCGAGTCAGACCAATCTACATATTCTAAAGACGAGGACAATACTACTTTATCCTCTTCTTTAATATAAGAAAGGACTTCACTACGAACATCAGGTGCTATTTCTCCATACTCCCCTCGAGGAACAGAAAATCATGAGCGCCTAAAAGGCCTTAAGCTTTCGAGAATAGCCCATTGTTGGCGAAGCCTTTCATCAAGCTCTAATACTTCGAGATCAGGATCCGAAGCATATGGCAAAACCTAAAAACAAACATCCAAGATAAGACGATTCATTCATAAACTTTTCATTCATTGAAATAAAGAACATTACAAAGTCTTTTGTAAATAATAAAGCGCCCTAGAAGCTAGACCTTCGGGTCCGTAGGTGGAGCGGTTGGCGGAGGTGGAGCCGGAGGCCTCATCTGAGCTTGCCTCTGACGACGGGCTTCATCGATCCACGCCTTGGCCGCAGCTTCGTTGTCTGCTTTCTAGGTCGCCCGGAAGGCTTCCCAAGCCAAAGCCACGTCCAATGATGGTCGGAGCAGGCCTTCGTCAGTGAAGCTTGCTGGCGTCGAACCCTTCACCGAAGCAACTGAGACCCCGACGGCCTCCAGGTGATGAAGGACTCCGATCTCGGCTACATGCCCAGAGATTTCTCCATAGCGAGTGTCGGAGCTTTTCATCATCTTGGCCGCCGCTTGGATCATCTTGAGCTTTCAGTCAAGAGGCTCATCCGCCACGGCTTAAGAATACGGGCACACCATTCTGAAATATTCCAAGACACCCCAAAGAGTGTCCATGGTTTGATCAGCCGCTGCGATGTACCTCTTCTCAGCCCTTGTCTTCTCGGTAGCGATGGTGGAGAGTTCAGCTGTCTTTGACATTAAATAATTCTTCTGAGACAGCGCTTGTTGAAGTGCCCTTCGGAGCTCCGTGAGTTTAGCCCCAGAAGACACCTTCGCTGCTCGAAGTTTGTTAACTTTAGCCCTCAGCAATATACGCTCTGCTTGGACCTCCTTTATCGAAGAAGCCAGACCATCATGAGCTTTCTTCTCCGTTCGGAGCACTTCCTCCACTGTGGCCTTCGTCCTCTACTCTTCAAGGAGTTCTTCCTCCAGTCGCAGGGACTTGTCTTCAGAGCCGTTAAGGTCCCTTTGGAGCGTTGTAACATTCCTTTTGAGCCGATTAGTCTCGAGCTCGTTGGAAGTCATCGTTGCTCTAGCAAGAACAAATTGCTGCAAAAAGCAAAGTAAGTATGATGTAATTTTAATGAATTAAATGTAATCTATGTTTCTTGCATACCTAGAGAGTATCCCTTTCAAGGGATAGGTCTAGCTCTGATCCTCTGGCCTCACTCAAAGCGAAGACCAGCTCGAAGTTACCAACCTCTTGGCTCTTTTCAGCCAAGGGCTGCAAGAGAGATTGGAGCCCTGCCCACTGCTCCAAGAACAGAGCCAATAGCGGGAGCCAAGACAAGGTTGTCTGATCATCTTTGGCAAGGTCTTCTTCTGAATCATCCACCGAAGGGTGATTTGTTGATGGCGTCATCATCAAGGAAGGGAGAGGCCCAGGCCAAGTTTTGCCTTTACCTCTCACCAGTGTAGGAGCTGCCAGAGCCACCTCTTCCATCGGAGTGGATCCCTCTACAAGAGCGACCCCCCAGCTGAAGCAGCTCCAACAAAAGTAACCACCGTCGCTGGAGCTACCTCTCCTGTTGGAGCCTCGTCCCCAGATGGAACCGAGGTTCCGTCTTGGGCCAGAGCCATATTGCTCCCCGAAGCATCTACAAACATAAGGTATTCATCAATTATCTAAAAGATATTGCCAATATGATGAAATTATTTTAGGTATATCAAGAAGTAAAGGTCAAAGGCTTAACTCCATCTAGATTTTGAGGGAGGATTACGGGGCCCCCTAGAAATTCATACATTCTGAGGTATTCCTTGATGTCCTCCCCCGAAGTTCGGGCCGGAGTAGTAGACGTCGAGGCCCATACCTCCATCACCACTACTCCGATCACTGGTGAACCGGGAGCTTCCGGCTCCATTCCCTGAACCGCCGTAGGTTCAACGCGGATCACCACCTCCTCTTCGGCCGTCGGCGTGGCTTCGACTTCCACCTAAGGTGGATCCTCGGTCAAAACCTGAGAATCCCCTTCACCACCTTCCAGTAGTAGAGTTTCAAGTTCCCTTCCCATCGGGGCCTCTGAGGTCTCCTCCTCTTCAGACTCCTCCGAAGATTAGCTTCGAATCTCGAGCGAAGATGGAGGCGCTGGAGGTGAAGGTAGTTTAGCTTTCCTTGCTGCCTTGTTCACCGGAGTCCTCATAGCCTTGTCTATCCCAGTAGCAGCTTTTCTCTTTCAAGAGACCAGGCCTGCTGGGTCGAAGCTTGGAAGCGAAGGAGCTTCAATTCTGAGCGCGCCCCACACTTGGTTGGAGCGTTCCTAGCTCCCAACCAGCTCGATCCTCAACTGCTTCTCTACTACAGTAGGGGCCCTGAGTACTCTCTCCGCAGCCCAAGCTATCTGCTCTGGAGCTAGCGCCAATGGAGCCGTTGAAATAAGGTAACAATCTGTTAAGAAAAGTACATATACTCTATATTGTTAATCTGAATGCAAGAAATATTGAAGTATTACCTAGAGTTTGAAGCTCCCCCTCTGAAGCGCTCTTGAAAACAATAGTCCAATTGGCCCTGAGCGGAGGTATCCGGAGGGCGATGAACTCCTCCGCCAAGTCTTGCATACTCATGCACTTGGCCACTAAAGACAACAACCCAAGTTGCGTTGAGAGGAGACTTGGGTCTGGAGTCACCTCCGCCTCCCTCCTGTACCATATCTCTTGCAGGGCCCCACCAGGCTAGAGTCTTCTCCAACCTTGGCATAGAACCACCGGAGTATCCAGTCGGAATACCACCGGTCGTTGATCGCTTTTGTCAGAAAATTCTTCAGGTGCCCCTTCCGAAGCTAAAAATTGATGCTTCCTAAGGCTACCAGTGGCTTGGAGTCTCCTGGCCCGTCGTGTGGTTTGGGTTGGCACGAAGCTTTGTGGGTTGCCGTGAACACTTCGGACCTTCCTTCGCACCCTTCGGCTCAGAGGGCCCACTCGAAGATTGCCAGCCTAGCTATGGCATTCGGAGACAGCTGTGGCAGGGTGACATGGAATATCCCTAGAACTTCTGTCAAGAAATCAATCGAAGGAAGTCCAAGTCTTGCTTCAAATAAAGCTTCGAAGACAACTACTTCTACGCTCCTCGGCGTTGGTATCACGTATTCTCTAGGGATCCGAGTCGTTGTAAGACCGAAAGTAGCGACCATAGGGGGGTGAATGGGCGCCTAAAAATTTCTTCTAAATAAAAGACCTAGCTAATTCATGAAATATTTAAATTTCAGTCTAGAAATAAAATACTAATCAAATGAATAAATCATGAATCATTAAAAAAATAATTCAGAAATAAACCTAAATATTGCACGTAAAAACTAAAAAAATTATTTACTGCGACTGATAAATTTTTCTTTTTATATAAGCAGATTAAAAACACTTTAATAAATAATACGAGATGTGTAGTAAAAATTTAATAGATTAAAATTAATTACGAGATTAATAACTAGATTTAAACTACCTAAAAATAGGAGATTAAAAAAACTAATCTACATCTTCTCGTCGCCGCTAGTCGCAGAAGATCCGCTGTAGCCTTCTGCCGCCTAGCTGCACGCCAACGACTTCACGATCCAAAAAGCTGCCGCTGTAGCCTGCCTCGGAAGAAAACGTTGCGCCTGACGCGTCTACTACAAAAATTACAGCACGACAGAAAAAAAACCTGGAAAGCTGATCGTCTCGGCTTCCGGTGGGCCCCACGCCTTCAATGATGATGACGCCCTGCCGCGTGATGTTGAGTGCTGCAGGCACTGTTCGCCTGTTCGCCTGGGACCCACGCGCAAAAAGCTTCCCTGCCGCCTGCACTGCGCGCAACAGTGCAGGAAAAACCTAGCGGGCCCCACGTGATCCCCGCGCCTGTGTGCTAAAGCCTGCAGCTGTGCGTACGACATGCACTTCTGGCGCCAAAAGCCGCCGGAGCAAAACGCGTGCTGGCTGGTGCCGCTATTGTAAAAGACCAAGCGAGCGCATCCAGTGTAATGGGGGATTGGTCCCGATCTTCCGCTAGGTAAAGGATAACTTGGATTGGTGGAGAATCTCGACGTTGATGATCGAAGGCTCCGGTCCAGCGGATCAAAACCCTGCAATCGCTACACCACCATCTCCGTTGGTTATCAACCACGCAGGACGCGATTGACCTCGCCACGAAGGCTAATTCCTGCAAGCGAACCCAAGAACACAAGCAAGAACAGGAAGGATACAAGTCGAATGCCAAATCACAGATAAACTATGAAGAGGAGAGGTTTCACAAACACCGATGCAGCAGCCAATCGGTCCGGTGCAAGGGGCGGGATCTAACACACACAAGTGTATATGCAAACAAAGCAAAACCTAACCCTAAAGGCGACTGGCATGAGTATATAAGGCGTGGATAGCCTGTGGAAGGCGTACAGACTCGGGCTATGGGCTAGAAGACGTACAGACTCGAATTATGGGCCAACACGGCCCAATTCTGTCACGCAGGACTGTTTCAAACACACAGGACGGCTCGAGACTCCAAATGAGGCGAAACCAACGCCAAAAGATCCATCTTCTCCTTAGCTTTTCAAAACGTCCAAGAACGCGCCAATCGGACTTCGTATGAGGAAGTTATGCCTATTTTGGTGCATGGTGGTCGATGTAGTCCGAACCAGCGAATTCTTGACTTCAAATCATCCGTGCGACTCCGTCTTCCACTCCAACTCTTCTATTCCATCTCCCATGTTCCTAAGCAACAAAATATCACTAGTATTCAGTAGCATCCCGTCCAAACAAATATTAACATAGTTGCTAAGGAAAGAATTAACCTCATGGTTCAAGCGACGGGCACGGGCGCGTGTGATTGGTCCTTGTAATTGAATTGTAGGTGGAGGCTCCATGTGTGTATCATGTGAAGTGATGTCCTCATCACAGTGCACGGCAACTATTGCGTCAGAGAACCTCAATTACTGTGCCTGCACGCCATGATAGCTTCGTTGAATCCTCCGTTCAGGCCAGAGGCACTTGCTTGCATGCGTTGCTTTGGCTGCTATAATTTGTTGCTATGCGCCGACGACGGCGGCGACGGAAAAATAGTAGATCGAAAAACATCGGCCGAATAGAATATGTGGACTGTAGATTAATCTAAGAAGAATAGTGATCCTATCCCCAGGGGGGTAGGGGCCTATTTAAAGGCGACTCCTAATACATGAAAAGACAAATTTACCCCTAGGGTAAGTTAACACTGACTCTAAAATAAATTCTGAAATTCCTAAAATACCCTTGGAAAAATCAACTGACACAAATAAAAATATTCTTGACTTAAAAACTAAATATTAATATCCTAAAAACAAAATAATCATAGGTTGTCAGTTTTGCACCGAAACTGACAAAGCGTCCACCGACTTTGCACCAGGTACCCAGATTGGCCCAACCCGACCCCGCAGCTTCCTCATCCCGGCAATCGCTCGCCGCCCGTGTACCTGAGTCAAACCTAGTCAACAGACCAGTGGATCCTCTGCCGCTCCTAGCCCATGTACCTGGATTGGGCTAGCCCGACTCCGCGACTCCTTTGCCCGGCTGTCGCTCGCTGCCCGCGTACCTGAGTCACACGCGCCTCAGACATGGCAGGGCTTCATCCCTCTTTCTTTGACTTCCGTTGACAATCACTCATCACATCTGGAGTATCAAACCCATGTACTTCAACATGGTTTCTCAATCTCCCCCTTGATGAGTGCATTGTCAACACCCTCTTCAGTACTTCTTCAAAACCTACATAAACATGTGGAAACAGGAAAACAAAAACAAAAGAAAATAGAAGAGAGAAAATAAAAGTTTAACCCTAATGACCAAAAGCCAAACAGAAGCAAGAAAATGGTCATTTTGGTTAACCAAAAATAAAGACTCAAAAACAAGTGCAATCTCAGAACTACCAACAAGGATAACAGAGTAAAGGTAAAAGACTAAAATACTCCCCCTGAAATAAATCTAACAGGTGGTATAAAAAGTATGCTTCTCAGATATGATTAACTGCAATTAAAACATCTAACAAGTATAGCAAAAGATATACTGTCTAAGATACATGACATGATCAGTGCAATAGATGATATCTAAAGAGAGTCATTAGCACGCATTTTTCGAGTTTTTCAAACAAAAGCATCACCACATTTTCTAGTTGACAAGCAAAGTAAAGCATGAGATGCAAAGGCTAACTGATATCTACCAAGATAAGCATTGTCCAAATCAAAGTGCTTCAACAAACTTGTCATCTTTTTAAAATTTTCAGACTTTTTCCTTTTATTTTTCATTTCTGCTAGGGGTTATTTGCATGTTAAACCTTATGCTAACCGACCAAGTCAATCCTAGGCCAGAACTGGACCATCAGAAGCTTAAAAATTGGTCTTGGCATACATTACACCGTCCTAGTTCATACCAAAGTGATATGGTAAGCAGTCCAGAACAATGAAATGCGACAAAGCAAACCCACCTGGATCTTTTCTAATAATCATAAAAATGCATAAATTTTCCATTTTTCTGAATATTTTATCATTTTCATAACACATTTTTCATATTTAAAGCATATAGATGTCCAAGTTGCATATCTGCATCTAAGTAAGGATCCAGCTACCAGGCATGTAAAAGATAGCGAAAGCATTCAGCCTACACAAGCTAGTTACCAGAAGCAATGGTGATCATTTTTCAATTTTAAAGCATAAAAGCCATGCATATGACAAATATCAGATATATCATGTGGACTAAAACAAAACATGATCATTGAAAAGTAATCAAAAACATATATTAGCTAGAGAAAGTAAAGCAGATCAATCATATAATAGAAGCAAGCTCAAATTGTGATTGATGATTATGCATGATATGAACGCACACAAAAAGACTCAATAAAAAAATAAAGAAGAAAGAAAAAACTAACTCAAAGTATCCTAAAAAGGATACACAACTCCCAAATCAAGATCAATAATCATGAGTGGGAGCAAACGGTCCAACGTCAGGTTTAGCAAAAGTGCTAAACCAGTTTCGAGTCATCTGCTCATATGTAGGAAAACAGAAGGAATCATATGAGTCTAGACCAAAACGTGGCTCAAAGCGCGGTCCTCTGTTCTGCCTAAAATCACAGCCACGAGGTCCAAAACCGTATCCATAATGATTTGGAGCTCTGCTGGAACGAAAACCACCCTCCGGAGCACGGTCATAAAAACCGTCTCGTCTACCACCACCTACATGACGTGGCCTGGCATCTAGCCTCTCTCTACGTCGAGGAACTCTCTGTCTACCACCCTGCTGGTAGAACTGCTCCTGCCCACCTCGAGCTCTCTCTGCTCGCTCAACCCGCTTCCTCCTGAAGCAAAACTCCTCAAGATGCCCATCTCTCTAACAAAACTCAGAGTGATAGGTAGGCTACTTGGGATGTGGTTGAGGCTTAGGATTCTTAGGATTGGTGGTGTTGGGTGTAGCCTCTTGGGTGTGAGAGGGTCCAGGTAAAGAATCAAGAGAAGTGTGGAGAGATTTAGGCTTTGGAACCTAGACCTGCTTCTTAGGTGGAGCTTTAGGTTGTTCTTGGAATACTCCATCCTTGGGTTGACTGTCCTTAAAGGACACAGTGGAGTGAGTCTTGGGATATCTCTGTTCAGGAGTCATCTTACTCCACTCCACTACTCGGCTAATGGCACTCTCAAAATCAGCCTTGGTATAGCTGTAACCTACCCCAAACCCATCCTGTCTCTTGAACTGCTGGATCATCATGCCGAGTTGTGGCTCTCTAGCACTAATCCAACTCCGGATTTGATGGAGGTAAAAGTTCTCGTTCTGAACATCAGCTAGCTCCTCTCTCAAGGAAGCTAACACCTCCACCTGAGACATCAGATCTCACACTCTTTATCAACTTCGACAGACTTCTAAGCTTTTAGCTTGATCAACTCCATTCTCATGGACAGGCAGTTCTCACAAACAGTGGGTGGAACTGACAAGGTCTCAAGCTCTAGCTTAGTCTGCTCTAACTTAGCTCTCACACCAGCTAACTCGCCCACCTGCTCATCACTCTTGGCTCTCAACTCAGCTATACTAGCTAAATGGGATGGGCAGTCTACACAAGGTACGACGACAGTGGCATGAGCATTTTTCAGCTCCTACTGAGCGCTCTCAAGATTAGTGGCCAAAGCGTCTCTCTCATCTACTCTCTCTGTGTACCTGGACTTAAGAGTCATCAGGTCACACAACAACACCTCACAATTAGGGCACTCACTACTATCACCCAAGCAAGGGGAAGAAGACAGACTCTCAATCTTGCCATTCACCATGGCAAGCTCACTCTCAAGCTCATCTATCCTCTTCTTAGCCCCTCTAAGTAGTTTCTCCCGATACTTCAACTCCTGACGGTTCTGTTCTAGTAAATTAACAACTTCTTGTTCATAGGAAGATACCTTCTCATCATCGTCATCATCAGAGTCATCGGAGGAGTCCTTTTCTTTCTTATCCCCAATAGCCATTGAACAGAAGCTCTTACGGGGTCTTCGGCTATGACGCGAGTGACTCTTCGGCTTGTCCCCGAAGGCCATGAAGTAGAGGCCAACCGGATTGTCCCTATCGTTCCCCTTCCTGATCATGATCTCTTCATCACTTGAACTTGAAGACGAGGAGGAAGACGAGGATCTCTTGGAGTATCTTTTCTCCATCTCGGCAAAGAAGGTCTTGTCTCGCTTCTTGTTCTCACGCCTATAATCCTTCAGAGCCTTTCGAAAGAATCTTGTCTTGGGCTTGCCCTTTGTGGAAGTGGAGTTGTTGTATTTGTCGGAGTCGTAGGAGTTGTCGTCGGTTCCCTTCTTGTAATTCTTCTGCTTGGGGCAGTCGACGATGAAATGACCTGGATCACCACACTCAAAGCATCCGAACTTTGTGCCGTGTCTTTTAACCATTCATTTATCATAGACACGTCGCACCCGGTTGTAAAACAAACACAGATCATCATCTCCTAGCGAATCAAGTTGTTCCTCGGAGATAGACATCAAGGAAAAAGCAGTACAACTCAAGGCAATAGGATCAGCAGACGGTGTCGCAAGCGCCAGAGTCTTTGAGCCAGAACCAGTGAGATTTGATCTCAACTGGATATCGACCTCTGAGGCCTTGATCTTACTAAAAAGCTCTGCGACGGTCAAGGTATCATAAGACGCGCTCTCAACAATAGAAGAGACCTTGATCTCCCAGATCTTAGGGTCCAAGGTATGGAGAACCTTAAGCGCATGTTCATGATCCGAGACCAGCTGATCATGCTCGGCCTTGTTGACGCGAAGCTTGTTAATGATCGATTGAAAACGACCAAACAAAGCCTCAACCGTCTCACCCGGCTTCTGTGAGAAATTCTCATACTCACGCTGGTAGGTCTGATATAGCCTAGCCTTGACCTAATCTGTTCCCTCATGGTGTGCCTAGAGGGTAGCCCAGATCTCTCGAGCAGTGGTGAGATAGCTAACACGCTCAAACTCACTAGGACCTAGACCAGAAAATAAAATGTTTACCGCTTTACTATTGTTTTGATGTTGGGCAATTACATCTGCAGCAGTATCCGCAACAATAAGCACTATGGTGAAAGTAGGATGAACACAAATCTCCCATATGTCCGAGCTCTGGCTCATAAGGTATGCCCGCATGTGAGTCTTCCAATAAGTGTAGCCAAAAGCTTCTAGGGACAGGATTTTACCAAAAGATGTCATGATCACTACTTGGGTTTAGAATCAGTCAAGATATAAGAAAACCTAACCTCGCTCTGATACCACTTGTAGGACCGAAAGTAGCGACCAGAGAGGGGTGAATGGGCGACTCAAAATTTCTTCTACATAAAAGACCTAGCTAAATCACGAAATATTTAAATTTCAGTCTAGAAATAAAATACTAATCAAATGAATAAATCATGAATCATTAAAAAAATTAATTTAGAAATAAACCTAAATATTGCACGTAAAAACTAAAAAAATAATTACTGCGACTGATAAATTTTTCTTTTTATATAAGCAGATTAAAAACACTTCAATAAATAATACGAGATGCATATTAAAAATTTAACAGATTAAAATTAATTATGAGATTAATAACTAGATTTAAACTACCTAAAAATAGGAGATTAAAAAAAACTAACATGCATCTTCTCGTCGCCGCCAGTCGAAGAAGATCCGCCGTAGCCTTCTGCCGCCTAGCTGCACGCCAACGACTTCACGATCCAAAAAGCTGCCGCTGTAGCCTGCCTCGGAAGAAAACGTTGCGCCTGACGCGTCTACTGCAAAAATTACAGCACGGTAGAAAAAAACCTGGAAAGCTGATCGTCTCGGATTTCGGCGGGCCCCACGCCTTCAATGATGATGACGCCGTGCCGCGTGATGTTGAGTGCTGCAGGCGCTGTTTGCCTGTTCGCCTGGGACCCACGTGCAAAAAGCTTCCCTGCCGCCTGCACTGCGCGCTACAGTTCAGGAAAAACCTAGCGGGCCCCACGTGATACCCGCGCCTGTGTGCTGAAGCCTGCAGCTGTGCTTACGGCATGCACTTCTAGCGCCAAAAGCCGCTGCAGCAAAACGCGTGCTGGCTGGTGCCGCTATTGTAAAAGACCGAGCGAGCGCATCCAGTGCACGACAACTATTGCGCCAAAGAACCTCAATTACTGTGCCTGCACGCCAAGATAGCTTCGCCGAATCCTCCGTTCAGGCTAGAGGCACTTGCTTGCATGCGTTGATTTGGCTGCTATAATTTGCTGCTATGCGCCGACGGCGGCGGCGGCGGAAAAATAGTAGATCGAAAAAACACCGGCCGAATAGAATATGTGGACGGTAGATTAATCTAAGAAGAACAGTCATCCTATCCCCAGGGGGGTAGGGGCCTATTTATAGGCGACTCCTAATACATGAAAAGACAAATTTACCCCTAGGGTAAATTAACACTGACTCTAAAATAAATTCTGAAATTCCTAAAATACCCTTGGAAAAATCAACTGACACAAATAAAAATATTCTTGACTTAAACTAAATATTAATATCCTAAAAACAAAATAATCATAGGTTGTTAGTTTTGCGCCGAAACTGACAAAGCATCCACCGTCTTCGCACCGGGTACCCGGATTGGCCCAACCCGACCCCGCAGCTTCCTCATCCCAGCAATCGCTCACCGCCCATGTACCTGAGTCAAACCCAGTCAACAGACCAGTGGATCCTCTGCCGCTCCTAGCCCATGTACCCAGATTGGGCCAGCCCGACTCCGCGGCTCCTCTGCCCCGCTGTCGCTCGCTGCCCGTGTACCTGAGTCACACGTGCCTCAGACATGGCAGGGCTTCATGTCTCTTTCTTTGACTTCCGTTGACAATCACTCATCACATCTGGAGTATCAAACCCATGTTCTTCAACATGGTTTCTCAGTCGTCATTCCTGGTCCCAGTTTGCCGCTCACCGCTTCTTCAACAAACTCCGCTGTGCTGTTTGATCACCCAAGAAAAAATGTCTGCTTCAATGGCTTCTTTGATGGTAGGCAGAGTTCTCATGGATCCTTGGGCCAGGAGCCCCCCGGAGCTCCCGCCATTGCTGCCACCGTCGATGTGGCCCAAGCTTGCCATTGTGCCAAGGTTGCCGCAGTCATCGGCATTTTTACACTAGTTCTCGCCATTGATGGAACGCTCGAGAGTTTTGGAGAGGAAAGGTGAAGATGAAAGTGTGGAAATGTCGAAGCACAAAAGCTCTGTAAAATCTTTTCACTGCTGATCGCTCTCCTCTTTTATAACCGCTCCGTTCTCGTTCGACGCGATTTGTGCATATTTTCACATTTGCAGATCCAACCCACATCAATGACAGGTGGGACCAAAAGGTGAAGTAATGTGAACCCGTAGTAAAACTTTTGCGGCTGTTGCTTTCTCGAAAGGTCTAACGACTATTTGAGGGGTAACAGTACAAAAGTAATGGCTCTTTGTAATGCACTGTCATCATAACGGTACATTTTCTTTTGTAGCTATCATATGGAGGTTCAAGTTCGAAGCCTGGATTCGATACACCTCTGATGCCAAAGATGCTTCGAACGGTTATAATACCTTGAATTTTTTCTAAGTTCCTGAGCATGAAAATATTTCTTGTGTATACTACTCTCCTTGCTATACAAGATATTCGGAATAGCGTATTCGAGGGGCTACTGTTGGGGGTAAATACTTTAACCTCATGATCCTCCAATATTCTAAGATAAATGCAAGTCTTAATCTCAGAGCCCAAGGCTTGCCTCCGGATTGAAGGGCTCGAAGCCGAAGGGTCCATCCAGGCTTCGGTCCGAAGAGACCCTCCGAAAGGCTTCCCCTCTGGAGAGGAAAACAACTAGAAGGATGGGACGTCTACCTTATCAACATCCTTCGAGCATGTTTTACCATATTAACCCTATAAGAGATACCGAAATAGTTTCCACTATGTCGGTTGTAATTGAGGGGAAAAAAGGTCTTTTCTCTAGAGATTTTACCTATAAATACCACCCTTCTCGCCCTATAATAGGCATCGAATATTTTTATATTCAATACACACATCGAACTATTCTGAGCAATTATCCTTTTTGGAGGCTTAAGATAGTCCGCATTCACAAACACTTCGTTTGTCAGTTCTTGGTTTATAGAACCTGTTAGCGTAATTTGTTACGCCAACAGATGGTGTTTACTAGAAGGGACGCTAGCTTTTGGAACTAGGATCCCCACAGACGGTGCCAACTGTTGGTGTAAAGGATTACGCTAGTAGGTTTGAGTGGTTAAGCTAGATGTATGGGTTTTTCCTCTGCAGAGTCTCCGAGAGGGATAACAACTTTGCTATTAGGCTATATTTCTCCCTTCAAAAAGGTGTTTGGACAATACGAGGGGAAGGTATTTATAGTAGGGATACGATGGTACTAGTTTTATACAACTGCCTGAGTAGGGCTAATGTCTGGTTGGAGTGACGGTGCACGTATGGCCCTGACGTATGCTTAGTCACGACCTGATTGCTATAGTGCCCTCATGTCCCATTCAATAGGAGTCACTCGACACTATAGTCGTCAAGTCTTTACTTTAGTGGTTGTTTTCCAGAGGATATCGAGGTTCGAAGGGTCACGCATCGAGCCTTTGCCGGGACTGTCTTTGGGGATGCCCTCAGAGGCCTCGTACCCTCGCTAGGGTCTTCGCTCGATCCTTGACAGGCTTCCCGCCCGGCTACCTTTGGTATGCGTCCAAAGGCCTCAGATCCTCGCGCAGGCTCCCTCCCTAGGGGCTTTTAGTATTTTGGGGCCACCGCCCCATAGTACGGTATCCCATCAGTAGTAAAGGTAGGATCATGAATCCGGAGGACGGCTACGAAGCTCGTGCAACAAGAGCAATGAAATATCTTCTTAGGGGCTGGGGCATTGGTAACTTCCTCATTTCTCACATGCACTCTTGGTCTTGGCTGATTGGATTTCTTAGGTAGAGGAGGTGTATTTTTCTTGGGTGGCTGAATGGGTTTCTTTGCCTTTGGTGGAGTGTATAGCATGGATTTCTCCTTCTCAAGGGTAGTAGGGTGAGTGAACACTGTTTTTACCTTCCTATCTAGTGTAGTTCTCTCAAAACCCAACCATTAAGACTAGCTGGCCTTGTCAGCACACATATTGGTCTTAGCCAAGAGAAAATCCATCCTACCCTTTCCCTCAGAGCATTTGTTGACCAAAGAAAGAAGGTACTCATTTTCTGTCATGAGTTTTTCAGCTTGCCCTCTTAACAAAACTGAGTTTATCCTGAAGGATAGTGCAGGTGGAACATTCAAGATGCAAATCCTTCGAACTCTCGGCACTTTCCAATCTAGAATCTAACTCCTTAATATGCTTGTCTCTCAATTCAATACTTTCATTAAGCAAGGGATAGTTCAGACAAGCATCTAAGGAAGAGGATCTAGACTCCTCCTCAATGATATTTTTCTCTAGAATCTCAAGACTATCGATGAGTTGAGCGTGCACAGAATGTAGCTTGGCAAGCTCACTCATGATAACAACTCACACTTAGCATGATTTACCTTAGACCTAAACATGGCAAGTTCAGTAGAAGTAGTTTCATGTCTAAGTCTAAGATCTTTTGATTCACGAATAACTTTCATAAGTAATCTATCATGACTCACAAGAGCATCATTCAACTTTAACTAAAAGTTGATCATAAGATAGTGCTACCCCTTCTTCTCTTATGGTTCATCCTCGTCAAAGCTTGACTCCTCGCTTGAAGAAGTATTAGTGTCACTTAGAGCTACCATGAAAGCTCTAGAAGCTGCTTTGGCTGCTCTCTTAGCCATCTTGTCTCTATTCTTTTTGTGGAAAATCTTTTTCTCTCTTGTGGTGTTTGGTGTGGTCACTTTATTCTCTTCTCTTCAGTTTAGGACACTCATCCTTTAAATGTGATGTGTCACCACACTCAAAACACCCATGAGAGCCTCCTCTCCTCTAATCCCATCTATCATTATAGAAATGAATGAACTTATTGACAATGAGATCAAGCTCATCATCATCCAAGGTGTCCACCTACTCTTTTGTGACAGAGACTAGAGAGGACAATGCAAATCCACCCACAAAAGCACAAGTATTAGATGAATTAGCTCTAGTTGAGGTGCCACTACTAGAACTAGATACTAGTGCCATGGATTGTGGCAAAGAATTTCCATGTCCTAATCAAGCTACCTTGACAATGTCAGTGGACTTAAGCTTACTAAAGTGCTCATCGCAAGTTAACATGTCGTAACATGACAACTCCTCTATACTAGAGATCTTCACATCCCATATGCTATGATCAAGATCATAGAGAAGTTTGATCGCTATTTCATGATCTGAGTAAGCTAAAGTCCCATTGGAGCGCAAATTGCTAACAATCCCACTAAATCTAGCAAACATGACATCTATAGATTCATGATGGCCTTGCTCAAACATTTGATATTCTAGGTTGTAAGTGCTTTGGCGCCTTACCATAATCTAAGTAGTGCCCTCATGAAAAATATCCTGTGTGGTCCAAATCTCCCTAGCAATTTGAATATGTTGAACCCTGTCAAACTAACAACAGCTTAGACTTGTGAATGTTATGTTCCTAGCTTTGAAGTTAGAATCATATTGCTATTTCTTAGTCTTAGTGGTACAAGTATCAGGGATCACATATTGGGAATCAATAATGTCCCACATAGCACTTCCTTGGCTTTAAAGATAAGCCTCCATTCACACATTCCAGTAAGCAAAATCACGCCCATTTAACAAAGGAATTTTGCTATGTCTGTCCATGTCACCTATGTATCACAAAACCGGTTAAGGTCAACTGGTGATCTAACCTACTCTGATACCAATTATAGGACCAAAACAGGTGACTAGAAGGGCGATGAATAGACGCCTCAACAAATTCTTTCGAATAGATGGTTTTTTCTAAACACCCAATGCTCCTCAAAAAAAAACTAATGAAAGCAAACAGATTTGTAAATCACATATGAAAATATTGCTATCACCCTACTATCTGATATGACGAGCAGTAATAGTTTGAGAGATCACAAGCACTACAAAAATAATCTAGCCTTCAAAAAGCAACCAATGTCCTAATTGAAAAGACCCTCATAATGCTCATAGGCGTACAAAAACTACTCACACATCAGATAGTCAGATCACCAAGCATTTCAATAGTTCACAAGCATTTCATCAAGTTCATGGAAATCACATAGATTTCATAGATCTTTAAATGCAACACATTGAACAGGCTAAAAGAATAAAACTCATAGATGAATCATTCTGAATATCATACATTCACAAGAATATCATCAAAAATCAATAAGTAAAATGCTAGAATAAATCACATGATTTAGTTACTTGTTGTAGCAGTAATAGAAGTTGTTGAAGGTGTGTTGGTGTGAAGCACATGATTCAATGAAGAACTGGTGGAGCTCCTTTCTATGCGCAACCACTGACAACGGATTTTCTTGGCACAAAGATTCATGCCGTCGGGAGGTAAGCACACGACGAGGAACCACATGTGTGGTAAAACATGCCTCGTGAGTGAAGGAACAATGCCCAAGAAAATTCTAGTTAGATCGAAAGTTCAGATTATTTTTCTGAATTGGAAAAAGAGAGCTCGAATCGAAGTTCTGATATGATATTAGAAGTTCTAATAATTTCTTGTTTGTGAAACAGAGAGCTTAAATTGGAAGTTCCGATATGGTATTGAAAGTTCCAATAATTTCTAATTAGAGATAGAGAGTTGAAACCGGAAGTTCCGATGTGTATCGGGAAAAATTGCGTTGATCAGAAGATCCGATAGGAGGTATCGGAAGTTTCGATGCTACTTGGAATTGGAGTCCGAGAGCCCTGATTGAAAGTTCTGATATTTGATGAGAAGTTCCGATGCAGGCATAACAGATTGGATTTGTTGGGTCTTGAGTTGGTTGAAACTAATTTGTTAGGTGAAACTAGTTTGTTGGTTGAAACTGATTTGTTGGTTTCTATTGTAGCAATTGTGTTAGCTACAAATAGGTTTCTATGAAATGGTGTGGAATATAGGGTATGAACCTCGAAGGGTTCTTTCAGAGAGAGAGTGGGGATTTTTATACTAGTTTGGTCCTCCAAAGAGGGATAATAACCCTACGTCCAGTTCATAGTAATTTTGGCATAGTATGGCCTCTATGTTGTATATCTCTATTACAAGGGTAATGCCCTGCTTTTATGGGCTTGCAGGCCAAAGGAAAAGACCCTATTACCCTATACATGCCATAGGCTTTGTAGGGGTAAAAGGGGAGAAAAGGCTAGGCTACTATCCATGCCTCTTTACAGTTTTACAGACGTGGTAGATATACATCATTTTAGGGGCATGGACCATCGGTACGGCTTCTTGTACTATAGTGGTACCGAGATGTCTTGTCTTCTGGGTCAGAGCACTTGTCAGAGGGTGCTTGCTGGAGGCCGTTGGAGAGGGCTCCGAAGAGGGCTCTGAAGAGATCCTCGAAGAGGGCCTCTATTGACACGAAAACATGCCCCCGCACTTGGGTCAGTTCAACGATCCAAAAGTGCACGGATACTTAGGGACAGGCCTAAGCGTGATGTAGCACCGACATCGTGTTCCGACTACCCTTAATAGTGATAAGGGGGTGGAGTCGCCAGGCAACCAGATTACACAAAAAAATCCAATTAGCCGAAAAAGATAGATTAAACAGAATAAAATCAACAAACCAGTCGGAGCCCATCTAGTTCGAAGTCTGATGCGAAGGGTGCGCCGAAGGGTACCTTCGGCATCTGGTGTGAAGTGCTCTGCCGAAGGGTGCTTCGGCGTTCGGACTGATCCGGCCGAAGGTGGACTCCGAACGGATCTCGACGTGATGATCACCTCCGAACAGCGGGGTTCGGCGTGACATCTCCGATACAGCAATCTATGGGACAATGACGCGAGGGCCATGCGTGAGTGCAACTTCGTCCAGTGCAGAGTATGGTCGTGGCCAAGCCTATTGCGATGAAGTATGCTGGCGAAGCCTGTTGCCGAAGCTTGCGGTCCCACCAAAGGGTGTCCTGGGACCTCCGAAATCGATATCTCAGCTCCGGACACCTCCGACGAAGGGGCTCCGAACGTGCGAACCTGCAACAGAGATGATGCGAAGTACCAATTCGGCATGAGGACCAAATTTTGCTAAGTGTTGCACGGGTAGCTAACGTAGCAATCTATTACGCAGATTAGCGGATACTTCACAGGCGAAGTACCAAGGCGATAGCAATCTATTACATAGATTAACGGATACTTCACAGGCGAAGTAACAAGGGTTACCACTGTTCCGTAGCGGCCGACGGAGGGCTTCCAGGCAAACCCACGAAGAGGTACAGGAAAATAAAGGTAAGGTAAATACGATCAAAGCATTGGCTTTGGTTTGGTTTGAGTTAGGGGGGGCTTCTCACGCCGGCCATGCCCCTTGAATTTATAGGGGGTTAACTCCTAATCTAATCTGCTATTAATCCAGCCAGATAGCGATAGAGATTGAGCTGGAAACGCGTCTGTTGGCGTAAAAGATTACGCTAATAGGTTTCTGAAGGTTAGAAACTAACAAACGAAGTGTTTGTGAAGTTAACTATTTCAAGCCTCCAAAAGGATAATAGCTTAAAACAGTTCGAAGATGTATATTGAATAACTTGTATTCGGTTCATATTACAGGGTAAAACGGGGGGTATTTATAGGCCCAAACATTAAGGAAAAGACCCTTTTACCCCTCTATTACAACCGACATAGTGGAAACTATTCGGTACCCTTAATAGGGCTAAAATGGTAAAAGACTAATCTACTGAGAAAAAAGATAAGTCTTCCATCCTAACTGGCAAAGAAGCTCTCGGAAGAGTCCTAATTCGAAGATATACTCCGAACTAGAGTTCGCCTCCATACTTCGAACTTGATCCACGGTGATTCCTGAGTTATATGCTAGAAACCTTTGATTCAATCATCTGTCTTTGTCTTGTTACAAAAATGGCTCTGAGGATGAAGTATTTTCCCCCAACAGTAGCCCCTCGAATACGCTTCTCCGCTAGACCTGTGATGTTAGGAGAGCAGTATATGCAAGAAAAATAATCATGCGCAGAGGTTAACAGTTTAATAAGTCTCCGAAATACGCGAAGATCCAAAACTTCGAATCAACTTATAGGAAAGTTATATTCAAACTATTTTTTAGAATTAACTTAAAAAGTCTGAAAGCTTTTTTAGGCTTAGAAGAAATAGCCGTTGGCTTTTTCCTCAACGGAAGTTAAGGAAATGTGTTAAGTTCACAAAGAGATAACGGTTAGGAATGCGAAACAGTAGGACACCAAACGGTAAAAAATCACGGCCTGGGCTATAAATAAGGGGCTCAAACCTTTCCAGTATAACTTCTCACCACTTTTGTGCAAAAAACTCAGCGGGCAACCCTAGCCTCCATTCTTTCCTCTCAAACAATCCACACGATTTCATGGCGAAGACTAGTTTCAAGGTTCCTGGGGCGGCTTCAGCCTTGGCTCGGCAGCAGGCTGCGGCTGCAGCGGCGGCGGCGACATCGATGACGGTGACTCCGACAGCAACAGTAGTAGCAATGGCGGCGCCATGGAGAAATCCCCAACGCGATGATCCTCATGACCTCCTCCCGGCGTCGATGAAGTATGTGGATCAGTCCTTTCAGTTGGGACCTTCAACCTACAAGAGGGAATCGCTCGCGGCTGCAATAGAAGGCAAGATTAGTTCAGAGATAGTGATCCGCAAACCTGGAAAAGAAGCTATTCCTTCGCCAAGGCTCGGAGAAGTGGTCGTCTTCGAAGCCTTTTTTGAAGCTGGATTAGGACATCCGGCTGTCAACTTCCTGGCCGAGGTACTGGGTTTATTCCATGTTACTCTCCCCCAGCTCTCTCCGAACGCGATAGCACGCCTCTCCATCTTCGAGTGGGCGTTGCGAGTATTAACTTCCGACTTCGAGACGAGTACGCTCTTCGGTTTCCAGCCAAGGCCATCAACGCCAGGTGGTACACTGATTGGATCCTCCGATGTTTTTATGCCGAAGTTGGGGCAAGGAGTCGCCTAGCTAGACCTCTTCAAGACATAAACTTCCGGAGGGAAGCTCTTGTCCACCCGGATCCAGGCCAGCTCGAAGCTCGCCTTAGCCTTCTTCAACGCATTAGCCATCGTGTGAGTATGCGGGATTTGGCTGAGGAGTTCATCGGACTTCAAATCCCTCCTCTAATGGCCAACTGGCCAATCACTTTCGAGAAAGATCCAGAGGGCGGCCTCCGCAAGATCTCTTCGAGCTCGAGCCCTGCAGGTAACTTCAAAAACAACATGTTTCATATAAATTTATTTGAAGAAATAACCAACATCAACTTATCTTTCAGCCTCTCTAGCTCCTATGACTTCGGAGCAAATCGTGCGGGCTTCGGAGAAAATTCTGGGAGTCCCAACTCCGACCGAGAAAGAATCGAGGATTAAGTTGGTAGGTACTTGGGAGCGGTCCAACCGAGTATGGGGGCTACTCGAAGTTGTCCCTCCTCCTCTTTTGGATTGGGTGCCTTCGGAACAAGGGCCTAAGAAAAGGAAAGCCGAAGTTGGAGCCTCGACCTCTGCCAAGAATCTGTCGAAGAAAGTAGCCCGAAAGCCAAAAACTGTGGCGCCTCCAAGCCCAATAGCTTCGGTCTCCGATTCATCGGAGGATGAAGGTAGAATGCTTGTTGACCTGATTGACAAGGATGCAGCCCAAACAGATGCAAGAATTGGCGATGTTGCGAGCGTGCCAGAGCTTCCAAGCAACCTTGGGCAAGTTGGGACTTCGGTTGCTCAAGAAGACTTATCGCGAAATGAAGCCCCTATGGACGAAGGTGGAGTCGAAGTTGCTGGAGAATCAACTTCGATTCCGGGTGAAGCAACGACGGCAGCTCCCGAAGAGGCTCCAACAGTCGAAGATTTAACTGTGAATTCTGACTCCGACGAAGACTTTGGGGTAGCCTTCGACCCATCAAGCAGTCCAATGCTCACCCGTCGACAAGACTTCGGAGGTAAACTTCACATAATTCCTTTATTCTTTTTTCCTGCAAAATTATACAATGTATAACACCTTTGCCTCAACAGGATCTGCTCCTGTGGAAGAGGGTCTTCCCGAAGATACAAATCCAGGGACTTCGGCTACTCCGGAGCCAATTCCAGAAGTCGCTCAAATGGGACCTGGAAAAGGCAAAGGCAAGGTGGACCCCCTCCCTGCTCCGAGCTCAGGATCAACTCTGTCTGAATCGACAGACGGAAGCCAATCTACAGAGGGGGGCCAGTCTGCCGAAGTTCCAAAAGATACGGCCCAGCGCTCTAGCCCCTCGCCGAACGAAGATGACCAGAGGGCATTGTCTATGCTCCCTCTTCTAGCTCCTTTCTTGGAGCGAAGAACCGGACTTCGGACTTTGCTCGAGCCTTTGGATCGAGCTAGCCGCGAAGTCGGGGAGACAGACTTGGTAGCCATCTTGAGTGAGGCTGAGGGTTCGGAGCTCAACGCTGCGATGGAGCGTGCAGCGTACCAGGTACGAAGTATCTGCAAAACAAAATTAATCTCATATACAGATAATTTCTCACCTTAGTTTCTTCTCTTTGCAGCAAATAGTCTTGGCCCGAGCTGCGAACATTTCAAACGAACGTGGAAACCTTCGCCTTCGAGAGGAAATCACTACTCTTCAGCGAAATCTTAATATTTCCAAAGGTCGAGTCTCCCATTTAGACAACATGGTCTCAGCAGAACGAAGGGCCAGGCAAAGCTTGGAGACTGCGAATAAGGAGCTCGAAGCAGAACAAATTGTGCTTCGGGCGGAAATAGAAAAGATGCGGGCGGAGCATGCTACGGTGGGCGCAGAACTTGTCAAGCTCCGAGAAGAAAAGGCCAAAACTGTAGAAGAGGCTAGCCACCTACTTAACCAGAAAAACTCTTTGGCTACGGAGGCAGCTAGGCTCTCCGGCGTGGTGGAAGAGTTGACTTCGGCCAAGGATGCCTTGCTTGAAGACAAGCTGAAGTCGGAGAAGGTAGCTGTGGAGGTCATGAACCAATTGCTAGGTGTCCTAGAGTACTTCGATACTACTGGGACACTTCCTTCAAACGACAATGTATCCTTGCTTTGGTGGCTAAAAATGATCCAAGGAGCTACGAAGACGATGAATACGGCAGGCATTCGATACGGAGAACTCTCCGGACAAGTGGCTGCTATCGGCATACTTCGCTACTACGAAGATCTGGGAATAACGATAACTCCGAACGCAGAGGCGGCTCCCATTACCTTCGACGAAAACCAGCTTCTCAATCCTTCTGAAGATGTGGCCACTGCTTGGCAAGCCTTCCAAGCTTCATGGAGAGCCGAAGGTCGCACTGCGATCAAGGCTTGGATTGATGAAGGGCAACGCCAAAAGCAAGCTCGGTTGCAAGCTTCGAGCAGCCAGCCTCCACCAAACCCGCAGGTCTAGATTTACCTTAGGATCCTGACTATGTAAAGCATCATGTTTTTCATATATTATGAATGAAAATTTGCTTGTCATGTTTTTAGGCTTTACCTCATATGGATGATGTCGAAGTTTTAAACGTTAACGAAGAACTCCACCTACTATGGGCTACCTTCGATCTTTTAAAACTTCACAAGCGACCTCGATTTTTAGTTCCTCAAGATAGCTCCAGTGCAATTACGCCCGAAGTAAGCAAAGATGTACTATCTTATATTAAAGAAGAAGAAAAAGAAGTTAACTTGGAAACTTCATCTTCCGAAGACATTGCATGGTCTGAAGATGAAGATGAAGCACAGGGTAAAAAGCCTGAAGAACTTGGAAGCTGGGAAAGGAGCCCCGAACGACTCCGAACTTGGGCCGAGCTTCAACAAGAACAGAAAGACTTTAGAGCTTCGAAGGGAGGTAGGAGAGTTAAACGCAAAGTTGTTAAAACTCCCGGCTCTGGAACTAGTCGTTCCAACCCTAGCTCTAGAGATCGAAGGGGTCTTCGATTCCTTCTTGGTATAGATACCAATTTTTCATGATGTAATGATAATTTCTTTGAATAATAAATATCGATTTAAAATTGTCTCCCTATTTCCCCGCCCCTCTTTGGGCATAAGCAACTTCGAACTATATTCAAAGATGGTTAGGCGCAAAGAAAAACTTAGGAGTACAATTTTGGGGGCTCGGAGCCTCTCAGCAATTTAAAGATTGATTAAAATCTTATAAAATGTCTTCAACTACTTGGAGTCTGAAGATTGGCAACTTAGTACCTTGTATTTTGAAAGAAATCACTTTGGACAACATTCCGGACACTTTAGTGTCCCAAACGATTGGTCACTTTTGACTTTTTTCACAGATATTCGAAGCTCATGAGCTCAAACTCTGTTTGTTTTGGCCTCCTTCGGCTCTTTTTGCGAATTCTATCAAACCGGTGGTTTGGAATTCGCAGTGGTCTCCTTGGACTCTTTTTATGGATGCCTTCAAGCCGGTGGCTTGGACTCCGCATTATTTGGTCTCCTTGGACTCTTTTTATGGATGCTTTCAAGCCGGTGGCTTGGAATCCGTTTTTTCAGTGACTTCCCACCTCGTCGGAAGCTTCGGACGAATGGTCCAAAGTCCAAAAAATATGATTCAAATTAATGACACTTCCCTCCCGGTCAACTCCGCTATTCCAGTGCGTCCACTAGAAGTGGGAAGTTTATGGGGGGTAGGCATTATCTGAACCATATGCTTTATTGATTTGAAAGGTGTTTACAAATGATTACAAGGAGCCCTTATGCGAAATATCGCTTTAGGTGCTCCGCATGCCATGTATGAGCTAACTCTTCACCTTCCAAATTAGCTAACTTAAAAGAACCAGGACGCCCTGAGCGAAAAATTATGTATGGACCTTCCCACTTATTTCCTAATTTCCCTGGTGCTATGATACTTCGCAAAATGAGATGACCCGGCCTAAGTTCATTAATCTTGACCTTCGGGTCAAACCAAGTCTTCGTCTGCTGCTGATACTTTGACAAATTTGCAACAGCTCGAAGTCTTGTCTCTTCTGTTAAATCAAGTGAAGTTTGTCTTTCTGCTTCTATTTCCGGTTCGGTGCTGCGAAGGGATCCTCCTTTAAGCTCCGTTGGTGTCATAGCTTCATCTCCGAATAATAGTCTGAAAGGAGTGAAACTGGTAGACCTTGTCTGAGTTGTCCGGATGGACCATAGGATCTTTGGGAGCTCTTTGGTCCACAATCCTTTTGCCAATCCCACTATTCTTCGATTCAGCCCTGACAAGATATTACCATTGGATCTTTCAACAGCTCCATTAGACCGAGGATGTCTTACTGCAGCAAAACATAGTTGGATGCCTAGGTCTTCACAGAATTTCCTGAAGGGTTCTGCATCGAACTGTGTTCCATTATCCACTATCAGCTGCCGAGGCACTCCGAACCGGCATATAATATTCTTCCAGAAAAATTTTTGGACATTATTCGAAGTGATAGCTGTTAGGGGCTCTGCTTCGACCCATTTTGAAAAGTATTCGATTGCTACCACTGCGAACTTCAAATTTCCTTTTCCTACTGGGAAGGGGCCAATAAGATCCATGCCCCATCTGGCCATGGGCCATACTGGAGCAATGACTTTGAGATTTGTTTGTGGGCTATGACTTCTTCGTCCCATCCACTGACATTCTTGGCAAGTGCGGACTTAACTCTCCACATCAGCTACTATTGTAGGCCAATAATGCCCCTGGCGAAGTGTCTTTCCTGCCAAAGCTCGAGGGGCTAAATGGCTACCGCAGAGTCCTTCATAAATTTCTCGAAGAATTTCTTGACCTTCGGCTTGAGATATACATCGGAGCAAAGGGAAACATACTCCGGCCTTGTATAAAATACCGTTGATTAAATGGTAATTCCGAATTCTGAGTTTTAACCTCGAAAGTTGTGGCCCTTCAGACATATTTGCTTCTCCTTGCAACAATTCCATAATTGAACTTTCCCAATCTATACTTGGAATCCAAAGGACTTCCGCAGCAAGGATTTGTGGCACCGAAGGTGCACTGAGTTCTTCATAAAAAGTTTCTTCTGGTATGTCCATAGCTCCGGCTGCAGCTTTTGCTAAGATGTCAGCCTGCGCATTTTCTGCTCTAGGTATACTCCGAATGGAAATCCCTTTAAATGTTGCTTCAATATTACGGATTTCTTGCAAGTATTTTACAAGCTGTGGATGTAGAACTTGAAAGCTCTTGTCTACGTGCCCTGCTACATTCTGAGAATATGTCTTAATAACAACTCTTATAGCCCCTAGAGCACGTGCCTTTCGAAGTCCCAATAAAATTCCCTCATACTCCGCTGTATTATTGGTAGACTTAAAGTTGAGTCTTGCGGAGTACATTGCCTTTTGCCCTGAAGGCGAAATTATCACGGCTCTGACACCTGCTCCAGATGCTTGGAAAGCTCCATCAGAATAAATAGTCCAAATCCCTTCACTTGGCTTTTCCGGAGCCCATGCTGCAGGGGGAGTCCATTCTGCCACGAAGTCCGCCAACACTTGCAACTTAATTGCTGTTCTTGCCACAAAGGATATGCCGAAGGGTGCTAACTCAACGGCCCACTTTCCAATTCTTCCTATAGAATCCTTACTTCGGAGCATATCTCCCAAAGGATACGAAGTTGGTACAATTACATTATGTGCTAAGAAATAATGCCTTAGCTTCCTCGAAGCCATTATCAGAGCATAAGTGAATTTCTCGAGCTCGGAATATCTTGTTTTTGCTCCATACAATGCTTCAGACACAAAATAAACTGGATTCTGTACCAACTTCCCGTTAAAATCAACCTCTCTGACAAGGACTGCACTGACAGCATAGCCAGTAGCTACAAGGTAGAGGAGTAGGGTTTCGTCCGCAATAGGCACCGTGAGTGTAGCGAGGTTACTGAGATAATTCTCAATATCTTCGAAGCTCCTTTGACACTCCAGTGTCCATGCAAAATCTTCGGACCCTTTCAATGCTTTAAAGATGGGCAAACTTCTTTCCGCAGACCTTGCCAAAAACCTGCTAAGTGCTGCAAGACGACCAGTCAGCTTTTGCACTTGCTTTAAATTCTCTGTGGGAGCCATCCTTTGCAACGCAGTTATCTGAGTGGGGCTAGCTTCGCTCCCTCTGCTTGAAACTAGATACCCTAACAATTTTCCAGCCTGCGCCCCGAAGATACATTTTTTGGGGTTAAGACGGATCCCACATGCCCGAAGGCTATTGAATGTTTCTGTTAAGTCTAGGCTATGTTGGTGCTTTAAAGCACTCTTTATTACAATATAATCCATATAGGCCTCTACATTGCGACCTAATTGATGACCTAGAGCCTTAGCAATTAACCTCGAAAAAGTAGCCCCGACATTTCTTAAACCAAAGGGCATTCTTACATAACAAAAGACTCCTGAAGGAGTTACGAAGCTTGTCTTGATTTCATCTTCGCGCTTTAGCTAGATTTGATGATAGCCGGAGTACGCATCGAGGAAGCTTAATAACTCTGAACCGGCAGTAGAGTCAACCAACTGATCAATTCGGGGCATGGGGTAGGGGTCGCGGGGGCATGCCTTATTCAGGGATGTAAAATCAATACACATGCGCCAGTTCCTGGAAGATTTCTTCCTAACGAAGACTTTGTTGGCTAACCACTCTGTATGAGCTACTTCTCTGATAATCTCAGCCTTCAGCAACTTTTCAACTTCGTCTTTAGCAAGGATAGTTCTCTCCATAGACAACTTCTGGTGTCCTTGCCGAACAGGCCGGGCCTTCGGGTTCACAAGTAGACTGTGTTCAATAATATCCCGACTGACTCTGGTGATGTCTTCATTAGACCAAGCAAAGATATCTAAATTCTCCTCAACTACTTTTTCTAACGAAGCAGCGACTTCTAGAGACAAGTCTTTGCCAAATTGAAATGAATATTCCTTGCCATCTTTGACAATAACCTTTGTTGCAATCTCTCCTTCGGGGCTTGGCCTTGGGAAGGATTTCTTCGAAGATTCGCTAGGAGCAAAAAAATCTTCCGGCTTATCTTGCACATTATTCACCTGTCTTGGGTCAAGAGGAGGGCCATGACCATACTCCGCTCTTCGCGCAGTGGCCTGATCTCTGAAAACAGTGAGCACTCCCGCCTGTGTGGGCATCTTCATACATAA
The DNA here is from genome assembly GCA_019279435.1 of Zizania palustris. Taxonomy (NCBI): domain Eukaryota; kingdom Viridiplantae; phylum Streptophyta; class Magnoliopsida; order Poales; family Poaceae; genus Zizania; species Zizania palustris. Next base: position 31,057,949 of record JAAALK010000290.1, read on the forward strand.
GTAATTATGATGCGCCACAGCTCTCAATTGATTCAGCATGCCCCTTCCGAAGATGACATTGTACGCATATGGGGCATCCACAACATCGAAAATTACTTCCTTCGTCCTGGCCAATAGCCCCTCTCCAAAAGTAACTTCCAAACCAATTTGGCCGAGGGCGTCAAGAGGGGGTCCTGTGAAGCCTTGCAAAGGACGGGCTGCTGGGAGAAGATGCTTTCTAGAGATGCAGAGTTGATCAAAAGCTTGGACAAAAATAATATCTGCCGAACTCCCTCCGTAAATTAGCACTCTCCAAACCTCAGTTCCTGCTATGTCGGCAGTGATGACGAGTGGGTCTGCATGTGGAAATTTTATACCAGCTGCATCATCTGCGGAAAAAGATATCGGCACATGAGACCATTCGACATACGATCGAAGTAACTTTATTACTTCAGCCTTTTCATCGGGCTGTAAATTTTGGTTTACAAAAGTCGGCCTTGGGATGCTACCATCACCTATGTCGACCTCCTCCAAGGGATCGGCCGACGCAAAACCTTGCCCTAATTTTTCTACTTCGCTAACGTCCTCGATGGCTTCGGCAATACCGTCTTTATTAGACCGATATTGTTCCACACGAGACTTTAGCCAATCTAGCTTATTCTTGATAGACATGACTATTAATACAAAAATAGTTGTGCTACTCCAGTCGGCTTTACAGAAACTGGTACAAACCGTCCTCCGGATACACTAACAAAGTCATAATCCGAAAGATCTCTTCCTGATAGACACTCTACTTTATTATGGACGATGTCAACCGACACATCGGCCAAAGCTACTTGGGCCAAAGTATCTGCTGGGATGACCTCCACCTCATCGTCGTCCCACTGTATCAAGCACTGGTGTAGGGTAGAGGGAATGCAACAGTTTGCGTGAATCCAGTCGCGCCCTAGTAGCACGCTATAGTTACCTTGTACGTCGACGACAAAAAATGCTGTTGGCAACGTCTTGTTGCCCACCGTCAACTCCATAGAGAGTACTCCCTTGGCCTCGGAGCTCTCATCGTTGAATCCGTTGAGCATCAAGTTAGTATTCTTTAGGTCTTCTTCATCCCTGCCAAGTTTCTTCAACAATGAATAAGACATTAGGTTAACAGTGGCGCCGCCATCGACGAGCATCCAGGAAATCGGCTTCCCATCGATGTTACCCCTGACATAGAGGGGCTTTAGATGGTGAGTCGAGTCCTCGGGCTTCTCGAAGATGGCGTTGCATGGACCGAGGTTCAATTGAGCGACCTTGGCCTCATCCCGTGGTAGGGCAAACTCGGCAGGTAATGTGATGATGTTGATGTCCATCGCCTGAGGTGCGGGCCCCTCAGAGATGGACGAGTAATCGTCGTCGAGCATGTCATCGTCATCACCGCTCGGACTAGGAGTCGGGTTGGTCATCTCAACCAGCTTCTCTCTCCATACCTGCTATGTGGCTGGCCGAGGGTGGATCTCTTCGAACATAGCATCGCGCTCGGCCTCAACTTTCTTCTCGCGCATCTCCTATGCTCGCAGCCTTTGTAGGCATCTCTTCTTTGATTTGGACATGCCCGGAGGAGCCTAAGATGGCCGCGGCTTGGTGTCCGGAGCGACTGTTCGACTTATGTTAATTCTGGTTGAAGTGGTATTGTGCCCTTTGGCCTCGGGCACCCTGTGTTCGAAGGGGGCCTCGCTGTGAACCCCGTCGAACGGACCGGCCTCATTCAACCGACTGAACCAAGCTTCGGCGCGGAGCTCGGCTGAAGCTTGAGCCTTACCTCCGTCGGACCTCGGTGACAAAGTCTTCGGGATTGGGACTTCCTCAGACCCAACTCTGATGGTTATGGCTTCGGATTCCCTGACTTCGGCCTCCGCGTGCTCGCACTCTTTGGCTTCGCTCTGCATGGTTCGGTTCAGAGGCACCACGGATAGTCTATGGACAATGCCCCCCTCCGCTGCGTCTGTTTGCCCCTGCCATCCATAATACTCTGAAGGAAAACAAGGCATAGTGTTAAGTTGCAGAGGGTACCCTGACCCGGATATGTACGGAGCCCACGGGGTCCCCGCCCAGTCATACGGCGGAGGCATCGGAGGCTCTAGCGGCCTCGCCCACTGTGAGCCAAACCCGTTACCTAGAGGGGGGTTCGGCCAAGTCAAAGGTGTCTCGGACCACACCAGCGAAGGGTCCTTCTAGGCCGGAGGTATGTTCGGCCAGTGCGGGCCGAAGCCTCCCATCGGAGAAGTCCAATGTGGTGCGGGTTTCGGCCATTGGGGGCCGAAGTTGTTGTATAGGGGACCCGGCCACTGGGGTTCGAAGCTGTTGTACGGGGGGTTCGTGTCACGCCCCGATTTAAACAAATCGAGACATTATTGAATTTCCAAAGAAAAACAATAATACAAGAGGTTCATCATGCGACAACGTACATACGATAGTATCCATGGTACGCAGACCATATTTATCACAACATCGTTTTAATGAGAATGATAATAAGATAAATAAACAGCGGCATGACGAACGTCTTCTTCAGGATCTTTCTTCTTGACTGGGTCACTACTCCAGACCGTCTTCGAGATAAGCATCCTCTGTGGGGTCCAACGGGTATGAGTACAAAAAGTACTCAACAAGCCACCGCAAATGCAAATAGTAATGCAGGATAATAAACAAGGAAGGATAAAGGCTAACAATGCGGAACAAAGCGATTGCAGTTATGGCATTTAGTGTAATCATATTTTAATCATGCGGAAAGTAAATATGAACATCATCAACATCAACTAACTCGAGGAGTACGTTTTACCTCCTCGCACAACGGTCCTTACATGTCAATCCATCATGCACAATCATATTCATAGCAACTAACTGGGGGATGTCACGCAACCCGCCCTTGACCGTGGGCTCGGCTTTTCGAAAAGATTTAAGACTCTGATCAGAGATGTACTACTGTACCCACAAGGCACGCACTCATCTCAACGAGATGACCCATTTCACGGGAACTCGTGCCAAAACCTCAATATGAGATGTTCCAAGCGATAACCACCCGCTCTAGGTTTCGCCGGCGCGCCGGGCCGCATCCCGGCTAACGTCGCACCCCCTTTTGCGCCACATTGGTACAAGTCACCCGCAGGTGCAACTTGACCCATCTCCAAGTGGTGGCCTCGGTTTGGAACAACCCATACCTTAGTTAGGACTTACCCACTAGACTTGTGGTTAGTACGTAAGTGTATTGCAACGGATCCCTCAGACCGGTCCTTATAGTGCCCCGGGTGCGACTGACCAATGCCCTAGCTTGCACCCGGAACCCACCATGCATACACTCACAACCATGACTCATCACCAACAGAATTTCCAAGGATAAGAAGCAACGGGGATCATATAATAGAACCATTTTGCTACGACTCATTTTTATCCTATAGCGGCCGTGTCAATACATTGGACACTAGCTAATATCATTGATCATATGGTGACAAGGAGGTTAGGCGAGATAGCATGGCTTGGGTTGCACATCAAGGTCGGGGGATCCTAAATAAATATAATGTAAGGGTTCATTTGACTAATGCATATACATAACCTATGTGTTTTAGCGATAATCAACTTAGACATGGGTTCAATATGCTCAAAAGAATTGTTTGGTGACTTGCCTTGTTCAGCAAAGGGAGAGGGAGGGACTTCGGGGAAGTACTCCGGCTCCTCGGCGACGTCGTAGTCTTTTTAATATAAAGTAAAATAAAAGAACATGACATCTTAATCAAACAGTATAACATTACATTATAAACTCATAAGTTTAAGTTGGCTTGATTATAAATAAAATAAATTCAGATATTAGGGTTCTGAAATTTATTCCTCCATTAATTTAAGGTGAATCTAAATAAATCATTGTTTTTCATAAAAGGGTTTTTAAGTGGGCATAGCCCTACATTGAGTTTTCTAACCAATTTAATTCAAATGATTTATAGGAAACCTAGTGGTTTTAGTGTTTAACAGTAAAGGACAATTATACAATTTTTCTGGAATTTAAATATTGAAATTCACATTTAAATCCTAAGGGCATTTGAATACTTATTTAAATAAACATGAAAATGTCCAAATAAACCTACTGTTTTTATTGCCTAAACATGTAGAGAATAATTTTATGAATTTTCTAAAATTGGAATGGCAATTTTTAGAGTCCAAATGCATTAGATATGAATTTTACAAGTTTAAAAGCATTTCTGGAATTTATTTTCAAATTTTAAACCTCTCGGGTCCACGGTGAGCCAGGCCCACGGTGAACCCGCGCACTATGCGCGTGCGCCGGGTCGATCTGGACCGTTGGATCCAGATCCAACGCGCGAGAGCGAGGCGGGAGGGTTAAGTGATAACGGACGGCCAGGATTAAAACGTGCGAAGGGGTACCACGTGGACGCACGAGATCGCCCGACGGGTTTAAATGAAAACCAACGCGCGAGATTAAAACATACCGCTTTGACCAGATCCGACGGTGCGGATTAGATCGCGTACGTGGACTCACGCGCGTCGTCCGATCGCGATCGCACGGTCGGGATCAGATCCGACACGGCACGGGTACTCGACCCGTGCCGGTCGTCTTCTCCGACGACGGCGAGCGGGCCAACGGCCACGGCGAGCGACGGCGGTCCTAGCTAAGCCTAGAAATGGAAAGAGGGCACTACGGCGGTCATGACGGTACCTTAGGCGAGGCGAGGGGTCGACGGGAAGTGGTCGGCGGCGAGGGTAGACGGCGAAGCACTTCAGGCTCCTCGTCGGCGATGGGGTTCCGGCGATCTCCTTGACCGGCGGGGACGTGGCCGAGGTAGGGGACGTCCTGGCGGTCACGACGGTGGCGGAGGCGAGGGCCGGGGTGGTCCGAGGCGACGGCGAGGGGCGGCCGGAGGCGAAGCAGGGGAAAATGCTCAAAGGCGAAGGAGGGGCGCTCTGTTCGTTCTGAGTGCGAATTGAAGCGTGGACCGAACGCGGTGGAGGGCAGGGGGGGTTAAATAGGGTCCGGCGGGGGTCGCATGCAAGGAAACCGGCCAGGGGGCCTTTACTCGCCGGCGATGGCTCGGCCATGCACGTGTAGCGGCGATCCGGGGCGATGACGCGGTGAATTAAAGGGGGAAACGGTCGGCGCGACGCGGGGGACCGATTAATGGCGACGAATTAATGCGGGACGGGCCGGCGAGGCGGATCCGAGGCGGGGTCGTCGGCCGGCGGGATTTGGGGGCGGTGGCGGGAGGTTGACGACGGGTCTGACAGGCGGGGGCCACAAGCCAGCGAGCGCGAACGGGCGAGGGGGGCGTCTGACGGGTGGGGCCGGGGTGTCGGGTTCGCGCGCGAGGGGAGGGATTCGGCGCCGACAGGTGGGACCGGGTTGTCAGCCAGAGGGGAGCGCGGTAACGGGCTGGGCCGGCCGGGAGAGAGAGAAGGGAGGGGGAAGGAGCCCATTACTGTTCTAATGCTTTTCTGAATAAAAATAATTCCAGAAAATAGATTAAAAGATTAGGGCTACTTCCAAGGCTGGTAAAAATTTATAAAAATTCTCAAAATTATCTTTTGGCCTTAGGATCATATACAAAAAGTTTCACCTCCTAATTTGGTCATCTACCCTATGTTGTAGTTCAAAAGGGTATAAAAGGGATTTAAAAGTATTTTCTGAAATAATAATTCCAAGAAATTGAATTTAATAATATTTTTATTGTTTTGAAAAATTGGGGTGTTACAAACCTATCCCCCTTACAAGAATCTCGTCCTCGAGATTGGAACGCTACTCGAATAGCTCGGGGTATTGGGCTTTCAGCTCGTCTTCTTTTTCCCAAGTGGCTTCTTCTGCGGGATGGTTGTTCCATTGGACTTTGCAGAAGCGGACGACGCGACTTCTGGTTACTCTTTCCTTGGTTTCCAAGATCTTGACGGGTCTCTCTATGTAGGTCAAGTCTTCTTGGACGCTGAGCTGCTGAAGGTCGGCTTGCTCGGTGGGCACACGGAGACACTTCTTCAGCTGCGAGACATGGAACACATCATGAACGCCTGCCAAGGATGGAGGCAGTTCAAGTTGATATGCCACTTCTCCTTGTCGACGGAGGATCTGGAAAGGTCCGACGTAGCGGGGTGCTAGTTTGCCTTTCATGTTGAACCTTTGAGTGCCACGGAGGGGAGTGACTCGGAGGTAGACATAATCACCCTCCTCAAAGGCTAGATCTCTTCGACGGTTATCGGCGTAGCTCTTTTGTCTGGATTGGGCTGCCTTCAGTCGGTCTCTTATGATCTTAACTTTCTCTTCGGCTTCTCTCAATAAATCTGTCCCGAACAGTTGTGATTCTCCGGTTTGATCCCAGAGCAACGGCGTTCTGCACTTACGCCCATAGAGTGCTTCGAACGGGGACATTTGCAGGCTGGCTTGATAGCTGTTGTTGTAGGAGAACTCCGCATAAGGTAAGTTCTTGTCCCACATTCCGCCAAAGTCTAGAGCACAAGCTCTAAGCATATCCTCCAATATCTGGTTGACCCTTTCGGTTTGACCGTCGGTCTGTGGATGATAGGCGGTGCTAAAGTTCAGCCGGGTGCCGAGTTCCTCTTGAAGGTTCTTCCAAAACTTGGAGGTAAACTGACTCCCGCGGTCAGATACAATCTTCTTGGGAACTCCGTGGAGGCACACGATCCGGGTCATATACAACTCAGCCAACTTGGCGACGGTGTAAGTTGTCTTGACCGGAACGAAGTGGGCTACCTTGGTGAGTCGATCAACGATCACCCAGATAGAATCATGACCAGCTTGGGTCCTGGGCAGTCCCGTGATGAAGTCCATTCCTATTTCTTCCCACTTCCATTCAGGGACCTTGAGGGGTTGAAGCAGTCCGGCAGGTCTCTGATGCTCTGCCTTGACTCGCCGACATGTGTCGCACTTGGCCACATACTCAGCTATTTCTCTCTTCATGCTGACCCACCAATATTTCTCCTTCAGGTCTTGGTACATCTTCGTACTCCCGGGATGGATGGAGTATAGAGTATCGTGGGCTTCTTGAAGGATGAGAGTCTTCAACTCAGGTATGTTGGGTACGCATACTCGGTTTCCGAACCAGATGGTACCATGTTCGTCCTCGGAGAATCCAGGGGCTTTACCTTTCCTCATGTTTTGCTGGATCTCCAGGATGTCCGGGTCTTCCTTCTGCTTCTCTCGGATCTGGTCTATTAAGACAGGCCGAGACTCCAAGGCAGCGAGGTACTCTCGAGTGGTGATCCCTAGGTTTAGCCTTTCCATCTCTTTACAAAGTAGAGGAGCCTGGTCTTGAATCATGATGGCATTGCAGTACCCTTTTCGACTAAGGGCGTCTGCCACCACGTTCGCTTTGCCCGGATGATAATGGATGCCCAAGTCGTAATCCTTGATCAGTTCCAACCATCTCCTTTGCCTGAGATTCAGATCTGGTTGGGTGAATATGTACTTGAGGCTCTTGTGGTCGGTGAAGACCTCACACCGGTTTCCCACAAGGTAATGTCTCCATATCTTCAAGGCATGAACCACGGCTGCTAGTTCCAGGTCGTGGGTTGGGTAGTTCAGCTCATGCGGTCTCAATTGCCGGGAGGCGTAGGATATCACCTTCCCTTCTTGCATTAAGACGCATCCCAATCCTTGACGAGAGGCATCGCAGTAGACGTGAAAGTCTTTCCGGATGTCTGGCAGAGTTAGAATGGGAGCTGACACAAGCTTCTTCTTGAGAGTCTGGAAGCTCTCTTCGCAGTCGGGGGTCCAGTCAAACTTCACCTCTTTCTGCAGAAGTCTGGTCATCGGCTTGGCGATCTTGGAAAAATTCTCGATGAACCGGCGATAGTATCCGGCCAATCCGAGGAAAACTCCGGATCTCGGTCACGGTCGTTGGCTGTAGCCAGTTGGTTACCGCTTCTACGGTGGTTGGGTCCACTGCTATTCCTCCGGCAGATATGACATGGCCGAGGAACTTCACCTCAGATGACCAAAATTCGCATTTGCTGTATTTGGCGTACAGTTGCTGCTCCCTTAGCTTTCCGAGGGTCAGACGGAGGTGAGTCTCGTGTTCCTCCTTGGTCTTGGAGTAAACGAGAATATCGTCGATGAATACCACGATGAACTTGTCCAAGAACTCCATGAATACATTGTTCATCATGTTCATGAAGAAGGCCGGGGCATTCGTGAGTCCGAACGACATCACAGTGTACTCGTAGAGTCCATAGCGGGAGGTGAAAGCAGTCTTGGGTATATCTTCCTCCCTGATCCTTAACTGGTGATAACCTGACCTGAGGTCGATCTTGGAAAACACCGAGGATCCTTTCAGCTGATCGAACAGGTCGTCGATCCGAGGCAATGGGTATTTGTTCTTGATGGTTACGTCGTTCAAGGCTCTATAGTCTACGCACATTCTCTTGGTCTTGTCCTTCTTCATGGCAAATATGACCGGTGCACCCCAGGGTGAGGTACTCGGTCGGATGTAACCTTTCTGCTCGAGGTCTTCGATGTTGCTCTTGACTTCGGCTAGTTCATTGGCGGCCATTCGGTATGGGCGCTTGGAGATTGGAGTGGTCCCCGGGACAAGCTCGATTCTGAATTCGATGTCCCGCTTAGGAGGCATTCCGGGCAGATCTTCGGGGAAGACATCTGCAAACTCCTTGACTATTGGCACCTCTTCGAGAGCTATAGAGCGAAGGGATGCTCCGAGTGGTTTGCGACTGGTCATCCGGAAGGTGACGGTTACGCCTTCAGGACTGGTCACCGTGACGGACCTGTTGGCACAGTCGATTACTCCCTTGTGCTTCATCAACCAATCCATACCTAGAATAAGGTCGAGTCCGGTGCATTGGATAAGGACAGGCTCGGCCCGAAACAGCACCCCTTGGATGTCAAGTTGAACCTTAGGGCTGTAGAAGCGAGCTGAGGTCCTATTGCCGGGGGTGGCAATCACCATGGGAATTGGTAGAGGGAGCACGTCCAGATTGTTTGTTTTTGCAAAATCTTCCGAGACAAAGGAGTGGGTTGCTCCAGAGTCAAATAATATGATGGCCGGTACGGAATTCATAGTAAACGTACCGAGTACGACTTCAGGAGCCTCCTGAGCTTCCTCCGCGCTGATGTGGTTGACGCGGGCGCGAACGGCCTGGTGGGGTGCTGCGCCTTGGTTCTGCTTGGGGTGAGGACACTGGTGCGAGTAGTGCCCTTCCTTGCGGCAGTTGAAGCAGACAACCGGCCTTCCTTGACGATCCCTCAAGATCGGGGCTTTGGCGGCCGGTGCGGGCTGAGCGGCCGGAGCTGGTGGAGCGGGGCGAGGATGCCCGGCGTTGGATCCACCGGCTGCATGAGGTGGCCTGTAGGCGGGCCGAGGATGGTAGGCGGGCGCTGGTGGCGGAGGGACGAAGCGGGGCCTCTGAGTGTTCGCCTGCTGGTGCTTGAAGGCGATCATCTTCCTCTTTTGAGGTCCAGCTTGTTCTGCTCAGTCTCTTGGATGAGCGCTTTATTGACCAGCCGCTGGAAGTCGGCGAAGTCGGCGGCGACGAGCTGGATGGACAGCTCATCCTTAAGTCCCCTGAGGAACTTGGCTTGGCGGAGGGCGTCGGTGCGCACTTCCTCCGGTGCGTAGCGGGCGAGGCGGTTGAACTCATGGAGGTACTCCATGACAGTCCTGTTGCCTTGTTGCAGGTCGCGGAACTCCTGCTGTTTGACCGCGATGACACCGGCGGGGACGTGGGCGGCACGAAAGGCGATGGTGAACTCCGCCCAAGTCACCATGTGGCCCTCCGGCTGGGACGCACGGTAGTTGTCCCACCACTCGGCGGCGGGACCCTGGAGCTGATGAGTGGCGAAGGCCACTCGCTCCCGGTCTGTGCAGGGGAGGAGGTCGAGCTTCTTCTCGATGGTGCGGAGCCAATCTCCGGCCTCCATCGGGTTGGTCGTGCTCGAGAAGATGGGCGGGCGCACGCGCAAGAACTCGGAGAGTTGCGGAGCGGCCGCGGGTGCTGGTGCGCGAGGGGCGGGCTCCCCGTTCTGCAGACGGTCCAACTGAGCCTGTTGGTGCTGCATTTGGGTGAGGAGGGCGGTGATCAGATGATTCTGGTTCGCCATCATTTCCGCCAAGGTGGGGTGATTGGCGGAAGGCGACCCAGACTGACGTGGGCCATGTCGCACCCCAGTTGGGTACAACTCCCTCAGGTGCATCTCGGCTTCCTCCTGCTCCGTTGTTGGAGCCGGTGTTCTGGTGGCCGGTCATCTTCTGAATATCCAATTGAGGAAACAAAAGATGACGAAACAGTAATACAACTAAAATTTAACATGTAGCATTCAAGCACACAAATATATCAAGTGGTATAAATAGTCCATTACAATCAAGTTCTTATTCTACCCACAACACACTCGTTGCGGGTAGCACCACATACAAAATAATGCTTTTTTATTTATTTATCTTCGCGTCTCCTAACGCCTACTCGCCACCGGAGGCGGTCTCCGTGCTCTCGGAACCACGAGTGCGCGGCTCCAGCGGGATGGTGGGTTCGAGAAAATTCTCGATGATGGAGTCGGAGACGAGGCCGGGGCGTGGTGTAGGGGCGCTGGTGGAAGGCCTGGCGGGGGAGGGTCGTGGCGAGATCCTCTTGGGGCGAGGGAGGGGCTCACGGATAGGCTTCTTCTTCCTAGGAAGAAGAGGAACCATCTCCGCTATGTCCTTCTGCAGCTGTATGATCTTGCGCTGCAGCTCGCCGTTCTGTTGGATCAGGTTCTTCGTTTCTTCACGAAGAAACGCAACCGCCTCATGGTGCTCGTCGGCGTCGAGCACCGCCTCGGTGTGGAGATCATCCATGGCCTGCAGAAGACGCGACTGCCGGGCCATGACCGGATCACGCACGGAGTGAACTCCGAGGTAGATACTACGGTGGGCTCCGGGAGTACGCTTCGGCACAAGCCGGAAGGATGAGTTCTGAAGACGATCGTCGTAGATCATCCTCAGCTCCATGAGGGCCTGGAGGGCGACTCGTTGGCACGCGACGTCGAAAGTCGGGCCTCCAAGTGCGGTGGTGTAGGGCGGCAGATGCTCTCCGGAGCCATGGACGGTGAGGGAGACGTCGCAAGGCCCGGCGAACTCGTCGGGGTAGACTCCTTGAAATTCGGGTTCGAAGAGGAACCCGAGGAAGGTAAGCATCATGCGGAGCTCCCGGACGAAGCCCTCATAGTGGCGGCAGTAGCTGTGGACTTGGTAGACTGGCATCTACAAAACAGTAAGTTGAATAAAAGTGAGGAGAGGAACAAAGTTTATGAAGTAGATTTTCAAGAAATAATTTCCTGTGGCTAATGGCTAGGCGGGTCTGTTTGGCTTCCTACAGTCAAGTCGGCTCTGATACCATCTTGTCACGCCCCGATTTAAACAAATCGAGACATTATTGAATTTCCAAAGAAAAACAATAATACAAGAGGTTCATCATGCGACAACGTACATACGATAGTATCCATGGTACGCAGACCATATTTATCACAACATCGTTTTAATGAGAATGATAATAAGATAAATAAACAGCGGCATGACGAACGTCTTCTTCAGGATCTTTCTTCTTGACTGGGTCACTACTCCAGACCGTCTTCGAGATAAGCATCCTCTGTGGGGTCCAACGGGTATGAGTACAAAAAGTACTCAACAAGCCACCGCAAATGCAAATAGTAATGCAGGATAATAAACAAGGAAGGATAAAGGCTAACAATGCGGAACAAAGCGATTGCAGTTATGGCATTTAGTGTAATCATATTTTAATCATGCGGAAAGTAAATATGAACATCATCAACATCAACTAACTCGAGGAGTACGTTTTACCTCCTCGCACAACGGTCCTTACATGTCAATCCATCATGCACAATCATATTCATAGCAACTAACTGGGGGATGTCACGCAACCCGCCCTTGACCGTGGGCTCGGCTTTTCGAAAAGATTTAAGACTCTGATCAGAGATGTACTACTGTACCCACAAGGCACGCACTCATCTCAACGAGATGACCCATTTCACGGGAACTCGTGCCAAAACCTCAATATGAGATGTTCCAAGCGATAACCACCCGCTCTAGGTTTCGCCGGCGCGCCGGGCCGCATCCCGGCTAACGTCGCACCCCCTTTTGCGCCACATTGGTACAAGTCACCCGCAGGTGCAACTTGACCCATCTCCAAGTGGTGGCCTCGGTTTGGAACAACCCATACCTTAGTTAGGACTTACCCACTAGACTTGTGGTTAGTACGTAAGTGTATTGCAACGGATCCCTCAGACCGGTCCTTATAGTGCCCCGGGTGCGACTGACCAATGCCCTAGCTTGCACCCGGAACCCACCATGCATACACTCACAACCATGACTCATCACCAACAGAATTTCCAAGGATAAGAAGCAACGGGGATCATATAATAGAACCATTTTGCTACGACTCATTTTTATCCTATAGCGGCCGTGTCAATACATTGGACACTAGCTAATATCATTGATCATATGGTGACAAGGAGGTTAGGCGAGATAGCATGGCTTGGGTTGCACATCAAGGTCGGGGGATCCTAAATAAATATAATGTAAGGGTTCATTTGACTAATGCATATACATAACCTATGTGTTTTAGCGATAATCAACTTAGACATGGGTTCAATATGCTCAAAAGAATTGTTTGGTGACTTGCCTTGTTCAGCAAAGGGAGAGGGAGGGACTTCGGGGAAGTACTCCGGCTCCTCGGCGACGTCGTAGTCTTTTTAATATAAAGTAAAATAAAAGAACATGACATCTTAATCAAACAGTATAACATTACATTATAAACTCATAAGTTTAAGTTGGCTTGATTATAAATAAAATAAATTCAGATATTAGGGTTCTGAAATTTATTCCTCCATTAATTTAAGGTGAATCTAAATAAATCATTGTTTTTCATAAAAGGGTTTTTAAGTGGGCATAGCCCTACATTGAGTTTTCTAACCAATTTAATTCAAATGATTTATAGGAAACCTAGTGGTTTTAGTGTTTAACAGTAAAGGACAATTATACAATTTTTCTGGAATTTAAATATTGAAATTCACATTTAAATCCTAAGGGCATTTGAATACTTATTTAAATAAACATGAAAATGTCCAAATAAACCTACTGTTTTTATTGCCTAAACATGTAGAGAATAATTTTATGAATTTTCTAAAATTGGAATGGCAATTTTTAGAGTCCAAATGCATTAGATATGAATTTTACAAGTTTAAAAGCATTTCTGGAATTTATTTTCAAATTTTAAACCTCTCGGGTCCACGGTGAGCCAGGCCCACGGTGAACCCGCGCACTATGCGCGTGCGCCGGGTCGATCTGGACCGTTGGATCCAGATCCAACGCGCGAGAGCGAGGCGGGAGGGTTAAGTGATAACGGACGGCCAGGATTAAAACGTGCGAAGGGGTACCACGTGGACGCACGAGATCGCCCGACGGGTTTAAATGAAAACCAACGCGCGAGATTAAAACATACCGCTTTGACCAGATCCGACGGTGCGGATTAGATCGCGTACGTGGACTCACGCGCGTCGTCCGATCGCGATCGCACGGTCGGGATCAGATCCGACACGGCACGGGTACTCGACCCGTGCCGGTCGTCTTCTCCGACGACGGCGAGCGGGCCAACGGCCACGGCGAGCGACGGCGGTCCTAGCTAAGCCTAGAAATGGAAAGAGGGCACTACGGCGGTCATGACGGTACCTTAGGCGAGGCGAGGGGTCGACGGGAAGTGGTCGGCGGCGAGGGTAGACGGCGAAGCACTTCGGGCTCCTCGTCGGCGATGGGGTTCCGACGATCTCCTTGACCGGCGGGGACGTGGCCGAGGTAGGGGACGTCCTGGCGGTCACGACGGTGGCGGAGGCGAGGGCCGGGGTGGTCCGAGGCGACGGCGAGGGGCGGCCGGAGGCGAAGCAGGGGAAAATGCTCAAAGGCGAAGGAGGGGCGCTCTGTTCGTTCTGAGTGCGAATTGAAGCGTGGACCGAACGCGGTGGAGGGCAGGGGGGGTTAAATAGGGTCCGGCGGGGGTCGCATGCAAGGAAACCGGCCAGGGGGCCTTTACTCGCCGGCGATGGCTCGGCCATGCACGTGTAGCGGCGATCCGGGGCGATGACGCGGTGAATTAAAGGGGGAAACGGTCGGCGCGACGCGGGGGACCGATTAATGGCGACGAATTAATGCGGGACGGGCCGGCGAGGCGGATCCGAGGCGGGGTCGTCGGCCGGCGGGATTTGGGGGCGGTGGCGGGAGGTTGACGACGGGTCTGACAGGCGGGGGCCACAAGCCAGCGAGCGCGAACGGGCGAGGGGGGCGTCTGACGGGTGGGGCCGGGGTGTCGGGTTCGCGCGCGAGGGGAGGGATTCGGCGCCGACAGGTGGGACCGGGTTGTCAGCCAGAGGGGAGCGCGGTAACGGGCTGGGCCGGCCGGGAGAGAGAGAAGGGAGGGGGAAGGAGCCCATTACTGTTCTAATGCTTTTCTGAATAAAAATAATTCCAGAAAATAGATTAAAAGATTAGGGCTACTTCCAAGGCTGGTAAAAATTTATAAAAATTCTCAAAATTATCTTTTGGCCTTAGGATCATATACAAAAAGTTTCACCTCCTAATTTGGTCATCTACCCTATGTTGTAGTTCAAAAGGGTATAAAAGGGATTTAAAAGTATTTTCTGAAATAATAATTCCAAGAAATTGAATTTAATAATATTTTTATTGTTTTGAAAAATTGGGGTGTTACAGTTCGGCCACTGTGGATCAGAACCACCGTGCGGAGCACCAGGAAACCGCGGCCCGAAGCCCTCGTGTGGAGGGTTCGAGGGTCTTGGACCCTTCAGCTATTTTAACTTGGCGTGCGGACCTGCTTCTTTGGCTCTCCTCTGATGCTTGTTCAACAGTATGTTATATGTTACCTTCGGCCTCTTGTGAGCCTTAGCCGAAGGGGTATTGATGTTCTGTTTCCACACTCCTACCTCGGGGTTCTTTGGCACGAGTGTGCGAGTGCGCGGTTCTCCAACAATCACATCTTTCCCTTTAGCAGACTTGGCCTGTTCTGGCCGAATCAACATCTTCTTCTCGCCGAGGTCAACGGTGTTGACTAGAAAAGGATCTTTATCCAGCTTCATCTTTGGATCATGATCTATCTTCAATCGTCCTTCTTCTATGGCCGATTGTATCTGCCATCGAAAAACATTGCAATCATTAGTATTAGTCATCCTTAGGTAACCTGAGAAGCTGACTTTTTAAGAGAAAATCAAATATTTTATCACATTTAGTTATATCGAACGAGTACTTGACCTCACTAAGTCTATTCTTTGTGGGGGATGGTCGTAACTCGGAGCAAGTGACAGGTTTATTTTTAGTGTTCCAAACCCATTCGGCCGCGTACATGTCGACCGAATCCTCCTCTTCTTACTCCTCCTCATCAGAGTGTTCCATGATGTGGATCTCGGCCCTAGGCTTGCTAAACATCTTAATAAAATTCTTATCTTTGGCTCTGCCTTCTTGGACCAGAGCCTACTATAAAACTTGGCTAACTTCTAAAAAGTTTTGGTTATCTAACCTCTCCTTAAGTTCGGAACACAACCCGTTAAAAGCTAATTCCGCCAAGTCCCTTTCTAAAATACTAAGGCTAAAACATCGGTTTCTAGTATCCCTAAAACGCTTGATGTACTCAGAAGCGCTCTCACTAGACTTCTGCTTAACCGATGTCAAATGCGAAAGCCTAAGTTCTGTCTCACCTGTGTAGAAATAATCATGGAATTTCCGCTCTAAATCATCCCACGTGTGGATGGAGTTTGGCGGGAGCGCCGAAAACCAAGTGAAAGCAGTGCCGGATAGCGAGAGAGAAAATAGTCTAACCTTTAAGGCATCTATCCCGCTAACCTCTCCACATTGTGCCAAAAATTGACTAACGTGCTCTAGTGTGGTCTTGCTACCCTCGCCATCGAACTTAGTGAATTCAGGGATCCTATAGCCGCGGGGGTAGGGTATCGTATCCAGATGGTTGGGGTAGGGCTTATGGTAAACCCTAACCCGTCCCTTTGGCATGAAGCCGGCACACTCTCTAAATAGTGCGCGGACCCGCTCCTCTATATCATCTTGGTATGTTGCTTGTGCGCGCCTCTCATGCGGGGGAGTGACACGCGGTGGGATGTTGGCGTGTCGGCCATGTGCTTCTTCCCTACGTGCTATTTGTACAATGTGCTCGTGTCCAGGCATCTGCGCGTGTGGTGCGGGTAGCGTGGGGATTGGCGCAGGTGGCGGTGGATGGTATGCAGTAGTATTTTTACTGTAGGTGTAATGATTGGTCTCAGCCATAAGTGGTGAGGCCGGAGACATGATCGCGCCAGTGCTGTCGTTAGTTCTACCGTACACATGGTTTGCCGGAGGTGCACTAGCTATAGGAACTAGGGGTACGGCCTTGGTAAAGCCGAACCTTCTAAGAGTCACCTCTACTTGGGAGCTAACTGCCGAATCTAAACGGTTGGCTAGCGAAGAGCTAACGGCTTGATCCACTGATGCGGCTATTTTTTGCTCAATTTCTAAAGAAGATAAGCGAGGTGATACAGGTGTTACATGGACCTAAGCGAGGTCGGGGGTGACGATGTCACGCTTGACGAAGCATGTGCGTGTCTTGATGTAGCCCCCAAGCATCATGTCTTGGAGTGCCTTTAACTTTGCATCAATCTCTGCTCGGTCTGCGGCGGGGATATCTTCGAGTGTAGGTGACAATATGTTGCGGTTGTCGATATCCGCGCTTCCTATTGTGTCTATCGGCGGTGTAGACGTAGTAGTCGATGTAGATGTACCAGTGGCCGATGTAGATGTACTCATCATGTTGGTGTAGCTCTTCCCTAGCGGAGTCACCAAAAAGTTTTTTGACACGAAAACGAGCCCCCGCACTTGGGTCAGTTCGATGATCAAAAAGTGCACGGATACTTAGGGACAGGCCTAAGCGTGACTTAGCACCGACGTCGCGTTCCGACTACCCTTAATAGTGATAAGGGGGGTGGAGTCGCTAGGCAACCAGATTACGCAAAATAATTCAATTAGCCAAAAAAGATAGATTAAACAGAATAAAATCAACAAACCAGTCGGAGCCCGTCTGGTTCAAAGTCTGATGCGAAGGGTGCGCCGAAGGGTACCTTCGGCGTCTGGTGTGAAGTGCTCTGCTGAAGGGTGCTTCGGTGTTCGGACTGATTCGGCCGAAGGTGGACTCCAAACGGATCTTGACGCGATGATCACCTCTGAACAGCGGGGTTCGGCGTGATATCTTCGATATAGCAATCTATGGGACAATGACGCGAGGGCCACGTGCGAGTGCAACTTCGTCTAGTGCGGAGAATGGTCGTGGCGAAGCCTGTTGCGACAAAGTATGCTGGCAAAGCCTGTTGCCGAAGCTTGCGGTCCCGCCGAAGGGTGTCCTGGGACCTCCGAAACCGATCTCTCAGCTCCGGACACCTCCGATGAAGGGGCTCCGAATGTGCGAACCTACAACAGAGATGATGCGAAGTACCAATTCGGCCTGAGGACTGAATTTTGCTAAGTGTTGCACGGGTAGCGAAGGTAGCAATCTATTACGCAGATTAGCGGATACTTCACAGGCGAAGTACCAAGGCGATAGCAATCTATTACGTAGATTAACGGATACTTCACAGGTGAAGTAACAAGGGTTACCACTGTTCCATAGCGGTCGACGGAGGGCTTCCAGGCAAACCCACGAAGAGGTACAGGAAAATAAAGGTAAGGTAAATACGATCAAAGCATTGGCTTTGGTTTGGTTTGAGTTAGGGGGGCTTCTCACGCCGGCCATGCCCCTCTATTTATAGGGGGTTAACTCCTAATCTAATCTGCTATTAATCCGGCCAGATAGAGATAGAGATTGAGCTGGAAATGCGTCCAACTATATCTCTACCGAGGTGGGCTTCGGCCAGGCCCGTCGAGGCCTGCTCCTCGGGCCGAAGCTTCGGTAGCGTGGGCTTTGGCCAGGCCCATCGAGGCTTGCTCCTCGGGCCAAAGTTTCGGCAGCGTGGGCCTCCGAAGGCTTCCTGGACGAGCCCGTGGGCTGTCTAGAGGCTTTCGGAGCCTATAGCTCAATGGGCTTCGGCCCTGTAGGGCTTCGGACAGACCCTGGACATGTGTACTTTTGGCCCAAATCACCAAAACTTGATATTTTGACAATCTAGCCATTAATGCCATTTTTTGCTATCAACAGCCTCGAAGGGATCTTCGGAGGGGGCCCCGGGGGCGTCCTCGAAGGAGTCCTCTAGGGGACCAAAGACTTGATTTGTAGTTTCTCGAGGTAGCGTCCGAAATGATTTGGATCGGAGGAGTGTGGAGGTATGGTTGTAGGCCTCACCAACATGGTAGGCTTTAGGACTCTATACCCTCGGAGACTAACGTCATTTGACCTCTTGTTAGGGGAGAACTATTTCCCCCAACAGTAGCCCCTCGCACATAGCCCTTCGTGCGAAGGCTGCGCACACCCTTAGGGAAAATGATGCTTCACAAGAGGTGCCCTACGGAGCCCAGCCTCGGAGACCGGTCTTTATTTGCTCGATTTATTAAATGGCTATATAGAATGGAGGGGATGGTCTCGGGAGTCTAAACGGCACCGAAGGCCGGTGGCTGAAGCGAAGGGATGCCTTCGGGGAGCCCAAACGGCGCCGAAGGCCAACGGTCAGAGCGAGAGGACGTCTCCGAGAGCCAAAAATGTGCTCGGTTAAACGGTCGTGGGACTTCCAGACGCCCTCAGGGGCTAGGACATTCTCATGCGTGGCACGCTGCTTTAGTCCACCTTGGCCAAATCTGTCATAGACTATAGTGGGTGACTTCTTGCTAGCAAAAATTATTACTACGGGGGTGCGCGGTGACTTTTCCGCCTATAAAAGGTTGCTGGCACCTCGTGATCTTGTACGCGCATGTGCATTTCATTATTTATTGAGCTCTATCCTCCCTTCGCAACCTTAATACTCTCTGGATCCCCTCGCACCTCTAAGCCCGGATCCCCTAGCTACTTAGAACCTGAAGACCCTAGCTCCTTCGTGCCCAAAGCCCCTTCACGATGCCGAAGAAGACTTCATCGAAGAAGGCGCCTGCCTTGGGTGGGGGTCAAGTTCTGTACAGGTCCAAGCGGCAGCAGCAACGGCGAAGCCTCCGACGAGGCGCCTCGAGGCCTTTGACTTCTACTCGCCCTCAGAAAAATTTGAGCAAACACTGGAGTTGCAGGCTTCGGCTTCTACGGAGGAGACCATTCAACGGTTTTATGCCGAAAAGGTTTCAACCGAATTCATCCTTTGGAGGTCGGGGTCGAAGACTGTTCCGAGGCCACGGCCAGACGAAGTCGTGGTATTCGAGGCCGGGCTCGGGCTCCTGGCCAAAGGCATGCTAGACGAAGTGTTAGGCATGTTTAACTTCGAGCTCCTCCACCTTTCTCCAAACACCGTAGCTCGCCTTGCCATCTTTGAGTGGGCGATGAGGGCTGAATGGTGTGAGGAGCGAGTCGACATCTTCACGGTTCTGCATGAAGCCAATTGCCAACCGAAGAAGAAGAAGGGGCTGGACGGAGTGGATAGGGCCCTGGCCTTCAGTAGCACTAATTTCCAGCTTTAGAAGGGGTATGCGGATGTCTTCCTAGCGAGGGCCGTGAACAACCATTGGCGCTCGAGTTGGGATCATGAATGGTTTTATGCTTCGGTCAGCACGGACTATCCCCTTCGGAGCACTAACGCCCTCATCTCGTACCGCCACCAAGCCAAGATATCATCAGACTCTGGGATAATCCAAGCCCGGATTGAGTTGCTACAAATGGTGGCCCGAAGGATGAGCATGAGAGACTTGGCCGAGGAGTTCATCACCCTTTGGATCAGTCCCCTCGGGCTCTCTTAGCCGAACAACTTGTTTAGAGCCTCTGACTAAGACGGCCTACAAGGGGTGTCTTCGGAGTTTCTTGATAAGGCTTCGAGATGTCTTTGTTTCTTCTTGATGCTTGGGAATAACTGAGGGTCTTTGCTACTACAGCTTCGCATGAGGTGCGCACGCCGGAGGAGGCCATCATAGCACCTGAGCATGTCGTGGGATCTCTGACACCTGACGAGCATGACCAGAGGGTCGCTCTGGTTGGGTCTTGGGAATAGTAAAACCAGGTATGGACCTGGATGGGTGCTGTAGGGGTCCATAAGCTCCCATGGTTCGTGGACCCGGTGCCCTCGAGCGAGGGCCTTAAAAGGAAGAGAGTTGAAGACTATGGTGCCTAGAATTTAACAATTCCCAACTTAATTGAAAATTCCAAAGAAAATCAATAATCACAAGATGTTCATCACATGACAACGCATGTACGACATTCATTCGTTGTTCGCACATCACATTATTACACAAGTGTTAATAAAAATAAACTAATAAAATAATCATCTAGATGAACATTGTTGGCATAAAAGATTACGCTAACAGGTTTCTGTGGAAAAGAAACTAACAAACGAAGTGTTTGTGAAGCAAACTGTTCTAAGCCTCCGAAAGGATAATAACTTAGAATAGTTCGAATGTGTGTATTGAATAACTTGTATTCGGGTCCCTATTACAGGGTGAAATAGGGGGTATTTATAGGCCCAAACATTAAGGAAAAGACCTATTTACCCCTCTATTACAACCGACATAGTGGAAACTATTCGGTTCCCTTAATAGGGCTAAAATGGTAAAAAACTAATCTAATGAGAAAGAAGATAAGTCTTCCATCTTAGCTGGCAGAAAAGATCTTAAAAAGCCTTAGTTCGAAGATGTACTTCGAACCAATGCCTATCTTCGTACTTCGAACTGGGTTCCGGGTATCTTCGAAGATGATCGTCTGTTAACCTTCGAATCCGCTGTCTGCCTTTATGTTGCTTCGGCAATAACCCCGAAGATGAGATATTTTCCCTCAACAAACATCTTCTCCAGGGTCGCTTCCTTGACTAGGTCGCTACTCCAGACCATCCACGTCATAGTACATTGTCTGTGAAGTGGGTTTTCCAACGGGCATGAGTACAAAAGTACTCAACAAGCCACCGAGAAATGCAATAATAATGCAAGGTAATAACAAGGAAAGGTACTGGTTTAAAGTGCGGAAAGGTACATTTTTATCTTGTAGGCTTTAATGTGAGTCAGTTTTAATCATATAGAATAATTAAATCACAGATGATGCAACATCTTCTAACTCTAGGAGTACAATCAGCTTTTCAAAAAGATTTAAACTCTGATCAGAGGTGTACCACTGTACCCACAAGGCACTTATTCTAGCACACCGTAGTGTGTTCAGATGACCCAAGTCACAGGAACTCATGTTGAAACCTTTAGCATGAAGTGCCCCAACCCAATTTGCCCCTCTCCACATAGTGTATCGAGTTGGAACGTCCCATACCCCCAGTTAAGACTTACCCTCTAGACTTATGGTTGGTACGAATGTGTATTGCAACTAATCCCACAAACCGGTCCTTATAGTGCCCCGGGTGCAACTAACCAATGCCCTCGCTTGCACCTGGAACCCACCATGCTAACACACTTAGCCAATTCCAAAACCAACGGAATACTAGAGGTGAGAGAAATAAGGGGATCATATATCAGAATCCAAGTATCTACAGCTCGTTTTTAATCCTATAGAAGTTGGGTCGATACATTGGACACTTATAATATTAGTAAGTATCATGGTGACAAGGAATTCAGGCTCGATAGCATGGCTTGGGTTTGCAAATCAAGGTCGGGATCTGATAAATATATTATAGGGCATTTGATTGGACTAATGCAATTATAACCTATGGATTTTAGCGGTATTTAATTAAAAATTTGGTTCAATAGGCTCAAAAATGGGTTGGTGACTTGCCTTGTTCTTCAAGTGATGAAGGTGGAACCTCGGGACAATACTCGGGCTCCTCGATGATGTTGAATTCTTCTAGGTACGTAAAACGAGAAGAATAAATAATTAAAAACCATGGAATAAGCAGTACAATAATACAACTTTCATTGTCTAAACATGTAGATAATAAAAAGATAAACTTTCTGAAATTTAAATGGACAAATTTAGAGTTAATTCAAAGAAGTTATGAATTTTTGAAGTTTAAAACAATTTCTAAAATTTTATTTTAATTCTAAATAAAACCATATAAAATTTCAGTATAAACATATGAATTTTATGGGAAGAACATGAAGAGAATAAAAATATAAATTTTTTGAAATTTGAATGGCAATTTTTAGAGTTAATGCCAAGGAGTTATGAATTTTTGAAGTTTGAAATGATTTCTCAAATTTTTATTTGAAGTACAATTAAAACAATATAAAATTTCAGTGTAAATGCATAAATTTTATTGCATGACTATGAAGAGAATAAAAAGATAAACTTTCTAAAATTTGAATGGTCGAATTTGAAGTTAATTTGAGGAAGTTATGAATTTTTAAAGTTCAAATCAATTTCTAGAATTTATTTTAAATTCTAATTCAGTCTCTGGTCTATGGTGAACCGAGTTCATGGCACTGTGTTGTGAGCTGGCGCATTTAAATGAAGATGGATGGCTGATATGCGTCGATACCCCTTCGATCCAAATGGATGGCTGAGATTAAATCACAAATGCGATATAATCTCATCCGTTCGATCGAGATCGTGCAGCCAAGATGGGATCCGGTACGACATAGGGTTTTTACCCTTGCCGGACGTCTTCTCGGGTGACGGCCGAGGGTGGCAGTGACCACAGCGGCGACGGCGATGACCGACAGCCAGATTTAAGGGTAGAAATGGAATATGAGAGTGTGGCGAACACGGGGGTACCAGAGATGAGGCTCGAAGGTCGACGGGTTGAGGCCGACGATGAGTGAGGCGGCGGCGTAGTTTCGGGTGCTCATCGATGACGGTGTTTTGGCGGTGATGATCTTGGATGGAGCAGTGGCTGAGGTCGGGGAGGCGACGGTGGTCACAGAGGTGTCATCGACGACGGTGGGGACGGACTCTAGCAACGGCAGCCAGAGGCGGAACATGGCCTGGTCAAATCACCCAACGCACCTCAAAAATTGCAAACTTAATTTTGAATAGAGAAGTGCAGTAACAATTCAAAACGTGGTTCAAAAACAAAGCTCATAATAACTCAGAGTTTGAACGATAGAACTGTATTATTGATATTTGAAACTCCGAACTACAACGGCTATTTCGGCAAATGAACCGTCGACAGGAAAGTGTGATCAATGAAACTTCGACAGGTTTCAGAATATTAGAAAACACTCGGAGATTCAGAATTTCAATTTCAGATTCAAAACTAAAAGCACAGTAGAAATCAGTAGAACTGTTGTTTAATCCTGGAATCAACTTCAGATCAATATTAACATGAATTTCACAAATATTCAACTTGTAATTCAAAACAGAACTTGCAAACAGATCAGTCTACAGATTCAGTCAACTTTGAATACCCAACACAGGAGGTCTGAATTTGATCAGATATGTTTTAGCATTGAAAACAACATTCAGTTCTTAATCACAATACT
Source organism: Zizania palustris (assembly GCA_019279435.1). Classification (NCBI taxonomy): domain Eukaryota; kingdom Viridiplantae; phylum Streptophyta; class Magnoliopsida; order Poales; family Poaceae; genus Zizania; species Zizania palustris. The sequence continues at coordinate 31,081,438 of JAAALK010000290.1, forward strand.
GAAACTGAATTGAATTTCATCATAAACAGCACATTCACAATAAACAATATTCAGTACAATACTAGTACTGAATTTTCAGGAAAACTCTGAGTGGAAGTTTAAAATCGTTCTCAAGGACTGAATCTATTCTGAAAATAGGTTTCTATTTCTGAAGGACAACCTTTAGAATCTAGATTCAGACCAAACAGACCTATGAAACAATCACTGATAATTTCAGTTCTGAAAATGAGTATCAAACACAGCTAAACCTGTCTATTCAGATAACTCAACCACATGCTTGCAGTAACACAACAAACAGGAACCAATCCAGTTCTTCTTCAGATTAACAAACAAAGAAACTAGAATAATTGATGCAGACTGCTATGAATTCAGACACTACAGAGATTACTGAATTTGAAATAGTTGCATGAAACAGGAAGGAGATTAGTAATAACACATAAAAACATACCAATCTGATCTGAATAAGTTTATCTCAATTAATAAGACTTCTTTGACAAATTATGCCTAACAATTCAGGCCAAAAATCTCATCAAATAGATTGAGCATAGTTGCTAGACAAGAATTGTCGGATGAGAAACAGTAGTACTGAATTCTAGTGCACATAAGATCAGAATGTAATACAGTATAGCAAAAAACCATTCAAAATTGAATACTCAAGTGATTTGATTCTGAACAACCTTCTAAATAGTTTGTGCAGCAAAAACAGAAATGAAAAACAATTCAGAGAACTTTTACTCTATCAGTCTTGCTTACAACTTTCAGCTAGAACAAAATAAACACATGCAGAACTAATCCTTGCTGATTTCTATGATCTATTCACATAAAGTTTAGAAGCAAAACTCAGCCAGATGTAGTAAAGAACACCAAGATTTAACAACAACTGTGATCAATCAGTAAAAAGATCTCTGAAATTTTCTTCACCCAAAACAGATTCATCAGCTCATACAATAGCACAAACAGCAAACTCCATCAACAGAACCAGTCAACAAAAATGAGGTAAGTGAAATATATTGATGACTGAAACTAGCTATTATCACAGAGGATATCAACTAGGCAATAGTCACAGCAACAAGACACAGTATCATATTTGATGAAGAACTAAAACATACAATCTGATGAACTATGGCTAAACTGACTCAGAACTTAAATCATATCAACAACAATACAGATTCAAGGATCAAACATACTCAACATGGAACACAAACATTTCAAGATGTAATTTCACAAGAAATCAATCAAGATCAACAGAAAATTCCAAGGAAAACTGAAGAAAACTTACTGATTCATACGCTGGAAGCAGGAATAGCTTTATTCGGAATAGTGATTTTGACACTCCTCTAGCACATCCCAAAAGCAATCGGCAGAACACTGTATCACATCAAAAATTCATCAAACCAAGTGTTTCTCTCCCTTTTCTGATTGGAATAGCTGAGCAAAAAGTTGTTTTCCAGAGATGTGTTCGGCTACAGGACCTCAAGGGAATAATATCCTAACAGCCAACCACTTCTAAAGCTACTTTATACATATAACCCCTTGGTAATTTCAGATTTGCACATTCTCAAAATTACCCTATAAGTCCTAAAAGAAAAATTACAATTAGACTCTCCTTTTAATATATTTTCAGAGTAGAACCACTCTAAAAATTATACCAAAAAGGATACGCTATAAAACTGAAATATTTAAACTAACACTAGACTCCTATTTATTGAATTAACAAAAACATTTAAAGTTTCAACGGTTTTTAGCAAAAACCGACAGCCTCTCCTGATCGTCGACGACCGTCGTCGGTCCACGAACCCGACCGCCAGCAAGTCTCTCCCACTCTCGATCCCTCGAGCCGCCTTGTCACTTGAACTGGCTTCCCTTTCGCTGACTTGATCGACGCTTCGTCTTGATTAACCTTAAACTCACGTCCCTTTCGACCTCCATGCGTACATCAGAGTCCACTCTCGACTTCGACTGACACCCTCGACCATCTGGCATTAGACTCCCCGTCTAACCCTGATCCTGTACCATCGACAGTTGACGAGTAACTCAAGCATGCACACACGAGACAAACACAGACACACACACCATATCCAAAGGACCCATACACAAACCCATGATTTCACCCTGTCAATCACTCATCATTACCTTGAACTATAGTGACAAACCTCACTATTTTCCTCAATCTCCCCCTTGATGAGTGCATTGAAAACACAATATCAAAAGAAATGTAAAACAAAGATTCAACACACAAGTGACCATGAAAGCTCTAAAGAGAGCAAAATGGAAGAAACATGTCACTTGCCAAATGATAAAGCAAAAAACTACCTCAAAAGCTCAAAAGATCACAAATTCACCAAAAAACTCAAGTACTCTCCCCCTTTGGCAATGCAAACATCAAGATAGCCCCATGAGTTGAGAGAGTAAAGTGACCATGCAATGCTTCCAGAATATGATTAAGTCCAATTACATTACAAACACTTTTTGTGCCTCACAAATTGTCCTAGCAAAATTGTATGACAAGTTTTGAGTAAACACAATCTAAATATCCGTATGAGCAAGCATTTTGAAGTTTAAGCAAATAAAAGCATCACTACCTAGACTAGGGACTTGTGCACGTAACTTGCAATCCTCATCATGTCTTTTATTTGGGGTTGTCAATTTGTCAATGCACTCATCAAGGGGGAGATTGTGAAACCAAGGGTGGTTTCGGTCTGGATGATGAATGATTGACATCGATGAGCAGTTGAGCGTTTGAGTGGTTGAGGTTGGTTGAGTGCATCGAGGGGTTCGATGTGAAATGGAGGATTGGTACCAAGGGTTTCGGTGGTGCGTCGTGTTCATGTCTTGGCTTGTCTTGTATGTGCAGGGAGGAGATGCTGACCAATTGTCGACGGTGAGTGATCGAGGGTCGAGCGGGGAGCTTGATGCCGGAGGATCATGGAGGCCGGGTGAAGTTGGAGAAGATCTCAAGAGTGCACGAAAAGATCGAGCAAGAATGGATGGACGGTTTGCGTGGAGTTGTCTCATGTGTACTAGGAGGAGATGCTTTGTCGACTGCCGATGGTGGGTGACCATGGTGAGACAGGGCGTCAAGAGCCGGATGGTCAAGGATACCAGTTGGAATCGAAAAGCGATCTCAGGCGTACGCGTTGAAGACAAAAGATGAGAGGCTTTGTCGGTTTTTGCTGAAAACCGTCGAAACTTTAAATGTTTTTGTTAATTTCAATAAATAGGAGTCTAGTGGTAATTAAAATATTTCAGTTTTGTAGTGTATCCTTTTGGTATAATTTTTAGAGTGGTTCTACTCTGAAATTATACAAAAAGGAGAGTCAAATTGTAATTTTACTTTTAGGGTCTTATAGGGTAATTTTCAGATTGTGCAAATCTGAAATTACCAAGGGGCTTTATGTAAAAAGTAGCTTCTAGAACTTGGTAGTGGTTGGGATATTACCCCTTGTGATCTCTCAGCCAAATGAACACTTGAGACAGCCAATTTTGCAATGAGAAACATACTGAAAAATTTGTTTTGAAGAAAGCTTGACGAGGAACAGGAATCTGCTAGCTTTTTTGGATTTGGTACAACAATTTCGGCTACGCTATTCACGGTAATTCCTGTTTCCAGCGCAGAGTATTATTTTGGTTGTGATCGATTTTGTGCTGTGATTTCTGGTGAATCTAGTGCAGAAGTTGATATTGATGTCTATACATCTTTTGTTGTGCATGGTTTGAATGATCCAATTTAGAAAGTTTCAAATGATTTATATGATTTCCTCTTAATTCTTTTGCTGATCAAATGAGGCACCACAGTACTGAAAACTAATTCTGGAAAAGTGTTTCAGTTTTTGGTTTTGCTCTCTACATATTTGATAAAATGTTTCTTCAATTGTTCAACAGTGTCTTGGCTGATTTTTGGGTAGGTTCTTGAGTAATGTCATGGTTGATTGATGGTCAAGTCATCTTGGAGTAATAATCAAATCTGAACTATTTAGTCTGTTTTGGATTTAGAAAAAGTTCAGAGTACTTTTTACTGTTTGATCTCTGTTGTTGTTACTAAGTCTTGGTGTTCTTCACATCATATGGTTGAGTTCTGAGTCTAGATTTCTTGTGAATAGTTCATAGTATTCAGTTAGGTTTATTTTTGCATGAGTTTATTTTGTTATTGTTGAAAGCTGTTTGCAAAACTGTAAGTTTCTTTTTGTTTTTCATGAAATTTCTTGATGATATTGAGTGATTGCTTGTGAACTTACATCTTGAAGTAGTTCAGATCTTTGCTGAATAGTTTGATCCCTGAATCCATTCATTTTTCATAAGTATATCACGTTTAAGCACTGAATTTGTTTCATCTCAGTTCTTCAGTGTATACCTTTCAGTTTTGTTCCAAATAGGTTTCTGTGATCTGTGGCTGTGAACTTTGGTTGGTAGGATTTCTCTGTGATTCTAGACCTGAGATGCTTTGAAGTGTGTTTTGTTCTAGTTGTCATATTTACTTCAGCAGCCATAGTTTTCAGTTTATTAGCAGTAATATAGAACAGTGAATCTTCTGTTTTGAATCTGATGTCTCATTTCTGTTTGGTACAAATGAGGTTCTGTGAATCGATTGAATGAAATACAGGAGAGAAGGATGTTTGACATATAAATACAGTGTTGCCTAGTGGTTTCAAATTTCAGAAGCCTGTTGGTTCTCATGTGATTTGTGAACAGCATGTATGTTCATATTTTCTTTCCTGTTTTGCTGGTCTCTCCTAGATCTTTCAGGTAGGCCATGAGTATTTCAGTTGAGAAAAATTCTGTCACATTCACAGTTGTTTAAGAAGTGTGGTCTGAATATTTTTTGTCTTCTGAATTTCCAGTGTGAGTATTGTCTAAAGTTGTGGCTCAGTTTTTGTATGCACTCTCTACTTCAGTTTCAGATGTGTGCCAGTTTCTACTGCTCATGAACAAATACTTTAAACTGTCTTTACATGTTTGAAACTAATAGAAAGCAAATTTTCATCAGAAGTCTGGCTGATTTTCATGGTCACAAGAGTTCTATAAATTTGCTGAACATTTCATACTGTTTCAATTCTTTTGTCAACCATTTTTTAGACAGCAGTCCTGTTATGACTATTCACTGTAATCTCAGTTTTCAGGTTCTGGTTTCTAGTTAAAGCAGTATAGCAGTAGATTGTGTTGAAATTTATATTCTTTTGAGTTTAGTTAAGAATGGATAGTTTCCTTTTTTGTTGATCAACATTGTTTCAGTTCCAATACTGATGTATTTTCAGAATTACTACAGGAAGAAACACTTTTTCTAGATTCTAGTTGAAGTTTACTCAATTGGTTCAAACTGGAGTCAGATTTGTGGTTAGTTGTTTTAGAGAGCTCTTTAGGAATTGAAATCTGTTCTTAGACTAGAATCAGTTTTTGAGAACTTCATTAAATCTTCCACTCTGAAATTCACTGAAAAATTCAGATCTGGTTCAATACTGAATTTGGTTTGCTGAAAGCATCCTGTTTGCTTGAAATTCAATTCAGTTTCATGAGTGTGATCAAGATTAGATTGTTGTTTTCAATACTCAATCATATCTGTTCAATTTAGATCACATGTGTTGGATGTTATTAGTTAATTAAATCTGTTTCAGTTTCAACTACTAATCTGAGTTTATCTGAATATTGCTTGAAGATTGATATGCTGGAATTACGTTTGCCTTGAAGTTGAAGTATACAATTTGGATCAATTTAATCCAGTTTCAGTAGTGTGACTATGATTAGAGGACTGTTTTCAATATCTGATCAATTCTAGATCTCTTGTGCTGATTCAATATTAAGCTTTGTAGTTTTCAGTCATTGGTTGATACAATTGATTCAATCGAATTATGAGTGCTGATTTATTCAAATTGACTGAATAGGTTCTGCTTCTTTGAATCTGTTTCAGATTTTGTTGATTGAGCTAAAACTTGAATTCATTGCTATTCAAAACTGAAATTGATTAGAACCGAATTTTTTAGAAATCCTGTAAATCAATTGATTCATCATGTGATTTCAGATATTGAAGTTATCTTGATTCTAAACCTATTTTTTGAGTGATCATCATTATTGTTAGTGTTATCCTTTAGAGGTGCGTTGGGTGATTTGAATAGGCCATCACATTCGAAAGAAAGTGTTGAGGCGCCTATTCACCCCCCTCTAGTCGCCATTCCGATCCCACAAACAACAACACGTCACGATGCCTAGTGGTCAAGAACATGTACCTCTCTGGTGCATGGACTACTGTCCCAGACCTTTGTGGGGCTGGCGCATCCATAACAGGGTCAACAACATCTTGTGCCTCCTGCTCTGGTTTAGTGCGATCTGGAACACTTTTCAATGGCTCTCGAACCTCTTCGAGTTGCACGGTCCTCCCACTAACTCATTTTGAGAGAAACTCTTTCTCAAGGAACACACCATTTCGAGCGACAAACACTTTGCCCTCCTCTCTATTATAGAAATACTATCATTTGGTTTCCCTAAGATACCCCAGAAAGAAGCACTTGTCAGACTTGGGACTGAGTTTGTCAAACATCATACGTTTGACATATGCCTCACATCCCCAAATCTTTAGAAAAGACAAACTGGGACGCCTCCCAAACCACATCTCATATGGCGTCTTTTCTACTGACTTAGATGGAACTATATTAATCGTGAAAGTTGCGGTTTCTAGAGCGTCACCACAAAAGGATAATGGAAGATCAGTGTGACTCATCATGGACCGCACCATGTCCAACAAAGTGCGATTTCTCCGCTCGGACACCCCATTCCACTAAGGCGTGCCAGGTGGAGTCAGCTGTGGAACAATTCCACACTACTTCAGATGATCACTAAACTCATGGCTCAAATATTCACCCCCACGATCCGATCGTAGAAATTTGATTGTCTTGCCCGTATGATTTTGTACCTCATTCTAGAACTCCTTGAACTTTTCGAAGGATTCCCACTTATGACTCATCAAGTAGACATATCCATATCTACTAAAGTTGTCGGTAAAAGTAATGAAGTACTGAAATCCTTTCCTAGTCATGTGACTCATTGGACCATACACATCAGTATGTACTATGGCCAAAAGCTCACTCACCCTCTCACTCTGTCCAGTGAAAGGTGTCTTTGTCATTTTGCCAAGTAAACAAGACTCGCATGTGTCATATGATTCAAAATCAAATGACTCCAAAAGTCCATCACTATGGAGCTTCTGTACACGCTTCTCATTTATATGACCTAAACAACAATCACTATGGAGCTTCTGTACACGCTTCTCATTTATATGACCTAAACGACAATGCCATACATAGGTGGAATTCAAATCATTGAGTCGTTGTTTCTAAGTACAAATGTTATAAACGTGTGCATCATCAAGACTCAGAATATACAATCCACTCACTAATGGACAAACACCATAGAGCATGCCATTCGAAAATACTGAACAACTCTTGTTCTTTATTATGAATTCAAAACCATCTTCCTCTAAACATGAAGAAGAGATAATGTTTCTGCCTAAGGCGGGAATGAAATAACAATTATTTAACTCCAAAACTAATCCTGATGGTAGCGACAGTGAATAGACGCTGACGGCTAATGCTACAATCTTTGCACCATTCCTGATGCGGATATCCAGCTCACCACTTGCACACTTTCTTACTCTACTCAGCCACTGCAACGATTTGCAAGTATGAATCATCGATCTGGTATTAAATACCCATGAATCATTTGGACGAGTAGCAAGATTAATTTCAATAACATTAATACGTGAAGTGGAAGTCCCCCTTCCCTTCTTGTTTTTCTGCTCTTCCAAGTAACCTTGTAGTTCCGCTTCTAATGCCTAGGCTTGTGGCAATGGTGGCACACATCAGAGTTGACAGGACCAGACCTGGACTTTCAAGTCGGTTTAGACTTTGCACTAGAGATCGCATCTGTAGTCTTAGCCTTCTTCCTCCTCCTCTTTTTGCCCTCATTCTGAACAACCATCACATTGTTTGGAGCCTTCCTGATACTCTCCTCAGCAGATTTTAGCATCCCATGCAACTCAGCTATTGTCTTCTCCAGTCCAACCATGTTGTAGTTTATGATGAACGACTCAAAGCTCAGTGGGAGCGATTGGAGAATGACATCGATACTGAGGTATGGATCCATTAGAGTGCCCGGTCTCTCTATAGTCTCTACGCAACCAATCATCTTGATCACATGAGGGCTCACTAGGCTCCCTTCAGCCAGCTTGCTACCAAACTAGCATTTAGACACATTGTATCTTTCTGCCCTTGCTTGATCCCAAAACATACCCTTAAGCCCTACGATCATATCGTAAGCATCACGTTCCTTATACTATTTCTAAAACTGAGAGGACATGCAGGCAAGCATCAGGCAGCTTACATCCATGGAATCACTAGCATGCTTCTCATAAGCACGCTTATCTGCTGCAGAAGCATCCTCTTCTGGTTCATCAGGGTGAGGTTCCTCTAGAACATAATCCTTTTTCTCTTGCTTGAGAACAATTCTCATGTTTTGATACCAATCCATAAAGTTCATTCCAGACAATTTATCTCGTTCAAGAATAGTTCACAAATTAAAAACTGGAAGTGCCCTTAACAGTAGATGTAGTAGGTGCCATGATCAACAAAAGATTAAATGTGAGGTTTAGCACTATGAAATGTTTATTTTCTATCCAATAAAAGATGTTCCACTATCTAAATCAGTCACTTTCCCTCTCATGACTAATAGTGGCACAAGATCTATGATCATGCTATCTCCAAGTGAGCTTGAGCATCACTACTAGAAGCTAGTTGACATAGGTAAGCAACTCCTTGCTAATCACATCGTATGTGACTCTTGTCGTTGGAGAAGCATCAAATGCTCGACCTCAAATCCTATGCTCCAAGGCCCAACACCGTTTTCATAGCCTTGTCAAGTGAACCAACACTATGCATGCAGAAGTCCGACTTCTGCCCCAACTGGTCGAGATAAAAGATAGCACCCTGCTTTGGCAGACCCACTATCGATGAACACAAACCTTGGTGGGTGCAGCTACTAGGAAGAGCATCAACACTTAATTTTCTGAGGGAAAACTACTCTAGCATCGTAACGTCCCTAGCGCATACGAAACATGCAAGAATAGAATAACAGGAACATAAGAAAGCATCACAAGCAATCATATTAGTTGTGACATAGCATGGACTTCTTCACATGGCGATCTCCATCTCCATGGCTCCCATCATCAAGTGCATGCTCCCAGCCTCCATGAAGAGTACTTAGTCCATCTCACAAAGGCTATACTAAATACATGGGCCAAAGCACCGCGGAAACGATATGCAAGTCGTAATGAATTTTACATCAGCCTTGGGCTATAAATAACCATGACACGCAAGCCATATTTAATTTACATTCATTGCATGCATCTCATGCATCACATTTAACCAAGACCATGCTAGTCATGACATTCTCAGCAAAACAAAGTTAGGTGAGCAATCTACAAATGACCGAACTTTGGATCTGAAAAACCCGGGTCAGCAAGCTCAGTTTTTCAAAATCACGCGGGTCGGAACTTTCGATCTAGCATCAAAAATTCCAATCAATATCAGAATCCTGCATCGCAACAATTGCCTTCTGTATCGAATCATTATTCGATATAAGAACATCCGATCAGTATCGGAACTTCCGATCTGCCATCAGAAATTCCGATCACATCAGAACTTTTGATCTATCACGGACAAAAACAGATCTAATCTATTTTTCCACCATGTATCTCCATACATGAGGGATCCAGATCGAACAATATGCACGTAGGCTCTGATACCACTGTTGGAGAATAGGGGAGCTACGCTAGCCGGCAAATTCAAAATTTCCACCCTATGGGCCTAGGCTCATGCGCGTGTGAGATCATAGATCGGTACCTTCTAGCATAAGACGCGCTAGGTGCAGCAGAAGAAGATGTTGGAGCAGCGCGTCAAGCCTATCCTCGCTTCATTCTTGTCGTCCATCACCGATCCAATCCATGAAGACGACGTAGTCGTTTGCATGTAGATGTTCACGAGCGTCGCTATTGGAGCAACCCCTCCACGGAGTCCACGCGAATAGGGCTGGAGTACCTCCCACGGCAGCATGCTAGCACCACACGTGAGAGATGGGGATCCTTGACCTCAACATTTGATATCAAGAAGGAATGAAGAGAACTCTTGGGTGGCTAGGTCTAATATAGGCTTATTGCTTGCCCCAACATGCCTCCTCCTTCCTTTATATAGAGTTGAGAGCCCCTAGGTCGTGCTCATCCCAAAACTGTAACAGATCCAATCTGTTTGCCCACGTCGGAACTTCCGATCCTACATCGTAACTTCCGACATGGTATTTTAGGTCTCCTGATACAGTACGACATGCAACAGATTCAATCTGTTATCGCCCACCTCGGAACTTCCGATACCATATCGGAACTTCCGATCAGTATAAAAATTCTCTGATTCCAAATTGAAACTTCTGGCTCGTCAGAACTTCCTATACCATATCGTAACTTCCGAAGAAACAATTGCTATCTGTATTGAGACCAGAAATTAACTAGAACTTTCGATACTTCCTATCGGAAGTTCCGATCCATTGAATTTTCTTGGGCATAACCTTCAATTATCATAAAGTTTGTTCCTTTAAGTCACATTTTTCTTCAATATTCTTTAGTGGTAAGATTTAATTAATTAGTTGCCACACACATCCTTATTAAATATTCTTCATTTAGCGAATAGGGGAGCATATGGTATATCGACTCAGCAAGACTGTTTGGACCCAATGGTGACCGCACCAAGAGAGGCTACTGTATAATTAGAAGCATAATTGACGAGTAAGGTCTTCTTTACTTTATTGTTACAAGTTGAACCTTTAACCTATTCTCGTTGAACTCATTTTTGTTATACCTCGTTAGAAATCTTTTGGTGTTAGTATGGGTATATCAAATGCAACGCAATGTTGACAGTTTGTGCATAAAACAACAATGTTGGTAAGTCTCTAATTGTTTACCTTATCCAAATTAAATGTGTCATCCTCACTAATCATGTATTTCTATGCAGTTCTACACTCAACCTCTTAGAAAAAACTAATTTGGATTTTATGTCGTATTCCATATGTTGATATGTTGATGACCTTAAAGGCAACAAAACTTGAAAAGTAAGAAGTAAGATACTATCATATATGTGATTGATGTATTGAATTTAATTTTCACTTCTGTATACATCGACTAATGTAAAAACTCATTTTGCATATATACCTGAAAATTTTCTTAAGGAGACTGACTTACATGGCATCCGATAATGGCTAGGGATATTATTAATCGATCAAGTCATCTCTTCTAAGGAAGATTTCCATCATAGTGGTATGAATTAATTTTTTGTTGGTTGTAATGTAAATATGACTTGTAACAGCTAGTGAATGGATCGTATATGTAATGTATGTGTTCCTTTTGCAATACAAATTGTGTTGTGGTATTCTGTGATAAAACTTCTATGATGTGTTCACATGCAATGTACAATATTGGCCGCCAAATCGTGACTTTGATTTAGGATGTAGCCTATTTTTTTTACAATATAACCATAATATTGGTGACTACTCTAAATAAAAACTTATCACTAAAAGGTCACCTCTAAATTGAACTTACACCCTTTAGTGATGGGCCACAATGTAACTGTTACTAAAGGGTACCCTTTAGTGATGGGTGAATATTGTGACCTGTCACTAAAGGGTACCCTTACCTTTAGTGACGCCTTTAGTGACGCGTGGATATTGTGGCCTATCACTAATGAATTTTATGACCTATAACTAAAGGCCTTATTTTAGGTAGTGAGTGTTCACACAGGAAATTAGACCAATAGGGCATTAAGGCCATTTGTTGTCCAGTTCATTGAATAGGCCGATTATCGCCAAAAGGGACTTTGCGAGCATGGTTAAAGTATGCACGGAGAGGGCCTGATCTTAAATGGACCTATGTATTTTTAATAAAGTTAGTTTAGATTATGTATTACAATTATCTTGAGTTGTGTATAGGCCTGTTTTATTATTTGGCTATAAATAGTTGTGCACATGGTCATTGTAAATACATTCAGTCAACCCTATCAAACAACTTCCGGTGCATCACACCAACCTTAGGTATATAGCATTAGAGTAATTCCCTATACAGAATCGGGCTACATCGGTTTGGTTCAATCTTCGATCACGTCAGTGATAGCCTTCTTGTTAAACTCAATCGTAGATTTCTCGGCTGAGTCCGATACTTTGATTAGATGAATTGGTTTGCTAGTTATCACTGAAATGTGTTGGTTTCCTTTTGTATATTGTGTTTTATTGTTTAAATAAATGTGATTCATCAATCATGTTGGCTTTGTGGGCATGGTTGAGCAAGATCACATGATGATCTCAAGTTTAATGTTGTTTCAGTTAGGTCTAATCCATTATACACGTGTAAGTCATGTGAGATGGTTTAATCTAGTTTGCAGGTTCAACATCTATCGGAGTTTTAGCCAAATAGATTATATTTTTCTTTAATCAATCTGGCTTAGATTTGAATAATTTTGTTTATCATTGTATCGGTTGAGTTCGATCTGTAAAGATTTCTGTTGATAATGTTGCATAAGTCGATACATGTTCATTTAATTGACCAGGTTACAATATAATCTGATATAATAAGCCGATACGGTCTGACATATGTTCATATTCGATGTATTGTAGCCATTTGGGGTGTTATCGGAGCCGATGTCGGTTGGTCATCATTTGATAGCATTAGAACAACTCATGTTTTATTCCTTGTCAATTACATGTTAAATTGATTGGCATGTTCTGAACACATTCTGGTCTTTAGGACATGTACTAGAGCTAATCAGATTCTTTCGGGTCTTCGAGTGTGAAGATTTAAATACGTATGTGTGGTTTTTCTGTCCACAAGTAGATTCCAAGTTTAGCGCATAATTTTACTTTGCACCACGGAGTATTGAGATAGTTTCACTTAACACTAAGATAGATACATCATCAAAACAATAGAAATTTCACGATTCCATTAATATGAATGGAACTTTGTGAATCATTATCTAAATTCAATAATTTTAACAAGTTTCACTCATATTTTACCAGATTTGCCTCAAATTTAGGAAACAGCCTCCTGTAAAGTGAAAATTAATTATTTCATTACACCCTGATGCAAAGTGAAAATATGTGCTCATTAAACCTGATGCACAGCGAAGCATGCATTGTGCACTTTATCAGATGCAAAGTGCACTTTACTTCCATTATTCATTTAAAAAAACACACCACTACTGTGCATTTTAATGGTACTATTATACTTTTTCAATAGATTGAACCTAACCGTTAATTTTAAAGGGTAGTTTGATATTTTTATTGATTATAATATAGATATAATCATAATTAGTATTTTTTCATATAATAGTAGTCTATCTATATGTTTAGAATTGTCCTAGAGACAACGCACAAGAAGATTACATTGCTAGGGTTTTACGCATAGAAAATTACAACTTTAATACTAAGTGTTGACGCTAAAATCGGCTGACCAAGCGCCAATCAAACCGACGTCAGTTCGGCGATCCAAAAGTGCGTAGACACCTAGGGTTGACCCAGTAAACATCACAGGACGTTGACGCCGCATTCCGACAACCCTTAACCGTGACAAGGGGTAGATGGGTGGAGTCGCCAAGCAATCGGATCACACCTAAGAGATGTAACCAGATTAACTGAAGTGAATGGGGATACTCAGCCAACCAAAATAGACTGATTGGATCTAATGTCAAGGTGGTCATACTGGACTTATGGTGGTGGTCAGACCGGTGATGCGGAGAGGGGCGTACAGGCTGGCCGGAAAGCATAATAGGCCACCTGTGCGCAATCGATCGGACAGGTGTTGAGCCGCCGGTCAGACCGATCGTTGCTAGCATAGCCCGGTCAGACCAGCTAGTGTTGGCTGGTCAGACTAACAGGGAACTGGTGATCGCCTCGGCTCGCTGGTGGATGCGCTGATGGTGAGGGCTGGTTGCAGAAACTCTTGGCGAAGAAGATGGATGTGAAAGCTCTACAAAATACCAAAATATTAAAAGCAATTCGGCCTAGAGACCGAATCACCGATAAAAGCTGATAAAAATATGTTACGAGGATTAAACGGATGATTCACAAGTGAATTAACAAGGATTACCGCCATTACTATGCAATGGACGGATGGTTTTCAGTGCAAACCAACAAAGATGGACATGCTCGGCTACTCCTATGGCAAGGAAAAGTAAAGGGTATAAAAGAACGATTTAAGGGAATAGTAGATTAGATTGATTTGGAATTGGAGAGCATCCTTGAATCGGCCTTGCTCTTATATTTATAGGGGGTGGTCTTGTCATCCCCGGGCTTGACTTCTATTCTAATTTGATTATGACACGAGTCCAAGTCGTTAAAAATTTATTAGAGATAAAATCATCCTGAAACTAATTAAATAGTCTCGGACCGGAGTTACATGGCCGGTCAGACCGACTTACCATGGCTAGTCACACTTGCGTGTGCCAGGGATTTTCACATTTTTGGCCAAAAATACCAGTTTTGATAATTTGACATTTTCTGACCATTAGTGACAATTTTTGCTATCAACACATGTCCCCCTGCCTTTTGGCAAACTAGTGAGCCAAAAGCACAACGACTAAGGGCGATATGCTCTATATGGGCCTTACGACACCTCAAGCATCTTGCCACACATTTGGAAAGTACTTTTTCAAATATCTACCATTTAGTGCTCTACGGAATCACTCTCTTTGCAAAGATCCCAACAAATATGCATTACCTAGAGCGATTTCAACAATTTTAAAAGTACCTTCCCAACTAAGCGACCATTTACCAAACTTTGAGCTTTTAGTGCCTAAAGTCAAAATCGTCTTCCAAACTAAGTCACCAACCTAAAACGATCTTGCTTTCACCTTCTTGTTATAAGCTCTAGCCACTTTTCTCTTGTCCCTCTCTATAGCCTCTATAGCCTTTAATCTATTATCGGTCACTTCTTCTAAGCTATCCTTCAACGGGACTTCACAATCACCGATCGATAAGCCATCTTATTTAAGCAATCTTAAAGATCCAAGATTTACCTCTACCGGTAAAATGGCTTCTTGTCCATACACCAACTCATATGGACTTACCTTTGTAGCATCGTTGCTTCGCTACTCTGCATGCCCATAACGCCTCAAAAAGCACTTCATCCACCTCCTAGCAAACTCTTCAATCTTTTTCTTAATAAGCTTAATCACAATCTTTTTACTAGACTCAGCTTGACCATTATCCTGAGCATAGAATGGTGAAGAGTTTATCAACTTTATACCATAAGATTCGGCAAAATCAAGTACCACTTTAGAGAAAAATGAAGCACCCTGATCTGTAGTAAGATTTTGTGGAATACCGAATCTATGTATAATGTGCTTCAAGATGAAATCAATTACCTCGTTATGAGTCATATACTTGAGAGGCATGGCCTCGGTCCACTTGGTGAAGTAATCAGTAGCCACCAACATGAACTGATGCCCCTTTGAAGAGGAAGGATGAATTTGGCTGATGAAGTCCAAGCCCTACCTTGGAACGGCCATGGTTTGATAATAGGATTAAGAAAAAACATAGGAGCAATTTGAATATTACCAAATCTTTGACATGCCTTGCATCCTCTATAATACCTAAAACAATTCTTGGTCATAGTCAGCCAATAAAAACCTGCTCTTTTGAGCATTCAACTCATTTTCTGGGCCATCTAATGAGTGCCACAAAGTCCTTCGTGGACTTCACCCATAGTAACTCTAGATTGATCGACATTCAAACTTTTCAAAAGTACTCCATTCATTGTTCGGCGATACAACTCATCATCAAGCAACTCAAATTTAAACGCTTGACACCAAACTTTCTGATCAACCCTCTTGCTATGATCTGTCAAATATTGAACAATTGGGGTTCTCTAATCATCCACATGATTTTCAGATGTATTCGCCAAATCCTCACTTGAATTGGTGTTTAAACAAGTAATCTCACTCTGCCCCACCGAGCCCTAGACCAGTCTGGCACAAGTCGGTCAGACCTGCCATGTTGGGCCTGTCAGACTGGCCGTTGTTAGGCGCCTGGCATGGGGTGGTCAGACTGTCCTGGCATGGCCGGTCAGACCAACTGGATGCCTGTGGTTGGACCAGCCTACCAGGGTCGGTTAGACCGAAGTAGCCTTACTCGCGCAGTACAAATTTTTCGAGCATTAGCTTTTCTTGCGTGAAAATTTTGCCTCTTTTGATTTGATAACTAGATGCTTGCTGAGCCAAATTATTTGCTACTAAGTTGGCTTCTCTAGACACATGGGAGATTTCAAAATCGTCAAAGTACTAATTATGTCTAAACACTTATCCAAGTAGCTATTCAATAATCCATTGAAACATTGGACATCTTTAGCTACTTGTTGCACAACTAATAGAGAATCACCATATGCACGAACATATTTAACATCCATGAAATCCAAAAGTTCAAGTCCTAGCATTAAAGCTTCATATTCGACTTGGTTATTAGTGCAAGGGAATTCTAAGCAGACTGAGGTCTCGAAACTCATACCACTAGGTGAAATGAGTATCACTCCAATACCTTGGCCATTTTGCAAGCCGAACTATCCAAGTAAAGTTTCCACGGTGAGGAGCCTTGTTGAAGATCATGGGCCTCATGGCTCAAGAAGTGATGAGTAATTGTCAACGAAAGTCAACAGAGAGATGAGGAGATGAGACCTATTGTGTCTTGGGCCACATATGACTCAGGTACACGGGTGGCGAGCGACTGCCGGGCAGAGGGGCCGCGGAGTCGAGCCGGCCCAATCTGGGTACATGGGCCAGGAACGGCAGGGGATCTGCTAGTATGTTGACTGGGTTTGACTCACGTAAATGGGCGGCGAGCGATTGCTGGGCTGAGGGAGCCACGGAATTGGGCTAGCCCAATCTGGGTACCAAGTGTGAAGACAGCAGACGCTTTGTCGGTTTCGGCGCAAAACCAACACCCCAATCTGGAACGTCCATCGGAGATCTGATGGTCTTGAAGTGAAGTCGTAGCTACTACAAAAGCTCCTCATTAGGACAAACTATCTATTGATAGGATTTTACTATTTTGCCCGTTAGGCCTGTAGTTTTATTTTCGTGTCTATGTGTATTTTACCCTAGTGGTATTTTTGTCATTTCCAATTTTTGAACAGCCTATAAAAGGCCATGTATACCCTAGGCTTTCACCAACTCAACTAAATTGAAAAATCGGAGTCCTTTATCCAGAATTTTTCTCCCTTGTTTCCTGTTCATCCGCCGCTTTGATTTCTGTGCCTTTTGTCGGACATCTAGTCCATGCGCTGCATAGTTCTCCCATTACTGGTTTTTTAGAGAGTCGTTGTGCTCCGGTTTTTTATTTTGGAATCTGGCGCTGGCGGCGCATAGTTGTGCGCGTGTGTAGGACCGAAAGTAGCGACCAGAGGGGGGGGTGAATGGGCGCCTAAAAATTCTTTCGAATCAATGGCCTGCTCCCAATACCCAACGCACCTCAAAAGACTAAGTAGCAAAGTATAAACAGATTGCCTAAGTCTAAAGGTATCTAGCCTAGATGCAACTGATGTTAAAAACAGAGAAACACTAAAGCAGTGCTAATAGGCAGATAAACAAAATATTCAAGACATGGCAGGTCAAACTTCTCAATAAATGATCTAAGTGTATATAAAGTGAGATGAGAAGTTAGTGTTCAAATTTGTCTCCTGTTCGGAACTTGGCGAAGCCTGCTTCGCTGTGTCGAAGCCTGCTTCGGAGGTTTTTGATGAAGTCTAGCGAAGGTTGTCAATGAAGTGGTGAAGGTATGTTCAGTCTAGCCTAGTTCAAGTATCAAAGTGCGAAGTTTGCTTCGGAGCGAAGTATGACAGTGTCGAAGCTTGCTTCGAACAGTGTACTTCGAAACCCAACCTTCGAACAGACAGCTTCGAACACGATACACAAAAAAAACAACCTTCGAAAGATAAGCGAAGCCTAGCACACGGCAGCAAGATGAAATCGAAGCCTACACTCAATCTTCGAAGCTAGCTTGGTCGAGGTATGATAAATGAAGTGATATCCTTCGTCCCGAGGTCTAACTCCGAACGACAAACTTCGAACACACAAACTGAGATCTTCGGAAAAGACAACAGCAAAAGATCCTCAGACCACACGTCGAGCGAAGTCTATCAAAGAAACAAACTCTGAAGCCAACTTCGAAGCCTGTCGAAGTATTGACTTTGAAGTGCTCGAGTCGAAGTACACCTTCGTAAAGACGGTCGAAGTATGTCAAGATGACAGCACAAAAACGTACTTCGAAGCTAGCAACACAGAACACAGAGTGAAGTCGAAGTTCAAGCGAAACCCTCGAAGATGTCAGATCGAAGCCTGCCTCATGGAGCTGAGGGACTTCGAACAGAGAAGGGGTTTCGCCAGAAACAACCAGAAAAGGGACTTTGGCCCTGTCAACTCGATCAAAAAACTACGCAGGAAAAAGCAAGCCTATAGTACTAGTGTACTGTTGCTACAGAGAAGTAGTACTACTTGCAACCAGCAAGAACTAGTACTCCTCACGTGAATAACAAATGCAACAGAGACGAAACTTCTCAAGAATAATAGCTGTGTGCGTGAAACGAAGCCATAAAAATTGCTGCAGATTTGCTGCACACGTACAGAGAATAGAAGCTTACTGCATCAAGAAGAACCGAAATAAATGCAAGACAAAAATGCTAAGAGCAGAAGCCTGGCGGCGCACAGGACAGAGAAAAATGCAGGGAACAAAGAGGAATGACCCAAGGAATGGATTGAAAAGTGATTTCAGCAAAAGGGTAGTCCAACCCTAGGGATTGGGGCCCTATTTATAGGCTGCCCAATGACCTAGAATATTCCACCAGCCCCTTAGGGTTTTTACAGACGCTAAAATAAAAGAAATGACTTAACTGCCCTTAGGAATTTTTACAGACTCGACTGACTGACTGTGGGCCTAGAGATACAGATGACTTATCCGGAAGCTAAGCTTTCGTAGCGACTACGGCTTCTCTTCTGGACAGTCCGATACAGAATCAACGGTTGTCAGTTTTGCGCCGAAACTGACAAAGCCTCCACCGACTTTACACCAGGTACCCGGATTGGGCCGGCCTGATTCCACAGCTCTCTCAGCCCGGCAATCACTCACCGCCCGTGTACCTGAGTCAATCCTGGTCAACAGCCCAGTGGGTCTTCTGTTGCTTCTGGCCCATGTACCTGGATTGGGCCAGCCCGACTTCGTAGCTCTCTCAGCCCGACAGTCGCTCGCTGCCCGTGTATCTAAGTCACACGCGGCCCATGAAACAACAGATCTCCTCTCTTCTTCTGTCCTCTTTGACTATCGTTGACAATGACTCATCACATCTGGAGCCATGAGGCCCATGCTATTCAGCATGGCTCCTCAGCGTGTAAGGGGAGAGCGTCTGGTGCTTCTGCGAGAGTGAGCCGCTAGCGTTCGGCCATCTGTGTAGACGGCTGGCGCCCACGCATTGCTGGTGGCGGCACGTGTGGAAGCAGCAAGGGCGCGCGCACCACGCGAAGCGAGCGAGGGGCTCGCACGGAGCAGCCTGCGTTGGGTGAAGCGGCGCTAGTCTTGGCGTTGGGATTTCTATGCTGGGACGCTACGGGAGACGTGACGGTGTACGGCGACAGAAGCATAGTGAGATGTGATGGCGCGACTAAAGTATAGGTGCGCTCAGTGAAGAACAATTTTAGTATTTTTCCTGTTTTTGATTTTCTGCATTTACAGTATTTTTAGTTGTGTATTCTGTGATCTATTTAATAGCAACCATTACTATTTATTCAGATTACACAATGATTTGTTATTGAAATATCCCTGATTCTTTAGTGCATTTTGAATCATCTTTGAGCAAAGTTAATCATCTTCTTTTATTTTATCTGATTAAAATGGCTGAGTATTGTTGATGATTGTACTTATGCTATTTGCAATGCTTGTGAGTTAAATGATTGTTAATCTACCTTTAAATATTATGGTGGTGTCTTTTCGATTAGTACGCCGGTCGTTTTTAGGCTAGATTATTTTTAGTGCTTATGATCTCTCAGACTGTCACATCACATCATATTTGATAGGAGAGTGATAGTGCTATTTTCATCTGTGTTTTTGGTCAAAGAGTCCTTATGATCTCTCAGACTGTCACATCACATCATATTTGATAGGAGAGTGATAGCGCTATTTTCATCTGTGTTTTTGGTCAAAGAGTGCTTATGATCTCTCAGACTGTCACATCACATCATATTTGATGGGAGAGTGATAGCGTTATTTCCATCTGTGTTTTTGGTCGAAGATTTTGGTTATCTCTTGTGGTGCGTTAGGTGTTAAGAGAAGATCATTGATTCGAAAGAATTTTTTAGGCACCCATTCACCCCCCTTTGGTCGCTACTCTCGGTCCTACACATGGCACCACTTCAACTAGAATAACGTCGTCACTCCAATTAACATCTACATGGTGATCGACTATAAAGATCGCGACAATTTGGCCTTTCATAGCTTTCAACGGTTCATAAGCCAAATCGTACTCAATTAAAGCATAAGCCCACTTTTCGATTCTCCCACTTAGAATCGGCTTTTGCAATATGTATTTTATAACATCAGTTTGACAAGTGACAATACATGTGCTAGATAAAAGATAGTGGCTAAGTTTACTACATGCATAATAAAGTGATAAACATAAAAGCTCTAAAAATACGTACCGCGTCTCGACATCCAACAGGCGGCGACTCAAGAACGTGATGATGTACTCCATTCCCTCCACCTCTTGAGTCAACACAGCTCCTATCACGCTATTTTTGCAACAACGTATAGCTGAAACAGAATCCTTTGGTGCTCTTACCACAGGCGGTGATGACAAACACTCCTTGATTTGATCAAAGACACGTTGTTGACTTGCCCCCGAGTGAATTCGGCCTCGTTCTTTAGTCGAAGTATAGGGGCAAAAGCATCAATGTTGCTAGATAAGTTAGATATGAAGTGATGTAAATAATTTACCTTGCCTAGCAACTTTTACACATCTCTCTTACATGACAGCGCTTCAAAACCATTAATCTTCTCAAGTATCTTAGGATGAATTTCAATACCTCTCTCATGAATCATGAATCCTAAGAACTTGCTTGCCGACACGTCAAAAGCACACTTGAGTGACTTCATTTTCAAACCATACCGACACATTCTTTTAAAAGCAACTCTCAAATCGGCTAAATGGTTACCCCTAACATCCGATTTGACTACAACATCATCTATGTAAACTTCTAACATAACTCCTATCAAGTAATGAAAGATCAAATTCATAGCACGTTGATATGTAGCGGCAACATTCTTCAAACCAAAATTCATCACAACTCACTCAAACAAGCCAACAAAACTAGGACATCTAAAGGCCGTTTTATAAACATCTTCTTTGGCCATGAAAATTTGATTGTAACCAACATTACCATCAAGAAAACTTAGTACCTTATGTCCTGAAGCATCGTTGATCAATATGTCAGTTATTGGCATGGGATACTCGTCCTTCGGAGTGGCCTTGTTCAAGTCCCTGAAATCAATACACACACGAATCTTGTCACTCCCTTTCTTTTCAATAGGCACAATGTTAGCAACCCATTCAACATACCTTTATGGCCTAATAAACTCAGCCTTAAGTAATCGTTCTATCTCTTCTTTAACTTGGTCATACACGACCGAATTAAAGCGATGAGGAAGCTGCTTATAAGGCCTAATCCTGAGTTTGATAGATTGTCAATGCTCCACAAGCTCGTGGCTAATTCCAGGCATCTCACTATACTCCCACGCAAAGCAATCGATATACGACTGAAGAAACTTTATTACTTCATCCTTATTACAAGCCGGTAAATTCTAATTTACAAAAGTCGGCCTCAGAATACTACCATATCCTATGTCTACCTCTTCTAAAGGATCGGTTGACGCAAAACCTTTACCTAACTTTTCTACTTCACTAAAATATTTAATGACTTCAGCGATACCATCTTTAGAAGACCGATATTACTCTACACAAGACTTTAGCCAATCAAGATTTCTTCTACCTGACATGACTACTAGTTTAGAGACAACTGAGCTACACCAGCCAACTTTACAGATATTGGGACAAACCTCCCTTCAAACACATTAACAAAATCATAATCTAAGAGGTCCCTACCTGACAAACACTCTACATTATCATGGATGGCGTCTATGGACACATGGGCCTAAGCCACATGGGCCGAAGTGTCAGCTGGTATAACCTCCACATCGTCGCCATCCCACTGGATCAAACATTGGTGCAAGGTAGAAGGAATACAACAATTTGCGTGAATCCAATCATGCCCAAGCACCACACTGTAGTTACCTTGCATGTCTACCATGAAGAATGCCATAGGCAGCGTCTTGTTCCCACCATCAGTGCTAGAGAAAGTACGCCCTTTGCCTTGGAGCTCTCGCCGTTGAAGCCGTTCAATGTCAGGTTGGTCTTCATCAAGTTTTCCTCATCCTTGCTGAGCATCTTCAAAAGAGAGTATGGCATCAGATTGAAGGTGTCGCCTTTGTCTACGAGCATCCTAGAGATTAGCTTGCCATCAATGTTTCCTCAAATGTAAAGGGGCTTCAAGTGACGAGTCGACTCCTCGGGCTTATCGAATATAGCTTCACGTGGGCCGAGGTTTAGTTGAGCGACCTCGGCCTCGTATTCTGGCAGACCAAACTCAATAGGAAGCATCACCACATTCACATCTATCGGTTGAGAGAGTGGTCCCTCCGAGACAGGTGTGTAGTCATCGTCCAGCATATCATCATCGTTGTCACTTGGAGTGGGAAATGGGTTGTCCACCACAACCGACTTGAGATTCCATACTTGCTTAGGTACTGGTCAGGGGCGAATCTCCTCGAAGATTGTGTCCCACTAGTCCTCGGCCTTTTTCTCTCTCATCTCTTGGGCTCGAAGACGCTGTAGACGCCTCTTTTCAAACTTGGTCATGCCTGGAGGTGCCTGAGGAGCCATGCTGAATAGCGTGGGCCTCATGGCTCCAGAAGTGATGAGTCATTGTCAACGATAGTCAAAGAGGACTGAAGAAGAGATGAGATCTGCTGTTTCATGGGCCGCGTGTGACTCAGGTACACGGGCAGCGAGCGACTGTCGGGCAGAGGAGGCTGCGAAGTCGGGCTGGCCCAATCCGGGTGCATGGGCCAGAAGCAGTAGAAGACCCACTGGGCTGTTGACCAGGAGTGACTCAGGTACACGGGCGGTGAGTGACTGCCGGGCTGAGAGAGCTGCGGAGTCGGGCCGGCCCAATCCGGGTACCTGGTGCAAAGCTGGTGGAGGCTTTGTCAGTTTCAGCGTAAAACTGACAACCGTTGATTCTGTATCCGACTGTCCAGAAGAGGAGCTTTCGGATATGTCATCTGTTACTCTAGGCCCACAGTCAGTCAGTTGTGTCTGTATAAATTCCTAAGGGCAGTAGAGTCTTTTCCTTTATTTTTGAGTCTGTAAAAACCCTAAGGGGTTGGTAGAATATTCCTAGTGTTGGGCTGCCTATAAATAGCACCCCAATTCCTAGGGTTTGGACCACCCTTTTGGCTGAAATCACATCTACTCCTTGGGTCACTTTGTCTCCCGTTTTCTCTCACCTGTGTGCGCCGCCAGGCCTTGTTCTTCTCTGTTTGTGCATTATTTTGGCTCTAATCTCTTGGATGCTTTAAATCCTTGGTCCCTGGTGAATTTATTGGTTGCATTTTGTTCGGTTTGGGGAGTTATTGCTGTGGCTACGGGCTGCTGAATTTATTTCATGAGGAGAAGCTTCTTCTGTTGCTTCTGTTCTTCACAAACTGAGTACTAGTTCTTGCTGTTGCAAGTAGTACTACTTTTCTGTAGCTACAGTAGTCTGCGCAGCTTTTCACCTTCTACTGCACTGCTTTTTGATCGAGGATGACAGGGTCTGTCACCTTTTTGGCTGTGTTTCGAGCGAAGCTACTCTCTGTTCGAAGCCCCTCAGTTTCGCAGGGTAGGCTTCGATTTATCTCTTTCGAAGGCTTCGTCCGATCTTCGGTATTTGGTTTGCGTTCTGTGTTGCTAAGCCTCGAAGCATTTTTCTGATCGACAGCGTTACATACTTCGAACAATAGTGCGAAGGGGCTTCGGCCCTATCTGTTCGAAGTCCATACTTCAACAAGTTTCGAAGTTGGGTTCGAAGCCTGTAGCTCCGTTAGACATCGCACTGTCTTCTGCGTAGCGTGTCACCCTTCGCCTATCTTTTCGGAGCTTGCTCCTTTCGAAGGTAGAGCATTGGCTTCGGACTTGTTTTTCTGTAACGTGACAGGCTTCGCTTCTTTGTTCGAAGGTTGTCTGTTTGTGTGTTGTGTTCGAAGCTTTCTGTTCGAAGGTTGTGCTTCGAAGCTCTCGGTTCAAAGTTGTGTTCGAAGTTTTGTCTTCGAAGTGCTCACTTCGAAGCAGGCTCCGACTTTGTCACTTTGCTCCAAAGCTCTTGGTTCGAAGCTGTGTTCGAAGCCCTGTCTTCGAAGTACATACTTCGAACCAGGCTCCGGCACTGTTTTACTTCGCTCCGAAGTACACTTCGCTTCTTACCACTTCGAACTAGGCTAGACAGTAACACCTTCGGCATTTCGGACAGACTCCGTCACCAACCTCCGAAGCAGACCTCGACGTGCGAAGGGGGCTTCGCCAAGTTCCGAACAGGAGACAAATTTGGACAGTAACTTCTCTTTTCATTTTATACATACTTAGATCATTTCATTGAGAAGTTTAGGCCTGTCTCAAATTGTTCATCTGCCTAGTTGCACCACTTTATTTTTACACTGTTTAACATCAGTTGCTTCTAGGTTAGAAACCTTTAGACTTAGGCTTTCTGTTTATTTTCTGCTGCGTAGTATTTTGAGGTGCGTTGGGTATTGGGAACAGGCCATTGATTCGAAAGAATTTTTAAGGCGCCCATTCACCCCCCCTCTGGTCGCTACTTTCGGTCCTACAAGTGGTATCAGAGCGAGGTTAGGGTTTTTCCATACCTTAACCGGTTCTAAACCCCAGTAGTGACTATGACGTCTCCTGGCAAGGTCCCGTCCTTGGAAGCCTATGGCTATAATTATTGGAAGACTCGCATGCGAGCCTATCTCATGAGCCAGGGTTCGGACATATGGGATATTTGCGTTCACACCACGTTTGTCATTTTGCCAGTTACTGAGCAAGGTACTGCTGGTGTTGGACCGGAAACGGCGACCAGAGGGGGGGGTGAATGGGAGCTTTTAAAATTTCTGGCTAAAAACTTAGCCTTCGGTTCTGTTCTGTCTTCTGCGGAACAGGCTTCGAACACTACCTTCGAAGGTCTGGTTCGGAGGTACTTCGACACCTTCGAACACAGGCTTCGGAGGAGCAAAAGTTCGAAGCCAAGAAGACTTCGCTCCACTTACAACCCTCGAAAATCTACTCTGCTAAGTCAGTGCAGGCTCCGCACACGAGGTGCTTCGAGCAGGCTTCGCACTTCACCCTTCGCAAGAGTGGACAGCCCTCTGAGGACTTCGACCAAGTACTTGGCGACAGCAACGGGTGCTGGGCTTCGTACCCGAAGGTCTACACGCACACGCAAATGGACTACGCTAAGGGCTTCGACACAAGAAGCACTACGGGAACAGAACAGGGCTTCGCTAGTAATCAGCGAGGTCTTGCCTCGTGTTACACAGAGCGACAGCACACTGTAAAACACACTTCGCGATAAAACCACCCTTCGCCAAGACAGGCTTCGATGAACTAAAACTAGCGAAGTATGCAATACGAGCTCAAGCAAAAGCACACAGAAGCAGGGCTTCGCCGCTTGAACAAGGAACACAAAATGTATTGAACTCAGAATGAATACAGTGAGGTATGTCTACAGGAGCTCAACAGTAAATGCTCAAAGTGTTAAATGTTACCTACCGAGCCCCCATATTTATAGCCCACGGCTTCATCCTAAGGAAGTGACTACTTTACCCCTAGGGTTTACAACAGATTTGTCTCTACAGAACTAAGGGGTACAAAAGGTAGTCCACCTTTATTTTGGAGGCTTCTCTGTCAGCTGCAGAGGGGACAGTGTCAGCCTTTTTCAGAACAGACAGTGTCAGCCTTTACAGAGTTGACTTCTGGAACCTCCCTTCGCACGCGAGGGGTGCGGAAGCTTCGGCGAGAAGCCTGCAGCCTGTTGGCCTTCGCTCCGCCGAAGAAGTCCTTCGATACAGTGACGGTTTTAAGCCGAAGCCGTCAAAGCCCTTGGGCCTTCGCACCACCACCTCCGGAGTGGA
Organism: Zizania palustris; assembly: GCA_019279435.1. Lineage (NCBI taxonomy): Eukaryota > Viridiplantae > Streptophyta > Magnoliopsida > Poales > Poaceae > Zizania > Zizania palustris. The sequence continues at coordinate 31,107,769 of JAAALK010000290.1, forward strand.
TCACCACGGCTTCGCAGCTACTCCGAGCTCGAACACCGTCCGTCCGTGTACCGAAGCCATGCATGGCCGAAACACCTCAAGTCAACCTCACTCCGAAGCCCACCTTCGGAGTTCCACCCTTCGAAGTCCCTCCTTCGTCCAAGGCCTCCGCATGAAGCATTCCATGAGCACTTCGTCGCAGTGTCTCACTCCGAGCACACTCCTCGACGAGCCTCACCCGGACCATGCCTTCGATGCACCTCGACTTCTGAGACCTTCGTCGGGCACCTTCGAGTGTCTCCCTCCGGAGCACA